>JANRGV010000001.1:79254417-79278187 GCA_024734035.1 Alethe castanea
TTGGAAGCATCTTCCAATTCAGTGTCAGATCCGGTTGACAAAGGTTGAGGAATGGGTGAAAGGAGTCTATGAATTTTAATAGGATTTTTTGCATATTTGTTTTTCTTTTTGACCTAGAGTTTATAATGCCAGCTGAATGAAGCCTCTCTTGGAAAGGACAAAGAGTGAGCCAGTGAGGATGGTGCCTTTCAGGGCTTTCAGTGGCAGACAAAACCAAAGTAGTCACTGTTCAGCAGTGGTGTTTATGGCCCAGCCTCCTGGTCCTTCAGTTCACTCCCGTTTTCCTGCCTGTGTGAAAACTGTGCAGCCAAGTCCCACAAGAACCATGAGCACTTCCTTGGATACAGGGCACATATGCACTTTCTTTCCCAGCTGTCTAGTCAAATAGTTTGTGATGTGGAAGAATAAACTCTATTTATTGCTGCTGCTGCTGTAGATAGCATCAATTACAATACCCCTTGGGAATCCCCATCTTTCATCACTCAAAAGTCCACCCTGTTTACTTTAATTCTTATTCCTTTAAAAGAGATTACTTGGACATTCTTCTTTCTTCCCCCTCAGGAAAACTTGACTTGAGTAAATGGTACTTTCACCATACAAAGCATCTCACGCAGCTACCATGTGAAAATAAAAATTACTTTGTGGGATTTTCCACTAGCTCTGAATGTAGGTAGCTTAAAACATAAGAATAAGATGTGTGAATTATGTCTTTACTTCTCACAGAGTTTTTTGTTAATCTATTGTGTATTGTAAGGATTTTTGCTGTTCTAGAGCCATGTGAGATGCACCAACATGTCTTATTGACTCTTCTAACATTGAGTATCATAAGATCTTCAAAACTGAATTGCTGCCAGTTAACCTAAATTAGGACTGTGCTTTGAGGAAACTGATTCCCCAGCAAGCGTGGGTGTAGCCTGTTGAGGGAAGGCAGTTCTTCCTCTCTGTCCATCTGCCACCTGCCTTAGCTCACAGTCTGCTTTATTTTCAGCTGGCAAGTAAGGGGCTTAAAAACTTAGATAGAAAAATAATCAAATGTATTTTGAAATAGGTAAGCCATTGAAGCAGCAATTTAGAAAAAGCCATCACATTGGTCATTGCACCTTTAAAAGTGAAAAAAAGTTGTTTTCCCTGTGCTATTTAGAGATGAGATAATAATTCCAGGGCAAGTTTACCTTCCAACATGACCAGTGAAAAGTACTCAAAGCAACATACATAGTAGCTTTCAAAAGAAAAAAAAGAGTTAAGATGAGCATGATGTATGGTTAAACAGTTGGTTCCTCCATGGTCTTTTCATACATGTATAGGTATAGTACTGATCTGTTCCCTCTAAAAAATCTACTGCAACTTACTTGATACTACATGGTGACATGTTGTATCTCATTCCTTTTATGCACATAGATATGAACAAGGGATAAAAATATTCTTTCTTACATTGACTTTTTGCTCTCTTTCATAACTTGGAAGTTATTTGTACTGCTAAATACGTAGGAGACAAGATCTGAGTACTACTTGTACTGTGCAATATTTTGCTCTCTTCTCTGACTGCTTTTCTCCTTGCCACAAGTCAGTTCACCCAGTCTCATTTGCTACCAAAATATCTCCTTCAGTGTGAGATAGTCAGAGTGCTACTCTGTGTGGAGCAGCATGGGAGGAGTAGACTTCGACAGCACTTTAACACTGAAGAATCTGACTCACTTGCAAAAACGATAAGGGTATTTATTGTCTACATTGGTGGTTAATGTTAACCAAGAACTGAAAAAGCATGTGCTTTTTACATGTGCTCATGCTGGTTTTACTCAGAGCTGCAAAGGGAGGTGTAACCCACTTGCACCTGAGGCCCCCCAGGGGAGTTTCACTGAGGTCAGACTGAATTCTGATCCCAGTTCTGCTGCCCACCTGCACCCCGGCTGTCAGCAAACCCTGCTGTCTCTCTGGATTTCCTCTCTATTTGTCAAGTAATATTAATTGCAGTCATATTTTCTTTCCTGCTATGAAGATTAGAAGGGTAAAGCTAAGCCTGTCAGTGAGTGACTTGGCTAGCATGTTGTTAAGAAACCATTTTGATGGTTTTGTGGGAGTCTTCTTTAGAAACACACGGTGAGGTAGGCATGTCTCTGATCTCCCATTCTGCCCTTCTACAAGGGCATAATCTCATTGGCTATTACATGTTGCTGCTTCTTTGCATTTCACTTGCAATATTTTGCAGAGGATCAAGGATCCTTGATCAAGGATCAAGAACATTGATCATGTCATCAATGCCTACACAGAGGAGCAGCACAGCTATCTTCCTTATTGTCTACAAATCACATGTGAAATAAAGGAGAACAGACAGTGATCAACCACAAGCATTCTGTTACCCTCTAAAGGCTTTCCATTTTAAAAAATCCCACCCAAGTGATTTCAAGTATTGTTTGGGGTTTTTTTTTTCCCTCTGTAAGTTTATTCCCTGATGCTGCTCTCAGATTTCTACAAGACTTTTCTTTTCAACCTTTTTTTTTTTTTCTGTCTGTTCCTCCAGTTTCTCAACTTCAAATTCTACCTCTGGTATATTTGTGGGAAGGAGGCAAAATCAGTAATGTACTGAATAGGGTAACATTAACCTCACATCCTTAGGAAACTGGTAAAAATTTCAACAAGAAGAGAATTCAAGACTTGGCATGTTGCATTGACTGTCCTATATTGGCAGCAGGAGGGAAAAGTAGCGACTACAAACTTCATCCAAAAGTTGTGTACTCTGTTACAGTCAGTCATAGCTGAATCCTATTTGTTCTTGATTGCTTTTACAGCTCAAAGCTCTCCCAAGGATCTTGGAACATGAGAACCTGGTGGGCTGCACCCAGATACGTTCCAGCATCTGCTGTTAGTGTGTGTCTCTTCCCATTGATTTGAACTATAAAGCCAGGTCTGCTGTAAGCATTTCTGCTTTGCTAGATCAGGGCCTTAATCTTTAGATGAAGTGTGCACACAGGAAAACAAGTAAGATGAGCTGCAAACAGATTTTCCTACCTTCTAGTAAGGAGGACAAACCAAGCATTTCTTGTTTTCACACCTGTGCTGACAGGTCACAGTAGTATGTTACAAAAGTTCACTATTGATGCTTGAAGAGAAAAGCATGCTTTTCATAAAGGTGCTCATGGTAAACTTGCAGAATAAGGAGTTTGTACTTTTTAACCTTGCTTTTAGCAGAAACATTGTGTCATTTACAGATATATTTGTATATTTGATAATGATTCTAGTATTTAGCAGCAGCTATTTTTGCCTGTTTGGAAGCCTCTAATGGCTTAGTCCAGTTGAACTCATTTCATAGCTTCCCCTATCTGTGGGGCCATCTGTTATCCACTCACTTTTTTTTTCTTTCCCTGATTGGTTTCACACAGGCCTTTTAGTTCATTTCAATTAGGGTAGTTTGGAGAAGATCATACTATAATCTGCAGTTGTGCCATGTGTGTGTTGTCCCCCAGTCCCCGCTCATTCTCCCAGAATTAGATGGAAAGCATTCTATGATGAAGAATGTTGTTGAATTTACCAGGCTTGGTGGAAAAAGACTCTGTGGGGATTTTCTCCAAAGCTGGAGGATTTCTGCAGGTAAGCCTATAAAACCTGCAGAAGAGGGTAATGAAAAAATCTAAAAATAGAAAAAATGAATAGAAAAAAAAGCTAAAAATGCTGACACTTTGTTTAATCATTCTGTTGACCTTTTATGTATATCTGTGCATATATTCATGCATATACATATTTGTATATATAAACACTGTTGACCTTCCGAATCTATACATAAATAATATAGAATTTATAAATATACATTATATGTGTGTGTGCAATATAAAAATATCTATCTCACTTCCTTGGGGATAGTTTAAAAATTTCTGCGTTCCAATTCATACAGGTCATGAGTGACGCTGGAGAAGTATAAGGGGAATGAAGAGATATTAGAAAATTGCTAGAAGCCTCTTGAAATATATCTCCAGACAGATGAACCTGAAGGCCTCTTTTGCTTCTGGAAATTGTGTTGTGGATTGGGTTTTTTTATATATAATTTCAGACTCTGAGCAAGAGTTAGAGAATGATAGAACAGGGAATTGCTGCTGTGGGGGGGGAGGGGGGATTTTGGAAGCAATAGTTCAGAAGCAGAAGGGCAATGTCAGGCTGGAGGAACCCTGTCTCGCTCCTCCTGTCGTTTTGTCATAATGAACAGAATCCTAAGGAATTCCCTGAGTTTTAAACAATTCTCATTTCAGATTGGTGCGGGCAGCCATCAAGGAATAGTTGACACTTCTAATATTATCTGTGTCATTGCAACGGTGTTGCAATAGGCCACACCTTTGAGAAGCATAGGAGCAATCTTAATTTGACATCTTGCCTTTCAAAGCACAAACTCCTCTTGCTGGCTGCAGGCAACAGGGGTTTTGCAGAGCTGCTCATGGCACGTTATTGCTGAGGGCTTTGTCTGAGTGCAATAGCTCTGCCTGTCTTGTAGCGCCTTCAGTCTGAGCTTGGCACAAGCTGAAATTTTCTTGTTTTATACTTTTATTTTATAGCCCCAGGGAGGAAAAATG
Source organism: Alethe castanea (assembly GCA_024734035.1). NCBI lineage: Eukaryota > Metazoa > Chordata > Aves > Passeriformes > Muscicapidae > Alethe > Alethe castanea. Next base: position 79,258,974 of record JANRGV010000001.1, read on the forward strand.
CAGGTAGAATGTCAGCCTGGAAGCCTTTCCACTTTGGCTGGGAGCAGAGCACGGCACGGCTCGGGTTGGCAGGGGGCTCAGGAGAGTTGCTCTGTCTCCCCTGCCACCCTCTTGCAGATGGATCCCAGGTAGCAGCTGCAGCCCTGTCCTGCTGTCCTTGCCGCTCCGGGAGCCGATGCGAGCCCCCGGAACAGTGGAGAATGAGAGACAACGGAGCTGCTGATGGGAGACAGAAGGTTCACAGGATTCCTCGTGGGGTTGGTAAAGAACACCCCCCAAAAAAACGGGGAAAAGGCAGCGTGAAGGATGTACTCCAGGTTTATAAAGGGTGGAGTGTGAGGGCTTCCCCCAATGATGTAAAGACAGCAGCCCGCTCTAGGAGCTAAGGAAAGGCTTCGTGCAGCCGTTCCATAACTGATCCCGAATCGCTATCTGCAGCAGGCGTGGATGTGACAAGGAAGAGCCAAGGTCGCAAGGCAAAGCTGTGGACTGTGTTTGTCTGGGGACAGACAGCCCCTCCGTATTCCCGGTGCGGCCGGTGTGCGGGACTTCGCTGCTTTCCACAGCTCCACCTGGTGTCGGGCCGCGGCAGGGAAAAGCTTCCAGAGCTGCTCCTATCCCAAAACCTCCAGCTGCCCTTCTGCCTGTGCTCCGCAGGCCTCCCGGGATGCCTGGTGAGTACCCACCGCCTCCTGCCTGCGGTGGCTCTGCCCCTCGCCTTGGTACCGGACACCTTCCAGCTTTGCAGCTGCCCTGCTGGAGAGCGCATTTCTAAGAAAGGATCTGTTGGCATTTGGCTCTTTTGTGCCAAGTATCACTTACTGGGATAAACTGGTGATGGCCTTCTCATTTATCAGTGTGACCAGGCCGTGAGCAGTGACAAACCCCAGGTGCCATCCAGAGCGTGCTGCTGCACCGCTGGCTCGTGTGGTAAAACAAACGCACCAATTCAGCTGATCAGGCTTGCTTTCTTGTGGGCAAGTGCAGTCAACAGCTAAAGGCTTTTTTTAGTAACTGTGGGTTCACAACTTGCTGCCCTGCTGCCCCTGCAGATCTCAGGCTGAGGAGACAGCAGGTAGTGAGAGCTCTCTGAATCCCACCCTGCAACTCCTGCCTGGGCGACTGCACCTGAGCAACCCCATGAAGAGCCAGGGGAAAACCCAGGTATCAGGGAATGGGATCCTGAATCTTCAGCTCTGGGGTACATGTCTGCAACCAAAATATAAAGCCTGGTTTGGAGGACGTTGCTTTTTTCATTGGTACACAGTAGCTGTTGGTTTTTTTCCTAATACTGAGTGAAGAACTGTCAGAGCAGAGATGATACCTTGCACTAGTACCTGTTTCTAAATCACCGTTTCTACCCAACTCCTCATCTGGTTCCCTACGTAGCCACCTACAGTCAGGGAAGGGCAAGACTGAGCTGAGGTATTCTGACTTTCCTGGCTGCATCTCCATTCCTGGAAGATGTGTAAATATCCTTCCTCTCTCTCTTTAGCAGACAGGTTTAGGGTGGGAGGTATGGCTCACAGAACAGCCTCAAATCCTCATGGTTGCCCCTCAGAGGCAACCACGAAGATCTTCAGAGGGAGCCCTTTCAGCTGTAGGCTTCTGCTTATCCTGCTTCTAATCATGGCTGTACCCATTAAGACTCTGCTGCCGGAGCCAGGAATAGACCAGAGTAATCCTGGTGCCCAGCATCCTTACAGAGAGTTTTGTAATTCACAGCCATGTGTGTGTCATCTTAACTCATTCTGCCAGGCATTGCCTTGTGCAACATGTACAGGTACGATCGGCCGCCCACCCACCAAGGCAGTGCTCTCCACGAGTGCTGTAGGTGTGAGAGGCAGATCTGCCTGTCAGCTCTCAGCTACAGATAGAGCTTTTCCTACACTGAAGTTTGCAGCTTAAACCATGTAGTTTTAAGCCAGCTCTTTTTACACAGCTTATGACTCTGTGTGTGTGGACTCTGGATTGATTATTGACATGCTTTGGCTTTGCTAACAGCTTTTTGCTGATGGAAGTTGAGCTGTTTGCCTCCTATGTAAGATATGTCCTATTAGTGCTTCTATACTGCTTCTGCTCTGGTGGGCGAGAGATAGATCAGAGGCGAGACACTTCACTGCACAGTTGTTTGATAGGCACGGAGAACAACACATGCAAAGTTCCGCCTGAAAGTCTGGAAAGTGGAATAAACAAGTGCTCAAAGAAAATAACCTAATTCTTCATGCACATTTGCAGGAAAGTATGTGCCAGGCTGCTGTGTGCACTGGGATGGAAGATGCACCTTGAGAAGTGGGTGAGGGTAGGTGCTTTTCCTTTGCACTGCAGCCAGGCTGCTGTTTGCCTTGCAAGGCTGAGCCTTGAGAGAAAGTGTGTGCTGGGGACAGGCAGCAGGAAGGGTCAGATCTGCAGACACACTGAGCAAAACGGATTTCAGTGAAGGTTCTGGGTACCAGTGAACAGAATCAGAAAGACCTGGGCGTGTGCAGCTTTTGACATAATGGGTGGGCATGCCTGCAAAACCACAGGTCTGACTGGGGAGGAAATGGGGGAAAGCTTGCAAAGAAGTAACAGGATGGAAAGAAGCCTGCATCAGTGTCTGTGGTGAGTGCAGTACCTTAACTGCAAAAATGTAAAGACTTGTGTGTGTAAAGAGTCAAGAGAAACTGGCCAAGGGGTAGAATTTGACATTGTAATTGAAGCATTCACAAGTGCTTGAGGACCATTTCTGATCACAAGCAAGCAGCACTTCTGCTTTGTGTCTCAGACAACAGGTTGAGCTTCCAAATGTGATGACACTGGGGTACAAGGACTTGTGCTGATGAAATGCTATCACTGATGAGCTCAGCAAATATGGTGATCTTGAATTATAAGTCTCTGTGAGAGCTAAAGCCACCGTGTGTTCTCCCCACTGGCAATTATTGAGCAGGATCTGTTTCTCCCTTGCACTTGCTTTCTCCTCCCTGCCCCCATGCGCTTGGGAAGCTGCAGTGTGTGACCATTTGAGTATATGCCAATCTCTTCGAAGATTCTCTGTAATCCCCATGCTAATCCTCCTAGAAGGGGAAGGATGCTTGTAGGCAGTACTTGCAGATCCATACCCAGAATACTAAGCCTGTTATAACACCTGGCCTGTCCTTGCATCTGCTGACTCGTTTCCAAGGAAATTGTTGTGTATAAGTTTCTCCTTCCTGGGGACTTACTTTGAAAATGTCGCTTCAGGTAAAAGTAATATTGTTTGTCTCACATATGATTGAGAAGAAAAGGCAGCATCCAGGGACAGCTATCATTATTCACTGCACTTACAGTGCTGAACATGAGAGGCCACATTTTTGAAGCAACCTCTAAGGCCGCACAAGTCTGTAGATGCAGCAAAAGTAGGTGGCTTGATCCATGCGTCCAAACATTGACCATCAGCCTCATGACAAGGATCCCTCTTAAGGGATACACTGCGGCCCCAACAGAGGAGATGAAGTTCCCTGGACCAGTACAAAATGAGGTACATTTAAGACATGCCCATATGATAAATGCAAGGGGAACTTGAGCAGCAGCTGAAACATGCAGTTGGCACAGGACTTCTGTGTTGCTCTAAAGCTTTCCACCTAGTGCAAGTGCTGAGAGTGTGGCAAAGCCTGTGCTGTTTCAGCTCCCTTGTGTGGCATTTCAAGCAGACATCAATTAGAAATCAATAGCATGCTTTTAAAAGAAAACCACAGGCTCTTCTGTGCTTCCTGGGAAAGAACACAAGGAGCCCTGTGCTGGAAGGGTCTCCACATCTGTGGTAAGCAGGGTACTGGCACAGCTAAGCAAAATCAGGGGTCAAGTCACCTGCCAGAAATTGTCACTTTCCACAGTTATGGACACATTTTAGTTTAGCTAGTTTCCTTCTCAGCAGTATTTGACAAAATGCGTGGTAGAGGCTCTTGTTCTTCACAAGGATTACGTTTAATCACAACAGGTATTAATGAAAAATTGATTGAATAAATAATGATGCCCACCAGACCATTACCAACCAAGGAGGAAAAGGCAAGGGAGGAACCTTGGCTCCAAACAGGCGGCAGGTACTGGCTTGTTGGAAAGCTCACAGCAAGGGAAGTGCAGAGAAGGGAGCAGGCAAAGAATCAAGGGCTGCAGTGCAGGAACTGTGAAGGGTTTAAAGAGAAAAAACCATGAAGTTTTCAAAACACACGTGTTAAAACTTGAGTTTGCAAGAGGGCACTGGATTTACTTCTGGTTGTTTAACAGTGAACTCCCAGCTCCATCAAGTGAGAACACCATGCTTTATCTTCAAAGATAAGGATGATACTAGCCTGATTAAACTGATCTAAATCTGATGAATCCATGAAAGATCACAGAGAGATACAGAGAGAAGAATCAATAAAGCATTAATAGATTCTAGAGTTGCTGCCTGTAAATCAATTTGGAATTATCCGGTGCACTTGTAATATATGATATAATGTAATTCGTGTAAAGTTGTAAATTAATATAGAATAAGCAATGTCTGTATGAGTAAAGTAATAAAAACTTAAAAACCAAAAGCTGCAGAGGGAAGAACAGGGATTGCTTAATCGCAACACTGTAACTGCCAACAAAAGCTGAAGAGCTGGGGTTAGAAGACAATAGACGTAGCCGCGGTGGAGATGGCTTTGTCCAGGGAACACCCAAGCGATAAAGAGCCCGATAAGCACCCACAATTAAAATAACCAGAGCCATCAAGAAAAATACATCTGAATGCCCGTTTCCAGTAAACCAAAATATGGAAGTTACATCCCAATTCCACCTTCCTGTAAAACGTGAACCTGCCTTCATCAAAATTCATCGTCTCCCAGAATATGGTTTTGTCCAGCCCAACGCAGAAAGAAGACAAAGACCTCCGCTCCGGGCTAAAAAAACTGTATAAAAACTGGACTAACCAAAGCTGTGGGGTGAACATTGGGGGATCTGATGCGATAGAGATCAGATCAGAGTGTGTTCACCCGGTGCCGACCTCGGGCTCGGCGCTGTCCCTTTTTTGATTGCGGCTATCGAGGACCCTATTTCGGTCGCGAAATAAATATCGCTTATTTTAATCATATTTAATTCGGCTTGATCTCGTTTTTATCTATAACACACTGCAGTTCATAAAATACACCACAGGCTGTAATTGTGAACTGGACTAAGTTACAAAGGAATAAACATCCAGGAGCTAAGGAGCTGCAGCAGGAGTGGAGTGGTACACAGCTGCACTGCCCCAGCAGAGAAAGCAATGAGGTCTGAGCTTTCTCTGAGTTCTCTGGTTGCCATCAGCACCTGTACTGCTCCACACTGGCACTTCGGGATGAGCTGGAGTGTAACAAAATTAGAACCTGGACAGCAAAAGAAGAAAATTAAACTCTTGTCAGTGGTCTGGTAAGGGGATTTTGGAAAATACGCCTATGGCATAAAGGATACTTCTATAGATTGATTTTTACGTGTTAGAGAAGTTCACCTCATATCCCTATGGATAACAAAGCTGGTTCAGCTGAATCGAGGCTACAGATTTTGAATGTGACATCTTTGCTGAAGTCTAAGGTAGAAGAGGGTAAAAATAACAATGACCAAAAAGAATGAAATTCAAGTGTCTGTGTGCTCCATCTTCACCAAATCTCTCTCATTTTTGCAGAGTGACACTGATGCTATCAGCCTGGATATCACAACTCCTTCCCTGGAGAAAACAGAGGTTGACATGCTCTAGGGGCAAGGGAGAAGAGGTGGCAACTGCCAGAGCTGCTCTGAGATGAGTACAGTCAATCTTAGCACCAGGTGGGTACTCCACACCTTCCCGTTTAACATCCCCTGCTCCTGCAGTCCAGGGGCTGAGTGTTAATGAAGCAGCTGCAGTTCAAAGTGTCCTAGGGATCTGCATAGCATATGGGAGAGTCATTCCCTGCTGCAGGATAGACTGTGGTCTGCCAGGTGCTGGCTGCTTACTCCATACCCTTCACCAAGATGCAGCGATCTTGCAACTTCACCAAAAATGTTGGGGTGGAACCAGCAAAAATCTGTCACAGTTGGAGGTCAGAAGCTGTCTTTTCTATCTCCCAGGCCTGCATAGGCTGTCTGGATCCCAAGCCAGGCTGGTTCCATTTTGGCTTTTGGGTAGTCCTAAGAGGTTTCTATTCATTTTACAGCTTGTTTTGCCTTGCTCCATGGCCCTTTTCCCACCCAGAAATGTGCATGCCAAATGTGGTAAGGATTGAGAAAACTGTTACAAAGATTATTTTATTTCTGTTTATCCAAAGTATATTTTAAAAATTAGTAAATTGAGCTTTCACATTTTTTCCTTGTTTCCAGGGGGAACTGTGAACACAATAAAACTGTAAGTAGTGCTTTGAATCTAAGGAATAGAAGGAATGCTAAATATTTCAGAGGAAAAGAAACACCTAAGATAATTTTGAATCATTCAAAATGTTGTTGTTTAGCAGAACATCTATCCTAATTCTTATCAATTTAATTTATAAGTAAACGAAATCAAATTTTTGTCTAATCTTTAGTCTTAAAAAAAAATAATCTGCTTGGATACTGTGTTGAATTTGACTTTCATAAATTTGAAAAAATGTTTTCCAGCAGAGATGGTCAAAACAGTTTTGCAGAGCTTTTCTTAGTACTCTGTTGATAAAATGTGCTAATGCTAGCAAGTACAGCATAGATGAAAATGCAAGGGCAGCTGGGAAGTCTTCACAACAAGTATTCTGTATCATGTGATGTCAAAGATCCCTAGACAAACGTAGCTAGAGACACCAAATATCTCAGAGGGCTAAAATCCTATCTGAGTCTCAAATTCACTGTGCAGGAAAGGGCTGTAATCTGCTGAAGAAAAGCAGATGTACAAAAGTCATTCTGGCAGCTGCATCTGTCATGCTGCCTCTCCCCCACCCTGCCTTGACAGACCCACTCTTCCATCCAGTCGTGTGCTTTTCAGAGATGACAGAAATAGGCAAGCACAAATGTCAGTCATGTGAAATCTATCCCTTAAGATAGTCCTTCTTTCCTCATCCTGTCTCACAGTCTGACTGAGGCCTATTGCTCCTTCAGCGAAATGCTCTCAGAATTAAGGTCAAGTACTGGGCAGCACTCCGGAGTGTCCCTGTGCAGCTCCCCCACAGTGACAACACCCTTGCTCCACGAGGGGACAAACCCATCCAGGCTCGGCACTGCACATGCTGCTCCTCAGGGATGCCCTCCCGGATCCCGCGGCAGGAGCCTGCTGGAGGGGCTGCTGTCACCTCGCACCGCACTCCTCCTGTTGCAAGACCTCAGCGCCTCGATGGGGGGGCGGATGCTCTCCTGCCCCACCAGGACCAGGGGGAGCGCTCTGGGAGCTCTAGGGCGCCCAGGAGAGCACGCCTCGGTAAGGCTGGCCAGCACCCAGGCCTGTGTGCGGGGAGGCAGAGCCGCAGCCCCCGCAGGCCCTCGGGCAGGGCGCTGCCCGTCGGGCGGATGATGAGGGGGTGTCCCCGCGGCCTCCCGCCGGCAGGCGGCGCCCGCGCCCCTCCGGCACCGCGCCATTCCCGGGGTTTGTTCCCGTTCCTGGCAGCTGGCGGGGACCCGCACACGGCTGCCTTACCGAGCACCGGAACTTCACGCTATTTACACTTTTCAACAAGCAAGGGCATCAGCATTCACTGGTTGCAAATTACGTAACTTTCGTGTTAATCACTATTCAACCGCCATTTGCTGGCTGTGTCTCGCTTCTCATGTTAATCAACCCGCGGGCGCGGTCCGTCCCTCCATCTGAGCCTGGAGTCCGCTCTCAGTGGCCAGTGAGTCGGTGGTCGCGATCGCCCACTGCCGGGACTGCCATTCCCCAGTTACTGCTCAGCCCCGCTGACTTCGCTCCTGCTGGCTCTCGTCCGGACAGCCCATGGGGACTGTGTTCCCTATTCCTTAAAGTTCTAGCAAGCATCCGCCGCCCCAGCGCAGCTGCAGGGCTCGGTGCCGCCCCCTCTGAGGCGGTCACGGGGCGGCCGGGCACGGCCATGGCGGCGCGCGGCGCAGCGATGGCGGCTGGCAGCGCCGTGTGGCTCGGCGGGGACGCGGTGAGGCGGCGGGGGCAGAGCGGGGCAGGGCGGCGGGGCCGGCGGGGCGGGGCTGACCCGTGTCCCCTCGCAGGTGGAGTGGGTGCTGTGCCCCTACGACGTCCATCACCGCGTCCCCCGCGCGTCGCTGGAGAGGCACGCGGCGTCCTGCCGGCTCCGCAGGATGGGATACTCCGCCGAGGAGGAGGTGGGAGCGCGCCTCGGGAAGCGGGGCACGGGGCTGGCGCTGCCGCCGCTCGGCGGCCCCGGGCCTTGACCGAGCGCTTTGGTCCCGCAGGCCGAGATGTACGACTCCAGCTTTTTCTACGAAAACCTGAAGGTTCCCACCGTCGCCATGGGTGAGCGGCCGCGGGTGCTCCGTGTGACGGGGCGGCACACCCGGCTGGGGCTGAGGGGAGACCCCCGGGGAGGGGCAGAGGGGACGGGCTGAGGGGAGATCCCGGGGGAACTGAGATGTGGCACTGAGGAGTGGGTCCTCACGGTAGCGCACCTTTGGCAGCTGTCAACTCCCCAAGAGCTCCTGAGCCTCCCCTGACCTCTTGAACGTTTCAATCAGTAGGTTAGTTTTCTCAAATTGTAATTTGCAGTTTACTTTAATTTACCGTTTTTATGCTTCTGTCACTGTGTAATTTACTCTGTAGGTCACTTTTATATTTTTGTCTTAAAATCCAAGGAGGATCTGTTTTTTCCTCTTAGGAGTTTCTTCCTATATTCTCAGTCCCCACTCTTGCATCAAATGCAGAAACTGTATTAAAATGCATGCTTAGAAGGTGGGGAAGCTGTCCGTAGAATTTGGAGATAAAGCAATGGTACAGAGAGCAATATACGTGCATTTCTTTTTCCATATCCTTGTAACCCAGAAATACATTTTTTCCCTAATTTTCTCCCCTCATTTCAAATATGTAATAGATGAAGATTACATTTTTACTTAAAATGTCCCTTGTACATGAATGAAACTATGATGTTCTGTACTGTACCATAAGTCTCGTAATAGAGGTTGGGGAATAAAGACTAACCCAATCAAGTACCTGAGAACTTGATGTAAAAAGTGTATGATTTTATTTTCTTCTCTGTCTGCAGATAAAGATCTACAGTTTCACATTGTTAAGCAGGCTAGAGCCCAAAGTGCAAAGGAAGGTGCAGGCTACAGCGAAGGTAAGGAGCAAGCAAATACTGATTTGACTTCACCAGCCTCCTGTGGAGAACTGCTCTTGTCTCCCTCCTTGCTGCTCCCTTCATTGCACTGAGAACTACTGTGAGGAATTTCACTTCATTTATTTTTAAAATTCTTCCCCTGCCTATCTTGGAGCATGATTACTTTCTATACATAGGGCAATTAATGAGAGACTTTGAGTCTGCTGTGGTCACACCTCTGTTACTTTCAGGACTGAAAAGACCAAACAACATGTGTGTTACTATGTTGGACTGTTTGAAGACTGAACTAAGAAGTTGTATAAGAACTATGCTGGTGCATTTGCAAATGTGATGTTGTCCTTTGTTACTGCTCCAAGCTCACTAATGTGTTTCATTTTTCGGTGGGTTCTGTGACCAGCCAAGGGACCAGGCTAGGACCGAGTCTTTGAGGTTCAGACAGACAAAGTAGAAAAATAGGACTCCCTGTGGAATCTGTAGAGCTTTAGTATGTGGTTGAGAAATTACTGCAACACCTGAAAGAACATTTGCTCTCTGCAGACTTTGGTTTGTTAAACATATATAGGCAGAAGGAAAAGGGACACCGAAACTTTTCTGACAGTGAAATACAGCAGCACTTGCTTGGACAATTTTCTTTGTTTCTCTGGCATAGCAAATAGAGGCTTAATGGACAGTTGCTTGGGAAGGAGATTTTCTGGGATGAACACTGTGTTTTGAGCATGTCAGGTGCATTTCCTCTGAAGGGAAGTGGGAACACATTAATTTGACTCAAGCACATCCAAGTAGAGAAGCAGCAGATAAACTCTTTGTGGAGTGGTTCATTTCAAAAGTGCACCAGTGAGCCACTAGATGCCAGTGTTCACTGCCCAGATTTCCCTACAAGCTTGCCCTCCTCTGAGGATAGCACTGAAGCTGGATCAGCGGTTTTCATTGTGGCAGCTTGGCCTGTTGTAAGATTTACTGACTTGTTTGTTCAGTTTAAAGTCTTTGGAAACAGAAACAAATGAAAAGTAATTTTCCATTGTAAATTTCCTTTTGACTCACTGTCTCAAAGGAAGTGATTTTCTTCCTTTGTTTTCTTTCTTTTTTCAGTTCTAATCATATTTAGAATATTAGCATAGCTACGTTGTTGAAAAGAAAAACTGGTCTTAATCACAAGTTGTGTAATTCTTAAAAAATCACAGGCATGTAATTATCAGTGCATTTTTATGGACTTCTGTGACACTGTAAGAACAGTACATTTTAAAGAGAGACTTCTAGTTTTTGTGTTTAAATCCATTTGTTCATGTTAGAACAGTTCTTGTTTAGGTTCCAAGTACAGTAATAATAAAATCTTGTATTTTAGGTTTATTTGTAGAGTTGTTGTGGTTTCTCTTCCTCTTCTTTGGTATCTTCAGTGATAGTAGGATATGAAAGATTGCCCAGCTTCCATTAAGAGCTGAATAAGCTGGAGAAGCTCTAGGTTTGCTGTTGTGAAGGGTGTTGCATACACTCTTCTTATGTGTTGGCTCTTCTGTCTGCCTGGAGATGTGTGGGATCGTGTTGGGAGAAGCAGGATTATGGAGGTCAGATCAGTGGCTGCGGGAAAATTGAAAGTTTTTGACTCAAATGTTTCTTTGCTGGCAATGTCGTAGAGCACAACCTGTATTGCATCCTGTATCTTTGGGGAAGTCACTCAACTGCTGTTGCAATGGATTAAGAATGGATTGATTTATTTGGAAGCATATGTGTTTTAACTGGGGAATGGGAAAGAAGAGTGTGCAGTCAGTGCATTTGTTTCCATAACTTGAAGTCAGTTGTCTGAACTGATCTGGAGCACTTTGAAAGTGCCTTTGTGGTCCTTTTAGCTATAAATTCCTGTGACAGTCTATTATAAAAGCTCTGCAGAGAAGGTGACTGTGTGAGTGAGACTGATTTATACAGTGCTTTGTTATCTAGTCTCCTAGAAGCTTTCATTCTTGTTGGCAGAATAGGTATTTTGCAGCTAGTACTTTACATAACATTTCAGGAGTAACATAAACTCGTAAGTTAGAGCTGCAGCCTTTCTTGATTTAGCTTGTAAGCCAAGAGCTGAAACTCATGGGAAATTACAGAGGATCATTTTGATCTAATCTAGTACAATTCCTTCATGGCATATGAAAACTATCTCTGTAAGCAATCAAGAGGGGTTACACAGCCTGTGTGGGGCTTGGGAGGGATCTCAGAACAGTTCTTATCTTTTCAAATTAAGAAAGTTGAAACTTATTACAGATACCTAGGGGAAGGATGAAAACAGCCTGGGAGTTGACTGCACTGTTTGTTTGTTGAGCTTCTTGGTATTTTCCTGCATAGTTATGCTACTTCACAAGTGACAGCTCTCTGTCCAACCTCCAGGATCTTACTCATTACTGCCCGTAGAAGTTCCTCAAAACCACAAGCGTTTCACCTGTGACCTGACCCAAGCTGACCGCCTTGCTCTTTACGACTATGTTGTTGAGGAAACAAAGAAACAGAGGTCTAGATCCCAGATAACGGAAAATGACAGTGATCTCTTCGTGGATTTAGCAGCAAAAATCACCCAAGGTTTGAAGAATGATCTGTTGTTGAATTTGTGGCTCAGAACTTTCAGTTTGTCAGTTACATGAGTTTTGTTGAAAGCCAAACAGAATTGGTTGTGCTTCGTTTTTTTTTGTTTTTTTTTTTTTTTGTGGAGATACTGTTCTTAAAAGCTACAGCAAAGATCTGGCATCACAAAGTGCTAGTTTGGTCTCCTTTGTGATGTTTTCCTTCTGGAAAAGCTTCAGTGCTCTGTCAACATGTCAACCTGTGTCAACAGGCACACGTATCTCAGTGGATGGATCTTCTGTCTTTGCAGCAGCTGACTCCAGGTTGCTTAATGTTGCCAGTGTGCTGTGCAGCTTGGAACAGTTACTTGCTGTAAGATATGATGTGATTAAAGATCACTTAAGAGTAAAAGCAGAACAGGAGAGGTTGGCAGTCATCCAGGTGGAGCTCTTGAGCAAGGTACTTTGGTGTTGGTCTGGGACCTCTCATCCCTGTGGAGTCATGCCAGTTTGTAACTGTACCAAGTGCAGCAAAAGCATCTGTGTCACCCCACAGGCTGTGCTGAGGAGGTGTGACAGAGCTTGTCATCTACAGAGGTGAATTTTTTACAGAATCTGGCTTTCTCATTCTATGTCTTACTGTAATACTGGCTTTGAAAACATGACCTGTATTTAGAAGGCATTTGACGAAATCACAGGCCCATATATTGGTTTAGATCACAGTTTGGAGACTGAGATCACATAACAGCATTTGCTGGGTGGTTTTTTACTTGTGTATAAACAGCCAGCAAGAAGGCTGCGGAGGAAGCTTGAGGTAAAATCCCCATAGTTACTAAATACAGGAAGAACTTGAGAAAGAACACAGTTATTTTATGTTCTTGAACATATCTGCAGGTGCTAATGTCCTGGTAATGATGGTTTGTTTTACTCCCAATTTTTTTGCTAGATGATAGTCAGAAAGGTCCGAAGTCCCATCTTGAAATTCTGGCTGAAATGCGGGATTACAAAAGGCGGCGGCAGTCATACAGAGCTAAGAATGTTCATATAACAAAGAAGTCCTACACTGAGGTGAGATTGGGAAAAAAAAGGCTTTTTTTGCACAGAAGTGCTTATTATATATCAGCATAAACAATTACATACTTTTTCAAGGATAAATAATATGTGCCTTTCTCTGCTTCTTGTGTCCTGTTTTATTATTGTTGCAAACTGTAGAGGAATATTTTTGGATTGTTGCAGTAAGTTACAATTAATGAGCATTTCTAACTGTTAAGTTTTGAGTGTGAAAATGTCAGCAAGATATAGGTCACTATCATAAAATGGTGCTATTTAAATTTATTTAAATGCTGAAACATTTTTCTGCAAATAAGACTTTCCACTCAAACGTCTGATGTACAGAGTTTGGGGGGGATTTTTGTGGTGTTTGGATTCTTTTGAGATATTTACAGTTTGTCTAGTGCTTGTTCAGGCACTACCATGACATGTTTGTTTTTAACATATCAATCTCCAGGTGATTCGGGATGTGATTGGTGTACATATGGAAGAACTCAGCAATCAGTGGCAGGAGGAGAACAGGTTGGATAATGCAGAGATATCTGAAGGAGGGAAGTCAAAGTCTTCAGGAAGGTATGCCACAGCTGACAGTTTCTTCAGGCATGGAACAGATAGTAATTTTATCTTGCCACCTTCTTCTAGTAGCACATACCAATCTTATCTGAGTCATGTGCAAGGTTTATTTTATTTTAATTTTGCTAAGTCTTGCTTGAATAGGTCTGCCTGCATGAAGAATGGAGAAAAACTATTAAATATCTTTCTTTCACAGATAAGTAGGTTAGTTGCAAGTCATTCAGCTGAACAGGTAGTTTCGGGTGGAGTTGGGGGGATGAACAGTGCTCCCTCTGTGCCCAAATGTTTATATATGTTGTAGCTGGGTACAGAAGGACACTTGGAAATGTAAGTATATTCTTACCCTTCCCTACCACATGACACGTATTAGATATATTACACCTCAGAGTAAAGGTTTCCATGAGGAGGCTTTACAGTTCTTATCCCTGCAAATTCTGCTGTGCTAATTGGGAGTGTGTTTTAGCTATACGTATTTCTGCTGTGTCGAGCAGCACTGCACACCCTTCCCAACGTTTGTCACTGAAGTAAACATGGACTCATGACCTAGTAATTGCTTATTTCTGCCTCTCCAGCAGGTCTTTGAGAGGAGAATGTTTTTGAAACACTAGAAAGTGACAGTCTGTTCCCAGCATTAAAATGAAGATGAATGGATGGCAGAGCACTGAAACAGTCTGCCCAGGGAGGTCCTGGAGTCTCCCTTACTAGAGACATTCAAAACCCACCTCTACATGTTCCTGCGTGACCTGCTATAGGTGACCCTGCCTTGGCAAGGGGAGCAGAGTAGATCTCCAGAGGTCACTTCCAACCCTAATAATTCTGACTCTGTCAGATCAGGACTAAGATTCTCCAGCTGTAGGTTGCAGCTTAAGGCAGGTGGTTGAAGGGTTAAAGATTTAAAGCAAAACAGAGTGAACTCCTTCTACTGTCTCCTGTTTCACAAGCAGAGGTGTTAAGACTGAGGAGCGGCATTTATAGGAAATAATTGGATTAAATAGTGTGCTGAGTTACGCACATGAGATATGCATACAGACTTTGGGCCTCTTTTGGGAGGTACTGTATTCCTTAGAGAGATAGAAAGGCTTAATAAAAGATATGTCCTCTGTCTTACATCATTAGTAAGTCATTATATTACAAAACTGGTACTGGAAACAGTGAGTATGAAACTATTTTTATTGATTAAAATCACTTAAATTTATTTTCAGAAGGGAAGACAGGCGGTCAGCTTCAGTGGACTCACGGCAGTCTGGGGGAAGCAGTAAGGATACAGAGTGCACGAGACACAGGCGAGACACCAGCAGGAGTCCAAGTAAACGAAGAAGGAGTCGTGAGAGAGGCAGAGACTCTCGGAGGAAGAGAGAGAGGTGAGCAGAAACAGCGACAGCTGACTCCTGCTTCCGAATCAGGCAGCTGTAGCCATTTTCCATGAGAATTTAGTGCAGAAGCTGAGAGTATCTTGTCCAATTAAAAAGCTAGGCTAACCTCGTGCAGTGTGACAAGCCAGTGGCATAAGCCCACTAATACTGAACAAAACATGCTGTAAGACCATAAACAGTGATCCAGACTTCAGAATTTACTGTCACTTCTGAAAAGCAGCACTTTTCTGCAGCATGCTGCAGGACTGCAACAGTACCGTAACAGGCTGTTGATTTTACTCTTGGGCCAACATGGTTAACTGGACAGTATATTTCTCATCCACAGCTAAGTGCCTGTCATGTCTAATGCTGATTTCTGCTCTACTTTGCTCTAGACCTTAATAAATAGTGTAATTTTTTCACTAATATGCATACACTAGCTTTTCCATAATAGATGCTTCGAAACAATGCTGTTGCTCTTCAGTACTTCTGTACATATAGTTTAGCAAAAGAAAACAAATCTAGGCAACACTTCTATCAACAAGGACATATTTACGTCTGCTGGACCACAGGTGTGTGGGACCTGTGTTTGAGCAGACATGAGGACTGTTGTGTAGAAGAAATGCTGCCTTGCCCCTCATGTTTGGGTGAATGCATTGCATAAGTTGCATGGGTGGCAATGATGGCTTGTCTCAAAGCTGGCTTCCTTACACCATGATGCCATTCATCCTAAACTAATTGCCACTCTGGCACTGCATGACAAGGCTAGATTAAAACAGCATGGAAAGTGTACTTTCTTTCCTTAGAGGAGGACATGACTGCATTTAATGAGAGCTTTCCATTTTCCAAGTAGTTTTTTTCTCTTCAGACTGTCACTCTGAGCCTAACAGCCCACACAATGTTTATGTTTTTGTTTCAGGGATGAAGACAAGTATCACAACCATAAAAGAAGAAAGTAGAAACAAGAACCTGATGATTTTATTAATCAGCTGTTCAAAACATAACTTACACAAGAACTATTGTTGTTATTGCCGTTTTGTCCAAGACAGTAAAGGTGTGCACATAATATTGGTGTTGCATCGCACCTGTGCTGCTTGGAGACAAAAAAATGCTAAGGTGTGTCAGGATGGAAGCAATATATTTCAGATAATGTGTAAATCTGTACCATTTTTATATCTGTTTATAAATTATATTGATCTCTCATGTATTTGAGTTATTCTGACAAGGCTGAAGAATAAAATTTATGAGAGGTTGTACTTACTGGCTTTCCTGGCCCATAGGTAGTGGATATAGAACAGAGCTGATCCCTGGAGTCCAGATCAGTTACAAACAGGGAAGGCATGAAGAGATCTCTCCCTCCCACCTAACACTGTCACCTCTAGGTGATGTTGCCTAGTTAGAGCATGTACCAGACAGCAGATTTCAGAGTTCTCAAACAGGATAAAACATCTTCAACTACCAACTACTTCAACTACTAAATTATAAAATATTTCGACTACTGAATGGACAGTAACACAAAAGTTAGCGTTCCCAAGCTCATGCTTGAAGAAAATTTGGAGTAATAGAATCTTGCAAAGGTGATGAGAATGTAGCTCTCCACAGAAGCTAGGGGGGAGGCACCAAGGACACTTGGAATATTGCTGAACAGCAGGTGCATTTCCTTCCATCAATAACTAGGAAGACTTCCCATCCTGTGGACTAATACACAGACATTTGTGATACAGATTGATAAAACAGACTTAAAATGCAGATAGATATTAAGGATGTGCAGTTCTGTTAATTCCTCACACAATCTACTTCAGCAAGGTCAGTCACCATCAGCCAAGCTTCAACAAAGTAAGCAACTGTAAGAGAACAAGCCTGTAGATCCATCTTTCCTAAAATACTTCTGTTTGATCAATGTGCCCGGAAAAGGCACTCTTATGTTGCTCCTGGTTGTGGCCTTCTCAGTCAAAGGAATCTTTCCAGAATATTTTAGTTTTACTGTAGCCTCTAGTATCCTCTTTCATACCTCAGTTTCTGCAATTAAGTGTGATTATGTGTCACAAAATATTTTGTTTAGTTTTGATGGATTGAGGCTTCTATACCTGCTACAGCAGTCTAACCGAACAACTCTGTGTCAGGTATTCCTTGCCTATGTGACAAAAGCAGTAGCTTTTCCTCTAAGAAAACAAGATATATTTTAAAACAGCTTTATTTAGACAAGTTTATCCAAAAATGAAAAAAGATACTTCGGTTCTGAAATGGTTCTAATTAGAGGGAAAACAATATGGAACCACTGCAGTCTTTGCATTGATTTTGTCTACCAGCTCAGCCACAGGGTTCTCATTAAGTTCTTTCAGTAGGGCTTGGTAAAACTGTTTAAAGAGAGGATGTCCAGGCAGACAAGGCAATCCAAGGACCAGCTGTATTTGTGCCAGAGTCAAAATGAAGTCAGAGCTACCAGAAGCATTATAAGAAATGCTCCAATTACAGCTGCCCTGGCTTAAATGAATTCTATATTTTACTTAACCGTCACTTATCAAATATAGGTAGGAAGCTCGGTAACAAAACAATTTTTGCTCAACATAAGCAGATGAGTGAAGGGGTCGCTCCCTAGGGGGCGTGGCCATCAGTATCTGAGAGGTAGGAAAACAATATAACCATGTATTCAGCTAACATCCTCTGAAGGGCCATCTCAAGAAGAGGACAAAGAAAAGGAAATGCCAGAGAAGAAGATCATGTTGTTCTGTGCAAATTATAATACTTTGAACACAAATTATTTTCTTGAATTTATTTATTCCTTCCTATTTTTTTTTTCCCTCTCACCTCATGCTGAAGAGTAGGGCTGATCAATAAAATATGAAGGAGTATGGCAGGAAATGTCTGACCAGCACCATGCCAGAGTGTTTGTCCCTGGAAAGGAATAAGCCAAATTTTTTAAATGACACTTTCACATTATAAATCCTAGTGTGTTGGACAAGATACAATTTAGGGCTACATGAAATGCAAGCAAAAGGGGTATGATTATGAAAAATGAAAAACTTACTAAAAACTGTCAATCTGATAACTAATGATGAAACAGTTCACTTGTATGCTCTTGTTTTGGAGCTCCCATGAAGTTGGAGCTGGTGGCAATCTCAGGCAGTGTATGGAGTTTGCATGGCAATGTTTTTTGGGTGGAGGTGGGGGTCACAGTAGTGCCTTCTGTGAGCTTCTGAGAGAAGCTTCCCCCCATGTTCACCACAGCCAATGCCAGACACCTCCAGGACAGGCTGGCTGCTGGCCAGGGCTGAGCCCAGCAGCAACGGTGGCAGTGCCTCTGAGGTTGTGTCAGCCCACCATGCACACAGAAAGAACAATTCCAGAGAGACAGTAGAAACACTTAAGTGTCTGTATGCAAACATGCTACACAGGCAGCATGTGGAGCACAAGCCTTTTACAGATCTTTTCAGGTTGGTGTATTTCATGTGACCTATGTGTGACTATGGATACAATGAGAGAACTCCATCTCTCTGTCTGGTTTATTATCTATATTAAATCAAAAACAGCCCAGAAGATGCTGCTGGTTCCAGAAGCAGTAATATGCAGATGTTGTCACAAGCCTGTCTATA
Organism: Alethe castanea; assembly: GCA_024734035.1. Lineage (NCBI taxonomy): Eukaryota > Metazoa > Chordata > Aves > Passeriformes > Muscicapidae > Alethe > Alethe castanea. The sequence continues at coordinate 79,277,294 of JANRGV010000001.1, forward strand.
ACAGCTTCCTACAGGGAAAATTATACCACCATATAGAGACTTCAATATTTCAGAGAAAGATGGATAAATAACAATTTAACGCTGAAGTTGACAAAAAATAACTCTGTATACTTTTGATACTATCTTAGTCAGTTCTTACTTCAGTCATCATAGCTACGCCCAAAATGGACTATTCACATGAAATTAAAGGCTTACGGAGAACCCGGAGGCAACTGATACATTAAAATTCCTTGCACAGATTTTTACTTACGCTTGTTCTTTAATTCCTAGGAGGAATGCTTTAGTTTCTATCTTTGATATCTCTCCATCAATACTGGCCAAATACAGATAAAGGAATGAGAATGTTTCGAAGGGAATTCGAGCAGCTCCACCTTCTGGGTCTCTTGTTAGGATCTCACAAGCCTGTTTCATTGAACTCAGTAAGGACTGCAGAGGATTCCGGCAAGAAATGAAAGGAAAAGTATCAGAGCCATGAACATCCTTGCATACCATGACAAAATCCACACTGTAAGCCATTAAAAGGGAGGGTAAATGAGAGAAGGTGTTATTGTTGCCTAGATTTAAACCCCAAACTTACTCTCTAGTGCAGGCCCACGGATAGAAACAATAATGTAGTTCTAGTAGCGACAGGAGTAAAAAATACCAGAATCTTGTGATGGTTAAAGACTGCATAGGGCAATCTGAGCTCTTTCTCCATAAGGACCATATTGCTCTGTTCTGCTACTGTAAAAGCTCCAACATCACTGCATTAGTAGAAGATCTTTTTGTGTGTGTGTATATTACGTCAATGGCTCTAAAGGAATTCTCAGCAGCAGTTAAGGCAGACAAATCTATAACCCCCAGAAAATGAATACAGATTTGGTGGTTTCATTATTATATTATATTATATTATAT
>JANRGV010000001.1:79278232-79333674 GCA_024734035.1 Alethe castanea
TACTGTTTCCCCTATCTCTATGCAAGTCCCATTTTAATATAGAAAAAGCACTGAGGCAACAAGCATTTAAAGAATATTCAGTTTAGTCAAAGGCCAGTAGTATCTGAGTTACCTTTAATAAACATGCCTCAAACTACTAGTTTAAATATATTTTGAAAAAAATCCTTCCTTTAATATGGTGTTGATAATCCAGTGCCCTATGCATGCTGAGCTACATGGGGAAAAGTTTGAAAAAATTCAGCATTGAGTTTTATTCAGTCCAAGACTGGTTGGATGCCATTAAAGAAACAAATAAAATCACACACACAATATAAAAGCACAAAACCAGACCCACACAGTCTTTCTTCAACCTAAGTCTTAATGTTTTTCACTGCAACTTTTTCAAAATTTACTCTTACATTTTCATTAACAAGCAAGCAATGTCTGTGTAAAAAGATAGTATTTCCTAACTGTAGAATAGCAATACTTAAAATAAATACAGTATCTGTTTAAGATCTAGAACACAGGCCAGAGAAGTGTCATCTTACAATTCTTTAACTGTTTTACTTAATGTATCTCCTCTCCTGGGAGGCTTCTCAGGGAAAAGAGAGGCAGCTGACTTAATAATGGCAAACTTTGCATTTTGCATTTGGCTACCCCTCTACTGCTGCCCTTTCTGGTCTTGCCACCCCAAACTGCCACGGTTTCTCACAACACAGCAAAGTTATTTATATTCATTTTTCCCACCTTTGAAAGACAATTGAACAGGCTACCTGTGTGGTCATTTCTCCAAGACTTTTGTAAAATGCATTGGTGCTTTACAAAAAAGATTCTTCAGACTGGTGCTCTTAGTAAGTTCATATTTGTCTTCTCTTGAATCTCAACTGTGACCCTGTTTGACTGTGAATGCAATTTACAGCTGCAGGAAATTAATGTAAATTTCTTGTGTGTGTCTCTCTCTGGTTTAGGAAACCGAAGTTTAGGTTTCGTTATGTAGTACTGAAATCAAATAACTCAATATCCAAAAGGACAGTGAGATGGTGAAATTCAGTGTCTAGCTCCATCAGAATGATGTTCCTGTGACTCCGTTTCTAGATTTGGTTTGTTTGGGGTTTTTTTGCGGGGAGAGAGGGGTTGTTGTTTTTTAGAGAAGTAATGCTGCTGTTACTATTTTTAATTGAAGAAAAGAGCCCAAACTACGAGATCGTTTTGGGAGGGAGACTGGAATAAAAAAATACATTTTGAAATAAAGACAGACAGACAGACAGATAGATAGACAGACAGACAATTGCACAATTGCATCGCCAGGCTAGTTTAACATTCAGAGCTTTCAGGTACCGCAACATTCACAAAATATTATTTCACATGTATTTTCTTTTTACTACCTCTTCTGCCCTAGTGTGGAAATCATTAGAAGTATTATACTTTTTAAGAACATCAGCTTAATGCATTTTATAATCTTTCATTCTGTTGAAATGCTCTGCTGAGATTTTACTACTGACATTAAAAGAATTAAATGTAGCTGTAGGAACATTAAGTGTTGCTGAGAAAATTTAATTGGCTACACAATCAATTAAAAATTGGTTCTTTAATTTCTCCCTTCAGTTCTCCTTCATGGACATTTACACTGATGCCATCAGCATCATTCCTCCATAATCCTCTCTCACACAGTACGAGCTCCCTGCAGACACGCTTGCTCTTCTACTGCCACTCCAGTAAACTGAGGACTTAACCACTCTTCTGGTTAAATTCCCCAGACCAAAATCCAATGGGCAACAGAAGTAAACACGCAAGCCACTTTACCAGCTCCTGCAAAAGCAATCACCATTCCCCAAATCCATCTGCATTAATTGTTCTATTGTCTATCTTGTATATGGATCCCAGACAACCGCTTGTGTTTGGATACCAGGGCTCCTGCTGTGAACATACCCCACCAAGCACGCTGCACCCAAGTGCCAGGAACTTCATCCATTCCACCTCCTCGCCAAAACTGCCCAGTTGCAGGATAGCTCCCAGCTGCTCCTCTGGCAAGCCCAAATGCTTCCATTTTTCCCTCAGTTCTGCAACGGTCACCATGCCTTTGGAAGAAAGCTTTGAACAAAATCATGGTAGCACAATAAGAACTTTGAAAGCCAGAATGAATTTAAGAACACAGTCTCCCCAAAATACTTCAAATACTCTCTTCCCAACCATCTCCAACACATCAGCTTTTGTCATAGCATTGTACATTCGATAAAAAACAGCTTGTACCTGTTTGTGCAAGACCTTAAGGAGCCCTGGGGTCAAACCAGCATCTTTTTTCTCTGCTGCTAAAGGCATTTCAAGCCTCTCCTTCACAGGAAGGGGTTCACCTTTAGACAAGGCTGAAAAATACCTAAGTGAATGGAAAGAGCAACACACCTCAATGCCCATGGCCATTACAAATTGCACAGAACTAAATGCTCTTACAGTTCAGTGTAAGAACCTGCAGGCTCCCCACAGGAGCAGCAGCACCTGGCTATCTGCCTACATGCACAACTCCCATCTTCCTGTGCCCAGAAACCACAATCTTTAGAGTTTATTTGCTCCTTTTTGTGACGCTGTAATAAATCTTAAGGCATTTCAATTTTTTGCGCATGATATATTCAGCTCTTTTGATTGATGAACCTGAGGGCTCATCTGTTTAACATTCCCCTCATGCACTACCCAAAATGTACATCTGCCTATTCATATTACAACTCTGTCCTCAGCATTTCTGCTATTTCTGTCCACTCCAAAATAAAAGGAGAAAATGAGAGCATAAAGGGCACATCCTTTTAATTATAAAGCTGCCACAACCTTAAGGGCCTTAACTAGCCAGCAATCTGAACTGTGCAAGGAAAACTGTTTTTATTCAGGTGCATCTAATTTACAAGTTTCTCCACTTGTCCTGCCTCATCTGCCCTGGTCATCCATGTCCAGGCTATCCCATGCTGTGCAAATACCTGCTAAAATACACAGCAGGCAGCACTCCAGAACTGAATTAGTGTGACTGTACAGACAGAGGTGCACAGTATGCATACACATGTAACACCCGGGCTATCTGGCCGCGCTGCCTCGGCTCTCGCCAGCCCCACCTCCCAGCAGGCTCCAGCTACAGCGGCAGCCGCCCCTCACCTCCGTCACATTCCTAACAAACGCCACACCATTTTAAGATGGTCCTGCTGGCTTTCTCCAACACTGCAGCGGTAACAATTCAGCTTCAGGTTATTTTCCTTTTAACGGACAAGCCAGACTCCAGCCTGGCTTTGTTAACAGCCTCCCCTCCCTCATATACACTGTACAGACATTTTCCAGACTCCTCAGCTGAGAACATCTCACAGATACCTTTCAAGAGCTTGCCCACACAAACCATAGGACAAGAAAAAATTACAATGAGCAGCTGAGGTAAAAGAAAAAAACCTAGATGTTAAAGGAGACATATTTAAACATCTAAATCAACTTTATGGTGAGAGATTTATTATGTAGATTATCACTTCAAAGGTGCAATTTTCCAGGCACTTTTCCCAGAAAGAAAGAAGAGAAACCTAATCAAGCTTAAGAATTAGAAAGCTAATGTCTACTTTTTCCTTTGAATTCCAAGAACTGAATCTCAGATGAGAGAAAAAAGACCAAACCAAATGGAAAGGAAAAAGAGTTGTCTTTCAGATAGAAAAACTAGTAACAAAAAGCAAACTAAGATACATCTTTCTGTATGGAAATCCAGCTATTTCTGAAGTAAGCCAGCCCTAAACCTCAAGGAAACAAAAATAAATAAAATACCACACTATTTTTAAAAGGCTTACATGCTGCATTAATACAGAAGCGTATATGCAATGCACATACTGATGTAATATTCAAAGCTATGTTCACTATACAATAAAGAGGAGAGTGAGGTTTTGAGGGGCCATCCATACAGCTCTCTGTTATTAGGTGAACATGGTACTTACGCAGCTGCCCACTGCAAAACATCATAAGGCTGAGTCCTAATAGCAGCTTTAGTAAATTGCTTCAGAATATCAGGTAGCTCTGGGGGGATTTTGATCTGCTGAGCACAGAACATAGTTTCTGGAAGAGGCATGGTGCCCAGTCACAAGGACCTGAAAGAAATAAAACAGCAGTTCATAGATGCAGAATGTGAATGAAAAACTGGGTGTACAAATGGGAGTGAACACTGCCTGTTACCAAATTTCTTCCTGTCCTACTCGATAGGTGGGGCTACTGGACAGCTGACAGACAGGAAGGGTAGACAAGCCCTGCATGGCTCTAAAAGACTTTGTGGCCACACCAAGTAAAACACTGCAGCTTGTGTACAGCTGGGTGAGGAGAACTACTACTTTAACACGTGACTTCAGAGAGTTTTAAACTGATTTTTCTCCTCAAACCTACCACAACAAAAATCTGTCAAATGGGCAGTCCAGCAAGTCACACCACACATGCCAACATAAAAGGTATCTACACAGACAACTCACTAGGGCATACCAAGGAAAATTTTGGCATTTTTGTACAGATGCCAGAGTATGCAGATGACAAAGTTTCTACTGTGTTTATGTGTCCAAAAATGCTGTAGCAAAAACTCACTAATTTGTGCTCGTGACAGACTTTACATCAAACAATTACAGTGATGAACAAGACATTAATGTGTGTTGCAAGCACATATAACACTTCATTCATATAGCTCTACAGGTGTGTTTGTCTCATTCAGGATGTAACTCATTTGTTGCAAGGAATCCTGTTCCCCAGGATCCAAAAGAAGGCACAGAGGTAGGCTATTGTATGGTCCTTCTCCCATCATAGCAATGGGGCACATTTGGTGGGAAACTCCCCTCATAATTTCCAGGACAAAATATGGCATGCTTAAGTTGGTTTAGCAACAAGAACCTAAACCCCTCAGTTATTTGCAGAAAGGAAGAACAATAAAAGCAACAGCATCAACGAAAGGAATCAATGTAACAGAACCCTCTATCCTTACAGACTTTTAAAATTTTTTAAGATAAGAGTACCTGGCAGGTGGCTTTCTCACGTGAATTTTCCTGTAGTGGAAAATAAAAAAAAATTAAAAGTCAGTGTTAGAGCAATGGAACTGCTGTGACTCAAGGCTCCTTTGAGGATCAAACCATACTTAGAACTTTATTTATGGAGAAAAGCAGACAGGGTGCAGCATCTTCACCGCTCCAATGCAGCCAATTTGCATCAGGAAGAGACTTCAAAGTATGCATTTAATTACCACATTGGTCACGCATTTTCAGTAATGATTCAAAAACACAGCTCTAGCCAAGGAACTGAAGCTGAAGGCAAAAAAACTCAGGATTTCAGGACAACAGGAAAACTTTGAGGAAGGAATACAGGTGTGTGTGCATGTACCCTTGGGAAGTAGTCAAAAAGAAGAATAAAAATATCAGAAAAAAACCCCCAAACCAGTAGCACAAGAGCTGCTTTTCTACAGTAAGCCATTAGTCACAAAGTCTCACGGAAGGGCAGAGGTTGCCAAAGACTTCCTGGAGGTCAGCACGACCTGTGAGCAGGGTGCCAGGGACCGGTGTCCAAGATCCGTGTCCAGGTGTGTTTCAAGAATCTCCAAGGATGGAGACTCCACACCCCCCTGGGCAAGCTGTGCCAGTGCCTGGCCACCCTCACAGGGAAAAAGGGTTTATTGACATTCTGTGGGAACCTCCTGTACATACACAAACACACACCTAATAATCAAAGAAGAGGACAGCTAGGCCAGGCAGCCTCTGCACCCCTTCACCATCGTTACTCTGTCACGGTAGGCAAAGATCAGCTCATCACTTTCACTTCCTGCTAGCTCTTATTTTCTATTTTTTTCCTTCCAGCCCCCCAAGCCAGCGCCAGGTGTTCAGGAAACAAGACCAAGGCGTGTCCGCACACAGGCGGGACTGGCCGAGCCCCGAGCTGCGGGGAGGCAGCGCCGGCGGCCCCAGCCCCGGGCCGCCCCTCGCCGGCGGGAGGGAGCCCAGGGCCGCCCCTCGCCGGCCGGACGGAGCCCAGGGCCGTCCCCGGCCCCAGCACCCCCGACACCCCAGAGCGGCCGCCCCGGAGCTGGGCAAGGCCCGGGCAGAGCTCCCCACCTGCCCCGCTCCGCGGCCCCGCTGCCCGGCAACGCGCAGGGACGGCCCGGGCGCTGGGCGGGGAAAAACTCGGCGGCGGCGAGGTTTAAAGGGCAAGAGCAGCACCTGCTTTGTACAAACCTCTGAAAAGGCCCAAACCATGGATGTGGGGGTTGAGTTTACCATTAATGAATTCACAGACGTCTGCAAAGTGGGTCGGAGTGGGCTGCAGGGTACAGCGGCTGAACATGAACTAGCAGTGGGCCCAGGTGGCCAAAAAAGCCAGTGGCAGCCCGGCCAGTATCAGCAGTCGTGCGGCCAGCAGGATGAGGGAAGTGATTCTTCCCCTGTAGGCGCCCTGGTGAGGCTACACCTCAAATCCTGTGTCCTCTCAATTCAGGGAGGAACTGGAGAGTGTGAGGGGAAGGGTGAAAAAGCTGCTCAAGGGGATGGAGCACAAGTCCTGTGGGGAGCAGCTGGGGTGTTTAGCCTGGAGAAGCTGAGTCTCAGGGTTGACCTTATTGCTCTCTACAACTGCCTGAAAGGAGGCTGTAGGCAGGTGAGGGTCGGCATCTTCTCCCAGAAAACCAGTGACAGGGTAAGAGGGCATAGTCTTAAGCTGTAGCAGGGGACATTAAGACATTTAGGTTGAATATTAAGAATTTCTTCATAGAAAGGGTGATTAGACAGTGGAAGGGTCAAGCCAGGGAGGCAGTGGAATCACCATCCCTGGTGGTGTTCAAGGAAAAACCGCACGTGGCACTCAATGCCATGGTCTAGTTGGTAGGGCAATGTTCAGTCATAGGCCGGTCTTGATCTCAGGGATCTTTTCCAAGTTAATTGAATCTGTGAACATCTTAGCACCATGTTATTGGCAAAGCCCATGGTGGGGAGGCTGGTTCCTGCAGTGCCTGGGTTCCCAGCAGCCTGCTGGCCCTTGCATGGCCCGTGGCCACAAGGATGCTCTACTGGGTGAGCAGCGTTAGGGTGGGATGTCCATCTTGCCTTTGGCTTTCTTGCACCTCCTTTCCTGGCTTGGATGAAATGTGAAGAAATGCTAACTAAGCTGAAAAAGAGGGCAATGTATCCCCAAAATTCAGTTTACTCACAGCAGCTGCTACTTTCAAGGACAGCTCAGCCTCAAGCAACCTTTGCTGGTCAGGCTCCACAGTCCTGGACATTCAGGATAGCATCACCACTGAGAGTTGCCACCACCAAGAGCAGCACAGCCAGTGCCAGCTGCTTCTTAGCACCTGCTGGTCCAAATTGACACCACGAGGCAGTGTGGGCTCTCCCACTGCTCCAGAATGTGAGGAACCAAAGTGCCCTCTCTGCCACGAAGTCTTGGTGGACGAGTCTTCTTCCCACTGAAGATAAAAACAGCACCAGAGGTAACCTGACTGGCATCCTTTGTGAAGACACTAGCACATCTCTTAGTTACAAAGCAATACCCCTCCTGTACCTTCTAACATGGACTGTACACAGCCCAAGCACTCAAATCAGCTTGGTAATAGGATTATTCACTCCATAAAGCCTTCACAGACCATTGCTCCAAAGAAACTCGGGTGCTGCATGCTCTAGACAGGCCAAGCAGTTACTGCAGAAGCACAGAATCTTACTTGTAGCCAGGCCTTTTTAATCCACTTCATGTCCCCACTGAGGAACATGCAAGGCCATGCAGGACATAGTGGGCTCCAAAAAGCAATAAGCACACATTTTAACAACTGTTTATTCTTTCATAAAACATGAATACTTATCATAAGCTACAGGCTAATTATTTGGCCTCAAAATCCTTTGCAGATTCCTGTAACTAATGAAAACAGCAAACTTCTGACATATAATGACATACATTTCTATCCTTTAGTTATTTTAAAACATCTGCTCATTTAAGAGCCCTATAGCAAGAAAAACATGAAGCAAACATTATCCTGCAGGAGCTTATATAATAGAATTCAATTAAATTGATTTCACAGTGCAGTTGTTCAAAGTGTCTAGTGATAACAGATAAACAAGTTAAGTAAGTTTCATATTATCTCTCATCTGTGGTCCTTGCACACACTCAAAACTATCCTTAAAATGCTCAAAAACTAAATGTCATACTCTTAATTCTTCCAGCAATTTGGTCCAGTGCTGTGAAATCATGCATAAAGCTGCCACACTGTATTATGGGAAACGGCAGCATGTAGGTGGAAATTTTTTTCTGTATTTAATGAAATGTATTTTCATAGGATCTTAGAATGGCCTGGGTTGGACCTTACAGATCACCTAGTTCCAACCCTCCTGCCACAGGGATGAGCACTTTTACTAGACCAGGCTACTCAGAGCTCCATCCAAACTGGCCTTTAACACTTCCAGTGATGGTACAGCCACATCTTTTCTGGGCAACCTGTTCCAGTGTCTCAGCACCCTCACAGTGAAGAAATTCCTAACATCTAATCTAACCCTACTCTCTTTCAGCTTGAAGCCACGCCCCCTTGTCCTCTCACTACATGCTCTTGTAAATACTCTCTTCATATGAATCTATGCTGCTTCCTGGAAGTATTTCCTCCTACTGTATAATACCAAGTCTTTTATATAAAGAACATTTAAAAGTATATCCATGGATGTAATTGTTGCTTTATAGCCGCACTACCAGAAATGTTGCTATAAAGCAGCATACCTTGGAATGCTTCTGCTGCTTCCTACTTCCATGATTCCTGCTAACAGCTAGTCAAAATATCCCATGGACTCTCCATTCTAATCCAGCAGTATTTTTAGATCACATTCCTTACCTAACTCTAGCAAGTCACTTATACAATTTGTATCTGCTGAACACAGCACACCAGTGCAGCTCTGCACTATTGAGGTTCTAACACAGAAACTCTATCCAGCATAAATAAAAGAGCTTTGCAGCGTTCTCTGGTTTTGTAAGCAACAAGGAATTCTCAGTAAAACTAATATCCTCTTCCAGGAAAACAAAGCCCGTGAAAGGCAAGCAACGTTAAATATCACCCCCTCTTCCCACACCTGATGTCAAATACCTCCAGATGTTTGACTTCACCTTCTATAGGGGAAAATGCCTCTGCAGCTTGGATGTTGGCCAGTACTCAACAGGTAAGAGGTAATAGCAGGTAAGCAGATAAGCAGAAAAACTGATATGCAGAGCTGTGAAATAATTTTGCCATTACTCTATCTTTGGTATTATACTGAACTAAAAACATCCAGTTTACTTTGAAACTGTATTTGATCTCTGGAAACACAATACTTTAAAAATTTCCATTATTGAGTAACTTTGATTTCACCATATCATTTCTCAATTTATGGTTACTTCTTAATGAAGAAATTAAAACCAGAAGCACAGTTGAAAAAAACTGCTGTTAACTATGCAAATCTTTACTTCCAGCTACTAATTAAGAAAGCTCTAACTTACCATTATGCTTTGTAAAAGTTGTTTCCTCATCTTTTTCAGAAAACAGCTTCTTTTATTTTGCATCCTGAACTTCATTACACTACCAAGATTCAATTCCTTGTTTAATGTTTTTACTATTTGTACCATCATTTCTGCCAAGAACCTCACTCATTGCCCAGGCTGTACAGTGGCCATTATTCCCAAGGCAAGCAGAATAAGAGCACTGACCCTTACCACAAAACCTTTCCAATCTGGACACAAAAAATGGATGGTGACGTCCAAGGAAACAAAATGATGCAGATGAGCATGCCAGGCAATCAAACCCCAGTCATTTGTGCTTTGCGAGGTACAGGCCTTTGTGAGGCTTTTTAGAGTTCTCTGAAGAATAGTTCACTGCTGTGAGGATTTTTATGAAGACTTTTACGCAAGCATAGGGGAAGGCAAGGAAAGAACTAATGCACTCAGCTGAAAAGTGATGTGAGCACCGTAATAGGTTGGAGTTGGCATCTTACTGAGGAAGTCGCTGACACAAAGCAGTTACGGGTACCGAAGGGCCCTCAGAAACAAAATCAAGTAACTTTGGCTTCACTCAACAGAGAAGGGGCAGACAGAAAAGATGCAGAGTTTTAACTATTTTTAATCAATATAAAATAATCTGTGTAAAAACAGTCAAAGCCATGCTGCAATTAACTTCTTTCAATATGCACAAGATAGCTACAGAGCCATCTGACAGTTCTTTTACAAAGGCCTGTAGAACTAACAACAGCATTAGATTCTCAGCACACAAAGGGGATACAATTGAGCCCATACACACCTCCAACCCCTCCAGCCAGTTGTGGTGGAAGAGTGTGCATGCGCGCACACACACACACACACACACACACACATTCTTTCCAACTTGAAAACTAACAGGAGCCCACACCACTCTGCATCACTCCAGCACAGATGGATGCTGCTGGTACAGTGCTCATCACCTGTCTCAGAAACAGCCACTTAACTTACAAGCTTACTTATCAATTTTCTATGCCAGGGGAGTACACAGCACACAATAAGGCAAATCACTGAAATTTATAACAATTTATAAAGTACTGTTATTTAATTCCTGTTCTCTACAACCTCCATATTCTTTCAAAAAATGTGTAAAAATAAGGAGATGAGATTTCTGGAAAGTTCACAATGGACAGTTCTGGAAACAATCTTCACCGGGAATCTGTAAAGCAGTGCAAATACCAGCAGAACAGTTGGATTTGAAACCAGTTTTCCATAAAATAAAAGCAAATACAGATAATGTAAGCTACATCAAAATAACTGCAGTTCACATTGCATGACTGGCCTGATTTGCTATTTTCTTTAACGACTTGTAAAATACCAGTAGTAAGAAACATAAATTTTAATATTAAGACCAGTTTGTCCAGATAAAAACAAAGTTACAAATACCACACTACTGCAAATTCTGCATGATGGACAGTAGTGCTTGCAATATTTGAGTAGCAAGACCATTTTGGAACTGTTTGTGAAAGGTGTATCAAAAACAGAATCTTGGCTTAAGTAAGAATGAATGTTACCAGTGAATTTATTATTGTGAAAAATATATCTGTCCCACAATGTACACCACTGTAAATAATCAAATGCAATATTTATGCACATCAAAAATATATGGGGCGAATATATACTCAGTTTAGCATTAAATCAGCAACAGTAAATGAAAGAAATATTTTGGCTATTTTTCTATGATTTCATTTCACTGGAAATTTCCTAATAAATCACTCCAAAGGGTATTATTTGTGGTTCAAAACCATCAGGACAACAGTAATTCTGTAAAATAGTATGGATCTAAGAGTGACAGCCTAATCGTCCTGCCACTAGATTCAGATGCATTTGGCTTGTGCTTGCTGCCTTAGAACATGAGTCCAGACACCAAAAGAATGAAGTACCACCATGACATCCTGGGCCACATTAGCTCATATCATGTCAGATCAGAGATGCAACATCAATAAAAGGAGATGACACTTTAGAAGCACCTGCCAGATTCTCAAGTAATAATTATATACACATGGTAAAGTACAGAATACTGAAGGAGAGTGTACTGAATAGCAAGTTAAATGTTCCATCAATTTTCTCATTACTGCAATGGATATTCACATTTTCTGCATTGGTCCAGGAAAGATACTGCAATCTAAGCATGTGATTTGACGCTACTTAAAGCTTTGTGATACTGTTATGTATTTTCTTTATCTACATAACCCCCACCCCCACCCCCAGACATTACTGCAAAAGAACTCTATCTACATATAGAAATAACACAGACTTGATTTGGTGGCTCTTGTTTAACTGTGTTCTTGCAAAGAAATCTGATAACTTTTCCTTGCCTGTTTAATAGCATATGTATTTCCCAGCCCCTCAGGCCATAAATGGTACATGATAAATCACTTCCTCAGTATTATTCCCATAAAAATTCACAGTGACCAATTCTGAGAGAATTTTTTTTTTTTTTTGGTTGGGTTGGTTTTTTTAAAAGTAATTGTGCAATATAAAATTCATACTACAATTTTCAACTTTGGTAACTTATAGAAAAAAGATTTCAAGCTCTTTAACTAAGGATCAGGTCAGCATGTTGCTTACACTATGCTCTTTGTGCTGTGCAAGCACATCAGTTAAGGTTCATCCCTTTTCTTGAGATCCTGAAAAATTCTATTATCGATAAGAAATTGGCTACAGTTTAAGTTGTGAGCCTATCTAATTTTTCTTGGTACCTTTAAATGCTTCCATCACCTAGCCTTAGTACATTTTTACTTGCTGTTTCAATTCATGAAATCCTGATCCCAAAGCCAACACCCATCTACCCCCTTCAACCAAATAGAAAAATCCAGCTGAGCCTCAACAAGTACATCTGAATTCTCAGAAGAGGAAGTATTTCCTTGATTTAACAGCAACTGTACAATATTACAAACTCTGACACATGAAAAACAATCAGGCAATAGAAAAATGTACAACAGCTTTGGTGTTATACAAAATAATAAAAAAGACTGGACAGTAAGATACATAGTTATGTTCTCAACACAGCAACTTCATTGCTGACTGTAAGACAATTATTTACTTTTGATATTCTCTATGTGGCCTTTCCACTCATGAAAAATCATACTGTATTACTACAATAAGAACTGTTATGAACACCATAAAGTAAGCTCCAAATTTTATAAAAACATCTTGCCTCTTCACACTATTGCTTTGTGGCACATTGTCAACAGAACAGCAGTCCAAAATAAAGTGACAACTAGATTTAATAAATTAATATACTTTTAAAAGATGTACAACGCACATTCTTTTTAATCCAAGGTTTTAGGGCGTCAGGACACTTCTATATACACATATACAGACCTCAGACAGCATTTACAACATCAGAAAATGCAGATAAGAAACAGAGCCTTAACTGCTATCTGGATGCTACCAACAGAAGCCAAAACACTGCTGAGAGTATTATTGGGAGAGATATCCAAAGACAAGAAGAGTCTATGAAAAAAGGACATGTAAAGGCAAAGGGAAGGTCAAGATGTTTAATAAGACCATCTATTCTTGTGAAGACTGAGGTGGAGCTGTTGATGTGCCTGGTTTACCAGACTTCCGTTCGTAATTCACAAGTCGCTGTCCAACAAGGTACCTGGGATCACGGTAAAAACAGGCATTAACTCAAGGTAATGCTATTTTGTAACACAAATCCACTCTATCTCCTTTGCTGCCAAAGTGGTTTTTTCAGTTCAATAAAAAGTTACTCTATAAATTGTATAGGAAAAACTTTAGCTGCTGCTTAATCTTTCTTAAAAGGAGAGAAAATATTCTGATACTACTCCATGAAAAGCTTAAGGAGTGCAAGATTCCTTTAGTGTGACATTGAAACAGAATTTAACTATCTCAGCAGCTTAACTGTTTTCATATCTTTGACATTATTCATTTCTTCCTCTATGTCATTGATCCAAACTTTTTGCTAGCTAAATTCCTTTTCATGCTCCCTATATTTGCATACTAGTTCTGTGCATGCAAGAGCCCTTAAACACCTATGAATTCTTCCCCTGAGATCCGTCATTTCCTGTCGGAACTTTTTCACCACTGCTCCTTTTCTCATGGTATCATAACCAACAACCATTGCACATTTTTCACACATTTTACAATGTCACAAAAACTTGTATATGCTTTTAAAGTTTGTTACATGAAAGATTTAATTATGCGTATTTCTAAAGCACAAATCTCTACTGGCTGGCATGACTGTGTCTGCTTACTTCCTGAAATGGGATAATTAAGTCATACAAACTTCTTGTATACAAGGATGTTACAACATTTAATAAGTTAATTTAATACCAAACTAATTTTCACTTACAGCTTTTCAGTTGCCTCTTAACATTTAAGATTCAAAGAAGTCTATTTTAGGTTTGACTCCTTTTGTAGTTATTGGAAAGCAAAACTCTTATAGGACGACTCAGGATATGAACATAACTAACTCATTTATTCCTTTTCAATACAAAAGTAGCCTAGGAAGATTAGTTGCTAATCTTCTTAACCCATAAAAAGTGTAAACTAGGGTAACACCAAAAACAATGTAATAACACACAAAAAAGGCTAAACTAAGCAAGATAATTAGAAAATAATAGGAAAATTATTATTTTTATCAGGCATCTGAGTATACATAGTAATAGTTACTGAAAACATCAGAAAACCACACAATATTTGGTAAGGACAAACTATCAAATGAACTGAACATTCTTTAACAGATTAGTTGGACTAATGAGGAAGAAGAGTAAGAAACACAGTTATGCAGAAAAGGTTGAAGAAATGGTTTTATAAGCAGCATCTTGAGACATGATTTTAACTTCCAGGTATGTTGTAATTCATGACATTCTTTTGTCATTCAAGACTACAGATGAGACAGTCAGCTTCATTTGTGGGAAAACACAATCATGTTTGACATGGGGGAGTGTCTTCCCTTTATGAAGTCAGTCTATTCCTGTGTTTATCTACCTGAACCACAGACAAAACATCTGCCAACAAAAGTTTGCCTTAAAGTGTCACTTGCTAGAAAACTTCTTAAAAACCGTTTTAGTCCTAACTATCTATAACACCTGAATTCAACCTGAGATAATCACATACATATAGATAGATATATAAAGGGGAAAAATTTAAAACAACCCACTACATACTCACTTGTCATTTTTAATATGTTCATAAAGGCGCTTGAACTGGCGGACTTGGAAGGACAGAATTCCCATCAAAACCACCACCATAAGCAGAAAAGGATAAATCCGTCGCTGAACGAGGTTCTGCATTTCAGCAGTAACTCCTACAAAACAAGACACAATCCTTAGACATTCTAATATTGCTGAACTAATTCAGGTATTTCTGCCTCTCTATGTGCTTCCATACTTTTTGTTATACTGTAACTTCAGTAGAAGGGCTGTTGAAACAAATTACACATCATTTACATCAAAGATCCAACATGACAGCTGCTGTTCTTTTTAATCTGCAGCCTTATGAGTGGAAAGTTTTCCATTAACAGTGAAAATACACAGTAGAAAAAAAAGGGCTTATCAGTTCTTTTTGCCTATTAACTTCTGTTTATTGCATTGACTTTTCTGATACAGGGAGTAAGCAGATAAAAGCTGGCATTTAAATGAGACTGAAGCATAAAATGGGACTTGAACATGTCCTTAACATCAAAACTAAGTAGTAAAAGACAAGTCTTGATGAAAAAGTTCATCTACCCTGGTTCTAATCAAATAATTTACCTCAATTATGAGGAGATGGTAAAGTCTGAAAAAACCCTACAATTTACATTTTTATGCAATTAAAACCTCAAAACAAACCCAGGATTTTCACCTGTTCTAAGCTTCATTTAGAATCTGACAAGTCCAAAAAAGATGGCCTCAGCTCAGTATAGCTCCTAGAGGGACTAAAATCATAGGCTGATTGTCCAAAGCTATATACCTAAAATGCACACAGAGAAGAAATCAGTGTCTGCCTGTCCTCTTGGGTTAGAAGAGGTGCAGACACTGATTTCTTCTCCGTGGTGATCAGTGACAGGACCCAAGGACCAGCCTCAAGTTGTGTTAGGGAAGGGTTTGGGCTGGATATTAGACAAAGGTTCTTCACCCAGAGGGTGGCTGGGCACTGGCACAGGCTCCCCAAGGAAGTGGTCACAACACCAAGCGTGATAAGAGTTCAAGAAGTGTTTGGACAATATTCCTGGAACATGGTGGGACTCTTGGAAGTCTTTAAACATTCACATTTGTCCACAGAAGAGGTGGGTTTTTCATGGGTTGTTTTTTTTTATTTTCTTGTTGTTGTGTTGGTTTTTTTTTTCTTTATAAACTAGAGCTACAACTTTTATTTCCACAAACATATTTACACTGCTGTAAACCATGAGACGACCAACAAGTGTTCTGAATGCATACATACCCAGCAAAGGTACAACACCAGAAGCTATGATGTACGGCACACAAAGGGAAAGTAAGAGGACAGAGATTACAGGTGCTGCCAGTTTACGGATGATGAAGTGTAAGTCAATGTTACGAATTCCATTTGCATATACCTAAAATGGAAGAAGTTAGAAGTAGAACAGATCCATCAAGAAAGCCTTGCTTTGCACTTACAGTAATAATTACAAGGTTTTTACACATTCCTCCTTATGAAAGGAAATGGGTGTTCCCATGGCCACAGTTGAAGAAGGAAAAACACTCTGCCAATTTATATCATGAGGGTTCCAGGAAATAAACAATGCCCAAGAGACCAACTTAATCTGGAATAGAGTTGTGATTCAGTTGCAGGAATGCAAGACGCCTTCTGAAAGATCATTTAATAGAGTTGTGGAAAATGGTTTTGTGGGTGACCTGGGCTCACTTTGCACTGTTAACTTACTAGAAGAGGATCCTGTGTATGCTACTAGAATAAATTATTAAATTTTGTAATGGGCAGAAAATAGGATCCTATTTTGTACTTGGTCAGGCAGACCAGAGCCTCTGTACATAGTCTGTGCCTGAAAAAAAGGCCTCCACAAATCTTAAGCTTCTGCAGTTACTACCAGAAGCTAAGGTCAAAACTGAACCAGATTAAGCATGGGAAAAGACCAGTTTTCAATGGCTACCATCTACAGCTGAACAATGGCCTCTGTCCCACAGCCTGGAAGGCTCAGGAGAGTGTGTAAACAGCCCACGGAGAGCATTCAGAATGGAGCAGGGAGCTGTGGTATGTATCAAAACATACTCCTGCACTAAGACTATATTCTGCAGTGTGGCAGCTGGAATGATTTTTTGACTGGGACTATGTGCTAGACTTACTCATGAGAGGCACCTTGTGTACAGAGGTTGGGATATGCACCACAGGTGTCACATACAGTACAGGGCTGAAAAATTACCTTCTGACAAAAAACTGAGATACTTCGAGATGACAACTGTGGAGTTTAACGGTTATAACCAAGAAAAAATACTTCTGACAAAACAACAGGCCAGAACTGAACTGCTGAACTGCTCAGAGAAACTGTTCTGTGTTGCTTAATAATCAAAGGGGAACAGAAATGGTGTCTTTCATCTCTACTAATGTATGAATGGGGTAATCCCTACAGCTGCAGAGAAGGCAAAATTCTGTGTTCTTGAGTTGTGGATGTAAATACTCCAATATTTGGACAAGTATTTGGACACGTGGACTTCACCTGAAGAAATAATCATTTTTCTTTCTCACTTTATTACAAACCTGATTAAAAAGCATATATGTATACAAAGCATTTTCTTGAATTCAGATTTCTGAGTTTTTGTTTTACTGCTAAGTGTACCTTAATGGAATAGGCTATACAATTTAAAAGGTTTTTACAGGACTAGTTGAATTTTACTCAATTACTCCATTACTGCAAGAGTGACATCATTTTCTGACACACAATCAAAAACATAAAAAATGTATTATGCAGATAATCCACATAGACAATTTTTCCCTACCTGTTCAATAACAGTTTTCAGCCACCACTGGGGACCCATCAGTGTTATGGCAGCAATTATTTTGGCATGCAGAACTCCAAGAGCCCAGTCCTAATATTGTAAAAATTTATAGTGTTAGCATTAACATATCTTTAAAAAGTCTTTGTTTTTAGACAACGAAAAGCTTTAAGAGCAATGTGTTAATATTACCTATAAGTGAAAATATAATTACTTCTCCATTTACATGGAACATTGTTCCAAAGAGGTAACATCATCTGCAAATTCTTATGAAAAAGAAGATGCTCTCAAGATTAACTGACATTTGTAAATTTAGCTCCTTGGGACCAGGAAAATCACTACTACTATTAAATCAAAGGTAAATACAAAATAAAAGCATTAGACTTAAAGCAATTGACTAACATTCTGGTACAATTAATTTACATAAAAAGAAGTTAATTTCCTTTCTTTATAAAAGAATAGAAAAAAGATAAAAGATGTTCACATGCATCAGGAAACAAGTTATTTTTCTTCTTTTGAAGTTCAATTATTCCCAAAACCCTACCTGATGTAAGAAAAGGTTAAAGCAAGGCAATGCTCTTGACAAAAAAAGTCACGCTATTCAGAGGAAAATTTATGTTTTAACATAAACTGCAATCATTATGGCATGGAATTAGGACACTACAACTACTGGCTTCTAGTAAACACATTGTAAGCCCATCCTTTCTGGATTACAGGTATTTGTAAGAGCTTTTCAATAAAACCCACCAAAAATAGAATGCAAAATGTAGGCTGATAAAGTAGAATAAACAGCTAAGAACTGGTAAAACTTGGGACATCATAGACTAATTAGCTCTCTTAAACTGCTGGGGAAATACATTTTCTTTAACCAATTATTTAAAAAGACAACTTTTGTTATTGTCAATTGTAAAAAAAATTAAAAATTGTTACAAAAAGCACCAGTGTTAAAGCTGATTCACGTTTATTTAGGGATGTAACCTTTGTCTTTTCTCTTTTGGGAAAAATGCAAATTAGTCTTAATTTTGATAGCTCCTTGTTGATTTAGAACAAGTCTCAAATCCCACTTATCCTGTATTTTGAAGAAGTTCTGCTACATGGAAATAAAGTTTTCCAGTATACTTCTTTTAAAACTTTTAAAGAACTAATATGCAATAGTAAAAGATTTTTATAATCTCTATCGTTACAAATTCTTTACAAATGAAAGAATGGTTTCCTGTTTGGAAACCATGATCATCTACCACTGCAATTGTATGATATCCTGATTTTTGGGTCATCTACTCAGCTCAAAAATATGCTTGGGATTTTAAAATAATGGAATAATTAAATTAGCAGCAAAATTCTTCTTTGTATTATGGCTTTCAAACATTTGGGTACTGAAAGTAAAGGAAAGCTTAGGGCAGCTTAGAAAGTCACTGTCCCTGAACACATTCTTGTTATTTATTAATGGCATTCTAGATGTTTTGAGTTATGGTGCCCTTAATTGAGTTTCTTTGAGTTATGACTTCTTTCATAATTCAGCCTAGATGATGGAAGCATTTGTAATTCAATCCACTGTATCTTCATTTCATCTCCCAACTTGCAGGAAAGAAATTTGCACTCAGCCTGTGAGACCTCAGTGCAGAGTAATAAAACACAACTACCTCAAAATTTTGTATTAATGATTTGCAACTCAGCCCAAAGTCAGCATGATCCTAAATCATATAAAAATTACATTAATAATGTGCCTCACCACTGAATTAAAATCTTACAAGGAAAAAAAAAAAAAATCACCAGAACCTCTTGCTGCATAACTGTATGCAGAAAGCTTTCCAAAATGATTAGAGAATATACATCTGTGCATCCATACATAGAGATATACTAACTTCTTACATAACTTAACAATTATGCTACTGGAAAAGTAGCTGATCACTGAAATGCAATTTTTGATGTCATCCACAACAGTTCAGCTTTTCATGGTTTAAATTCCTCAGCATATCGTTTTGGTTCAAATAATCCTCACATCCAGACTGGCTGCCTTTTCTCTGCCACATACAAACATATTTGTGGAAAATGCTCTGAAGCTCTGAATCCAGATGAAACAAGGCAGCCCATACTCATTATATCAAGAGCAGCAAAAGAATGGGAGCAACTGACCTGCCAAGGGTAGAAGAGAGGTGTTTGATCCAAAGGAACTCTCAAAGGCGCGACGATGACCAGTTCAAATAGAAGACCGAGCAAAAGTGGAACCACACCAGCAAGCAGTATAGCCACTATCAATGTCTTCATTATCTAAAAAACCCAAGGCATTTAATTAATATGCTTACCAGAAGATTATTTATTTAAACTCAAAAATGT
The DNA here is from genome assembly GCA_024734035.1 of Alethe castanea. Lineage (NCBI taxonomy): Eukaryota > Metazoa > Chordata > Aves > Passeriformes > Muscicapidae > Alethe > Alethe castanea. The sequence continues at coordinate 79,297,969 of JANRGV010000001.1, forward strand.
AACTTCAACTACATAAGCACACAGCTCTGGTGAAAAAACCCCAAAGCTACACAGACCTCTATTTCACACATATACACCCCTAGAAATAATATTTACTACATACATGGCTTTGTAGTACAAGTTTTCAAGATTGGGTCCTATTCCACAGGATTTTTCCAAAACTGCCAATTTTTCTCTGGAGCAAAACAAACCTTAAAAATTCAGTCATTATAGAATATTTGACTTAAAAATGGAGGACTCAGAACACTGTGCTTGAAATTCTCTTAATTTAACTGCATTATACAAAACTAGCCTGACTTAACATAAGGATAAGTGGCAGAGAACAAGTAGAAATTATATTTTAGCTCTGAATTTTCTTGAAGAAGCTAAGACCTTAAAGAAGCTAAAATCAAAATGGTGGATGAGGTACTTGGGAAACATAGTAGTACATGAAGAACATGTACAGTGTAACAATTCAATAAGCACATTAAAATGTCCTTAACAAGATACCATTCATGCTATTGATGTTTAAAGGAACTTGCAAGAAATCTACTACAGAAGTCCTCAAAATCAAAACCGAGATAAAAAGATGGGGCATAAATTTGTTTTTCAATTTATTTTTGTTTTCAAATTTGCTAATAATCTCAACTCCTCATAATTAATATTTTTGAGGAAAATAATTTTATTTGAACAACACAAGTTCAACAGCAGATAAAGATCTATCTGAAAATATGCATCAAGCTACTTTGTAGAGACATGGTCATCATCTATCAACTTTATTAGGTTTTTTCCATTTGATAATTTCATGTAACTGAACAAGTAAATAGCTGAGCTCCAGGTTTACATGAAAATGTAATGTTGTTGAGAACAAATAACACATGGGATAATAAAGCAATATATTCACTTTTAAAGGAAAACAGAAAAATACACACATATACATATTTAAACATATATACACACAAGCATATTTACACTGATTGCCTTCCAAAAATAGTTAGCCTATGCAATGGGAATGTAAGCTGCAAAAGCTTCAAAATAGTCTGAAAAGCAAAATGTAGTATACATGGCAGAGTAAAGCCTGTAAGCAAAAAATGAAACAAGTTCCATTAGCTAATTTTTTGATAATTGAGTAGAACTTCTTCTCAAGGCTCACCATGAGAGACCATTCTTTGACCTTCTGGAAAATGACTCTACGACCCTGTGGCATCCAGGCAACCAGCACTGTCACTGCTCGGATAGTCAGCCAACAGACATAAAGACCACAGGCAGCTGTGTACAGTTCATGGATTTTGGCAGTCCCCGTCCAAAATGACATTAACCATCGGCCGGCAAACACTGAAAACACAAGCACTGGTAAATACAGTAATGCTTCTGGATGTATTGGGGAAGGATGCATATTAGAAAACTACTTATCAAATTTATCTGAAATATCCCTGCATAAATATTATTCATCATAAAATAGTTATTTTCATAGTACACCCATAATATGTAAATGTATGAAGCACTATGCAAACAGCTTCAGAAATGATGCCAAATAAACACATGGAAATCCTTTTCCACCTAAATTTTCATTATAACAACAGTGTGACCTGAGCTACAGCTAAACAAAGCACTGAACTGTTCAGAGCCTAAACACTGATCTTCAGAACCGCAACAGCAATCATGCATCAGTGTGTAAGCTTGAACTTACATTATATGAGCTATCTTTGGGTTGTTTCACTGCCTCATGTAATTTTTTAAGACTTACTGTTGGGGCTTCTGAAGCTCTCTGACAAAAATGGGAGACTGATTTGCAACAGTTCATTTTTTAATAGTGTTTTCATTTCCCTAGTATTACAGTGGAATTATTTTATGTCCTACTACTTAAACTATCACAGAATTTATTGCTTCGATCTCACCACATTATTGACTTTAGGATCATTAACAGAAGAAGGTATAAATTACATGGTATTACAGCAGACAGGTTATGAAATTTACACTGGTTGACATGGCTTCATTTATTCCAAATTATTAAAAAGAATACCAAGTGTTTTTGAAGTACTTATTTAGAGATTTTAAAGTGATACACATGCCTCTTCACAAAATCTCCTAGTGATGTGTCAAAATTAGAGAATCACAGAATATTTCAAGTTGGAAGGAACCCCTAAAGATTGAGTCCAACTCCCTGCTCCTCACAGTACTCAATAATGACACCTTCAGAATATTTAATTAAAGAAAATACTGCAGAAGATCTGGAAACAATCTACATATTTTCCTTCTCAGAACAGTAAGATATGTGCGAAAGTTTCAATTCTCTTTTTCACTCAATACTACTGAGATTATCTCAGCACCTGAAGCCCTGTCTTCAGAGGAATATTCTACAACAAAAAGGGAATGGCAATCTCTGTCATTTAGATTTTTAGATTGTTATAATTAGATGAAAAATGAGATAGTTTCCATCATTTTTGCCTTTTGATTTCAAATAACAATTTCAAAACATCTGCCATGGTTGGCCATGGCAACATACTGAGTTGTTTTTAGTGATAGTTTACCGTAATAGACTCACCTGGTAAGGTAAGGCAGATAAGACTAGCAATCAGTAACGTTATGCACATGAAAACAATCAAAAGAAATATCTGAAAAAGGGAAAAAAGGAGAGGAAGTTTATAAGAAAGTTATTTAACCAAACCCCAAGAAATCGCAGTATAAAAGAATACATCATACTAGAAAGGCAGCTAAACTAGGATGTTCAAATACTGATGTTTCACTGTATAAATAAATCAGCAAAAAGAAACCTAACCCTAGCACATGCAGAACACCTGCAATGTCATGTATTTCTAAGACTTTCCATCAACTGCTTTAACAGTAAAAAATAACATTTGAATCCAGAATGACTGAAGTTCTTTGTTATGTCATGTAAAAAAAGATTTCAATTTCTGCACTGAGAAGCATGACTCTCAAATAATCCTGAAAGGTTTCTAGCTCTGTATGCCATATGAGCAAGACATTGGTTTTATAAGGAAGACCTTGCTGACAAAGTTCTTCCAGATGTGCTCATATTTCTGTGACCAGAAGCTAATGGTGAAGCTGGTTGCTTCTCAGACAGATTTTCATCTTACCAGAGAATTACCACGTACTTCTTTAAATATTTCTCAAGCACCAGGCGCTATGAAGTTCTGCTTAACTAATTATCAAAGCCACACAGCAAGCAAGCTTGCTATGGGAGAGCTAACACGTTATCCCAACAGACTACCAAGAGAAAGCTAAATCTGGAACACACACTTTCATTGATAAGACATTTGGGTATAAAGGAAGAAATCTTCAAAAGCAATACCACAGTGATCTAATGTTAGCCATTACTTCCATTCTTCAGCTATACCTCAAACCACAGTAAGTGAGCTGTGGTGAAGTTTATATTTAACTCAGAGTTCTGCTAACAACAAAACAGTTATCTGGTTTAAGCTGTGTATTATTTCAGAAATGTAAGTATTTGCCAATAAAATTTCCTTAGTAATTTTAGGGATTTAGAACTTTCAAGTATTATATAATGCTTATGTTTAATACAGATGCAGAAGCAAGAGAAGTTCTCTAATTATTTTCTTAATAAAGCAAAATAGTTTAAAATACACTTAGCTACAAGACCAAAGTATGCCCCCTTGAAAGCCATGCCTTGTTAGAGGCACACCTGAACTACCTATTTGAGAGGAGCTTATTGTCTTTCTCTCCATTACTTACTGTGAAGAAAATAAGATGTCAACTGACACATAATACTTAACAAGTGTGGGTTCTATAAATAAAATTGTAATTGAAGGTCTTAAGTTACAGGTGGAAAAAAGCCTCACATGAGCATAACTGCAACTCTATGCTTTAGAAAGCTGCAAACTATATAAAACAGGACCCACCACATGACTTCTGATAATTGGGTCAAATCTTTCTTAGAAAAAGACCCCACTTTTCTCAAATGCCTTTTACTTTTCTCTTGATGTGTTAGGTATACATACCCTGAGTGGGAATTTTAAAGGCCTGCGATAAGGCTGGAAACCCACAGGTCCTCCTTGTTGAAGTATGGCTTGATGGGCTGCATGGAGACCTTCTCCCACAACTGGAATGGCATTATTATTGCGAGCATGCTGGTTGTTAGGTTGCTGATTTGCATTGTTTTCATTCTCTTCCTGATCACCAAGTAGGTAAGAATGAAGATCCCTGTAACAATCAAAATTTCCCTTTCGTTCTGTTTGATATGAATGAGAAATAGAAATATAGGCCTATGTAGAACTCATACAGTTTAGAACCCTAATACAGGAGTACCTTAGAATCTTTATCAAGATTCTAAGTAAAATAAGCCCTTTTTGGTAATGTTCTCAATGTCACCATAAATACAATTTAGAAAAAAAGCGCTGGTGTGGATGTAGTTGGAATACAATCACAAGGAAAGATCACTTATCTGTTTGACTGCTTCAAAAACAGCACCTGGTATTAAAGGTCTTGGTGTTGTGCACGTGAAAGGAAAATCACATGGACATTTCAGTTTGTGTATGCACGTGGCTGTACTGAGAGCTTTTATGTTACTGTCTCTGTGAACTCTATGAACTCTGTGAAACAAGGGCCTCCAAACCTAAACCGTACCGGGACAGTGCTGCATTGCTACGGATGTGCTGCCAGAAGTACAGAGGCAGGCAAAGTCTTTAAAGAAGATCCTAAATTGCTCACAACTTTTAAAGAATATCAATCCTAGAAAAAAAGCAATATACTTTAAAATTATTATGCTGATATTTTCCACATATACAATTAGCAAATTTTGAGCCTGATTAAAAATGAACATTCAGAACTTATTTTTCCTAGGCTTTTACAGAGTAAGATTTGTGCAGATATTCTATTAGCAATGGAATTTACCCAACAGTTTGCTTTTTGAGAACAACAGAGCAAAAGATTTTCATCTGTGCCAAACTAAAATTGCTCAAGAGGTAATTTGCAATTGTCCTTAACAGCTCCAACAGTGGACTAAGAAAAGCCATTTCTATCATCATCTCCAAAACTCTCTTGTTAACACTATACTTAAACACAATCAAAACTTGGAAAATCATTAAAAACTTCTTCAAAAATGCAAACTAAGAGAAGAAGGGGTGAGGAGAGTTTCCTTATAAGAAACTAAAATAAATATATTGGATTACAATGAAGTCTTTCATTCATTCACTCAGCTTCTCAGACATAACTTGGTAAAGAGTAATTCTTGATCCTGAGATAGCAACATGGTGGGAGCATGCCATTATAATTGGAAGTTAAACTGAAAACTGTACAGAAACAAAATCAACCTTACTTTTTTTTGACTAATTAGGCAAACAATAGACGAACTAAAAAATAATTTCACGTGCTAGAACTCTGCCTGGCAGTACAATAATTTATTTGACAAAGATATGGTTTAATCCTTCTCTAAAGTCTGAAGTAACTTTAAAATCCCCAATTTAAAGTTGCTTACTTCTTCAGCTCAATGTTCTAAATAATTTTTCTTCTTTTTTTCTTCTCATAGTGAGAAATGCAAGAAGTGCACATGAATTTTATTTAGATGATTCACGGACGCACACTGCTGACACTTATCTCTTTATTTTCATATAATAGGGAGTTAGGAAGATGTTAGCCATACTTTTACAGATTTTTTTCACTAAGCAAATGCTGTAATAGTGTACCAAAAGCATTACTTGTCAAAGGCTAGTCCAGAAGTACATACATCTACTACCCAGGTGAAGATTGTCATCACGTATTTATCTGTAGAAGAGCTATTAAACCTGCTTGTTGGGATAACTTTCTGGAAAGCTGCCTTCATGTTTAAAGGCCAAACTGGGCACAGTGGTTGTAGCTGGTTCTGGATTTCTCTACTTACAGCAAGTATCCAGCAGTAACAGTCCATGCTCGTACAAGACCTTTCAACCACTGTCTCGTATGTCCTTGTTCTAGCAAAGCTGGAAGCACCACCTGAAGCAAAAGCAGCTCTAGGGAAAGTTCACTTACTGGAGCATCACTGGAAACAATGGGAAGAGGAGGAAAACAAACATAAGGAACATTCTAATAGAAATCTTTTACACTGAATCCTATTAATGCCACCACAATACAAAAATACATTGGATGCCAAAAAGGAAAATTCTTAGTTTTTGGCTGAGGTTTTCCCTGTATATGAGAGAGGTTAGGCACTTCGGCATATTAAAAAAATTCAGGAAAAAAACATTGAGAACTATTATATCTAAGAATACAGTTTGCTTCTCTATTAGCTTCTATCATTACTGTTTAAATTATTATTCAGAAATAGAAAAAAACTGCTATAATTAAAGAAATGCAGTTACAGATATTCTTTTACTCCCGAGGCAATGACAATCACGAATGAGTGTGTTAAAAAAAAAACACGAAAGGAACTTCACTAGCAAAACACTGAAATAGGAAGTGTTTGAGAGCATAAAGCCCTGATCAGTTATCTTTACAGAAGGAACACAAAATGCTTCTTTTTTTCAAGTAGCTTTTCATTTGTCACATTGTATGATGTAGCCACATCTTTTACCCTTCACTTCTCTTAGAACAAGGAAGATTAGATTAATTGAAAACAAAGTAACATAACAGAAAGTGTCACTTTAATGCTCAGGGAGTGCAAATACACTTTTTCCATTTATAGCAACACTGAAAAAACCCCATCTTTTTAAAAATAAATGCTCACCTGTACAGCATAACATTATATGGAAGAAAATTAGGCAGGAGATACTTAATAATGCGTATAGGAAGCCAGAGCATGAGCAGTACAATAGATCCAAAAACAATCTGCAATAAGAAAGTAAGCAAGTTAGTCCAAATAGTAGAAACAACCAAACCTAGTTTCCCACCCATCTCTGACATGTTCCCTGGGTGTCGTGGGCTATCCCTGGCTAACAGCTGAATACCCAGCCAGCTACTCGCTCATTCTCCTCTTCAGCTGAAGAGGAAGGCAAAACAGAAGGCAGGCAAGACTGAGATAATGGCAATTTAACAGAGAAAGCACCAAGCATCCAGTCAAAACAGTAAGAATAATTCAGTCTCTGCTTCCCATCAGCAGACAAACAATCAGCAATTTCCTGGTGAGTCAGGAAGACAAACAGCATAACCATGAACATCCCCCCCAACCTCCTTTCTCATGTCTTTTACTGCTGAGGATGATGTCATACCCCTTTGGTCAGCTTGGGTCACCCTGTTCCAGAGATACCCTCCTCCCAACCTGCAGCTTATTCACTGGAGGTGAGGGATCAGGGCAGAGCAGCAAAGAAAATGCCAGGATGTTGTGCAAGCACTGTCCAGCCACAGCCAACAGGCCTGTGTTAGCAACACTGTTTCAGCTGTCAATTCAAGGTGCAGAAGGACATTTGCCATCAAGAAGAAAATCAATTCCATCCCAGGCAGACCAGTAGACTATGATGCTCTTGCCAAATAGGACTGCAGCTAAGAATAAGCACCAGAATAACCCTGCTGACAGCTAGAGCAATGTCAGAGAGCTGTTCCTTCTTCCCCCTTCCCCAACACCAGGATTACTTATTTTGTATTCTACTCTTTTCTAAGTGACTTTTTAAGCAACTTGCTGAAGTGCCAAAAGACCTTTCAGTTCCTGTTTCCTCACATTTCAAATTGACTGAAAGACCAAGTAGGGGACATGAAGTGCCTGAAGACAATACACTTCCATGAATCCTGTTTCCTTAAGGAATCAGATGAAAAATTAAGTGCATTTTAAACAGATTCTTACATTCCATACAAATGCACCACTGGAGACTAAAGATGTGAAAAAAAATTGTTTAAGTATGTCAAAAAAGAAAAACTGAATCCCATTCTTCCTAAAAATTAATAGTTTATGTCATACATAAAACATTTCTTTAAAATACATAGAAATAAAGAGCTTGAAAGGTATGATTTATTCTTTTGGTAAATGATTACCATTCTGGATGCAATAGTCTAGCATGAGGCTAGTGAAAATTCTGAATTAATTAGCTGAGCAGATCAAAAGGTGAAGTTCAAGTAACTGCCCATTCCAATACACTGTGACAACATGAGTGAGACTATGAGCAACCAGCAGATCTTTGCTAGTATTTGGGCCATGTGATGTACCATGAAATTTCAGGCAGCTAAAGAATTACAATTATCTAAAGACAGAACGTCCAGAAACGTGAAAAGGTCAACTCCACCCAGATACTGAGGGAGTCTCTAACAGAACCAGGACCTCTCTGAGCTTTCACTGCTCAAAGCACCCCAGATGTAACAACACAGTACATTAAAGAATGTTTCTGGTGTGTCAATTTACACAGTTCATGTGACATTTATGTCAAAGACAGTCTGTACCCCTTCCTTGACTGCATGTTAAGCAAGCCTCAGGCAAATACGTGAAGGGAAAAAACTCTCAGTTTTCAGTATCTTACAATGATAATCTGGAAACAGACACCACTGGCGAGAGCAGCAGAATCCAATCCAATCCAATCCAAAACTTAGCTTGAAAGTTACTCTCCCCTGCTGCACTATTTTGGCTGAACTAGACACACAATGTTTACGTCAGTAACTGAGGGCATCATGCAAGTTACGTGATTTACAATATCCATAATAATAAACACTTGTTTTCTGAACACACAAACATTTCCTGTGACTTGGCATAAGATACCTGATTTAGAAGGGACTTCTGAAGTCCAACTAACTCTCCCCAAACTCTTGCTCTGAGCAGACCCAGATCAGGCTGCTCAGAAACTCATCCAGTTGAGTTCTGAGTATTGAAAGATGCAGATTCTGTCAGCAACCTCTTCCAGTACCAGTTCACTTCCATAGTGAAAATATTTTTCTTTAAATACACAGTACTGTGTATGGAAGCCAGCATATAAAGCTTTCTTAATGAAGTTATCTTTCAGGTAAGTCCTTACCACTGATAAGATAAACCTCCTGAGATGTCTATAGATGGGCAAGTGAATCATTTCCTGCACGGGATTGAAGTCTGGATCATTCAAATTCCTGAGAAACCATAAGACACCAGGTCTCAATACCTGAAGTAGGAAATAGAAAACAATATATGAGAAGAATATAATCTTTGTATTTATTTTTAATTTTGAGCAAGATTGCTCTAGAAAAGAAGTTTTATTGTAATAGGGATATTAGGTGAACAAGATTCAGCAAAATCACACAGAAATAGAACAAAGAAAGTATTATCACAGAGAAGCAGAGACCCAATAACCAAATACAAGCTTAATTTTCAAGTACTGATTGATCTTAAGCAATTAAAACACATTTGGATTCATTTGAAGGCAACACTCAGATTTAACAGCTATCTGTAAACATAGAATCTCTAGGTAAAATATACTCAAAATCATGATTTTTCCACTGCAGTAAGTACCAGCATGGCCCTTTTTACATAAAAGTGAATCCAATAAACACACAAAAAATGGCAGCAGCAATACCCACACATGAAAGATGTAACAGTTCTGTATGTAAGCCTCTAACTGTGTTACATACCTATCTTATTCTTACAGACTCACCTCTCTTAGCAAAAGGATGAAGGATGCAAAATAGAAGACATAAACCATTCCAACCAACCAGTGCAGAAACATTGTGGTGCCTGGGGCAGACTGAAAGCTCAGTTCTCTGTCTTTCAGAGTGGCATCAAACATCTCCTAGGAGGAGGCAAGTAGTAACAAATATGAATAAAGTTTGGCAAACATCCCCAACTACTCATTTTGTTTACCCTAGTTCATATATACTACTACATATATACTATTTTGAAATGTTTGCTTTAACACATAAATACACCAGAGAAAAAAGGGATTACTTATGATAAGAACAGCAAATAAAGATCAATTTCTGATCAATTTATTTCTTCTGACAGAAAGTAGAAATATGTCAACTCACTCACTAACAGGATCTATGTAAGTTATAAATCAATTCAAACAAAGTGACACTATGACGGAAGCAAATAATTCCTAAGTAAAGTTCTATTCTACTAAGGCTGGAAAAAACTAATTTTGTCCATTTCCAATTTACAACTCAGTATTTTTCAGGACAGAAAAACTGTCCTCAATTCCAAGCAAATGCAGCAAGGATCTTTTCCAAAACAGAAAGAGACTCAACTCAAAACACAAAGTCATTACTATTTCACATAAGATGGCTACATAAAGAGGTTTATTCAGCACACAAGTTTGCCTGTAAGTAAGCTCATTATCACAGTGGTCTTGTAACTGCACTAAAAAGGATTAGGATCTTGCCATTTTAGTAACAGCATGTTAATTTGCATTTAGCAACATAAACCCCCTCAAAATTAGCATTAGGCAATATCTAAAAAACTCATTCCCTCTGGAAATGCCGTTTATGAAAATGGAAGAGTGCAGTCAAACTCATATTAACAACTCTCTTCTCATCAGAACTTTTTTCTTTTTGCTTCAAATATAAACACTCTTACAAAAGACTTTATCACATATATTTCTGTTCTTACCAAGGAGCATATATCCAACCACCAGCCACAAATGAGAGGAAACACACCAATTTCAACCACCACTAACAAGGAAACCTTTAGGAAAAGAGACAAAATAACATCTCACTAGTTTAACAAAAATTGCTGAGAAAAAGATAATGTCAGTTTAAATTGAGAGGGTTTTATTCCCTCGCACAAAAAACAGGATTACCTTGACAACAATATAGCAAACTCCTAGTAAGCGACGTGATCGCTGGAACTTAACAAGCGCTGCCAAACCCTGAATAGCTTTATCAAGAAAATAACACTGGAAAACACTTTGTAACAGACTAATCAATATAAAACATGGTATTATGTTGCTTTTAGCAACAGGAAATTTTATAAAAGAGAAAAATGAAAGAATGTGTTTCATCAAGGTTCTATTTTCAAAATTGGCTGTGACTCCAGATGTCATGATCTAATGTGGCAGGTAACATCCCCAAATATGCAACTAAAGTAAATAAATAATCACTAATAATACGACCCTTCTTAAATTAAGCAACCAGAAGTTTTCGCAAGAACATAACAGTTGCCTCTGAAAACATCTGCCACAAATAAGTAAGTTTAAAATCTGAAGACTTATTTTAAATACTAGCTTTCCCTTCCCTGCCGTCTAAATCAAATTCTCACCTTTTCCAAGAAAAGCTGGATGCATACTACACTTTTGTTTTGGGGTTTTTTGAAGGAGGTAAACCCTATATGCTAATCTATTAATGTTTTACACTTGCATTGCACATTGGTATACTGATGTAGAAAGTTGATGTTATCTTTGCGTACTTTTGAACAGAAAACTGCTAACAAATGTATATTCTTTCAAATTGAAGCTGATGTAAAAAAACATGCAGCTAGAATGCAGCCTTCTTACTTGTGACAAAACAAATCCTTCCAGCTTTATTTTCTACAACTAAAAGAAAGTAGTTTTCACTAAAAAAGTAAAAACGAGAAAGAAATTCTTGCAGCAAACTCTCAGTAGTTCAGAAACGCAACAAAGAAACAAAAATAATTAATATTCAAAAAATCTGGCAGGATCAAAAATATTTGAATAAATTTCCCATCATACCTCCCATATTTTCATAATCCCCCGTTTCAAAATCTCTCTGCTGCAACTACAGTTCATAGTAGAAGCATAGGGATAGTGAGGAAAAAATGATTCTACACTCTTCTCCTCACAGACCTTCAAACAAGTATAAAAGCCTTTGATTGTGTTAAGCATGTGCAAGTATTTGAAAGCAGGCAGTTGCAGTGACAACTTTTAAATATCCAAGAGAACAGGAGAGACTTTTCCTTCTAATTTCACCAAAAGAGCAGAGAAAAATGGTGAGTTAAGTGCATCTGCATCATGTCTGCACCTCCTCAAAGCATAGCCAGAAGAATTATTTACATGTAATCTGAAACAAGTAACTACAAAAGGATACATGACAAACAATTAGAGTCACTGCTAGAAGAACATATCCCACTATAGTTGTAATCAGGCCTTCAAAGTGAGATGCTTGGACCTGGAGCAAACAGGAAGAAAGGGTAAAGTTTATCAATCTCTTAGAAGATTACATATCCTTTTTTATGTAATTAAGATAAATTCTAAATCTCAACTCTTCAAGAAGAAAGCCAAGTTTCTCTCTCTCTTTACATATTTTAATAATCTGCTATTATTTTTGTATCTTCATCAAGAATAGATAATGTTTGCATCTACATTACAACTACTTTCTTCAAACTCAAACCAACTGCAATATATGAAACAAAAAGTGTCACCTTATACTGTTTCATTCATTCTCTGGTTTCCCCTACTTATTATCATCCACTACAAAAATTAGTACACAAGTTAAAAACATACACAAGGAATACGAGGCTGTTAAAAAACCCCTGAAGACACACACCGTTTATACAAACAGTAAGAAATCTCACTTGCAATGTAAATAATGGAGGAAGTGGAAAAGAGTGAGACAACATTTTTAATCAGATTCAAAAAGGTTGAAGGACTAGTAAGAAGACATACTCCAAGTTACCTTTGCAATCACAGATAGAAGTGGAAAGATGCTACAAAAATATCATGATTGAAAAAACAGTGGTAGTTTCTTTATTAATTTTGAAATTATAAAACAGTACTCACATATTCCTCAAAGCCCAGGCCAACAATGGAGAAATGACCAATGTGGTATGGACAAAATGCTGCATAATGTAAGCAGAAAGGAGAAAAAAAGGCCATGAAAACTGCTAAATGGAACCTTATTTGCAGGATGAATACTGCAACATGGTATTATTCTACTTCTCATAAATTTTATGAAAAAAGTACAAAAATTAATTTCTGTGCAATTATTTGCAAGTGGTAGATTTCTATAATTTTACTAACACTGAAAATCAGATGAGAATTTGCACTTAAGGAGTAAAACGACACAGAATAAGAGGATAGTATTTTCCTTCTTACTTTGTTTTGCAGTGTGTAAAATAATTAAATTTCTCAGTGTTATGTATTAGGCTGGTATATGTCTAAGACTGTAGGAACCTGTGCTGTACATTCATTTTTTCCCATGCACTAAAAGACTTCAGTAGCCATTTTACAGCCTGCTGAGATGGGACTTGCTTTAACAAGGCTTCAGTTTCTAGTGCTTTAATTCCTAAGAATACTTAAAATATTGTGAAAAATGCAAGCTCTGCAGAAATTTGCAAAGGGAAGAGGAGGGGGAGAGAGATGACACCCAGTGAAGGGATGAGAAGCAACTGAAAAGTCTTTTACTTTGGTTTAATGTACTGAAAACGGTTCATCATTCCTGAGAACTCACTCCTGACAATTCTGAGGTTTCAGGGGAAATGCATTAGAAAACACAGCACTTCCCCATTTTTAGAAACCTCAATATTTGCTAGAAAATCAATTTTCTTCAGTTACTTTATCTCACTCTGTTGTCTTCTAACCAAGTTACGAAGAACTACAGACTTCAACATCAATTTTTTATAGGAGTGGAGGGCATCAGTATAAAGTGAAGGGGCTGCAGAAATGGCAAGCTTTTATTTTCACCTATATTGTCTTCACTACGTCATGGTATTCCACCCTGGGAACTACTCAGACTAAACATTCTATCAAATGAAAAGTGTGACAATTTTCTCTCTCCTCATCTCTGTATGACCAGCATATAAAAAACCCCCAACTTCAAAACCCAAGAAGCAACAAACAAACCAACAAAAAAACTACAGGAAAAGATTTAGCAGGACTCCTATTACCCTAATCAATGATAAGAAAAGTTAACTTATTTCTTTTTCAGGAAAATCAGCAGCTACTGGGAAGAGCAAACATGTAAAAGATAAAGGGAGGAATTGAGCTCTCCCTGCAAAGTAAGAATAAGAGAAAGAAAAATGAGAGGAAAAAGATCACACTCACAACTCCTACAGGTATCAGACTAATGACTTAAAAGTTGCATTTCTGACATTTTATGAGAATATAGTGCACAGTTTATCACGTTTTCTATACAACTTTATTTAAAAGAGATTTTCTAATAGATTCCTTTAAAAAAAGAGCACAAAGGAGTACAAACTCCTCTGTGAGTACTAGAATGAGCTATCGAAAATATTAATTAAGTTGAAATGAATTAATTTGTCTAAGGAGAATTTCTGGACCACTAATTAAGGTTACAAATGCTTTCCTTATGTTTTATCTTTTATAAAGTACCTCCTGTGACATCTGAACTCACAAGTACTATAATTACAAATTACTAGAGATTTGGCAGTTGTAAATTAAGCAGTATTACTTAATGGGAAAGAAACTAAAAATAGGGTTGAGAGGCACATATTAAATTCCCAGACCTCCTGCTTGCTTAGGGAAGTCATTCTCTTCTCTTGTCTATTTCCCACTTGGCAAAGCAGCTACTGAAAATGTTTCTATATGACAACCTCATTAATTATTCTTATTACTTACTTATTATTGAATTTTAATCTATAGTTTAGAAATTTCATGGTTATTATCTACTAAATAAAAAAGCAAAATAAAAAATATCATAACAGCTAAAAAAACCCAATTAACTTCTGGTAACCACAAATTAAAATAGAGTAATTATCAGAAATAAATAGTTCAAATATTTTCCAAGTCTTATGTTACAACAGTTACAGTTTCTTGTGAATTAAACATACAATGTATTTATGTTTATTTTCTTTTGATTTGCTGTTCTGTTTCAGTATCTAGATGCTTAAATCACTGGTTTAGTTTTGTGAGCTTTACTTTGTAAAAACTTATTTACAGTACAACTTCAGTTTTTCAACCTCAAATCCTACTGCCAAGCAAGACCACTGAAAAAACACCAATGTAACAAATTCTTTTTTAAACTGATCATTCAGAGCAAGTGAAATGTGGTATTTTTGTCTGGTATCTCCTGAAGTGTGTAGTATGATTAATCTTGTCACTAAAATGCTACATTCTTGCATACCTCCCTTTCAGTTTGAGCTCCAAGAATGGATTCTTAATGGAAAAATTTCTATAACTCTATCTAGTAAAAACTATAATGAGAAAAAAAATACCTTAGACATTCCTCAAAGTACTGCATTTCCTCACAAATTAAATTCCATGAGATTACTCTTTTAATTTAACAATATTAAAAATAAGTATTTTCTGTGGTTTGGTTGACACGGTTAAGATTCTGCTAGGTTTCCTATTTTAAATCTATTCACTTAAAGAAATCAAAATGACAAAACTAGAAAATAATAAATATTTGTTATTCATATTGCTAGTTCCTTTTTATTTCTATTCTTAGATGTCACATCTTCATTTTTCTAGAACAGCCTTAAAATAGACCTGTACTATTAATTCACCAAAAAAGGATCATTTTAAAACCTAAAAACAAACAATACTTACCAAAGACAAGAATGAACAGCGTATTTAAAGACACAACCCAAAAGACATGTTCCTGTAAGGAGTATGGGGTAAAGAGGAAGGAAGATGACACAAAAACAGTACGTAAGTGTCAGTCTTTTAAATGACTTGACTTTTGCATCTCAGCTTCTTATTTCAACAGTCTATTATGACCAGAACTTGCAGATCTCATGTTAGAGCCAGGAAGCTTGTGCTCCAACACGAAGAACAAAATAGGCAGTTCAGTTTGTGAAAGCACCCGTTTATGTTCATGAACATTTATCTAGATAAGTGCACTTACTCTTGCTTACGTTTTGTAAATGCAAGCTTTTATTTTAAAGCCAATACAAATGGCTCCATCTTGAAAAACAATTACATGAAATGTGTCTGGATATGTTTTTTATAAAAGAGAAAATGTTCATCTGAACTTTTAACAACTGGTCTTTGCCACAACAAACGTATTAACAAAACCGACAGCTCTGACTCTAGAAATGATAGCACATGTCTATTTTTTAATATTACTTTTAGCTAAGATGCGACCTCAGACACAAGTACGCTGGATTTTTTGCTTATTTTGATATTAATATTTAAGGTAAATGACTAATAACATAATTGTAAACCTAAGACATCATATTTAAATATGAGACATTTTTCAAACTTAATGGTTCTAAGATAGAGTATTTTGAAAATTTAAAAAAACAAATAAAGTCAACTGAAGATCTTAGATTTTAAAATCTAGTCTATTAGATGTAGTGGTATTATGGTGGTATTAGGACAAAAAAATATATCTGAATGAGAACTGTACTTTAATTATAACAAAGATCAAAACAAAACATTAAAACAGATACGTATTTTCAGTGTGCACTTATTAAAAGATTTAGTTTTTTATTTACAGTGCAGTAAATGATCCAAAGTTATCTACATCTTTTAAGAAATTCCACTTTTATGCTATACACACACACCACTAATCTGTGAAACTTCCAAAAATCCCAGTTTGCTTGAACATGACATCATACAAAACTCTCTTTAAAGAAATATATATATGATATGAAAATAAGGACTCCAAATACAGTTATGTATATTAAAAAATACAGGTATTTAAAAAAATCCTTCTGTAGAAATTCTTGAAAACAGGATTGCACTTACTAAGAAAACTAGAGATCCATCAAGTCCAAGCATCTGTGAAGATAAGAAAGTTATTTTTACTTATCAGAAAAACTAACCTGAATCTAAAATAAGCCTCTTTCACATTGACCTTTATTGCCAAATGCAGTCAAGAGCTTTTTAATGGCTCAACCAACAGTACCAGGACATAAATTCTTACAGTTAAAGAGATAAACTAAGTTCTCATTCACCACAGTAAACTCAAGTGTTCAAAGGCAGTGATATACATGTGGAATATCTGAAAACACCTGTATCTATATGCATCAAACCAAACACGCATACAAGCTGCTATATACACACTTTAAGCTGTTTCTCTCCATGACTTTAAAGATTCTGACAAAGATTTTGTATTGGCAAAATATTGTAGTGATTGAATGGCTACTTAAGTACATGTTTAATCAACTTAATATTTAAATAAAGGGCAAATTTTTGTTTCAGCCCACTTTCAAAATACCAGTTTATGCTGCACTGAGAAAAGTTAGTATTTTACCCTTGATGTATAAAAGCAACTACTAACAGGATAATTTGCTACACTGTATGTTATTAACTTTTGAACTGAATTGTTTTACAGCTAGGGAAGATGGGAAACAAATTCTTCAGCACTCAGCACAGCTGTTATGGGAAGCATTCACAGAGCAGCCAAAAGTAAAGCATGTACTGAAAAAAAAAACCAAAACTCCTTTCCCCCCACTTTGAGTGTATCTTACTATTTCAATCCAGACACTCCTACTCCACAATTACCGCTGTAAAGTTCCATGTTCAAGGCTCTTTTGTACGAGGACTTTGCACTAAGTTCCAAGATATAAGAGTTGCGCATATTTTAGAAATCAAATCAAGATGCAAAAAATGTTTGAGAATTCAGAAAACTTGCATGGTATTTTTACAGAAGAACTGACCCCAATTTTGATACTAAATGTCAACTACACAACTATTGCCTATGTCAGCACAACACTGGAAGTCGTTATGAGAGTATGCTGAAATTGACTTCTATATTCAGGGAGAGGCAACAAAGTATCATCAGTTAGGAATATATGAGCACTTTCTAGCAAATAAATTTGGTTTAGAAATAAAAGTCTTTCATCCTGAAATAAACAACAGAATGGTTCAGGAACCTGAATTTATGTATGTCCTTTTTCATGAAATATCTTTCAAAACACACTAAGAAGCTTTCAGTAGATACAAAACAAATATCAAGATGTGCCACTCATGATGAAAACTGTATTTCTGCTACCCTGCAATCGAGGCAACAACTCTACCACAGCCTAGTAGTGATGCTGGTAAATCACATGAAGCTGCTGTATCTACCTTGAGGCAGATTTTGCTGTACGTAGTGAGCTTTGAACTCAGATGTTGGTTATTTCCAGACCAGCTACAAAAACCTAATTCTCAAGTTTCTACACTACTTCATGATTACAGTGTACATGCATGTCATGCTCTAGTTATGGAATTTGTGATCCATAAACAATACAGAAACCACATTACATTAAAATGCTCCGTCATTTTTAGAGAAACACATTTGCTTTTTGCAAAGAAACTTAAACTTCCATTTCTTTTTTCTTTAGTCTAATGCCTTCACGAATACAAAAATTAATCATTAAACTACATCTAATGTAACATCTGCGCACTCCTAATCTGCCCCAGTGTCCTCAAAGCAAGCTGCAAGTCATTTCTACACCTCATTTCTACACCTCACCAAGGGGAAGACTTTGGAAAAGAGTATTAAAACACGTTTTAAGCTCCTACTGTATTTTACACTTAAAAGCTGCTACTATACTTAAAATCAAAGAAATGCTTTCTTTGATGGTTGAGAAGTAACATAATAACATTTTGTTTATAATAATTTCTAGGTCACTAAAGGCTCTTACAAAAGAGTGATCCCATATGCACTCTAACACAGCAATACTAATTTCAAGTAAGAGCCTGGATTATTAAATTCAAGAAAATGATTCTTACTCACTCGCTCCCAAGTAAGCTCTTCTGCTGCTCGATCCCATTCCAAAGCATTCCAGTTCATGTCATCTGAGGAGACAATAGCCATTTTTACAGCTGTTAGATCACTCAAAACAAGATGTAACCATTCCATGCTATGTTCTAAATGAACAAAAAGACTTAAGTGCATAATATTCATCTTGTAACTGCTGACAGCTTTTCAGCAAGCAGATGCTTCAGCACTCAAAACACATGAAATTTGCAAAGCCAAGATAAAAAAGCTGAAGTGGGAATTTACATGGCTTCCTTCAATTATGGCAGCTGTATATTCAATTAATTTATATTTAATAAGAACTAGAACATCAATATTTTGAGTCACCTGTTACCTTGTGCTCCATTGTTTGCATCTGCTGCATCTTCTACTACAGCATCCTCTTCATCTTCATTATCTTCCTCTTCTTCATCTACTTGTTCCTCTTGAATTTCAGGGTTCTCGCCTACAACTACGTTCTCAGCAGCTGCGTTAGCAGGTTGATCAAGCACAGCATTTTCAACACCTCCATTCACAGCAGCCTGAGCCTGCAGAAACAGGATTTAGTACTTGTTTACACTGATCAAGCTCTCTTCATGCTTTTATCCTGTATATATATGAAACCACACAGTATTAAAAGAAGTCAATAATACATTTTCTAGAAAAGAATTATACTTGGGACCACTAAACATTTAAAAACTGGAAAGAAACATTTGGGTAACTTTACAGAGTAGCTGAGGTAGGAAGGGGCCTCTAGAGGTCATCTAGCCAACCCAACTACTCAAAGCAGGGTCAGCTATAGCAGGGTCACTGCTGTTTCCACTTGGCTTTTGAGTCACCTTTTCCCAAGGTGGAAACTTTACAACCTCTCTGAGCAACCTAGTACAGTAGGTGATCACAGTAGTAGTATTAAAAAAAACAAACAAAAAAAACCCCCAAAAAACCAAAAAAACAACAAAAAAAACCAAACAAAAAAAACCCCAAAAACCCAACACAAACAGAACTCACTTTTTTCTTTTTTTTTAATTTAAATGAAATTTTCTGCACTTTAATTCTAGCCCACTGCCTATGGTCCTGTCACTCAATACCAGAAAGACAGCTCCGGCTCTTTTTTCTTTTTACAGCCCTCCATCAGGCATTTATACAGACTGAAAAGGTCCACCCAAAGCATTCTCATTTTCAAACTAAACAATTTCAGTTCTCAGCCTCTCATCATGTCAGATGTTCCAGTCCTTTAATCATGTCTGCTGGCTCTTCACTGCACTCACTCCAGTCTGTCCATGCCTCTTTTGGACTGGGGGACCCTAAAACTGGATACAGTACTCCAGATGTGGTCTCACCAGCGTTTTATAGAGGGAAACTCTCTCATGGAAACTAACACTATATTAGAAAGATGATAATTCAAGGCCAACCGGAGCCAGTCACTAATATGAGAATCTGTCTTTTAAAAACTGACATTTACTAAAAAGAAAACAACATTTTGAATTATTTCTTCCCTATGCATGGAGTGCTTATATTATCACTTCTCCCACCCAAGAGGCTCCTGAAAGCACTGAAGGAGTGCACACGTATGTGTTGGGAGTGGGAGGAGGGCAGAGAAGTTCCAACTTCAGTGGTGTCAGCAAAACTTCCAATTGCTTTGGGAACAGTGAATCATTACCTCATGAACTAACAGCATACTTATGAAAAAGACAAAGCAAAAGCAAGCTGCATCTTCATTGACCATGCCTTTATGTGCATAAAATTACCTTAAAAAAAGGTAAAGATACAGAGATAAGAATCTATGCAATGCTACACAAAACAGCTTCAAAAGCACAACACTGGTGTGACCAAGGTTATATAGAACAAGTGTTCAACTTCTGCTAACAAATAAAGACACCTTGGAGTAAAATAACATTACTGTTGTCTTTTGATAAAGTATTTACTCCCAGAACCACATTTTCTAAATTAATTGTGAACTAATGAGCAGTAAGTTTTACCTCATTTTGTTGACCAGCACCATTGAGTGGCTGTTGTTGATTTTGCTCCAACCACTGTGGTGCTCCTCCATGGACAATCTGTTCACGTAACCATACAAGGCTGATAAATGCACACAGAGTGCACGTCACCACAAAACAGCCCTGCAAACAGTCAGCCAGTAAGTTCTCCCTGTTAAAAAAAAAAAAGGTATTAATGAAAACAATATTTTGCAGGTAAAACTACAGAGTAGTTCAGAAAAAACATAGTCCAGAACAGCAAAGGAAACACAATAGTCACTAAGTTAATGCTCTGAATACAGTAACAGCTTTACTTAAATGCCTAAATGCACAATATCCAGTCCACATAAGCATTTTATCTCCTGAGCTACCTGAACCAGAAGAATGGAACTCCAGGGTTTCCCTTCAACTGTTTTACATTTCAGATACCATTTTACCTTAGATATTATCTCTATACCTTAAAAATCTTAATCAATCAGGTCATACATAACTGTATAGCAGCAGCAAAGCAAAGTTTAGCCAGCCAACCAAATTAGGGTTTCATGCAATGCAAGAGGTGCAATTGCTCAAACCATCTTAAAAAATTCTCATCCTTAATTTCAGGTATCTCTTTGGAAAACTACACATGTTCTTAAAATAAGTAAGAAACATGATACTCTGCCATCTCCAAAGCAGCATCAGTCTGGTCCCCCTTGAAGATGCACACTTGTGCCTGCACAGCACAGTGAATACCATGGGGACATGAAGTCCAAAATGAAAAGATGATACAAGAGGATACTGTAATTGACTCTGCCAAAGAAATAAATGTCAAAGCACAAATTCACACATCATTAAAATCTGACAAATACTCAAGTCCCTACTTTCTCCCTAGATTGTAATAGACACAAGGTGCTCTAGGTTCAGTTGTTTCAGATTCTTCTCCAAATAAAAACAGAATCTACACTACAGGGATAACAGGGAATACATGTTACTAGACTGAAACAAGCATCTCTCTCCAATAATGAAAATTAGTTAAATGCAACTTGACCTGATTTCTCAAATCAAATAGCCCAATTGAGATGACTTAGCTGAAACACAGAACATTCATTCCAAATTTGCTTGATGTACAGCTGATTCTATTTAAACTTAGTTTCAGTTCCTCATGTTCAAGATAGAAGAGAAAGTAAGAGGCAGCTTGAAATTCTATGGTTTGGTATTTACTGATTCTTTAGGCAAAATTGATTAAAAGAGGACAAAGAAAGAAAATGTGCAATAGCAGATGGTGATTGAAGCATTAAAAATCCAAGTATCAGCTAGAAGGAAATCTGATAAAAAATAATCCCTCTCACATAAGAGACTCAGAATTTATAAAATTAAATTCAAAATATAAATGTGCAACAAAGAAAACAGGAAGTGACATCATTAGTGACACATTTCTTAACATTCTGCTATATACCTGATTTAAACCACAGGAAATTGTATTTTTAATTATGAAATGTAAATTTGCAACATAAGTTTTCTTGACATCAAATTCAAATTTTCATTAACCCGAGCCTGCTTTGTAAAGTCGGTTTCCCAGCTCCAAAGATCCTGAATAATGGCACTCCAAAGTGAAATGATTTCTATTGTAATGGTGCTGTCTGTACACCTGGCTGTGCAAAGGGTAGTGGATAGTTGCTTATTAAGATGGTGGAAGATAACAGGTGTAACTGGATGGCAGGGACACTAAATTCCAACGTTACTGTTTTCAGGGTAATCTGACTAAAGCAGGCTTTTGCATCAAACTGCTGAAGTACTTACGTGGACAGAATATCTAATGGCAGTGTCAGTAGTGAGCTCACAGAGCCAGTAAACAAGCACTTGTAGATACGACCTGCGGGAATAAACAGAAGCTCGATATAAATTTAATCTTGGCTATGGCTTCACTGGAAAGGAACCTAGGTACCCTCTTTTCACCTACTGTCCAACTAAATTTATGACATGGAAGAAAATCTCAACTTTCAGTGCATAAGCAGAACTCAAGACCATATACAACCACGTGGAATAAAGCTACATTTTAGCTGCACATCTTTAAGAGTACACACTCAAAGTGTAAGAACTGACATACTAGGTTTGTCCCAAGATTCATCTAGACCTGTGTGCAGCACTGGTCACACCAATGGATGCCTAAGGAAGAATATGGAAGCAGGTTAAAGATACTTGCCATGATACTTCTTCAGTACATTCTCATACATTTCACTTCCTATACCAAAATATCTCACAGCTAATTAATCCTTGATAGAATTTTTTCCCCCTTTTATTTGCTCAATCATATTTTGAATGCGTATAAACTCCTGGTGTTATGATATGTCATAAGGATCATCACCACTTCACTATCTGTTTTAAGGATTAATAGTTGATGCTAGTAAATGCTACCTTTTTACCGTGATTTGTACTTAAAAAGTAGGCCATCAGTGTATATGGCCTACTTCAGAAAATTAGGTGATGCCAATATTGTGCTGTTCTCAAACTAAGCCTGTGTCAGCCACAAATGAAAACACAGAACATACTGAGAAACTGCCTCATTTCCTCATGCATTTAATCCCTTGCTCTTTTGTTCAAGGGACATATGACAATTTGTAAAGATGCACTTCCAATTATTTCCTTGACTGAACACTATATCCCTTCTGCCTTTCTCCATTTTCTGTGTATACTTAGATTGTTGAAACAGCCATAGTTCTTTTTCCATCTCTATTTGGAAAGTAAATTCAAACTGGATACTACAGTAATTTAAATGTGTACTCTCTTTTCTACTGAATTCCTTTACTACATACATGACTGAGATTTAAGATTATACAAATCAATTTGTCCATGACTGTAAAGGAGTTTTACTTTTTACATAAAAAAGCCCTTTCATACAGATGGTTAATAAAAATAGGACAACTCTCCTATCCTAATATTAATAAATGACATAAAATAAAACCTTTCATGTCAATTTTAAAGAAGAAAATTGAGAAGAGGCATTTTATTGGAGTAAAACATTTAAAAGCTCTCTTATGCATTCTCTTCTATGTCTTAACACCTTTCTGCATTGCACTACTGGCTTAAGAGTCAACCAGGTAGAATTCCTGAGTGAAAAGAAATTAAATAGTGTCTTTGAATTTTTTTTTTAATAAACAATAATGGTATCACAAAATTTTGTTACAGGAAGTGGCACATTTCCCTGTGTATAAGAGTATTATTTACAGAAAATTAATACTTACATGCAGTAAGAGGTACTACTCCCAACCATGCAAAGGCCACAAGTGTATAATGAAACCAGTATCGTATTGCTGTGCCAATACTCGTAACCAGTCCAGCAAAGATGTCTTGGATTGGAAGCCGTGAAGGCATATCTGGGGAATAAACTGTGTAGAAAAGGCACTTATGAAACAGTTTGTCCTTAGAGAAGCATTTATGTAAAAGTCCTGCCAACTACAAACTGTGTCTCTCACAAAAGCTTACTAGAAGAATAAGCATATTTTATATTCTCAATAGATGATTCCAAACAAACAACAACAACAAAAAAATTCACATAACACATTTGTTTCATTGTGTACTGAGTGGAATGGGAAAATTTATAAGCTCCATGCCAGTTTTAGACCTAGGAGAAGTTTAATAGCTTTATTTGTTAACTGTAAACCCCAATTACCTAAAAATAAGCGCAAGAAGAAGCAGATTCTAAAATCAGTATCACTCTCACTCAACACTACCTCAAAGATTCTTCTGTTATTTATGAACCTAGTTCATGGAAAGGGCACAAGGAACAAGAGCAATCAGCAATTTTGCACACTATCCATTTGTTTGTGCTAGATAATTTAGATTATACTTGCCATCCAACAGCATAGACCAAAAAAAAAAAAAACCCCAACAAAATAAAAGCAGCACACAGGGAGGAAAATTGAAGAGAACTGACTAAGTATCCACAGACATTATAATTTACACACAATGACTAATTTTCAACAGATACCTGTTTCATATCATGCAGAATTTCTTCAAAAGATGTTCCTATTACAGAGCACAATGCAAATCTCTCATCCTGCAGAGATATTCTCATAATACCAAATTTTCTTAACTTTTACATTGAACATCTGTATGTTGCATCGGCCCATCCCTACTCAAAAGCCAAGAAAAACAGTGGCGAGGTCTTCTTTTGTAAACAATTAGAAAACACCTAACAATTTCATTACATGTACTTAGTTTCTACACACTTACATGGATACCAAGAAGTGGTAATGCACACTATCATTAAGAGATTAGAATAAAGAAGATAAACTATATTTGGGAGTTGAACAAAGACACTGCTGCCTGGATGTTTGTTATGTTGGAAACATATGTGCTTGGAGACTTTATGGGCTATCATTTAAAACTTCACATCTAACTACATAAGGAAACCTCAATTTTTGTAAGAACAAATAGAAGTTTTCATTTCCTCTCATGAGCAATCCTTTAAGAGTCTAACAAATACTGCTTTATGTTATCTACCTGCAGCCCCTTCACCTACATTCCCAATCATCCTTTCACTAGTCTCAGAGAAGAAGCTTCTACAGGAGAAATAAATTCTTTTCTCTCCAGAGCTATTTCCCTCAGTTTCTGTATTGCAAAGAGAACTCAAGAACACAGACAAGCAGTATCAACATCCAGAAGCAGTCAAAGAATGGGGACAGACTGATGCATTTCAGCAGTATGTGGATTATAACTGAAACAAAGCAACAACAAAACAATATCCCTGAGACAATCAGTAACTGGTTTGAAATTTCAAAGCTTGTTATTCACCAGGTATCTGGCAAGGAACTGGAATTCATGACAGGACGGACTAAAAGTATAATACTAGGGAACTGTAGCTGTGAGAACATAGAGCAGTAAATTGAACGCAGGGCACAAACATATTTTGACATCGTCTTACAATTTTTTAGTTACAGAAACAGATTTAGTACACAATTTGGAACCATAGAAAATGCCTAACTAATGACCTCAGCTCACACTGAACAAACACTCTGGAAAATTTCTGCCACTGGAGACAAAAAAGTCTTTGTCAAGGGTGCAAAAGAATATTTATTTAGAGTATATCTGTTAAATCTTTATGGAACTACTCAGACAATGCAGCAGATACTTTGAGAAATTTCTCATTTTCAAAAAATATATTTTGATCAACACTTTGCAACAAGGACTACACAGAAAACATTACTTTGTATTAATTTATTTGTTAGAGATAAGTCATTAAGTTGGAAAGATTTTAAATGTAAAAAAAAATAAACAACAAAAAAACAACCGTGTCTTCCAGGAATTACTGAACACACACAAGGAAGCGCAAGAAAGAATGTTCATCCTAACTCAAAACACAAAGTGCTTATAAAAGTTAGCATTTTTGCATGCTCACTTTTCTAAAGGCTTTAGGGTTACAACAGCGCTTTTTCAAATAAAAGCACAATATAGTACCACTTAGAGAAGACATGCTATGTCCCTCAAATTTTAACAATTTGGTGATTTTTTATGCTTTCAGAAGCTGAGGGTGGGAAGAAAGCTGTTTTTCCTGTGCACACCTCAAAATATGTACAGCTTTTTCCACTAGAAGCTTTATACCATGATGATATGTCCTGCAACATTCAGGTGCCTGAAATGCAGGAACTCCTAGCATGACAGGAAGCCCTGGTGTCCAAGCACCCTGCACCACTGAAGCTTGCTGCCAGTGATTTTCATAGCTTATCTCCCCACATGTGTCTGTCATCCAGTGCCATTTTCTGTCCACACTGCACCTCCCTTTATCTACTTCCCACTAGCCCTTTGAGGCCTGAGACCTGGACCCCTGGCACCACAGCATCCATCCTCCTCATTCACTTCTACACATGCATCCTCCTCACCACACCTCCATCCCTTACTTTCCATCCCAGTCATCTTTCATAACTCAATTTGAGAAACAAATTTATGCATTATTTACCACAGTTCCTCCAAATAAAAATCTTTCTACTAGAGACCAATTGAAACAATAGCTTGTTTTTTTTTCCTATTATAGCATGAAATTCAAACAGGCTTTGGCTGAGTTTTTCATAGGTTTGGCTCAAGTTCTTTGAGCTGTACAGGTCATGGAAAAATACTAGAAAGCTTTTTGGATACTTAGGTCACACCTATGCAGTGTAACTGCTATTTTAGTTGTGAATCCTAAATTTGGGTGGGGTTTTCTTAGTTTGGTTAGTTGTTTTCAGGAGGTGGGGTTTTGTTCTACCCTCCCCTCCCCTCCTGTAAGCCTAACTTTTCCAGGAACACAATTACTAATTTTTCTTCTCCAAAACAGAGAATATGACAAAAATCTGCTCTTACACTGACACAAATGAGATAGGAAAAACACAAGGCTACCTTTAGAAGCTGCCATTTAACCTACGTCACAGAATCAGCACACTTGCAACCCTTGTACCCATAGATTTTTTATTTACTATAACATTTGCAAGCTCCTTATATGCCACCTCAGTCATCCTCATGCACTGATCATGAAATAAGACTCGTAAGTAAAAACCATACATTTGATAGCTTCTGGGTGAAAGCACTGGTTTGGTAAAACAGGGCCTGAGACTTACTCTTTAGGTCGGGCTAGATGATCTTCAAAAGACCCTTCCAACCCAAACCATTCTATGTTTCTGTGTTTAATATCCTTCAAACACATGCAGACTTTGCTTCAGACCACTAAAGTAAAAGGAGAAAAACTCCACTCCTTCTCAGGCAAGCACAGCTTTAACAAATATATGAAATAACATTCATATAAATGTCAGCTGTGTGTATACTCTGCACCCTGGAGCTGGCAGAAGACACACTGAATTCTGTGCCAGCATGTAGTACTTTGTTCCAGAAGTTTATTTTTTCAAATTATACTTGCTAGAAATGCTGAAGATATGGACTACTGTGTTAAAAGTTTATCAAAACAAACAGGTAAAGACATCCGTTTAATATATCCTTCAATAACGTAATATCAAATGACATGATAAGGAACACTCTACTCATATGGCTTCCTTTAGTTTTACAGTCTTTGTTTTAACCAAGCTTGTGACATTGTATGAACCAGCAATGAAGCTGCACAGGAAGCACAGAAATGAACCCGTCCCAATCCTCAGACAAAGATCAGCCTACATTGCTTCCATATTTGTGTTTTTGACGGTACTTATGTTAACGTTACCTCCTACAGAATGGAGAGGTTTTGACAAGTGTATTTTCTTGGGAAAAAGCCTCATCTGCTTTCATGTATCAGTGCTTATGAATGTTTAGTGTAGCATTAATAGAAGCACATCCTTGCACATGACAAAAGAAAGCGTACACGTGGGGAGGAAAAGAATACAGAGTAGTTACTCTTTAAAAACTCAGGAAGAAAACTCGCAAGTTAAGAATGAAAAGCTAGCTTAACATTCAAAAATGTCAAAAGCTACTTTTGTTTAATAGTTTTATTAATTCTTAACTTGAACCCACAGAAAAGGAATTAATTTTTAAACAAACATTTTAGCTTTAAAGAACACATTTGAAATCGAGTCATTTACCTACATGACTAAACACATTTACAGAAAGATGCTATTATTCAAAAGAAAAATTTGTTCCTTTGTACTCCTGCCAAAATACAAGTTGAATCTTCTCCTTTTTCCTTCCTGTCCAGCAATAACTAAACTAGCAGTTTGGGTGCTAAAAAAAACCCCAAAATGTTACAGAACTTAGAGAATAAACACACTAGAAATAGTTTATGAATACTCCATACACAAGAAGTTACAATAGTAAGGGAGCATTTTTGACAATATGACAGCAACAGCCTTAGCAAGCAAACCAAGCTAAACAAGAGGGAGTTGCTGGTATTACTGCAGTAATACTCTATTACACTATCAGTGCTTGTCTGCTGGAGCACAGGTATTTATTACATGCATGTGTTTATTTGACCACTTCCCATGGTGAATCAACTTATCTGAAAGCGTGTTACACCTGGCATGTTTACAGGCCATATCCAACTTTGCTTGGGATGACTGGCATATACATAAGTGCCTTTTTTTTTCTGCCTTATCATTCTCCCTCCTCACCCACGACTCCTTCCCTGCTCCCACAAGCAGATCCAGTTTCCAGACCGGACAGCCACATTATCTTTCAAAGACAGAGGGATAAGAGAAATTAAGGAAACCTGTAACTGCACGAGTAATAGGTGCGAGGGAAACAATGAAACAGGACAAGGGTAGGAATCTGTGCAGGGTACCTGACGTGCTACCACTGTGTGAAGACTGGTAGGAAAAAGCACACTATAACATGGAAAGCCAAGAAGAAAACCTTATCAGCTGAGCCTGCTGAGTCAGGGGAGTGACAAGTGTTTGGCAGAGGATAAACAGGCCTTTACTAGAGGCTGAATGTGGAGGATACACTCTATTGCATGAGGAAGAAAGTGGCTCCTTATTACCAATTTCAAAGCCCCTATGAAAAATGGTAACTTTTGGAGCCACATTACCTCAACCTAGTTTTCTTCCCTGTCCATAACCTGCAAGTACATTACAAGCTGTGCTGGTAACAGCAGTATCAGTAAAGAACTAACTTCTCCAGGAACACCTCTGTTGATAAGGGCAGTAACTAAGCTTCCTCTTATCAATAGTAACATGCATATAAAGAGCATTTAGTTCAGAACGGCTCATCCTCTTTTCCTAGATCCCGAGGAAAACACCACAAACTTTTCTGATTTGCTTTCTTCTTTTCACACAAGACTAGAAAGTCTTCTTTCTTAACAACTAATAAATCACTGAAATGCCATTTTCTGGTCTTACACACTAAATTCTGTAGAGGACCTAGTCACAGTACACAATTTTGAAAGTGGCTAATTAGCTTGCAGGGAGATTCAGAACTGGGTATCATTCTTAGTCTGCAAAAGCTCCATACAGAAGCAAACTAATGCCTTTATAAAAATGTTTACCAAATAAAACCTGAAAGCACATGATCTCTAACATTCCTCATACAGGTCACTGTAGTATTTAAGAATAATAACCAGAAAGCACTGCTGTGTTCAACATAAAATACACTATTACTCTCCCAAGACAGAGTTAATATCACACATTTCAATTCTGGTCTAATGTGTTTAATTAACTGTTGGCAGAAATACATCATACCGAGGTTCAATCTATAGAAGGAAGATGGATTAAGGGAGTTTTGGAACAGAAAATACATTAACTAAACCACGTTAACCTCAGTTTTCTCTTCCAAAGTGTAAAACTAGAAGAAAAAATCCCAACATACAAAAAAAGGTGAGAGGGGAGCAGCAATAAATCAGTAAATTTGAAGAGCAAAATGTAGCATAAAACCCACTTTACCTGCTCAATAGGCAATAAACTGGTAACACTAAATAATACTAGCCTGGCACCTCACCTATTCCTACTACAGTTAAAACGTAATTAAGAATCCTTTGGGAACTATATGAAGATTCTTCATCAAAGTTGCCTAACCTATTTAGTTGTATCTAACATAAAAGGCAATTTAATACTGGGTAGTTACATTTCAGTCAAGATATGCTAGGTGGAATAATCATAATTTCTATTATCTCTCAAGAACACTTGAACTGAAATTCATAGAAGCCAAGTGTTAGTGTTACAGGTAGATCCTTTAAAGGTAACTGAAAACTGCCTTTCAAATTCAAATTTTGCCATGGTTTCACTTTGCCATTCAGACTTCCAAAAATTCGGATTTATCAATGAAGCTGAAAACATGCCACACACTGTAATACCGGCAACAAAAGAATGGGACTGAGGTTGTCAGAAAAGGTACAGAATATGTCTCACCTAAGATTATGAAAGAACCAAATTAGCCAGTATTTAAGCAATTCGCAGTCTGCAATAGTATGCATTAAAATTACAATTAAAACAATAATACAGAAGTTATGCCACAAGCTTGGATCTACCCTGCTGAATGAAAAAGTAATCACTTCATAGATACTATGTGAGAAAAATTCTGAAAAAAACAGTAGCAAGTAAAACATACTTACTTGGTGTGAAAGCGAATCTGTGCTTACATAATTCACAGTATTCTTTTCTGCTGTGTTTAAGCCACTGAACTAAGCTGCAATAAAAAGTGATCACATTAACACATGCTATACATCTCTCAGCCCTATCTCTCCATTAAGGAAAATACACGAATTCTCTGCTTTCACACTTAAATCAGGATATTTGTACTCTCAATCAGGACTTAAATTAGCATGTTTAATAAGTGCATTTAGGCCATCAAGTAAGTTTTGAACAGTAGAAAAAGGTAAACTGATGTACATCACAGTATTGATAAACATTCTTTGAGTATGTTATTGATCAAAGC
The DNA here is from genome assembly GCA_024734035.1 of Alethe castanea. Taxonomy (NCBI): domain Eukaryota; kingdom Metazoa; phylum Chordata; class Aves; order Passeriformes; family Muscicapidae; genus Alethe; species Alethe castanea. The sequence continues at coordinate 79,328,640 of JANRGV010000001.1, forward strand.
AGATATCCTGGCATGGCCACCATCACCGACACCAGTTCTTACAAATACTTCAAAATATGACATATAGGTGCACACAGCTAACCCTTAGAACTGCTGTATTTATGAAAGAAGGACTATTAAAATACCATCAGAAATGACCATGCCAGAACTACAGTTTTTCACTTTACCACTTCCTGATGAAACCCACTAGAAAGCACTAGGGTTTATTTTTTTCTGTGAGGTTTGATGTTCCTTCTATTCACAACTGTAAGTGGGCAAAAAAAAAGCCCTAACATACTGATTTTTCTACTTAGTTTTCATAAAGCTGACATACAATCAGAACTGCAGTCCCAAACACAAATATCAGTGCTTTTTTTCCATATATAATTACAAAATTTTTCCTGAATTGTAATGGATCATCACGTAAAAAACATCAAAACCCTGAATACATTTCAAAAAGTCTAACTTGAAAATTGGATTTTTTTTCACTAGTTAACCTGAAGACTTGAAGCATTTTTAGAAACATATTAGTATGTTTTCATTAGGAGAAAAAAAGTAAGAAACACACAGACAGAGAACTCACCATTCCTGATGAATAAATTTAATACTGCCAGTACACACACATGGATGATAGAGGGGTTTCTCAGGAGTTCCTTCCGACCGACAGACTCTGCATATATCTGCTGACAAGGATAAAAAGCTTATTACACTACTGCTTAAAGAACTCGAATTTTCAAGAAAAATGACACAATTACCTTCTAGAAACTTTATCATGCAGCAAAATTAAGCCAGAATAAAGTGAAAGAGAATGAAAGATTTCGTCGGATGCGAGACAGAGACTGAGAGATCACCAGAAAGAGCAACAAGAACACTATCTGCCTGATCACGTTACATAAATTCAAAACATGACTTATAAAATTTTAGGATTTCTAGGAAATAGATACAGTAAAACTGCAGGAGGGTGTGTTTTCTACCTGAAGAGCTATCACTAAAACAACATACAAACTGGATAATGTTCTTGAAAGTAGATACTTCGAAAAAGAGAAATTCCATCTGTGTTTGAAAAGTTAAAGAGAGGCTGAACAGAAAAGATTGAATAATATCCAACAATGACATAAATAATTCGCTGCTCTTGAACCTAACACAGATGTTTTCTTGGTGCTTTTGATGAAAGAGAAAAAAATCTGAAATCCAAAACAAACAGACATAGGTATTTTGCAATTTGCTACCCAGCTGGGACATAGCCTACTGCCTAGTATGAAAAGACACTTTCTATTTCTTATTTCATAATTTCAGTAATACAGCAATATTTCCATAGATCCTGCACCTTCTTTATTCCCTATTTTTGACATTTTCTTAAAACTAAAGGTTTTAAGAGGTTTTGTGAATAAAGAAGTGAGCATAAACCTTTCCCCCTAAAGAACAGATGTCTATTTTAAGTACCATTCAGTTAGCCAGAGCTCTAAACACACAATTAAATAGAAATACAAATCAAGTTTTATCTGTTTATTGACAGATGCATGATATCTTCCCTTGACTCCTCCTTTTACTTCTATTAAGAAACTGAACATAAAATGTCCATTTTTTTAGAATATGTTTTGTTAATTATTTCTCTATCAACTACTATCCAATAAACATGCAAGAACGGAACACATGCATATCAGAGATCTTTGTCAGAAAGACACTAGCTGATGTGAGAATACTGAAAATATACAATTTCAAGTCTGAATAACCTATCTTTGTTCATGGCCAAAATCTTCAAAAGTTAATGCTTTTCTACAAAAACTTCCAAAAGGAACCAAAGACTGATTTTTTTTTTGTCTATAAAGAAGTCACGTTATGACCGTATCCATAGTTTATAAAGTATTAGGACAGCTCCTACACATAAAGCGTAAGAATTCAGATTATTCAATTTAAACAATTTTCTATCTATGAAAAGTGTTGTTTGAATGAATTAATTCACGCAGCATGAAAACCCAGAATTAACAGAAACAGATACCAAATATCACATCAGTGATGCTGCAGAGAGACATAAAGTGCACTTCCATCGCTGCCATGTTGAGCAGTGACGATTTGCAGTATTGCTCCGAACATCAGGAGTCCCTGGTTCCTCTGCTGACCAGAACTGCTACTCCACTTAAATAATTCTTCCATCCCAGAGAGCACTTCCAGATAGCTGCACAGGACAGGTCTCTCCAACTGACAGGCAGGCTCTACCCACTCCCTGTGGCATGCCCACCTCCTCCCGCATTCTTTCCAACAGAGCTGTTTCACTACAGCAAGTTGAGAACTTTGTAGGCTGGATCAGCCTCACAAGGGGTCAGACAAGCACGAGACAGCACACGAAACCACTGCTTTAAGAATACTCTGGCACCATTGAAAGCAAGCTAAAAGCACCCTGAAAGGCCCTGCTCTCTGAATCTGCTCATTTAATGGCCTGTTGACTCTCATAGCAAACTGTTCACTTACTGTCAAAACTTTTGGGAAGAAGCAATTTGCATTACTGTGAGCAAAACAATTCTTTACTTGAGAAAAGACTGCCTGATAGCTTACTAAAATAAACCTAAATTTTATTTTTTTCAAAGCTATGATAATTTCTAAATATTTCTGCTTGTTTTATAAATCCAAATAAATATATTATGAGTGTAATTGTTTGGACTGTTAAGCAACTGATAGCTTCAAATCAATAAATTCTGCTGAGGGTCAACGTGTTAAGCTATGCACCTTTATGACCTACAGCCTGGTCCAAGAGAATTCCACTCTGCAAGAGTCACTATTTTTCTATGTGCACATGCACTTTGCCATCCTGTTCTTCATGCACATGTTTTGGAAAAAATGACCTTGAAAAAGAAGTTCTTTCCTGTTCCCCCCGAGAATGATTCACTGCCTATTATCTCTCCAACTGAATTCAACACTGGAATATCAAAAAGTGAAGATTACATTATTTAGCAACAAACCAATCTATCTAGAAAGAACCAGAATTACTTCTCTTCAGCAAAACCTGGTATCTGGTGCTTTCAGGTGCTGCAGAGAAACAACTTTCACACTCGTTCTGAGGTGAAGCAGCTTCCACTTAGGTCTGACCATGACCCCAAATTGCCTCTCTTATCTAAGCTCTCACCATGCAGTTCAGTTTTCTAGCTCCACAATACAGCTCTGTCAAGCACAAAGCCCATCAGAACCACGATGGCCATAATACTGCTACCAGACAATCACCAGCTCAGAACATCCATCTGACACTTTGCAGCAGAAATTCAAGCACACAAAAATATCATATTTCCTTTTCCTCAAGGCGCTAACACAGTCTTTGTTGCTGCTGCTACTGCTGCTCAGAGCTTTCTAACCTTGGGAAGTCTTTTCAGCACTCTGGCAAGCCATGTGAAGTTCTAATAGTAGGATCTGAGGTTTGAAACTGTAGAAGAAGTCGTAACATTCTAGTGGTATTTATGGAAAGTGAGTACATAGACCAGTTACTTTTATGCTACCACTGGGAGCTTTTGAGGACAACATTGATAAGGCCATAATATAATATCTAAGCCTGCATATATATGTGACTTTGTGCTTGTGTATAAAACCAGAAAAGTCCAAATTTCAAGTGTGGAATTTAACACAAAGTTTAGTTAAAGAAGACAATGCCTTAAAGATGTAACCAAAAACCTCCTCTTCTTTGTCTTGCTGGTCTTTCTGCTCACCCACTTAAGTCGGGTACGATCAAAGTCTACCACTGGTAACAGCCTGTAACAAATTATCAACTGTGCGTTTGCATTAAATCCACCGAGATGGATTAACCAGCTACTGTAGCGGTGAAAAATCAAGAGGTCATTTCTGAGTATCCACTTCACAGCTTGCAAAAAAACCAGTTTTTCTGGGCAACCAGAGGACAAGCGATCAAAGTTTCCCTTTGTTGTTGATTTCATCAGTGTAAGTGTCTTGGTCTACAGAGCTGCAGCAAGCAATTTTAAATATCAGATTTAAGAAACACTACTATTTTGATAAACCATCAGTGATCATGGGTATCAAAGACGTCTACAGCATAACCCAAAGGACACTACTACAAAGGTGCTGTCTTATTTCATCCAGTGGTTCATGTTTTTCCAGCTTTTTTTTTTTTTAAATTCTCTCAAACAGGAAAATCAAGTGACACCTGATAAAATTCTACATTCAAAATTATGCCAAAGTAACAAAAGCCAAGACACAAAATGCTTTCCTTGGAACGGCCTTGCTACTGCAATATGTATTTGCACTCATTGTTTGAGATGACAAACAAAGCTCAAATACTGCAAGAAACACAGCACAACAAACATCTTTTATTTAGTTTGGTTTACGCTACAATATGAAGTGCTGATCTATCAGAGTTCTCCAGTATCTGCCTGGACTACCTAGTCCCTCTCCATCTCCGGAGACATTCAATACCCACCTGGACACATAGGAATGTGTCACCTGCTCTAGGTGACCCTCCCTTGGCAGGGGGATTGGAGTAGATGAACTCCAGAGGTCCTTTCCCACAACCTTCACAATTCTGCGGTTTTGTGATTATCTAAGCATAACAAAAGTGCTGACAAAACATGTTTGATCTCAAACAAAGCAATACCCTTAAAATACGGATAAAAACCCCCTCATGACCATGATATCTTTGACAATTCTTTTTTAAAAGTCAGATAAGTAACTATGTATTAGTCTGTAGCAAGAGAGACAGAGAAACATGTCAGCTCCTGCATATTTCAATTTTTCAAACACGCTGCCCAGCACACGTAACAAAGTCAGCTTTGCGAAAGCAGCAGCTATTACTATTCAGCCAAACGCGGAAATTCAAGACGCCCTGGGCTGCAGGGCCGGCCGGGACGGATCTGGGGGCAGTGCCCTCCTCGCCAGCCCGCCCGCTGCTTTCCGCCCCGGGCTCTCATCTGGCCCCGCGACCCCAGTTCCCCAGGCAAAGCCGCAGCCGGCGGCAGGTTCCGGCGGGCCCCGGTGCCCAGGTGTCCCGGCACGGCACGGCACGGCACGGCCCCGCTCCGAGCGCTGCCGGCACCGCCCCCCTTTCCCCCCCCCCCGCTCC
>JANRGV010000001.1:79334145-79374439 GCA_024734035.1 Alethe castanea
TATGTGATGTGTATGGACCTAGGAAGGAAAACAGTTTTTTTTTTTTTTACTCTACACCCTGTACACCAATGAATGCACCCTCCACCAGCTTCGCTGTTTCTCTCTGGACACTTTCCAGCACCTCAAAGTCCTCCCTGAATTGAGAGGCCCAGAGCTGGACACAGCACTCGAGGTGCGGCCCCATCAATGCCGAGGGGGCAATCCTTGCCCTGGTCCTGCTGGCCGCACTATTCCCAATCCAAGCCAGGATGCCATTGGCCTTCTTGGCCACCTGGACACATGCTGGCTCTTGTTCAGCCAGCTGTTGGCCAACACCCACCAGTCCTTTTCCGCGGGGTGGCTTTCCAGACACCCTTCCCCCAGCCCGTAGCGCTGCCCAGGGTTCTTGTGACCCAAGTTCAGGGCCCGCACTTGCCCCCACAGCTCTGCCCGGGCCCAGGAGCTGGATCAGGGGCAGCGGCTGGGCCAGGGGAGAGTGCAGGAGTCAGACAAAATGTCGCCGAAATTGGTTCTAAGTTCTACTCCAAACCAGAGAGAAACGCTGCATTGCTAGGTGAAGTCGGCCAGATTTTGAGAGGATCATTGTTCCAGGGTTCAGGGATGTGTAAGCCCTGGAAACAGCCATCCTCTTCTGCAGTGTCGAGTTGTTATCTGCACTCTTCATCAAACCTCATCGTGCCTTCCAGAGCTGGGCCTTTCCAATTTTTTTTTTTTTTTAATTCTTTTTTTTTAAACTGAGCTGTTTTTTCACTCAGTAAAGCACAAAATTCTCTCTTGGCTTAATCATTTATGTTTCCATGTCTTGCTGCCCTACATAGCCAGGGCAGCGCGCATTAAAACTTTGTACTCTGCCATGTGCACTGAGCTCAGGCTCTGCTGAGTTGGCAGGAATATTGTTAAGGAAGAAAACAATTTAATCTTATTCAGGGTAAAGCAGAATTCCATCCTGATGAAATGTATGCGTGCGTTGCTTTAGTGTTGCATTGTGGCAGCTGGTTCAACCCCTCTAGTTGATCAATGAGTTGTAGCAACCCTGGGCTCTCTTTACCGCATGAACCTTTGTGTCCAGCCAGTCATGAAATCCTTTGCATTCAGCCTTCAGGCTTCGTGTCAGCAGCAGTGGTTGGTAGTTCAAGTCTGAATTTAGAGTGCAAAGGTGGCACATGCCCAATTTGCAATTTTATAACTCTGTTTTCTAAACTGTAACCATGTTGGTTCCTTCAAAATTACATTTTTAAGCTGGTGGAGTGTATGATACTGGTCTGTGCAAGCAAAAAAAAAAATTAAGGAAAAAGCAAAGGCTTCATATGGCTCTTCAATAGCTAGATAAGTACAGTAAAGTCCTGTAGTAAAATACACTTAGCCTAGACTAGTCAGCTCTTCTGTGTCCTTCTGCTCTGAAAGGCAAGGTGGAAAAATTCCCACCTATAATTTAAAAAAAAAAAATCTGTTTATTTTTTAAAAAAGCTCATTTTTGAGCTTCACCTTGCTCAGTGTCAACAAATTATCTTGGCCTATTAAAAATCTGCCAGCATAATAGTGAGGATGTGGGAAATGCTGTGATACTAATTTTGTCAGAGCAAGGAAAAATCAATGAAAAAGAACAGGAGAAAAAGCCTAGAAATGGAGAATTTCAATTTCCAAGTATTTTCCTAATTCCCACTCTTTATTTCCCAAACATGTAACCATTATTTGTTACATCATTGTTACTCTGCTGTGATAAATGTAAATTAAATGTCAATAAAAGTTTCTAAATTATAATTTGCATTCAAAGACCATGGCAAGATTAATGTATATAATTCTCCAATTTCAGTCTCTCTTGGTAGGCTTATTTAAGTTCAATTAAGACTTTAGAAAGGAGTCACTGTATATTGCCAGTGAACAATTTCATTCCTGCCTGTATCTAGCTGTTCGGCCATTTAAATTACCAAACAAGAATTACATGTGTACCATCTTCTCATCATTTAGAGAGAATTTATCCCAAAATTTTGTTCATACCTAGTTTTTCAGTATGGGCTATACAGTAGCTTACCAGTAAACGTGAGTTGAAGCAGACCATTGTAATTTAAACAGTTAAAAAAAAAATAAATAAAAAACAACAACAAAAAAAAACCACCCCACCCTATAGTATGTTATTGTAAGTTACATTAAATTAAGAATCTCTCAGCCTTTTTGGTGTTTTTGGTGAACATGTTATTAATCCATGTCTATTTAGTAATGTGTTAGGTTTTTTGGTTTTTTTTTGCCTAAGAAATGCCCTTGGCTTAAGTAGTCCTTAATTTTTGGTAAAGAAGGACCTTAGAAGGTTATTGTTAGCTTTTGACTCTCAAAAATGTCAAAAATTACTGACAACAGGCACTGAATTAATACATTGAAAAAAAAAAGTCTCTGTTCCATAGAAGTTATTATCTAGATAATGGAGGAAATATGGTAATTGTACAGGTGTAAACTGAAGACAGTAATAGACATAACGTCAAACGACAGAAGGATATGGCAAAAAGAAAGGCATATTTATGTGTGGATAGAAAGAGTAAAAAGAAGACAAGGTTCTTCTCAATATGGTTTTGCTTTGGTTTTGCATGACTTAAATGCTTAGATAATGCATTTTATTCAAGAGATCTATTAAGAGAATACAAAATAATAATTGCGAAATGAAAACTACCCAGCATTTGTACTGTGACATTTCCATCTTCTCTGACATTTTAAAATGGCTTAATAAAGATGATTCCCTTATATTTTTAGTTATTTTGAAGTTCAGAGCATTGAAAAAACCTAATGGCAAAAGCTACTCGTTTTCAGGTTTTTTGTAGATGAAAATTTCAAAATGCATTTATGTTCTTAACCAGTTGTTTTGGAGGTTTTTTTAATGCTGTCCTAGTTTTTTCCCTCAGCTACTCACCTGACTCTCACTTCAAAATTGGTTCAGTTAGTTATGAACAGCAAGTTGCAGAAATGTGGAAAACATTGTGGATTATCTTAAGTAAAACCAAGTGGATTTCAGCTTATCTTAACAAAGCAAGCAGTATTTGGAGTGAACATGTATCTGGTTCCTAAATGATGCACCACCACAAGGGAGGTCCAGAGCTTCCATGGCAGGTAAAAAACCATCAGAACAGACCTTTTGGTGTGTAGCACAAAGCATGGCCCACAGAAAATTGGCCTGACATAATCAGAAAGCACAGAGGTCCGCAGACTACAAAAGTACATGGTGACCAACACTGCCAGCCTGGATCTTCCCTGTGCACTGCAGGGACTTTAGGGCAGCGCTTCCTGGCCAGTGGCTGTTCTGCTGTGACATCTCCTGAAGAATCCCTAACCAGCAGGGAGCTGCTGTGGCCATGGGTTCCTGGAATGAAGATGGAGAGAAGAACTCTCAGATGTACTGCGAATGCAGGGACATTTGCTGCTGCACCAGGGGTTAATCCAGGCTGCTGCGCTGGTGCTAAATACTGACTCTGACACCTCAGTGTATGAAGTACTGAACAATGTGTTTCCCTTCAGCTGCTGCTTGCTTCTTGCTAAACCTGGGCTATGATTAGTAGCTAATGGAGGAGTCAAACTTCCTGAATGTATGTGTGACTTGTGGTTCGTATTTCATGCTATGAAATGCGTAGCAGCACTGCTCCAAACAAATTAATGGGTAGGCATCATCAGACACAGCCATGGCATAGGCTCCAGACCTGTTTATTTTAGAAACTTGAGGAGATGCTTGGCTATGCACTGGGGTTTGTTCTATGGATTATTAACATTTCAACCAAGTAAAAAACTATTTCCACTAGCATTACAAGTGAAAGATGAGGTAAAATCCCAGTCTAAATGATACTACTATTTAATGAGTCTGACTGAAAATACAATCAAGGCTATTTATATGTCAAGATTTCACGAACCCAGATAATACTGCATAATTAACGCAAACCATTTCCATGAAGTAAAGAATTTTTTTCAGAACTTCATGGCTCTTTTCAAGATCTGCAGAATGTGCTTCACCAAGTTATATTTCTTAAGCACAGCAGGGATCTTTCCACATGTGTTGCAGTGGATTTTCTGATAGGCCCTATCAGCTTGGTTGGGATCCTGCCTTCATGCTGAGAATGGAGACAGTGGCTGTTATTAATCTACTTGGGATTCAGAGCTCTCTGGCTGTTGTTACTTAGTGGAGGCCTATATAGGTCTTTCAGAATATCCCATTCCTAATAACTGTCATATAATTTGAAGTACATAGTTCTTTCATCATGTCAAGTGATAGTTAGATATTTGTGTCATTAGATCAGAAAGATTTTTTTTTTTCCCTACTTCTAGAACTTTGACCTCCTTGGTAATAGAGGATGTGGTGTGAAACAATACCATCACCAAGTGACTGCATATAATTGCTTCTGAGGACATCTTGGTTCTTGTGTCTTTAAAATTCTGTGAAAATATCCCTGCAGATGACAGCAGTTAGGGATTATCCTCAGTACTTAGCAGAAACAATCTGATTTTGCCAGAAACCTTTATCTTGACCTTCCAGATGTTATTAAAGGTTATGACTGCCAACCAAATTACATTGAACTCCTCAGGGCAAGGTTCAGTTCTACTTCATTTAAGACCATGAGTGTTGCCAAAAAGAAAATGTGTCTGTTAGGGAGAATGATCCACATAGTCACTATAGTTATGTTCTGTAACAACACCTGTGTTATGGCCTGTGCTTCTGCAGCACTGACTAGGAAAGAAGTACAGAAGGGCTTAGGTTTGTGATAACTTTGTCATTACTTTTTCTCAAATGTTTGCAACAACGGGAAAAAGAGTGTCCAGGGGAAAATGAGCTATGATCCAAAGGTCAGAGTTATTACAGGCTAATCAGAGTCAATGACCTCTGTTTTGTGAGGTTGTCTGATTACTGTGGTAACTTACACTTCACAGTAGCTCCTACACTGAGAATGTGCATCATGGGGCATAAACCTCAGCTTTTGCTCTTTTCTCTATGGCAAGAATGTATTTGCTGTGTGTACTGCCTTCAATGCAGGGTCAAAGAATACAGTGAAGAAACCACTTAATGCTTTTGATGTCTAAGAAAAATGCTTGGCTCAGTGAAGTAGATTTTCAGTTGGGTGACTGACATGGAATGTCAAACCTGCTTACAACTCAAAAGGAACATTCTCTTCACTCTCCTTTGTGTATCAATTACACATTTTTTAGACTTATTTTTTAATGTAGTAATGTAAGATGGGCCTCTGACAGGGCCTTAGCTTGGTTAGAGGTGCTAAAGAAAGAGTAATCTGTCACAAAGATGATAACATACAAAGAAATGGCAGTGCATGGTATTTCATTCTGATGGCCTGGTCCTCAGAGGGTCTGAAGACTATTTAAGCAGCTGCATCCAGCATCACCATTCAACTTCTGAGAACAACTTTGTTTGGAATTTGTACTTTTCAATTCAGAATATCTGGGAAAATTGCTACTTTGAAAGTCAGTATTGAGTTTATCACTGTTTAAGATGGAAAAGTCTTCTGAGAGCCTGTCTTTTCTAACTCATAATCACATGAACCCTGAGAGCAGAAACTGCTGTCAATAACTTGTACCAAAATTTTCAGTCAAGTCTTACAAATTCAGGGTGACAAATTGGCTTCTCCTCTTCCATTTTTGTCTGGATCTCCAAGTTTTGTTCTACTCTTTTCTCTTCTTTTTTTTTTTTTTTTTTTTTTAAATGGTCTCCTACAGGAAAGAAATCAAGGATCTTCAAATTGTTTATGGATTCTTAAGGAAATTGATTTATCTCTGCTTTCCTTACACTCCTGGTCCTGTTGAGACAAGTTCTTGATCCTGATTCTATGGAAAGGCAGGAGAGAGTTTTATACAGTAAAGACAGAGAGTTTTTAGGGAGGCCTCAGCCTCACAGTAGCTTCAATGAAAGCAAAGGCTCATTGGACAACTGCTTTTCTCCCTCAAACTCACTCTCAATAAGGGTAAATTGAAGCTGGGCAAATGCAGTTTCTTTGGTGGACAGGGGTGCTACCTTGCAAGAGTGCAGGAAGAACAGCCAGGAGCTAGAGAGATGTGTGGTGGAAAGGATCATGGTGAATAGCATGGCCAAGATAAGCAGGGCAAGATGGGAAGAGTGTGAGTGGGGCTAAGAGAAAGATTAGAAGAATTTGCCCAGAGTTGTGGATGCTCCATCCCTGGAAGTGTTGTTCAAGGCTAGGCAGGATGGGGCTCTGAGCAACCTGGTCTAGTGAAAGGTGTCCCTGCCCATTGGGTTGGAACTAGATGATCCTTAAAGTCTCTTCCAACCCAAACCATTCCATGATTCTACAAAGTAAAAAAATGGTAATAGGGAGAGATCCTTGAAAACAGGGAAAAGGGAAGTGTCACAATAATCTTCAAGGCCAAACAAGAGAATTCAGGGAACTACAGGTCAGTTAGCCTCATCTCAACCTACAGCAGGATTATACAATGTGCATTGAGATAATCTCATGGCAGCCTGGACCCCAGGAGCAGGAGCATGGACCGACCCAGAGAGGTGACAGAGCTCCAAGGGTGCCACCAGAGGGCACCTCTACTCCAGGCCCAGGAGGAATTTGGGAACCCCGAGGAGAAGGTGCAGAGGAGATGGAGCATCTCTGGGGCCTGCAGTGGCCAGTCAGGGATCATGGAGGCTTGCACCCAAGCTGAGGTCACCTGCCAGTTTGATGGGCCATGAAACAAGCAGCTGCTGATTTTGGGAAACTTATTGCCTTGAATGCTGCCACCTGATTAAGGAAGACTTTTATTTGTGGGGCCCTAGGGCATTTCCAGGTGTCTAAAGCATCCTGCACAGCTGCCCTGCACCTTGCTACTGGCACTGGTGGCAGCTGAATGACTGAGTCACTGGGGCTGCCAATCTGCTGTCTTGTCTCAGACTGCCACATATTCCAGTATCGTTACTATAACAGTCCCCAGATCACATCCCATGACTGCCAGAGTGCCTTGAGCCAGGTCAGTCACTGCCTGTGCTCAGCTGGGGTGGAGATGGTTCAGGAGAAAGGCGTGGGGACTAAGAGTTTTCCCTGGGAGCACAGGGGTGATGTGACAGTGGCTGATGAACTCTGCCTCCACTCAGCTGCAGAAAGTGCTGCACTCCTTGAGCCCCAGTGGTGCCCAGTCTCAGCTCCTATACCAAGGACTGGCCCTTATCCCTCTGTTCAGGGGGATGTGGGGAAGAACACGTCAGAAATTTCTAACTGGCCTTATTGATGAGGACACAGGTAGGGGTAACTGTCACCCCAATGACATTCAGTGAATTTTTGGTCTAAATCTGGGAAATTCTATGCAAAATGCTAACTGCTGAAATATCCTGTTGGCAGTATCAAGCAGTCTGAAGCCAAGAGGAAGGAGATATGCTTTAGCTCTCCACCAGGAAGGGGACAGGGAGCAGGAAGGGGTATGGGAGTGCTTCAGCACTGACACGCCAAATGGTCTCGTGCAAGGAGCCTGTTGGGTGAGCCTGGACATGAAGGATGGGAGCTGGTCCAGCAGCATGTCAGCCCAGCGTGCCTGTGTGAATCAATGTGTTCTCACCTTGCAATAACAGGAGAAAGTCCAAGAGGCCAAGAGAGGTGACCCAGAACTCTCCAATTAATCTGAGCAACAAGGATCTGTGAATGTAGGTGAGTTGGAGATCTGTACATCAAGAAGTGCTTGTGCTTGATTTTCTACTACAGATTTTCTCACTGCAGTCCAAAACTTGATGTTGAAAGTGTGTACTTATGTTAAATACTCTGATTTAGCTATGTTAACACACCTTTAATGATTTTATTTGAAATATTCTTAGACCTGCAGCATGCTTCAGATTGGCTTGTAGGTTTTGCATATGAAAACAATTCCAGAGCAGCTATCACAACCAAGAAAAGATGTGAATTTAGATTGTCTCTTGAAGACACATGAGAAGGAAGACATTAAAGATCTCTTTTTGTTTTAAACAAATGGGTTTTTATAAAAACCCATTTTTATAACATGCAGAGCAATAATGTCCTATGCTTTAGTATTACATATAATCACAGATATGTAATAAAATTATTTGCTTACTGATTTTCACTTATTTAATATGACCATATTTTAATGAAAGTTGAAAGCTGGAAGTTATCAATTCTCACTCACAATGGATCCATTGTACTTAGAAATTTGCCACATATATTTAGTGTTGTGCTCATGAAGAAATCAAAGCTCCCCCTGGAACCCAGGGAATAAAATCACTGGGACCTTGGGCAAGTGCTCTGTATTGTAGGACTGAGACCTGTACTGACTTGGCTCTTCTGAGTTTGGCTTGAACACAGCTTTTTCTTCAGCATCTCAGTCATGTTTGTGTTTTTTAAAATCTGGAGATAACAAGCTGGAAAACCCCATATATTTCTTGTTTTCATAATAAAAATCAGAAACATGTATTTTCTTCTTCTTAAAATTTGCATTTAAGATAAACAGAGAACCATTTAATGGAGAGTCAGTATAAGAGTAAAGAAAGTCACAAGTGTGATAAGGAGGTTATAGTTGTTGATTTTCAGCTGGTGTTGGGAAGACATTGAAAGAAATATTCCTTGAAAAGATACCATAAGAAGAATTCCTAACAACGTTTTAAAGAAGTTTGCAAATTCTCTGGGAGATTTCCAAGAGTAATCAACACATCTGCCAGTAGTTTAGCTGCCTGAAAGCTGAACACAAACACAGAAAAAATTACTTTGAAGTGTACCCAGGTGAAACATGCAAGATTGAGATTGAATTTAGAGAAGCCAGCTGTTCCCCAACTTCACAAAATCTTTTTATCCCATCAAAGCAGGAAACAAAAATAGGCCTTCTAACAAACCTTTATTATAGCAGCATATTGCATGGTAACCAAGAGCCTTAATTACCACGCCAAGAAGGAGCCTGTTGTTTAATTTCTGATTTTCTGTTTACATAATTCACTAGTTCATTGAGGAGTGAGTAGTTTCATTGCTGTTCTTCTGAGTCAGGCCATGCTTACTGCTTGCTCTCAATTCACATATGTAATTGTCCTTGGAAATTAATTTAGCTCTCAGAGGTTTAAGTTAGAAAATATTGGCATATACGTCTTTTCTCACAGGAAAGAACTTATCATGATTGTTGAATAACATGTAGCAGTGGTTGTGCTCAGCTAAATCATGGGATTTAACTCTTGAGGAATTGAAGTGACCTAGATGTGATTATTTTAGGATAAATATGCATCATCAGAAAAATCCACATATTCAAAATTCAGTTTTGGTGACACTTCCAAAGAAATTTCTGGGGAAGAGATCTTCAACAGACAGCAATTTCTGCTTAAAACCAGAGAGGGAGTGTTGGAATAGCTGATAGTATACACTGGTATCTGACTGGAATGAGAGGGATCAGGTTTCTGGTTCTGGCTCACATAAAAACAGAAGTGGCTGTACCAAGACAGAGTCTTCCAGAGAATACAGAAGGGGAGAAACTGCCATATGGATATAGCAGTTTCTGCACAGATGAGCATGGTGGAGCAGTAGATTGAGCACAGATCTCTGACCCAGCATATTTATGTTAAACTTTCAAGCCTTCACTGGGGGCATATGTCTTAGGTATTAAGTCCTGGGTCCTTCTTTCAGAACCAGCCTGTCCAAGACTTCCTCTCACAACGTTATTCCCAACTGCTTTATGTCTGAGTTTTATCTTTTGTATGGACATTCAGACAATGCTTCCCATGAATGTCAGTCTATCACTCATGACAAAGAGCATGTGATGGTAGAAACACTGTGAATTCCTTCTGCAGAGAAGATGACTAATTTCCCTTTTTTCCTTCCCTCTCTATCCAGATAACAAGATAGAAGGTGATCCACACCCTGGAGAACTTGTTCATTGTTTGTATCTGGACTTAGGAAAAGGTTTACACACAAGGAAAAGAAACTCAGTGGGGTCTAGCTTGGTAGAAGCAAGTGGTGATTTCACTCAAAAAAATTGATCTCACCTCCCCAGGCAAACCTACAAACAAGCCAGGAGTTCTGGGGAAGTTAATAAGTTGTATGCAGCCTGTTGGTCTCTTTGAAGAGGCAGGTGACTGGGGATTTGATTTCAGCTTGGCTTAGGGTTTGGATTGGTTTTTCCCCCTGAACCAGGAGAACAGGCTGTAATGAACACCTGAGCTTGTCCTGAGGTCTAAGTTGCAGCTCAAGACAGGTCTTTGGGAGGAATGTGTGTTATGGTACCTGCCGTGTCAAGTAAAGCTAGGCTATCATCTCTGCAGCTTCCAGGGAGCAAAGGGAAAATCAAAGCACCTTAGAGATGAACCTTGTAGAGGATTGGATAAGGTGGGCCTAAACTTTTTGTCTCATGGCCTACAACACCTCAGCCCTCTGTGATCTTGTTGTGGGTCTATCAGGAAACTGAGATCCAATTTCAGACCAGAAGGAAGCAGCGTGCTGGAAATTGTGAAGCCTAAAAGTGCTAATATCAGCCCTTCAGAGCAAATCAGATCAGGCCTTGAATTTCCTGCTTAAGCTCATGTTTTCTATTCACTGTAGCATCCAATTTGAAACTCTTTAGTTCACAACCAAGCTGTGGAGGAGCAAGCCTGGGAGTTCACTCAGCACACCCGCTTTGGCACACACAGTACTAGCAAATGTTCGAACTGTTTGGGTGAGAGAACCTCTTCCACACCATGATGTTTGATGCCACAAGCATCAAACCAGGTAGGGTGGGCAGTACCTGCAGTCTGGTTAGCCCAAGTGCTCCCTTCCACATGAGATATACATTGTCTGCGTGCCTTCCTGTACCTGCACTGGGCAGTGCAGGTCAGGATTCACTCCGGGGGGCTGGCCCCCTTCCTGCCTGGACCCCTTTTGTCTTCTGAGATGCTCCATTACATGTTCACAGCAGCTCAGGTAGTCTTAGAAACTCATTTTGTTCAGCTGGCACAGACTTAGAATAGTTCCAGCACAGTCTCAACCATTTGCAGGACTACACCAAAATGTAATTTTTTTTCTGTTAGGGCAAAGTTCATTATCTCATTTTAGAAAAAAGGTGAGACAGGTGCTCTCTGCAAACATATTTAATAAAGCCTCTTGATTCCTCTGAATTATGTATGGTAATTATCTCGTTATATAATTAGAAGCTCTTATATATACTTTCCTTAATCTTGTTGCTTTGATGTTACACTTGGGCGTCTGTATTACTTTGTGGGATGCAGTCCAAAGCTGTCTGGATACCTTCCAAGATTACTAATGCAAAGACATATTTGCAAAACAGGACTTTTAAAGTCAAGCAAACATGGGTAAAAGTCTTTTTCCTGGGACTCTGTTTAAAGTTTTGGAGTTTAAAACACTGATTAGTGTAGCAACTTTTGCCAGATTTGTTCAATATTCAGTGATAGTAGCTATCACTGATTGTTGCAGTATCAGTGTTCCTGATTGTTTCCCTTTCTCCAGTTAGGAAAAAAAACCTCTAAAGCTTCATCTGAAAGATGTATAACCTGTGAGGCATCATATGCAGGTGGAAATTTTGGGGTCCTCTTGGCTTCAGAAAGGATGTCTTGGAAAATCTTAGCCAAATGAAACTGTTCAAGTGCACTCTGAGAGTTTACAGAGGAGAAACCAGATTTCTACACATGAAAGTTTCCTCTTCTGAAAATTAAGGTAAATTCTGTGGGCCCAAGGTGCAGCTTTATGTCCAGGACAACTTATTTGTACTGAAGACTGAAACAGTATTTACATTTCCATGCAAATATGGCCTCAATTACAAGAAAAAAAGTCACTTCCTTCCATCTGATTAATCCCAGAAAGTTCCTGAAACAAAATGAGCATTAGATGAGTTTCGTATGAGACAACATATACCAAATAAAGGAACAAGAAAATAAAAAAGCTAAAAGGACACATGCCCTGGAATAAAACTGACCAAATATATACCTTTTAAAATCAACATTCTATGGGGAAAATTCTGCATACAAAATTCAGTTCCAATGACTAAATACATGGAATTAATTAATCATTGAAAGTAATACTCTGAGTGGTGGATAACAGAAAAAAAAAATAAATGTTTTTTAGTAATTACTGGATTTCAAATTTTTGTCATTTTTGAGGAGAAGGCAAAATATTTGGTAAGAAAAAGACATTACACATTCTTAAATCATACACAAAATAGATTTTTGTTTTTTTATAGAAGAAAATCAGCCCTTAGTCCATGCAATTACCCAGGTACTCTTAACTGTATTGTCTTACTTATTTATGCATTTGTAGCGTTCAGTGAAAAACAGATATCACCTTTGATCTGGGGTACCTGTTTTTGAGCCATTGTTCCAGAGGGTAGTATTTCCCTTATATACTGTTATTAATATTCATTATTATTTGGAATAATTTACCTTGTACTGAAATTCCATTAAAAGTGTTTCTTAATAAAGTTAAGGAACTTAACTCCTTATTTAAAGTTAATAAAGAGGAGCTACTGAATAACCTAGAAACACCTGGACAGTGGTAAGTAATTTTAATACCCCTCTTTGCATGTCACCCACAACATTACAATAGATTTCCTGTTATTGCTTGGCATAATTAAAGTACTCCACCCAATTTCTATAAAGTTCACAAAACACACCCTCTGAAATCCCACAAACTCTTCCAGGAAAAGTAGAAAATTTGAGAATAAACATTCACAATTTATTTTTAAGTAAAAATTAATCTAAGGCAGGCATAAGAAACCCAGAATCTGTTGGGTCAACCAGTTCTGCATCGCAAACTAGCAACGTACCTATGGAAAGCTATAATTTGCAGATCATCCTTCTGCCCCTGTGGTGAAAGTTATAATATTGATCTTAGGTAGATAAGTACCTGTATCCTCTGACAGCTGACCCTAGCCTACCCCAGAAAAACCCTGGAACATTAAAAGGGAGAACCAGAAACCAATTGAAGCTAGTGTCTTCAAATAACTTACATAAAAGGAACAGAGTGAAACAGGAGGAAGAAGGGGTGGATGCAATGGGGAGGTGGCCAAAAGGAGAGATGTGACAGACTGAGCCTTTTATGTTTTAGCAGCAAATAAAATCGCAAGGGAGTGGAAGCATGGTGAGAGATGTGAAGATTTATGGCGAAGAAGCAGCAATCACCCTGGTCCTGGTGCCCTGTGAGGAGCAGCGGGTGCTCTGATCAGTGCAGGGAACATGGTCATGCCTGCCAATGATGCACCAGATGAAGCAGATAAGGTCACTCACTCCCACAGAGGACAGACATCGGAGCCTTTCTTCTTAGACACATGGGAAAACATGGGGAAAAGTGAGGATATGGCTCACTACTAACCAAATAAAAGGATTCCTTGGTGAATTTTTGTAATGCTCCAGGCAAAAGCAGCTGCCAGCTCCAGAGTACCATGCTAGGTAAATGGTTAAGAACAAAATTGTAAGTGTAAGAATTGTTCTCACTGATGATAGAGAAAGTATCTGCACATGTAAACCTCCTGCCAAGCCTTGATTTGCAATAAGAAGAGCTGGCCTGATTTCCAAGGGTCTTTATTCAAACACTGACTGGACACGCAAGACAGAAACCTGTGGTATTAAATCAGATTTGTTAAAATATATTTCTTTCCTCCTAAGTGATGACTCAGTAGATAACTTTAGATATGAACCATTTTACTGGATGGAGGGAAAGGAATCAGGTTAACACAGAAAAAAAAAAAAAAGCATGAAACCAAGTTCCAAATTTCAAGTTCACTAGTAAGGCTGTTTTTCCAGTGAAGCTTTTTAAGAAGGAATAGCTATGCTCCCCTCCTGAAGACACCCAGATCCCAAAGGATTCCTCTTGCTATGAAGGCAGATGTTGGATAGAGTCCCCAGTGGCATTACAACTGGCTCAGCAGAGCTGCATTTTGACTCCATCCCACTGTGCCTCTGCTGTGGTCCTTCCCAGGAGCCTCCCCACCAGCTCCTCACAAGATACCTCGGCAATGGAAACGCTGAACAAGGCTGCTATTGGTGGCTGCACTGTGTGAGAGGAGAGGGGAGCCCTGCTGTCCCTCTTGCCTTGTCTGCAGCTCCTAGGCTGCAGTCCTGTCACTCAACAGAGATGCTTTGAACAGGTTTTTTCACAACATAAATACAACATTTATGATTTCAACTTTCTGACGAGTCTGTTGTTGCCAGCAGCACTCCAACTACTGTATGGGATGACTGTAGATTGGGCATGTTTAAGCCTGCTCATTGGTTTCTCCATCTGAATGTTTCACTTCTGCACTAGATGCCACCAGAGTACCTGCCTTTTTGGGTTTTTAGATATCAGTAGTCATCTGGGAGAGAATACCTTTTTATTTTGCCTCAGGGCAGCAGGCTTGCATGCCCTTGGATCTTGTTTCTTTTATTGACATACAACTAAAATTGCAGCCAACAGCTGTGATGGTTAATTTTCTGGCTTTGTTCTATGCCCATTTCTATAAAACCAGGAGGAGCAGTTGGAGAAGTATTGGCACAAGCCTTAAGGAGCAAAAGAAGTCAAACCAGCCGAAAACCAGGTGTGTGTCTCAGGTGAATGAGAAATTCCACCCCTGTGTGTTTGAACAAGTAAATCTGTCATGCTCATTCCAACTCTTATCTGTCTTCTTCCTTTTTTTTTTAACCCTAAAATACACATGTTCATAGCAGGCATAAAAAATTAAATGCTTAAGTTCCTTGAGACTGTAGCAAGTCCATGGATGCAATGATCTCCATAATCCTGAGTCCATTACAGAGGTGATTGTATCTTACAGGGAACAAGACAGTCTCATCAAGTATGGGAGATCTGAATGATAGAGGGTTTGCAGGTCTAACATAACCACCATGAGTGAGCAAAGGCTTGCATTAGAGCAGAGTGACTCCTTTGCTCTCCTTTTGCCCTAACCACCCCCAAGGCTGGGCACCAAGACAGGGTTTACAGTCATGAGATGAATGTGGGATCAGATATACGCTTCTGCTGGCCCAGTCTGTTCCAGGAGACTGCAGCTTGGATGAATCCACGTTCCATGGGGGCAAGGTAGGAAGAGAATACTTCAGTCTTGTGGATGTGAGTACAAGATACACACCTGGGTGGGGTTACACAAGGTCAAGCAAGATGCCATTAATATCAAAGTACAAACCGGATCTTTTCAGTCAAGTCTCCACACCCCCTCCCTTGCAACACAAGCAATCTTTTTAATGGTTTCTTGTACAATCCTGATGTGCAAATCTGCGGGTGTAACAAGACAAACATGCTCTTTCTGGTCATGACAAACCTTAATTTTGGGTAGTGTGCAGCTCCCACAGCACAGAGGACTCATTGTGCCTGGGTTATTATGCACTCAGCACAGCAATCTTATTGAACTAGTTGGGTCATCTAGGGAACTACCTATTTTCATTCAAAAAAAGACATCCATGGAGCGTGAATCATACTCCAGATATTGATGACTCTGTGGGAGTGTGGACACCTTGCTGACATGAAGACATCATCATTGTAAATGTCTGAAGTTTGGTGAACTGAGTCCATCTATCACCTGTTTAACATAGGCCTCAGACTATGGTCCCTACCTTACAGAGTACTCTTGAGCATCTGATGGGTGACTGGGGAACTTGTTTGTCATATACATCAAGAATAAAAATTTCTTTACTGATCTTTGTCTTGAAATTACATGATAATTTTCTTGAGCTCTTTTGTCTTTCTCGTTCGCATATCCCCCCACCCTCCAAGATGCACACGCACCCAGACCATGTGTACACACAGAGAAAAGAAGTGTATGTCTGACTGAGGGCTAAATTTATGTTCCTTGCATACAGTGCCACTGTGGAAATAGACGTGGAAAATTTCAGTGAGCCACCACAGACTCAGGTCTTTCTCACTTGTCGAATGCAAGTCTAATTACAAATAACCTGGAACACTTTTCAACTTGTTGAGAATACTTATGGGTGTGGTTGTAATATGTTTAATGTATGTGCTAGGGGAGACTTGGCAAGTTTTTTAAGCTTCGAGTTTGCCAGGACAGATTCATCTCAATTTGCCTCAAATTTCATTAATGACATTTATTGTAGCCATGAAAGTATATGAATATTCTTCAAGAAAATGCATCAACAAAGACACCACTGATGCTAAATGTCTCAGTTGTAAATACTGAAGTCTAAAGCCTCTGCAGTGTCTTAAATGTCTGCATCACGCACACTATAGTGTAGTACAGTGTTTGGGTGCATCTTTCCTTCTAAACTCCTTAGATCATAAGTAAATGAAAGGTGGAGTAAAACAACAGATGTGGAGCCTGTTGCAGACTGCCTCTGTGCATGATCTGTCCCCACCCCTTCCGTTCGGGATGACTCGAGTGAAGCCTCTCCTCCTCATTTCCCAAAATCTGCAGAAGAGTTGAAGAGCACCTGAAAACTGGATGGGCAGCACCAGGAGTGAAACTGTCAGCAAGAACTGTTTTTCCTCTTTTGCAGTTTAGAGAAATCTAGCTGGTGTCTCACTGAGCAGAAGAAGTGAGCTGGGCTGAAACAGGATCCTGCACTCCAGGTATGTGAGGGCAAACTGGTCCATGCAGACTGAGGTGACAGCAGAAAAGGATAACTATTTTACCTGTGCTGGAAGGGAAAATCTGAAATTGCTAAGCAAGTAGATATAGCTCTTTGAAAAGGCATGAAACAATCAGCAAAACCAACTCCTTTAAAGAGGGACTATAATTTGGTTTCAGTAAAAAATGGCACGAAGACAAGTATCAAGGGGCAGATAAGGTGAAGATAAAGGCTGTCAACTTTGGGAAAGACTGACTTTCATTTTGAGTCTTTGCTACAAGCTGTGGTACAGCAATAGTTCTGAGGACATTGATAATTTATGTTCATCAAGTAGCAAGTTCACATTAAAGGACCATAATAATTTTTTTCATCCTTATGGTAATGAATTTCCATTCTTTTCCTTGTTTGGTCCACTGAGCCCTTAGCATTGAAATGAAATGCTTCTGTAGCTTAAAGTGTTATCGCTCGACCCGGGAAAAGGGCAGAGATGTCACATCTTGGCATCCACAGTCCAAGGTCCTGCCAAACAGCACAGCACTTTGAGATCACGTGCTCATACTCACTTTCTGAGAAGTGGAGATTGTCCTTACCAGGATCTTTGCCTCTGTTTAACCTGATTGTTTTTAAAGGTGTTTTAAACCTTGCTTTCCAAGTACAGATTTGTTTTTTCCTGATGAAAACTAAGACTCAGCGGAATATAACTATGTGATTTGTTGCTTCTAGAAATGCAGTACTTTGGGTCTGTCCTACCACCTTTGGTGGACCCCATCTTTGTGTAGTGTAAATAACTCTCCTCAGTTTTTATGTTACTTGCATGAAAGCTGAATGATATCAAGACACCCAAAGGAGAGCAGGACCACTGTAGAGGAGAAGCTCTAAGAAGGCTTTCTCTCAAGGAGCAGTAGGATGACACAAGATTCATCAATATCTATGGTTTTCCCCATTAGCAGAAGTAACTTCTCCCCCTGATCCTACCAAGCCCTGCACCTCCTCTATGCTGCAGCACAGTGATGAGGAGCAGGACATTAGGGCAAGATGCTGCCTGCTTGGAACTGTGCCATGGGGAAAGCAGGAAAAGGAAAAGTGTAACAGCTGAAATTGGTGGGAAGAGGGAATGAGGGGAGACTGGAAAAGTAGGAAATATCCTGGCATGTTGATTTGCCACACCATATTGCGTGGGACAAAGCAGGCAGGAGCAAATGAAGCTTCTGACTGAACAGGATCCCATCAAACTTCTAAGCAGCTCAGGTGTGGCTGACTATTTACTAACGTTCTCTGCTGCCTGGTGCCTGGAAAGGAGCCAGCTGGCCAGGCCTCAGTCAGCACAGGCCAAAGAAATGGTTTCTGGGAAGCAACCAATGGATAGGGAGTAGGCTGATTTACAGCTATTGCACAGCTTAGTGCCTCCTAAGCAGCACTTCCTTGAAGGGGATACCATAGGTTGTGCCCTTCTGAACAAAATACCTCAGCTGAGTAAGACTGTGGCTGCCATCTCCAAAGCTATCTTTGGGAGTGCCTGTGGTTTCTGCAGGCAGCCTCCTGTACTTCCACAAGCTCATTCATCTTAGGTTAGAAAAAAGAGCGGTAGGAAGCACTTTTGTATGAACAGACCTCTCTCAAGCATTTCCAGGCATTTCAAGTATTATGTGTGGCTTAAACTAGAAGATAATCTCCCGTGTGGATCACACTTTCCAATTTCATATAGTGCCAAAAAAATGGAAGTCTTCATCCTGAAGATCAGGCTACATCGTGCTTCCAAGAACCAAGCCTGACAGATGTTGAGAAAGGTGGGATGAAAACATGATTAACACATGTAATCAATTCTCAGTTATCATCACAAGGGATTACTGATTATGAGAGATCACCCATCTCATGGATTTATTTGAATGAGCTTGATTAGAGCAGTAAAGACATGTCTGCCCAGTTCCTGTATGTCTACACCAGTATCAGCCAGGGTTATCGTTGTAATCAAATTTGCTCAAACTCAGCACTGACCCTGCCAGATCTGGTGACAGCAGCCCCAGGGTTGGGAGAGGATGGGGAAGGACAATATCTCTGCTCTGTGCACTGGGGAGGTTGATTGTCTTGGGTATAAAGTTTAAATGCATACAAAATATGGATTCTTTTATTGGGCCAGAGTGAATCATGCAAATTGGGAAGTGTTGTGTAGGGCATAAGCAAGTGGTGAGTCTCTGTGGCATCAACTCTGTTCTTCAGTCTGTCCATACTGTGGTTCCAAATGTGTCTGTATTGCCTAGGCAAAATTTCCCATTACTCTGTAAATTGTAGCCCTTTGCTGCTCTAGTTAATGGAAGGTATGTATTTTTATGGGAATTTGCTGCTCTTCCACAAAGACTAGATAGTTTTATGAAGTACATGTTACAACGCAAACTAAAACAATAGGTTGATGTAGAAATGATGAATTGGAGACAGTCATAGTGTATGTGCCTGTGTACTGCACGCCCAAGGACAGTTTCAAAGTCAGTACATGACTAGGAAATGCTACTAGTATCACTGCCCCTGCAGATTTAATTGGATTCCTTGTATAGATGCATTGTAACACCACTTTTAATTACAGGATCGCAATCTACTTTTTGCACAGAGTCCATTCCAAGCTTCTGACACAGAGAGTCAGAACAACTTTTGACTTTAATCTGTCTAACACATCTACTGGCTCATTGTCTCTAATTGCTACTTTTGGAGAAGGGATAAAACCATATACTCTCAAATATTCTGAATGAGGCTTGCACATAAGCTTGTTTTCTTGCAATCCCTGTCAAGGGCATAGGGGCACATGGCACTGGAGTCTAGTTTACAAATCCATACTGCAATTCTTCACTAAGTATGCCCAGTGCTTCTGCTCTCAGAAGAGCTGTGATGCTGCTGCAGAAAGCACAGATGAGCTACCAGGCACCAGCATCAAGAGAAGCATTGAACACTACACTTCAATGCAGCTGCTGAGTGCTGTGGTCCTTGCAAATATTTCAGAGAAAGCAGCCCAGGATTCCCCGGGAAGACACACACGATGGCCCCATGCTTCAGGAGAGAGTGACATTGGAAGCCACAATGCTTCACACCACTGCTGACAGAGCCACATGGCAGCAAAACAAATGTGGCATGAGTGTCAAGATCTATATGTGCAGGTTGTTTGTAATTTGATAACTTTGAATTTGATATTTCTCTTTATTCTCAGCTTAATAACATAATAGAAGAAGAGGCATGCTGCACCGGAAAATTGCTTTTGCTTTTTTCAACTTTCTCTTTTCATACAAGGATGTTAATGTTATTCACAGAAGTTATTGATCTACTTTCAGAAGACCATATTTGCCTTTTTGCTCTAATTTCTGTTAACAAATTATCACAAATTATTTTTATATTCTTTCTATCTTATTTTTTTTTTTTTAGGTTTTCAAATGGCTGATCCTTTCCTATATGATACTGGAGAAAGGTCTCACTACGGGTGCCTTGGACATGAAGTACAAATCGAGTACCTTAAGGCATATGTTTGTAGACCAACTTTTTCCACAGACAAAGCTGTGATTGTGGCTCATGATATATTTGGATGGAGGTTCCCAGATATTAGATACATAGTTGATTTGATAGCAGGTCATGGATACATGTAAGCATCTTTCTTTCCTATCTTCCCCTATAAATGCACTGATAGATCACCAGACCGAAAGTTAGGCATGGCATAAGATGTTTCCAATACACATAAGACAACCATACCATTTCAGTCTGAGCAAATAAAAAAGAAAATAGAAAAAATATTTCCGTGGAGTCACCAAAGCTACTAAAACTAACCCAGGAAAAATGGCTACCTGAGCACAAAGGCACAAGGAGTCTTGAAGTGCCTGTGTTTGTGCTTATGAAGCAGTGGTGGTGATCCAAAGAGAAATAATGGTATCTATTTTAAGTTGTATAAGCTTTTCAGAACAAAACCTTTTGAACATTTGCTTTAGCTTGTAACAGCAAAGAGGTATATATGTGTTTGTATAGAATCAGGTTTGTTTAATCCCTTTATTTTTGTATTAAGTGTGTCTAAGGAAACACTTAACATTTATTTGTGTATGATTTTTTTTGTTGTTGTTTTTCCATACAAAGACATTCTTTTTAGCTAGCTGATTACTGGAATAAGCTGAGTAAAACATGATTCAGACAGTGATCATGTAGATGTATCCTTGACATCCACAGAATCAATGAAAATTGACTGAATTCCATATCTCACACAGAACCATCTGCCCAGACTTCTTCAAGGGGACAGAACCCTGGAAATCTACTGATCACTGGCCTGACTTTCCTGACTGGCTGAAAAATCATGATCCTACGAAAGTAGACAAGTAAGATACATATTTGTACTTGAACTTTAAAAAGCATCCAGCGAACAAGGAGAATTTATATGAAATGTTAGAAGTGGCATCTCACAGCAGGGCAAGCTGGCTGCACAACCACAGTTTCTTATTCTGGGTGATTCTTCCGTGGTCCTGGGCACTGTCTTGGCTGGGATTTGAAAAGGATCATCTGCTCTGCCCATCACTCTGCTTATTGTCCCTGTCTTGTTTTCCTGAGCCCTTTTCTGACTATGTTACACTAGCCACACAGGTTCAGAATGTTTCACAGGCTACAAAATACCCAGCACTCTCACCCACAAGTGCTGATTCTGCACCCAGTTCCTCAAGATAAAGAGGAAAATTCTTCTACAACTGCAGATGTTATCTGCCAGTTGTCACATGCCCATCTTGCTTTCTGCCTTTCAGATCATGAGATTCTCCTGAACAGCACTACGTAAAAATTTGCTAGACTAACCAAAACCTAAGATACACCTGATCCACTGTACTATTTTTTCAGTCTAAAATAGAGGGATCATTATCTGTATAACCTAACAGTGCCTGTAATAAGTCTTCCCTGAATTATGGGAGGCATTTCTGTTTCTTCAGCATCTCTCACCACAGCTCAAAACCTCAGATGGTAGTGAGGCAATGACATCCTATTACTCAGCTACCATCCTGCAAGTATTCTGACCCTGGCCAGACTCAGCAGCCACAGTGTATCTTCAATGTCTCTCAGCAAAGTTTTGACCACATAATTCCAGAAGATGTAACCAAAATTTTTTAAAAGACAAATGACTAACAACAATAAAAAAATCCTTCTCCAAAGAGTAGCAGATATGTGGGCAACGTCTTAAAACATTATGATCTCAAGACATGCCTTTGCTGTCTTCTGAGGGGTCACTTGGAAGTGAACATTCAGTTCAGATCCATTGCCCTTTTAGAGAACATGGAACCCATGACTTTCTTAGTGTCCTTTCAAACAAACCAAATCTGAGAGATCATGGCCATAGGCCTAGGACACAACATCCTCTTCATGTCAGTCTCACACTGGGTTTTTTTTGGTCAGCCTAATGACTGTACAACTCTACCTAATGTTTGAAAATATAGGTAATAGTTTATGAATTCTGCATTTAAAAATATTTCAAAACTCGTTAGGTAATGAAGAAGATAAAATTATTGATAACTCAGAAGTCAGCGATTTTTAAAGAAATTACTTGCTCTCACCTACAATAAAAATATTTTTCATGTTTTTTTTTTCATTGCCACCTCATGCAAAAGTTATTTTTTTAAACATTGTAGTTACTAACAATGTAATTTGAGTAATTGCTACTTTAGCATAACATTCTTGCATGTGGGCTTGGTAAGATATTTTTATAGTAACTCATGTAACAGGAATGACAGGAAAAATCTTTATCTAAATAGGCGAACTCTGTAGAGATAGTACAGTGAAGCTTATCTCTTCCTACAGTCCATAATGCAAGATGTTGTTCTACTTGCAGATATGTCTTGTCTTTAGTTGTCCTGTCCTAGACAAAGAGATTCAAATAAAAATTTACTAATTTTGAAAACAAAGGAGCAGGTGACAATTCAGGTAAGTATTTAAGTGCCTACACCTGTACTTCCTTAAACTAGGACCAGAGATGTTAACTCCCATTTAATAATAGAAGCCACTGCTCTAGCCTGAAATGTGCTTTTTAAAGTAATCTCTGTTTTAAATGATTGAAGGTGCAGACACAGCAAAAATACCATGTATGTCTTTTAATTTACTTCTTAAGTTGTCAACTAATGGTTCTGCAATAGATTCCTTAGTTTACTTTTCTTTATATGTCTTAGGGAAGCTGATGTTGTCTTGAAGTATCTAAAGGAACAATGCGGTGCAAAGAAGATTGGTATCGTTGGGTTTTCCTGGGGTGGAATGGCAGTACATCACTTGATGCTGAAAAATCCTCAATTAACCGCTGGGGTGTCCCTCTATGGTAGTGTAGAACACCTCAAAACTTAATTGGGTTCACATGGCTATGCATAGTTTGTAATTCTACTCATTGCTTTGTAATAATTTCTATAAATACTCAACTCAAAGGTGAGTTGCGGATTTTAATTATGGTAATTTCAGCAATAGGCTACATTGGTATACAAATATCAAGGATACTGTAAACAACAACAACAAAAAATGCATTCCTTGTTTTAGGAGAGCAGGGAAATATGCTTTCCAAATGCTTATTCTCCATCCAAATAGCCACTGTCCTGATCTAAGCAATGTAGCTAATGAGTAAACTTAAATAGAAATGTTCTCTTTTAATTTGGCATTTATCTCGCAGGAATGCTAACCTCACTAACTGACTGTTTCTCAATACATTATAGGAATAATTAGAGACTCTGATGAAAGATACAGGTTACTAAATCCAACATTTTTCATTTTTGGTGAGAAAGACCACACTATTTCTTTGGATCAGGTAAGCTGTTGGTCTGGAAATACTTCTTTTCCCATAGTTCATTTATCCTATGCAGAAATCCTTGTTCAAAACCAGTTTCACATACAAAAATTAGACAGGTTGGATGGTTTTGTTTATATTTCAACTTCCCCATTATCTTGTTTAGATTATTCAAAACTTCTGAGGTAAGAAATACAGTAAAGGACAGTCATCAGTCTCTGAGTGGCTAGATAAGCAGAGTGTGAAATTGGGCAGGCATATCCAACTTGCTATGAACCAAGCATCTCAAAATCTTGTATACTACTGCTATGGCTGAGAAATCAGGTTGCTACACCACTGAATTTGGACACTAAATGGACAAAAAAAAGCAACTGAACTTTCTGATGGTGGGGACCAATGTCTAAATACTTTTGCTAAAGAAGACAAAATGAACTGTGTCAAAAGCTGAGAATACTTGTAGACTCAAATGTTTTGACTCCTGCCTGCCATCTAGGTTCTGATATAGCCCCTACTGTAAGCATATGTGAGAGGCTGGATAAATATATGGGTAGGAAACTGGTGCCCTCTTCTGTGCATAGATTCTTTTCCTTCAAGGATGAAAAACCACCTTTAACACAGCTTGTTTTTTAGGGTAGAGTCTGACTGGAGAACTGGCAGTGTGCTCTGGGAATGCAGAAGTCATTCAGTGTTTACTTCTAACTGCATTAGTCAGCATGTTAATCTATACCTCATATGTGCCTCCTCTGCAGAGGAAAACAAATCCTTCACTCCCTGTCCTCATTTTATGGCGAGTGTGTCTTTTTCCCAGGGGTAAAATTTTGCCAAATGCATTTTTTCTGTCATGTATTGACCACATTGGAACCACACCTTTTCTTCCTGAAGCTTTCTTTCTGTGCAGATTGTATAAGCAAAAATTTCTGCATTAAAAAAAAAAAAAACCCTGATGAAAAGGGCTCCATACAAAAAAAAACATAACAAAACAACAAAAACCCCATGAAATTAATTACAATACTCTCTGTCATCTGCACAATGGGTAGAAGTAAGCTTGTGAGGTAAAATAAGTGTTCATTCTTCTATTTTTTGACTTTTACTGGAAATAAGAACAAACTGTGCCAGCAAATGTATATGGGTACATAAACACATTAAAAATGTTTTGCACTGATGGTCACTAAGGGTAATGGAACATGTTCTCTCCAGATCAGAGCTTCAACTGTAAGTTACAAGCCTGAGAGTCTGAACAGAAACACCTCTGCTCCTTTATGGAACATCTTTCCAGCAACTGTTGAGGTTCTTAGATTCACATATACTTTAAAAAAAAAGCTTCAGTCTTATACCCGAAGATGCATTTGGTCTATGAGGAAGAGCAAATTTGGCAAACTTAAAAAAAATTGTATGTAATGGAAAAAATGCTTTTCTTTTAACAGATCTTCTTATTGGAAGACAAGCTGAAACAGTATTGTAAAGTTCCATACAAAATTAAAGTTTATCCTGGGCAAGTTCATGGGTTTGCAGAACTGAAGCCAGAAGATATGAATCCTGATGATAAACCTTATATTGAAGAAGCTAGAAGGGATATGATTGATTGGATCAAAATGTTTGTTTGACAGTAGCAGAAAGAAATGCTAGGCTTCAAGATCAGTGATTGATTTAATTTGAGAGAAGAAAACTGTCAAGGGAAAAATATCTCATTTTCAAAGTTGTCATAAACTAAAATAGGAACGTTTTAATTTATAGCTTTAAATTATTTTTGACAATATTTACAGGAGATTGTGAAATAAAAGTCAGACTGAAGGATGATTAGGCATTAAAAAGTTTTTTGAAGTTTTCTTGTTTTTTATTTGCTTAATTAATTTACATTATGACCTTGATAGTCATGAAAATGTTTATCCATTTTTCTTTGCCAGTAAGCATGACTTCATCATGACTTTACCTGAGTAATTTCTGGCTTTATTTTGGTATGATGATTGGTGGTCATAGGTGTTCACAAGGAAGTGCCCTGGGTTTGCATATAGACATTTTCTTTCATTATCTACAAAGTATTTTCCTCAGCTGTACTGAGCAGAATTTCCCATGCATGAAACAAACTCTTGGCTATGCTGAGGATTTAGGAAGAAATGATGTTGTTAAGTGACTCCCTCTGGGTATTACCTTGGCAATAAAGAAGGGCATTTCTAGTATTCCTTCATCAACATCAAGGAAAAATATAAACAGTCCCTCCTGTGGAAGTAACCCAATACTGCAGAAGCAGTGGGTTTGATGTCGTGGTGAAATCGTGGTGGTCAGACACAGGGCTCATGAAAACCTGATTATATTTCTTGCTTCACATTATATCCTTGTTCCTCTCTCAAGTTCTTCCCCTCTATCGCCCTTTTATCCTCCCAACATAATGCATCAACAAAAATAAGCATCCCCATATACACTCTTCGTGTGTTTTTTGAATTTCATTGCCTTGGTAATGACTTTGCAATTAGTGTTTACTCAGAGATTCTCTAAGGAACCCATCGCCCTTTTTATTTTCTACAGCTGTCAGTTTCTCACCCTGTCACATTGTTAATGTTGCCATGAGTTAAGGCTAGCTAGCTACATTAATTTGACTTTCCCTTTGATACCTGGCAGTCTGGCAGTTTCACACATTGTTATCCTATCAGTGTAACTATATGCTGGTTGTCCACACACCTCAACAGACAGAGTATGTTAAACAATATTTGTTCAATGATCCTCTTTAAAGAGCTTACACTTTTTTATGTACTCTGAGTTAGATGAATGGGAGAAATACCAACAAGATATTCTTAAGAGGTCCCAAAAAAACCCCAAAAAACCAAACTTCACTGGCAACTATAGAAAATCAGAGAACTTTGGCAAAACGTTTAGGGCAGCATTCTATCAACATAAAACATCTCACAAAGTGTAAACCTTGTCTATTCAACTTAGCAAACTCTGAACCCATCTAATTTTAAATTATTCAAACAACTCCAAGAAGAGGGAATTAGAAGAAAGAGACGAAAACAAAAAAGATATAGAAAAGAACAAGTGTAACTACCATTCCTAGTTCCAGCAGTGTTCAGTCTCTCACAATTGTATGTCCAGCTGTATTAATGCATTTAAATATTTTAGAGTCCTTATTCAATGTGTCAGTAGCTGGTCCTTTTTGATTACAGGAAAGGCACAATTTCTGTATGTGAGATCCTAATTTTTGCTAATTACTCCTCCTGACATGAGCAGGAGTTACTTTAGCACTCTGTTGCTTGAGAAAGAGCTGATGTTTCAGCACCCTATTCCTTGCACCCAGGCACAGTCTGATCCATATGCAATCATTTTGTGTGGGTGTATAACAAATATCACCACTGTGCCATAAGAAATCTGGAGAACCTTGCCTCTTTATGGAATACAACCCTGACAGTGAAAGCACAGATTTGGCAGCAGTTGCCTTGCCCTGCCTTGCCTTGCCTTGCCTTGCCTTGCCAGGGAGCTGTCTCTTAGACTACTTGCTGCCATCCATCTCTGGGCAATTGTGAGCCATAGTCATAAAAATTGTATTATGAGATCACTTCAGATGGAAAATATTTCTATCCATGAACTTTAACTAATGGGGGAATCTGTGCTGCTTATTTCCCAAGTCTGAGTTCTGCTTTGTAGTCAATGAGTTTTCAGGTAGAAGAAGAAAGAAGGAATTTTTTGTATTTGTGTAAATAAGGGCATTTTAAGGTATGTGAATAGAGTAATTTTTCTTTTCAGTTGTACCTTGAAATCCCTGACACAAGTGGTTATCTCTTAAACTCAAGGACTGACAAAATTACATGACCGAGGTCACTGCTGTACATTAAAATATACACTGTAAGGTACAGTACAAAACATGTATCATCAGTGTGTTGTCTTGCTGCTATTTGCCATCCAAAAATGCTGGAACTGAGACTCTTTTGTTCTTCGAGTACCAGTAAATAAGCTTGGTCTACTGGCTTGTTGTGCCTGACAAAGAGTTAGGGCTGAAGACAGTGTTAATTTATGTATGCTTGCATTTAGGCAATCTGTAGTCATGCAGAGGATTGTTAGATTTGTCTTCTTTTAGAGTCACTAAGTACTTAAGCTTTTGCTTTTTAATTCTGAGGAACAGTGTAGAAAATGGATGCACAAATTTTCCAGACAAACTAAGAACAGAATGTTTTTCAAAGGCAGAGGAGG
This sequence comes from Alethe castanea, assembly GCA_024734035.1. NCBI lineage: Eukaryota > Metazoa > Chordata > Aves > Passeriformes > Muscicapidae > Alethe > Alethe castanea. Next base: position 79,361,544 of record JANRGV010000001.1, read on the forward strand.
AGATGAATGTGCCCGAGATGATTGAAAATGAGTGCATGCAGACATGCCTAGATCATAGTCACAGGACTAAGCAGGCTTAATTCGCTGCAAAAAGGACACACATGTCCTGAAATGCTCCTACTTGTCCTGGGAAGATGGTGGCTGGGAGCACCTTTCCTGTGGAGACAAGGTGAGAGAGTTGGGGTTGTTCAGTCTGGAGTTCAGCAGGAGCAGGACAAGGCTGGGGACTGGGGGTGGCTGGACTGGGGGGCTGCCTCTGCTTCCCCCTCCATGGGTGCAGTGGAGAAGGTCGTGTCAGGAGGGCACAGGGAAGGCGAGGAGGCAGCAGGCATTAAGGGAACCATGGAGATCTGAGATGTTTCACAACTTCTCTGAGGCAACCTGCCCAGAGAAGTGACAGAATCTCCCACTTTGGAGAGTTTCAAGACCTTCAGGGTGAGTGAAACTTTGAGTGGCGTGGTCTCGTCCTTGCCCATGGGAGATTGGACAAGATGAGTTCCAAGGGCACATTCAACCTCCAGCCTCCTTTGATTCCCAAAATCCCCATGATGACCTGACCTGGTGCTTTCAGTACATGCCAAGCCTGTTCCTGCACAGGTTAAGTCTCTTACCCATGTACCCAGAGGGCTGTACCAGCTGCAGCTTGCATTGCCAAACACTGAGGCCCCAGTGCCACAATGTTTCCATGTGTGCCAAGGAGAGCTCCAGGCCCTTGGCACCACTCCTGTGCCTACACAACCTCAGAAAAATTCCCCAGTGTCATGGCTTTGGGAAGGCAGCACCATACATGATGCCATTTTTGTAGGAGACAAGGGATAAGCATGATGAAGCTCTTGGAAACAGAAATTTGAGGGAGCTGTGAAAGCAGTGTCTGCTATAGCTTGTCCTGAAGTGAAAAATGCTGGTTGAATTATTGGTATTGAAACCTGTTTGAAGTGGGATAGAAACATGCACTGCATGGGTGACTGCTTTTCCCTGTCTGTTTTCCCAAATACTACACATCTTAAAAATAAACATCCAGTGGGGAGCCTCTTTAGGTGACACTTGTCCCTATGATGCAGGTGTTGTGGGTGTGGGATAGCATGTGTGGGATGCAGCTGCACATTGTGTAAACAGATTTTATAGGAGAGATGTGAAAGCCCGCTTGCCCTCTTCTCCAAAGGCACCAAGACATGGGTCATTAGAGGTGGCACAGGGTGTTCCCAGCTATTGTGGGCATCCAGGTTCTCCTGCTGCTCACAGTATGTGGCCACATGTCCCATGGCCTCTGGAGTGCCTGAGAAATTGTTCCTTGGGTTGGTGAGTGGACCCTGCTGGTGGTGCATGCCCTGACCTCATCTTTGCTCACCCTTCTCTTTTCTCATTCCTTTTCTTTCTTCAGCGAGCAGGTAAGGAGTTTGCAAGAAGTACATAAAAGTGCCCTTCAGGTCTTTCTTTAAAAGCTGTATTGAGGCAGGATGCCTCATACCTACAGAAATGGGAGGATGGTTTGCCTTGAGAGAAGGAACAAGGAGGTTTTTGCACTTCTCAGCCATGGCATAACTCCAGTTTAGGCGAGATCTGTTGCAGCTGATTATCACAGCTTGTTTTCAGCACTGCATTGACAGCACCATGGTTAACAGCTTCACAGCCAGACCACACTTGCTCCAGGAAATGTCCACAAGATGGGGCCCCTTTCCTTGACAGCCACAAAGAAGTCTTTTAGACTTCGGCTCTAATTACAGTAATCAACACTCTGAATGGTCCCTGTCAAATCCTGCAGTAAAAGTACACCAGTGTCAAAGGAAACCTGGCTTCCTAGTAAGTGGAAGCTGTAGCAAGCAAAGCTGTTGAATGTTGCTGTCTCTGCATGCAGCAAGGCACCAGCCTGTTGGGTTGTGATAAAAGGTGGAATGTCACCCTCTCATTAGGAGTCTGTAGTTATTCAGAGAAAACATTGCTTGTCATACAGTATCATCACACCCAGTGTTTTACCTTGCCCTACTGAATATTTATCAGTTTATCTCCTGTATGTAGCAAAATCAAATTATCTTGGGATATCATTAGAGCTTGATAAGTCATTAAGTTGGAGGAAGCGTGATTTGAATTTTAACCCAAGGGTATTCTCTTTATGCTTGCTCATCATGAGTCAGATCTTTCTTTTTCCAATACCAGCAAGTATAAACAGAGTTACACTAAGCTGCTTAAAGGAATTTTAACTGTGGCAAACAGTATTAGTTCAAAAATGCTGAGTTAATCTCCTTGCAATTCTCTGTTAAACTTAATCGGCAAATAGTGCAAAATAGTGCAAAATCACTTTAAAATTCCTTGGCAAACTAAAACTCAATTGAGAGGGGCAGCCCAAACATCTATCACTGGAAAAGTAGTATTCAAAGAATTGGAGCTACTAAATCTGAATTTCTACTATCCAAGAACCACCAGTGCCCACCAGATGTAGAGAAGCATCTTCTATGGAATGAAGTATTGTGGAGAAAGATTTCTGTCTGGCACTCCTGTGCTGCATGAGAAAATGGGGAGTAGACAACTTAATGCTATGCCATAGAAGAAACTGGACAAGGACTGATGAGCAATGGGAAGAATAAATAGATGGATGAAGGAGAGGCAGAGAAACATTTCAAACTAGTGCTATTTGGAGTCTTGTTACCTGTTTCTGTGTTGATACCATAGCCCCAGGTTCATTGCTGTGGGTGAGAGAACAGCACAGATGCTGTTTTGCTGTGGCAAAATACCAGAAATTCACAGATAAGACTCTGCCCAAACTGGGTCTTACCCAAATTGTTATGCCATTTGGTTTTATTTTCTAGAGAGGGTTTATGTGATAAACTAAATCTTGAAACTGTTTTTAATACCATTTACTACATTACAATTGTAGCAGAGAAATTGAAGAGGTGTTATTGGAGGTGTATTAAAGGTCTCATTTGGCATCTATTTTAATTAGTTAGAAAATCTAGAATGGGAAAAATAGCTAAGATATATTTCCCAACAAAAAGCAGTTAAGCATTGAAGAGTGCATTTGATTTTTATTGCCAGCATGCTGCACTTCACTTTCGTCAGGGGACCAGCCAGACCAAGGAATATTGTTCCAGTACATACATTTACATGGGAATAAACAAACAGTTGCATTTTGATCAGTTAAGAGTGACAGCAGAGCAAGGTTAAACAGCTTCTCAGACTAGGGTAGAATAAATGCTCTCTGTATGACTACCTAGTGCCTGTGAAGGGGAAGAGTAGGGATCACCAAATGTTAGTTTGGTTCAAAAAGATAATACAGTGGCCTGTCTCTTGTTAAAAGATACAAGAAACTAAACTGAGCCTGAGGGTTTCTTCTGAGACGACCTCCTAGGTCATAAACTCTATAGAAACCTTTCTTGACTTGAGGAGAAAGTTTCTAGCTTGTCCTTTAAAATGCAGACCTCTGGAGAAGTTATGTATCTATGCTGTATGAGGATGTGTTACATGCACAGCACTGGTGTATGTCTCTGTTCTTCTGACCACTCTCAGTTCAGATTGCACAGTTTATAACTTTGCAAAGAAACCCCCTGCTGATTCACCTTCTTCAAGTTGATTCATTAGAACCTTTAGAGATGCCAGTTAATTACAGGTTCCCTGGGAAAGGATTAGATGTGGCAGGGGATACGAGATACCAGCAAAGTGCATGTAGGAAGCAGCAGCTTTGGATTCCCTAAAGAGGGAGGGAAAGGGGACATACAGAATGAAAGCTTCAAGGGAACAGTAGTCAAAAACAGCATGATGGCAGTGGGGTCCCACAGGAGTTACAGCAAGGGGTTACCAGGGGCCAGTGTGATAAGGAACCGTAAGACCACATGAGAGGAGGGGTTATAAAGCACAGTGTGTGAGGACATCACATGGAAATGTGGTTATCACATGCTGAATTGCTCCAGGCACAAAGCTAGGAGTGGTGGACTGACATAAACCCTTCTTCTGGCCTTACCACATACATGGGTTATGCTGACTGACCTGAAATTTATGAATATTTATGGCATAAACATGTCAACAGCCTGTTTACAATAAACACCTGAAATTTCCCTTCCAACCTTGCTGTACCAAGTGGGTGTTATTAGGTGTCTGGAGGGGGCTGGGGAGGACTGCATGAAGATTGACTCATAATCATAGTTGTTATTGCAGATAACAACTGGTTTTCATTTCTGCTTTCCTGCAGATTCCTAGATGGCTGATGAATGAGGCCCTGCCCCTGTGATACTGGAGATTTGACTGCGAGGGTTGTGAGGCAGGAACTACAAGTTGAGCACATCAAGGTGTACATTTGCAAACCATCTGCCAGCACAGGCAAATCTGTGATTGTGATTCATTATATATTTAGATGGCAACTCCCAAACACCAGATACATGGCTGATATGCTAACAACTAATGGATACATGCAAGAAATCTTTTATTCTCCAAGAAATCCTACTCTATCATTTCTAGTCTTACATTAGAACTGTTACATGGGAAAGGAAACTATTACCAGGGCAGTTTGAGCAATATATTTCCATAATACAAACCCAAAATTCCCAAAGAGGAATACTGCTGTGGAGCATGGCAGAGTACAGCATGCTTCCTTCATTTTTTGCTGTTTACAGAAGTGACTGCACACATAGAATGTGTAAAATATTGAAAACACTATGCAGTAAAAAGGGATTTTGCTTATTTTCCCAGCCAAGTGATGACTTTTAAAAATAGTGTGTTCTGAAACACAAGTACATATTCTGTTCTTGCAAGCCTTTTTAAAATAAAAGCATTCAATCTGAGTTATATGATGGGATTTTAAAAAAAATCCATTAGAAGAAATATGAATAGATGTCATATATTTTGAATATGATATTGAATATGTGCATGTGAATTGTTCATATGCACACATGGATATCAAATATGATCTCCTTCCCCCTTCAAAGCTTTCACATTAATTTTCAATGTTTCAGTTAAATTCCAAAATGCAGAAAAATCTTGCAATAATTGGTTATGGTGCAATGTACTCCATTTGCTTTATACACTACAGACATTCATATAGGGTTTGAACAGTACTAAAAGGCAAACCTCCACATGATTCTGTAGAAATCTAGTTTGGGGAGATAGTGCCTTTAATGGCCTGAGCCTATGGGACATGAGGGAAGCCAGATGTCAGCTGACAGTTGTGGTGTCTATCTGTGGAACTGAAAGGAGGAGAAACTGTCTCCAGAGAAAAAAACCTCTACCTTTGCAAGTATTAGGGTAGACTGGAACAATGCAAGGGTCTATTGTCTGCTCCCTGTCTTTCCTGAGGACTTGATGTCCCCTATTCTTCTCCATGTTTGGAGGTATGTTTGTCCTGTGACCAAATGCAAAATTCTCAATGTGAGACTGGACACACGCCCTTTATGCTGCGCAGGATACTGGCAAATCACTGCTATGACAAAGTTCTGCTTTGTTACAGCCAGTCTGCTCTGTCCAAAGTGCCCGGTGTCTGATGTATTTTTCCATACCACCTTGCAAATTTTCCGTATGATTCATGCTATGCCATACTTGTTTTTGGAATATCTTCTTTCCCTCTATCCGAACTGTTAAGAATGCAGTGGTCAAGGCAAGAAGGCTTCATGAGAACTGAGTGTTTTCAGGCAGCAGTGTCTGAATGAAGAGAAGTTGTACAAGTCTTCAAGATGCTGCTGAACTGGTGCACCAATGTTTAGTGAGAGGAAACTAGAGGGATTTTTCCTAACGCAGTATGGGTTGAGGAGCTATGGAACTCCATTTCAGAGACCATATTAAGCCTGCTGGCTGGTATTGCATTATTAGATCAGTTTGAATGGGAAAACCTGTTCTTCTGCATGGGTTCCAAAGCACTTTTAAAGCACTGTGTGTTTCTGACAGATTCTTATCCAAAGGCTGCACAGTTTTGCCTATACATTTCCAAATACATTTATGCTCTGGACTGTGGACACTGCTGAAGGCCCGTGGAAAAATTCAGCCCAGATTTTTCCCAAGCTGTTGACTTCCTCAGCTTCAGCCTGGACCTTTCCCAGGCTGGGGATCTTTCTCAGAGACAAAACAAAGGAAGGAAGAAAGAACAACGCCACCGAGCAGTGTGAGTGTCTCATGATGTTTTACAGAAAGCATGTTTTCAAAGAGGTGCTGCCTTCTTGGACCAATGAGAAAACAACTTTGTTTTTCACGACCTATCCTATATATATGCCATGGCTTTTCAATCAATTTTCTCTTCTTGCTGCTTGGAAGAGGTAGCATGTGTTGCTGCATTATTCACCGTTCTTAATCAGATAGCGACACTGGATGTCACTGTGGGTCTTTTTTTTTAATACAAATTACAAAAATGATCAAATAAGGTGAAGAAAAATAAAGGCTTGCTACATACTTCAGTCTGATTTAGGCCAAACCAAACCAGAAATTTCACCATGTTCAAGAACAGCCATGAGGTGTGTCTGAGGACAGAGAGAGCCAAAGATATTTTAGTAAGTGAAATATGATTGCCGTTTCCCAGGAATCCCATTTCTGCCAGCTGGGATGGGCTTGGGAGAACACACAGCAGCACTTGGTGGTGACCTAGTAATGGCAGCCTCCAGAATCCCTTCTGCATGAGGAAACTCTGTCCTCCACTTGTGAGTCTGCTGTCACAACTCTGCAGCTGGTCATGAGACACATCTCAGCCAAGGTCATCCTGAGCCAGGGTTTGCATTCTGTGATGCAGGAACTCAGTACTGAGTGGGCTCTTACTGCACTTCCCTTTTTCCAGTCACCAAATGAGTAAAACACTGCTCCCCTTCTTCCCACACAGGTTCCCTCCACTTGTTCTTTGCTGACCTCAGTCCACAAGGCATCTGTTGTTTTGTTTTTTTCTATCTCATGTGCTCTGTAGTAAACAACTATTTTATGTAATTGTCTTGGTTTACATGGAACCCATCAGTGATGAATTTATGTTAAATGCTCTATGTTGTATGCAAAATGTAAATTTTTTGTAATAGGCTGAAAACTTGAGATGGCAGGAAAATACACAAGTAGAATGTCACGGAGCTGGATATCACATCGCCTGCTGCTGTCAGAAACTGCCTTTTCCCACTTTTATTTTTGTTCAGTTTGTTTTTGTTTGGTTTAGTTTGAGGTTGCTTTTGCTTTTGTTTTGTTTGAGATTGGATGCAGCTATTCTAGCTACACTAGCAAAAGTGGCCTTTTGAAATTACTTCCAAGAAGTGGATGGAATCACTGATTTTGCCTTGAAGAGAGTTCAAGGACAACTCTCTTAATAGTGGCTTGGTGAAGAATTTTTGCCATCTGCTGTTGACAAAAGTTTCTTCCTCTGTTTCAAAAAGTCCAGTTTTAATGTGTTCAGTGGTTTCGTGAGAAACCATAATTCTGATCAGGTGTCTCACAGAGTCTAAGAGACTGATCCTTTAAGACATTGTATGGAAAGAAGAAAGGAGTTATTGATTGTGCCAGAGATATTTCCCAGCATGGTGTAATAGCCCCCAGGGATGTGATGGCTGCATCATCAGGCAGAGTGAGGGCCAGTGCCTCCCTAGGGAACGTGGTGCTGGGAGCCAGGAGCACTACCACATCTTCCCCTCCTGTGTGCAACACTGCCTGCACATTTATCAGCAAAGACCTGTCACTAGCAGGCTCTGCTCCTTTAATAACAGAGGGAAGCTGCTGGCAAGACAACACTCAGAAGGGATCAGACTAATTGGAGGCCAAACTAATTAACTCTCCTGGGAGAGCAAATACCTTCCATTATTGGGAGTAGCTGCGCTGAATGTTGCTGAGGTTGGATATTTGCTGAGAAGGTTATGGGAGGCATAACTGAATCATTTCCAGTGTGCTCCTGTCTCAGAGTGATCAGTTGTCTTGGAAACTTTTTAGCTTGGAATCTGTCCCGTCTGCTGCAATGGGAAGGCAGGGTTGGGTGCTGCCTGGCATTTCTTGCAGGCAATTCACACGTTTCGGGTGTCAGCTCCAGTCAGGAAGGAATTTCTTGGCGCTTAATTTGCTTGTTGTGTGTGTTTGTGTGTTGGTAGATAATGCTGTGTTTGTGAGGCTGGTTTATTGGGGAATTTCACCGGTGCCCAAGGGGGTGAGGAGCTGGGGCTGGGAACAGCCTGGAGGTGATGTCAAAGCCTAAACTGGCACCCTGCTCCTACCAGTATTTTCTCTTTACTGTCTCAGCACGGTGACACATGCAGCAGGGGTAAAAGGGTATTTTCAGAACACAGCATCTCGGCAAGATGTATTTCAGGCTATGGTGTAAATTCTGAAAACATCTACCATGTTTGTTACATTGACTTCCCTGCAACAAATATCCCAGATCACAATTTACAGTTATTGTCAGTATTTTCACAGGCTAATAAGTAGTATTTTCTAGAGAGTTTTTATTAATTTTCTATCAAAATTTACAAAGCAAAAATTTGTCCAGCTTCTCATAGAATGGTAAGCTTTTTTAACTCTTAGGAAAGCGTGTAGTCAATATCCATCCTTTTCCATCCTTTAAAGTTTTCTTTGATGTTGTTATGTTGCTTTTTTACTGAATCCATTGAGATATTTTTTTCTCTTTCTGATGATATCAGATTAGCAACCTCTAACATTTACCCAAAATAATTGATTATTTAAAGTATGCAAAATAAAATATAGTACTAGCATAATATGGTGACAGTCATATGCATCTCTATATTTTCATATTTTCAAATATTGGTTTTACTATGGCTGCTAGATTTTCATTTTCTTACTTGATCCAGAGAAGCTGATGCTGTCCTGAACTACCTAAGGGAGCAGTGTGGTGCAAAGAAATTAGGAGTCATTAGTTTTTGAGTGGGTGGTGTTGATGTACATCACCTGATGATCACGCACATGGAATTAAAGGCCAGTGCATCTCTCTATGGTAGGTAAATCCAAGGACGTCCTACAAGCAGGTACACATGCATAAGTGTATTGTGTAGCCTAAGCACTTGATGTAGCATCAGTTTTTCAAATGAGGCTATCACCTGAAGAAGAGAGATATTTTTAGCAGAGTTGGAAGGATACTATGCAAAGAAGACGGTGGGGAACATATTGGTTCCTAGTTTTGGAATGGGTCATAGCAGCCATGTCCTTTTTTTGGATCTGGACAGACATACATACTGTCCTTGGGTCACTTTCCCAATTTAGCTTCCTTTTTCCTGTTTACTACTGCTCTGCATACTGCAAAACCAGAACTTAACACAGGAGCAGAGAGTGTTATTTCTGTTGTAGCTGCTCTGTAAAGTTAGATTGCAGTTATTTTAACACCAGCTTTCCTTTTGTGCTCTGCTCAAGAAGCTGGGATAGTTGAGCTGCCCTTTCCTGATGTTCTTAGACTATACATTTTGGACTGACTGTTTTTCCCAGTCAGTTTGAAAGAACTCAAGTTTGTATGCACAGGAGATATCTTTGAAGTCTTATTCAAATATTCAGACTGTGTTAAAAAACTGGCTTAAATAGTTTTAATCTAGAAAAGTGTCCTTTGAGGGGCCATGATACCAGAAGCTTCAAAGTAAAGCTAGTACATATGGCTACATACTGAGTGAGATATGAAAACTTCTCTCTATTTGAGTCTGGATTTCCCCTAAATGTCGATCAAAGATTTTGTTTCCATCTTTTCTAAGACTAATCAAAGTTTCTGATGATATATCCAATCTCATGAACCCTAAATTTTTCATTTTTGCTGAAAAAGATGACTCTTCATCAAATATGCTAATAACTGCCATCATCTTTGATTTCTGCATGTTTTAATTTCCATCCTAAATTGTGAGTTAAAACTCAGCCTCCTAATAGTGCTTGAAGATCAAAAAAACAAGCAGAAAAAATGGAACTAGACATAGAAGGGTAAAGGTAACCTAGGCAAAGAATTATATTAATGTATTTTTTCTATTGGTCCTAGGAACCAACAAACCATGTAGGATGTGACAAATTGCATCCATATGTGTCTGTTAGAGACTTTTTGTTCAGTTATAGTGTATGTGGCACTGTCATATATTTCACATATAGGAAATACCTTTGTTATGTCCATGTCTTTGAGATTGGGAGGCCTCCTTTCAACAAATTTTCTAGAATCTGACTGCAAAAGTGGATGTCATGCTTTAACATGCTTTGAAATATTCTCCAGTTTCCTGAGATTCATGTCAATGTTTGAAGTTAGACTAATGGTCTAACAATGTATATTGTGGCCCTTGTTCACCTATGTTCCAAATAAATCACAAGCTCAGAATTTAGGAACACAAACACATTGTTTGGTGAAACTCATTTAGAGAGATGAAGCTCTTTTGGACTTGTAGCCTGGTGGCAGATGTGTATTTAGCAGGTGATATAAGGGAACACATCTTGTTTCAAAATTTGTAGCTAAGGCTATTCAGAGGAGGTTCTACTTTCTTGGATTACCTGTGGCTCTGTGAAACACTATAGATTGCTAAACTGATCAGTTTAGGAATTGAAGTGTGCAATGCAACGTGCAGATGGGACATTTTAGTGTGAGTCTTACAACCATGGCTGCTGCCTGAAGAAGAAACTCATGTTTCAAAAACAATCCATGTTTTTGCATGATGTATCTTGTTCCTTAATTTTTCTTTCAGGGACCCAAAATTCTCCATGTTGCAGCAGCTCAAGACTGCATCCAACTCAGCACTCATCCTCCATTTTTGGACAGCAGTAGGGAATATCCCTCCTTGCTAAATATCTTGGCAACCTGTGGTTCAGGGCATTTCTGAGCTAGAAATTTCTATGCCACACCTGCGACTGTGTCAAATGGCAGCTGGTGGACCCAGAGCCAGACCCTTCCAGAACTTGCTTGAACTTCTGAGCTCTAGCACACCTTGTGACAGTGACTTCCATGGTTTAATTATGCCTCATAATCAAAGAGGGAGAAAGGCTCGTGATCATTACTTTGAAACCAGCTGCCTTGTATCTTCATCAGGTGCTGGTACTTCTAAAGCTGTAAGAAAACCAAACATGAGTGTATGTCCCTTTTTCACCTTCACAGTGCTACAGATAAAGACTGTATGCCATTTAAATGGGGAGAAAAATGTAATTTAGGGAGGTCTTAATTTTACTAATGACAGTCTCTCAAATTAAATATACTGTCAGAGAAATATTTATTGTGGTGTCTCTCACATAAAGATAGTCAACAGTACTAATGACCCGTATTTCTCTTGATGGGATTGTTAAGGTTTTCCTACTTTACATGCTGCTAATGGCCCTCCATCTTTCTCATGGGGAGGTGTTCAGAGAATTCTGACCTGAAACTGCTGATTAACTGCTGATTTCCATGTGACACCACCTATATGTAATATCTAAATGCAGCTGTTTCCTGAGTGATGCAGCTGTTTCCTGAGTGGTACAGCTGTCATAACACATATTTTGCAGGAGAAGAGTGCAGAAGTCTGGAAGTGTATAGTGCCTTAATTGCCCGAGCGTCAAACATGGATAACTTCACACTAATGGTGTTCCTTTAGCATTAGAAGGTTTGTTATGTGGGAGAGGACGATCAGGACATCTATTTAGAGAACAGCAGTCATTCATAAATTCTGGAACGGCATGTGAACTGTAACACTAACACTGTGACTAAGCAAAAAGGAAAAAAAACAAACTGACAGACAGTGTTTTCGTGAAATGAAAGGGTAGATGGCTACCAATCCATATTGTCATAGTTATTTTATAAATGTGTATTTTTTATATATATATGTAATATATATATTATTATAGTTACTACAAGTACAGCCATATATTCATGATAAAACTGTAAGAGCTGGAAATGTGAAATCAGAAAGGGGCACATGTTTACATTGAGAAGTGCAGCCAAACACATGTAGGGAGATCATGGATGCATTGAATTAAGTTTTGACTTCTGGGTGAACAATCAGCATGGATTGCCTATCCAGGAACATGAAACAACAGGAAATCAAATTAAAAGCAGTTTAGTTTCCAAAGTTTAACCTTTATATTAAGGTAAAATGGAATAGTCTTTTGTACAAAGAATTATTTCCAGGGCCACATGACTTAGAATGTGGAAATGTGGTTAAACAGCTCTAGTGAAGAGAAGGTTCTGTAAGCATTGCTGCCATCTAGAAATGAGGAAAACTCACAATTGTTCTCCCATTTATTTGACTGCTGTCCTCTAAAGTTGATATGGAGTACCTAATGTCCTTGTGTGCTATAATTTGTGGCATACAGGTGGGAAGAGCCAAAACCATAAAACAAAAAGGCTGGATTTTGAGCCTTTTGACTTTGCTCTGGAATTCTTGGATGGGCTTTTTTTCATTTGTTTAACTTTATTTTAGGGATTGCAAACAAAGAGCACTAATGAAGTTACTTAGAATATGAGCAAACACCTAACACAGGAGGAGGACTAAACCTCCTAGAAAAAAGTCTGGTAGACTAGGGTGCATTATGTCTACTTTATAGATGCACCTCTGAGGAAATAGGGAATTTTGGATTGCTAATATATTTAGCTAAATGTCTTTAAAAATAATCCTAATAATCCCATAAAAAGAAAATCAGGAGAATGAGAAGGATACAAGGGTCAGCAAGAGACTAAAAATGAAAAAGAAAAAATGTATAAAATACCCTGTGATTGGATAAAAATATCTGTATTTTAACACATACTGTATAGCACGGAGGTGCAGCAATCTAGAAAGCTATTACTTTCCTACATGCTATTTATTTTCATTCTGAAGAGAAAATATTTTTCCTGTAGTGTGTAAGCTTTGTCTACTACAGAGCTTTGAAAGGATGTCTTCACTACCTCACCCCGCTGATGACTTTAAACATGCCTTTTACCCATGGATGAATAAACAAATGAACAAATTATGCCAATGTACTGTTTCAAAGTGGTGCAACCCCAACGTTTAAAAACAAATACTCTTAAAAAAAAAAAAAAAAAAAAAAAAAAA
>JANRGV010000001.1:79374539-79396312 GCA_024734035.1 Alethe castanea
TTAAAAACAAATACTCTAAAAAAAAAAAAAAAAAAAAAAAAAAAAAGAGGTTAGATGGATTGCTCAGCTAAATCGACATGTTTTCGAAACTGAAAGAAAAAGCCCTCCAGGGATGAATACAATTTCGTGTGAGTTCAGGAGAAGGCTTGGTGCTCCCCATGGCAGCACAGCCCGCCTACGCTCACAGTGAAATGAACAGCTTTAAAAAGAGCGGCCCTCGTCACTCCTCCAGGCACAAAGATAAAGGCACGGCTTATGTAACTCTCTTTTAAAGGAACCTGATCCTCGCTCACCCTCTGGTTTTGTGAGTTAGCGCTTTGTTTGGGGATCCAATTCCGTCGTAGCCATCCGGGCTGAGCTCCTGCATCCTGAACCTGCTGTCTCGCATACCTGCAGTGCCACAGGTATGTGGAGGTCTGTTTGGGGTTTATTTTAAACGCATGGCTTTTTTCCCAGAAACGTGGAACAAATGCTGGCGAGGTGTGACTCAGCATCTTCGGGAGACTTTCATTTTATTTGCAGGCAGAGTGCAAGCTCATTTAAAAGCACTTGGGGGTTACTTTCTTCCTTTTTTTTTTTTTTCCCTCCTTTTTGAGATGATGGTTCAGAAACCTTTTATTTTCCCTCCAGAGGCGGGGAAGACCTCTGAGGAGGAAGACTCAGGAGAGTATGTTGAAGGTGATGGCGCCACACAGCAATATCTTAATGTTTTTACTGGCTGTAGATTCAAGTATCTGAAAATTAATTCTTGTTTGGTCTTCCAATCAATTCTCAAGTGCTTGCAGGTGGAAACGGCGGTACACCAAGGCTATGGGTTTTTAGATCCTCCTAAAAGAGTAGCTTTGAAAAAAGTAAGAGGGGGAAATTAATTTTTAAGTAATGTTTCAATAGCATCTTAGAAATGGAAAAGATGCTATTTGTATGTACTACAGCAGATGCAGAAACACTGAAGCATTTTGCCTATGCTACAGAGCTTGCAAGTCTATATGGCTTATAAACCATACAAGCCAATGCTATCCTTCACAGTCTTGTATCTGGAGATGTTCTCATCAGTGAATATATTTACATCTTTAAGTATTTCATGTTCTATGTGTTGCTTTACATTTTATCAGATAGTACGAAATGTTTTCAATTAAAGCCTTTGAGGATATACTGGTAAGGGCATTCTGTTTGTGTTTCTGGAGTTCTGAAATATATTTTTTTAATATCTAATCCCTGCTTTTGTTATATATTTTATTTAGTCTAATCAAAAGGAAACAGTTTGTGAATGGAAAATTGGTGATGAGATTCTTCCTCTTATATATTTGCACTGTATTTTGTCTTACATGCTCATTTATTAATTCATTTTTTTCCAGGTAAACTTATTTTAAATTAGAAGTTCTATATGTGGGACCACAACATATAGGGAAAAAAGGACACTTATGGGATTGGCTTATTTAGAAAAGAAAAGGTAGAGTACTAGTGTAGATGTGTGCCCAGAGATAATACAGCTTTCAAACACAGCATGCCTTGAACTGATCTGAACTGATATGCAAAAGTGAAATCTCCTCATATCTGCAATCTAGCCCTGGTGATACTGCTTGGGAAATTCTGGATTTTAAAGTCTGCAAATCCAGAATATATTGGCCTCTGGAATTCTCTCCAATTTTTCTGGCTGCCAAGTTGTTTGCTGCCTTTCCTAAAGCTGTCCCTTCACTGCCACAAATCTTTAAGTCCCACTTATCCAGGAACAGTTCAGTAATCTGGTTTTTTTCTGTTTCTCTCTGTATTTTTGACACAGTCAAGTGTGAAGATCCTTGTTTCTTTACTAGCAAAGTTTCTATGGTAATATACACAATTTATCTGTATAGAGCTCGGGCAAAGCTTTATCTAAATTCTTTCCATGTTCTTGAATCATATGTAGATGCTCTTTGAATATTCAAAGGAGCTATTCTGGTCTGTTCACTCAGTTGGTTAAACTAAGCTTGATGGCAGAAAATCATTAACTTGAGTCCAAGGAGCTACATACAGATGTGTTAGATTCTGCAGGTACTTTTTGACCTTTGTGATTTACTTGTTTCCATTTAAGCAATAGTTTGAAAAAAATTAACCATATCCCACGCTTACCTTCTTGATAAAAGATTTGGTTCAACTTTAAGCTTTTGGTTTTTTATGTTCAGTTTTTTTTTTTTCTTATCTTGGAGTTTTAATGCATTCTTTTTTTAATATTCAAAAAATACAGTTTTATACTCTGACTTGTGCTGGTACATTTTTCTTGGCATCTTACTTAAGTACCCTTTTTCAAAAGTCTGCAACATCTGAGGCTAAAGCCGTTTAGAAAAAGGATTTATTGACAATGAAAAATTTCAGTTATATGATATTTTAAGTCCCTGGATGAAGATATAACGCTTAATCTATGTGTAATTATATCTTTCCACACAGTAGCTGTTGGATTTTTTCTTTCAAAATGCTGAGTCTTGTATTAAGCCTTTACTGTCTACTAAAGACAGCTATGCATTCCTGACAGAAAATACACATGATGAAGAGTGGAAGGACTGGCTTTATCGCTATGTAAATAGTTTGTGATGGTTGCCTTGCTGCTTGCTTGTAACTTTATTTTTATTGTACTACTCACTGTAGGGCATGGAAATCCTAACATGCACCAGGTCCCTGCTGAAGACTTCATAACATGAGAAACTCTAACAAGAATCTTATTTATGTTAAATAACCAAATGGGCTTATTGACTAATGCTTCATTTTAGATCAAGCAGTAATGAGCATGTATATCCTATGACTACAGTGATTAAAAATTCAATAGCAGGTGATACTGCTGTCTTCTGACGTTTTTCAGTGTGACATGCTTTGGTTTTCACTACTGAATATTATTTTTTTGCTCTTTAGTGTCATACATGGCCAACGAGGCGAGGCCCTGCCCATGTGATATTGGAGACAGGTTTGACTATGGAGGCCGTGGGCAGGAGGTGCAAGTTGGGCACATCAAGGCCTATGTCTGCAAACCTTCTGGCAGCACCGACAAAGCCGTGATTGTCATTCACGACATATTTGGGTGGCAGCTCCCAAACACCAGATACATAGCTGACATGCTGACAACCAATGGATACATGTAAGAAATACTACTCTTTTCAAAGTGTCTTTTTAATACGAAAGCTTGTTGAACCGCTTTCTTTTCTCATATAAACCATACAAACACATATAATTTCACAGTCTTTCTTTACCCCTTTCTCCAAGGAGTATTCTGGTAAAAAAGTGAAAGAAGTCTAAAATAATTGAGTAGTCTTACCATAACGATGTCTTATAGTTAATAGTCTTAGTAGGTAAGCACATAAGAAGAGAGGGGAAACAGAAAGTTTTCTTATTTTGCATCTTCCATCCTTCTGAGCCTGAAGCAGCCTGCTTCCTCCTTTCCTCTGTGCAACTTGGCTGTTGTGGTAAAAATTCCAGAGAAGCTGAAGAGATTTCCATGAAGGGAAAGTGTACTAGCTTGTGCCAAATAGAGAAACAAATTCTCAAATATGTGAAAAGCATATTGAGTGTCCTCTTTTCTGTATTACTGGGTTAGTGTTCCTTGGAGGCTGAACATACGTACCGTGTAAATTGTAGTTTCTTTGGTCTGGTTTTGGATTTCTTTTTTTAAATTTGGTAGGAAGCCACCAAGGATTTTCAGTTCCAGTTAACTATTTATCAAATTAAGTAATGGATTTTAACAGGGAAAATGTAACTGGAAATTATACTCTTTTTATTAAATGTAGAATATTGAAGTTTGCTGGTACAATGCTTTGGTGTGGGTTAAGTACTATGTAATCAGCAAAATGAATTTGTTGTGCAGTACATATGGCCTTCCCTTTAATCCTTTTCCAGTATTATTTCATGGACATAAAATATTTTCATTTTTCTTGCAGAGCCATTTGCCCAGATTTTTTCGTGGGACAAGAAGCTTGGAAACCTTCTAACGACTGGGCAACTTTCAATGACTGGGTGAAAACACGGGATGCTGGCAAAATAGACAAGTACAGCCATTGTTCCTTGTCCACCGAGGGGACATCCCTGTTTCATAGGAATTTTTGCCTCAGTAAAAATGTAAAATTAGATCCTAAATTAATAGTGGGTCAAATATAGCTGGATGTCCACAAATAGAAATTTCATGCAGCTCATGGGACAAGCTCATGGTTATGTGAGTGGTGCTTTATGGATAAAAGGAGATAGTTGAAGAATAAAAGTGCCCAGTGCTTGTTCATACAGCTAGTAGAAGCAAAATTAATGACTCCAAAGAAAAGAACCAGCAAGAGCTAGAAAATGCAGCTCACTTTGGCCACTTCAATCCCTCAGGAAGGCACAAATTCCATGGATTTTAGATAGGGTGCAAATGCACACACTCTGTAACAAGGGAATATTTCTTCTGCTCCTCATCAGATCACAGCTAGTTCAAAGCATACTGCTTTCCCAGTTTTCTGTATTTTTTCCATTTTTATCTGACACATAGCTTGATTGCAAAAAGTAACTGCTGATTTAGAGAAAACAATCTGAAATTTCCTCCCACAATTTTATAAAATATTTGTCATCCTTGTGAGAGATACTTTGCATATAAGTCACCTTTGTGATAACGGGATGCTCTTGACTGGCAGCGTGTTCTCAAACTTTTATCTGTGTTAGCCTATATGAAAATTACTGCTATTTGTGAAATTAGTTGGACTGCTGTTCATAAAGTCATCTCATGCCCTAGTAACAATGATCTAGGGAGACTGATTTGCTCCTTTGTCTTCTCACTTGGAGTTTGTCTTGTATTTTAGTTATTAATAATAGTAAAGTAGTAAAGTTTGAGTCCAGCCAGCAGCCAACAACCTGGACTACCATTCACTCCCTCCCACAAGAGGAACGGGGGTGAGAATAAGGGAAACAAAGCAAGAAAACTCATGGGTTGAGA
The DNA here is from genome assembly GCA_024734035.1 of Alethe castanea. NCBI lineage: Eukaryota > Metazoa > Chordata > Aves > Passeriformes > Muscicapidae > Alethe > Alethe castanea. The sequence goes on from JANRGV010000001.1 coordinate 79,379,461, forward strand.
TAAAGACAACTTGATAAGTAAGGGAAAAACCAGGAGTGATGCAAAGACAGTCACTCCATCCCAGAAGCAGACTGATGCCCACCCAGTGTCTGAGTAGCAGCCACCAAGGAGGCCAGAGAAACAGGCTATAGTCTTAATTCCCTTTCATTTGCATGTCTCAGAGAAATTGATGTTGTCCTCAAGTATCTGAAGGACCAGTGTGGTGCAAAGAAGATTGGTGTCATTGGGTTTTGCTGGGGTGGAGCAGCAGTGCAACATTTGATGCTGAAAAATCCTCATTTAAAGACTGGAGTATCCATCTATGGTAAGCCTGAAATACCTGCTGCATTCTGAGCAGAATACCAGTGCGGAAAGCAATCTGTAGGGCTGTTGCTGCAACAAAATTCAGTGTGACATCTAGCAGAACAAGGTGATTTTATTATAAATTATCTATTAGTGATTTGATTTTGCACACTCACATTTTTACACTTAAGTGTACCCAGCAAGATCTGTGTATTTAAAGAGTGGCATGACCAGGATGACATCTGGGAACATAGTGTCACATGCCACAGCCTCACTGTGGCTGAGGTTCCTCTTGGCTGGTGATGACCAAAGGGCTTCTAGGCACATCTTTTACATCTTTTGGACAGTGGTCTCTCATTACTAATAGGAACCATTTTTATCTCTCTGCTTTTACCCTGTACTCTCACACATTACTCAATGCATTTATGCTGCCTTTGATATTTTTCTTATTAACCTCTGTACTTCTACAGAACCCAGACCAACTTATATTAATGAGAGATGAAAGCAAACTGAAGGTATTTTTCCAGAAAGATTATAGGGATTTTTTTGCTACATTGATATGCTGATCAGTTGAGATTCAACAGTGTTACTTGCTAATATTTTACTTTTTTGTTGTAATAATCTCAGAAATGAAAAGACTAGCCAGGGTGGCAGCTGGTTAATTCTACTGTAACTTTTATTTAAATATATTTGAGTAGTCAAAATTGCAATGTCACTTTGTTACGAAATCATATCAGTGTAAATATATGCACACTGAAATTGTAACCATGTATGTAGAATGATGAAATTTTACAATTATCTTAAAAATGGCCTTCCCAAGCCAGAGATGAGCAGTTCCAAAGTGTCCATCTCTCAGAACCGTGTCTCTGACAGTGGTCAGAAGAAGTTGCTCAAATCAACCCACAAAAATGGGGCAAATGTAACAATTTTCCCCTGATTTTTTTTCCACATAATTGGTCTCTGGTCTCTCTTTCACACAACTGCTGTTATCTTTAATGACACTGCAAACATTCTACAACAAAAGGGACTTTTAAGCAAAGTGTGTTAAATTCCATTAGGAACTGATCAGCTGTAACTGAAGAAAATGTTCTGAAGTTTCACTGTATAGATTTTGTAGTGTTTTAGCTACTCTAGGTAGCATAACTCATTGTATGTATGTTTTTCTCTTCCTTAGGAGTGATCAGCCGTTTTGAGGACAAGCACAGTTTGCTGCATCCTACCTTCTTCATTTTTGGTGAGAAGGATGACATTATTCCATTGGAGCAGGTGAGTTTCCCATCACAGATATTTGTCTTTTTAATGTTTTTCATGCTTGTTTTGTAATTTGGTTTTTAATGAAAACAAAGTAGGAAACTAATTTGTACTTTTCTTTCTCTTTCACTAACTCTTACAGTATTTCTACACAAATTTAAGTTGTTTAATCCCAAACCAAAAAGTTTTACCATGACACTAAAAATATTTTTTTTGTTTCTGTTTGAAAATTTGGATGATTTTCATCAGTTCCTAGGAAAAGAGGAAGAACCCAAAGAAAGCCTTCTGACAAGTTTAAGATAGGACACCCTTTTTAGTGATACCAATGGTCCATAAAATCTGCCTGTTCCAATGGAATCACTTGTTGCAGGAGAATTAAAAAGATCTTGCGGCTATCCTTTTCCACTGTCCTGCAGACATTCTCCTTTCTGTCACTCTCTCAACAGCCTTTCTCTGCCAAGGGGATCAAAGGGAAACACATTTTTATTTAGTGATGTTGGCTTTAACTTTCCTAGCAAAAATTCTGGTCACTTTGAACTGCTGGTTTTGTCCCTGCCCCTCCTCCCTCAACTTCAAATTAATTCAAACTCTTGCCCCAACTTTTTTTATGTGAGGTCTATCAGCAGCAACTCATACAGAATTCACTACTTCTCAGGATGCTGAGCAGTAGGGTTTTTTTTTACCTTTACAGGTATTAATATTATTCAATCTTATATTTTTTTTTACATTTTATACAGTCACATGCTGGTATTTTACTAGGGGGAAAAAAAAGCCTCGTTAAATTAAACAAGTGCAGTAACAGAAATGCATTTAGGTATAAAATTAGTAGAAGAGAAAACAGTGGCAAGGATAAATTATGTCTGTCTTTCAGAAAAGTGAAAAATGAGGACAGTTTTGGGACTGTAAATATAGAATGTGTTAGCTATGTACTCAGCCAACATAGAATGTTCTGTGTTACAGGTTACCTTGCTGGAACAGAAGCTTAAACAAAACTGTAAAGTTGATTATGAAGTTAAAATTTACCCTGGACAGACACATGGGTTTGTGCATCGCAAAAGAGAAGACATCAATCCTCAAGATAAACCTTATATTGAGGAAGGAAGAAAGGATATGATCAACTGGCTGAATAAATATATTTAGGTTAAATTAATGCCAATTAAAAAAAATCAATTGTTGTAGGAAATCAGAAATTAATACAGACTATATTGTTTAAGATGTTCTTACAACCATAAAAATATTTTTGTAAAACTTTTCTGCAATAACACTACTTATTTGCACTTACCTTCTAAGTAGGGGCTTAGAAATGGCTTTTCAAATGCTAAAAGCTATAAATGTAAAGAAGATTTTTAACACTGCTCTCGTATATCTTAAAATTATTAGAATTTCTTGTAGTATATTTTCTGGCATCTGAAAGTTTAATTTTTTTATATCAAAGTCAACATGATTAAAAATCATTGAAACTCTGCCCATGCTCAATAAATTCTCTCCTTAAAGCTGTGTTTAGCATTGTTCAGCTGTGAGATTTTCAGCTCCAAGATTTTCAGCTTTTAGGTAAATACAGATCTGGGTTGGAAGGCTGGGAGATTTTCTTGAAAACAGAATATCATATTCAGAATTAATGAAAAGAGAGGTAGAGAAGGGAAGTGGAAAGACAGTGGAAAGAAATGTATGTGAACAGAAAGGGAACTGCAAAAGGTTGGGAACCATGACTGAAGTGATTAGAGGAAATCACATAATTTCATTCTTATCTTGTTGCAAATCCTTTCATCTCTCATGGTTTCAGGCAGTTGCCCTGCCTACTGAACCTAATTCAGAGTTTAATCTAAACCAACCTCCAACATTACTTCCTCACCTCCACAAATCTTTCTTTTATCATCAGGTTTCTCTCTGCTGTGATTTAATTGGGTATTGCTAAGGCACAGCCCATTCCTAGTGACTGGGGAACATCACCCTGTTTCAGTTCCTTTGGACCCTCCCAGTGTAATTCCCAAAAACCGTGTGGTGAGGTCCTGCCTGTATTAGTGATGCTGAAGGAATAGATGTGGCTAAAATATTGTCCTGAACATTGCCGATTTTCTCCTCAGAGAAACACATGTGAGTCCAGAGAGCTTTCAGAGAGTATTGCCTTTCAAGTTGCAGCCCCACCATGGTTTCTGTTGACCTGCAACATTTTTCATTTTTGAGTTTGCTGCTGCCAGCCATGCCTGACAGCTCCCTTGGGAAGTCACATTCCCTCTGGCTCTTTGCTAGCTGGGGGCCTGAGTAGTCTGTGGTGGAGTTGTAGCTGCATGTGTGTAAGTCCAAGCTGTCTCTTTGGAGTCTCCCACCATGTGGGTCCCACCTCAGGTCCCAAATCCCCAGCAATGCTTCGAGCATCCCTCCATTTCAACCCCCTCCTTCACATCTCTCCTTCCCTCAATGCACTCTGTATGTCCCATGAGAGGGCAGTTCTCTCTGCAGCACACTGGCTGATATTAAAGAAAATCTCTTACCTTTCAAAAAGATTTCATGCGGACCTCTGAGGCAAAAATACAAAATCTTCCTTTGCTCCTTGGTCCATGCCCCTGGTCAGTGAGTGTTGCTGTTCTGTGGTTTGGACACTGCACATTGTGTTTCCATCTTCCTGCTCAATGATTTCAGGAGAGATGAGCCTTAATTTCTTACTGGGTCCAGCCAGTGCAGGGAAAGCCTCTCCAGGCCTGCAGGGTGTGGTTGCCATCAGGTTGCCCTGCTGGAAGCAATAGTCCCTGCACACTGGAGGTGAGAAGCTCCACGATGCCTCCCCTGATCCTGCCCTAGTGCTCAATCTGTGCAGATTCCCAGTGACTCATAGACAGAGGGAAGGGCCAGACAGTGACTTCTGTGCTTCCTGCCAGCCCTGGCATGGCTCTCAGCAGGTGGAAAAGGAACAGTTTCCCAGGAGAGCACTGCAGATGTCTCCATGCACTGGCACGGGCACATCTGTTGCGTGTGCAGAAGATGAGAACATAACAATGCACAAATCTGCCTAGAAGGAAGCAATGTAGGCTTGTGCTTCAGGTAATCTGTAAAGTGTAAATTCAATTCCTAGCTCTGGATTCATGCCCAGTTTATCAGGGTTGCTATGAGAACAGAGAGAGATGATGAAACTGAACTCTCTACAAATATTTTCTCGTGGATTTTAAATAGAAGAGCCTTGGTTTCTCTGAAAGTAATGTCTTGGTTGGCAAACCTGTCCAGGTTGGTTTTTATGTGAATGAACAGATGTCTTTGGAAATAGGGCTAAGTGTTGCCAAATTTTCCCTGAGACGGGGAAAGACTGTAAAACTAAAGAGTATTTTGCCAAAATTAATTTTCCTTTGAGAATTCAGAGTCTCTTGCTGTAGGATAGGTGTTATATTTTATTATATATGTTTTTATAGGGAAAAAAAAAGGTGCATTAGAAAAAATTATTGCTAGCCACTCAAGGGAGGTTATCCTGCTCCTCTGCTCAGCTCTGGTGAGGCCACATCTGGAGTGCTGTTCCAGTTCTGGGCTCCTCTGTACAAGAGACCTGGAGTTCCTGGAATGAGTCCAGTGGAGGGCAAAAGAGATGATAGGGGACTGGAACATCCCTTACAAGGAGAGACTGGGACAACTGGGCCTGTTCAGCCTCAAGGGGAGATGGCTGAGAGGGACCTCATGAGTGTCTGTAAGTATCTGAAGGGAAGGGGTCAAGAGGACAGAGCCAGGCTCTTCTTGGTGGTGCCAAGCAACAGCACAAGAGGCAATGGGCAGAAACTGATGCATGGCAAGTTCCCCCTGAACATGAGGAAGAACTTCTTTACTGTGCAGGCGACCATGGACTGGAGCAGACTGCCTACAGCACTGTGGAGTCTTCCCCCACTGAATGTATTCCAGGACTGTCTGGATGCAATCCTGTGCAATGAACTAGGATGACCCTGCTTGAGCAAGGAGGTTGGACCAGATGACACACTGTGGTCTCTTCCAACCTTACCAGTGATTTTGTGATTCTGTAAAATATACCAAGATAAAAAACTGAGAAAACTCAATACTGGCACAAGCATTTTGGTAGCATCTGTTGTCTTTTACCAGTTTAATATAACATGAGTTTAACTTCTACTCCAATTTGCTTACCTTTTTTTACATGCTGAATGGGAGTTTTATTATGAGTTTCAGTTAAATCTTTATGGCAACAGTTTTTAATCCAAAAAATGCTTCTTCAACTCCATTCCTTTTTCTGCATTGTTCTCTGTCAAATTCCCATTTATTCTTGTTTTTTTTTTTTTTTTTTTTTTTTTACTGTGTTATCTAAACTAGATAGCCACTGTTCTATCTTGTTAATTTTTCTCAGCTTCTTTGACTCCTAAATTGGAATGGGCTTCTAGTGTTGAGGCCATAGTCAGCAAAGACAAAGAAATGCAAAATGCACTCCTGCTCCCCTCAAACCCCCCAACATACATACATAGCAGTGCCAATATTCCCATAAAAGGATGTGCACTCATTCAGTACAAAAAAATGCCCTCCACCTTCTGGCCTGCAGGCAGGAGGGCATCTGTGCTTTATGGTCCATTAAAAGAGATTGTGCACTTGCTTTAAAAATGTGTCCCTCTGCACAGCACCAACTGCACAGATGTGGGGGGCAGTTCTTCCTCAGCTGCAACCTCTGACTCCAAGGAACTCTGCTGCTAGGTCTTGAAAGGGCTTTTGTGTCTTATTTTTTATTCAAAGCAGACCCTAGGGAAGGAGCTGAATGATTGCTATGCTGGATTAGTGAGGCTTCAGGGCTAGAAGCCTGACCAGAATTTGAACTTGATGGAATTTGGAGAATTGATGGAAGACGTGACAGAGATGACTAAACCAATAGATTCAGGTCCAGCTCATCTGAATGCCTTGCTGTAACTCATTTTGGCCACATTCACAGGCATACTAAGTTTTCCTGTTAGGACTTTAGTTGCCTGCATAGGTTATGATCAAACTGGACTCCATACCTTTAACTAATGAGACCTCAATGTGTTTTGCTGCAGACCAGGAGTGGTAGCTTAGGCTCTAGAAAGGTGCACTGAGGACACAATTTTTGAGGTAGGTTGTTTTGTCACAGAGACACAAAACAATCTAATTTCATTTAATTTGAGATAAGGAAAAATAAAGGTAGACACACTGAAAGAACTTTAGTCAGAGCTCCTATGGGAAGAGCAATGGGAATTTGGTACCTACTTCCTCTTTACACCCTCAGAAGTCTCCAGCACACTTTGCTTATTTTCTGATTTCTCATGTTTGGCACTGAAGCTTATCAAAGCCCAGTGAATAATAGACTGCTAAATTTCAGAAAGTGAGGAGTGGAATGGGCTAATGAGGCTCCAAAACAAAGTTCCCCTTTCAGACCATCAGTGGAGCAGATGGTGACACCTGTGGCAATACATTTCCTTTCCTTCCTTTCCTGCCACATTAAGAGCTCATGAGGAAATTTCACATCTGGGCTGGTAGTTTGCCCAGAACTTCAGCAGAGCTATGCTAATGTTATTTGTTAGGGGGATTTCAAGTTATTCCAAATGCACGAATAAACTGTTCTTCAGTTTTACTTCCAGGTGTTGCGCTTATAGATTGTTGACGATTTCTTTAAAGTTCTTTCTTTTTTTTTTCCAGAACTCTTAGAAAATTAAGAAAGTTTCTAAGAAACCTTAGATGGGTGGCTAAACCAAAGTAAAAAACCCATGTCTTTCAGCAAAGAAAAAACCTTTTTTTTTCCTTCTGACTCCTTTGAGCAAAAAGCAAAGGTAATTTTTTTTGGGTGTTTTCAAGAAGAAAGAGATGCAGGGGGAAGAGATAAGTTTGCATGTTGTTGTATATATTTGCAAGAACTGTAGTTTGCAGTGCTCTGTGATGCTGCTTTAGAGAACAGTGAGCTGTGAAAGCTCTCCCTGTTAGTAGGACCGCAGCTCAGGGTAGGTTAGCAGTTCAAGGTAAGTTGATCCTGTTGGATAGCTTGACAAAAATGAGAGTTTGTTATTGTCCTGCCCTTCCCCCATTTTCCTCACCCAGCTGGTTTATCTCCAAAATCATTCAGAATTTTTCTTTCTGAGACACAGATACATCCTGGATGAAAATTAAAGGGACAGACTCATGTGTGTTATGTACTACAGATGACACCAACTTCTGGCTCCAAGGGCAAGGTAAGGTAGAGGTGGCCTGCTGCTCAGGGGTGTTCCTGATCTGTATGGGTTGTATATCACACCTGTGTTTTCAGATTTTATAACCAGAAGAATGTTCTCTCTTTATAGTGGTGTATAACAAATAGTGTAAGAAAAACTAAATAAATAAAATGGTGGGATTTTCTTTGCTGATGTAACTGTGAAATCACATCATTAAAATTCTTCTAAGCTGAAAAAAATGGGAGTAACAATGTCCTGCAGCAACATTATTAGTTGCTGCTCATTTCCAGCCCATCCTTTGCTGATGCCCCTTTGTTATATAACACCAAGGCAGAGGGTAACCCCAGGACAGTAGCACTGTTGTGCTTGCCCATCTCAAGGCTGCTGCAAGCAACCATGAACTTGTTCTGCTCACAGCCCAAGCTGGGCTTAAAGCTGCATAGCCTTGTCACATGGGTGCTTTGCTTAAACAATCTTAGCAGGATATATCAGCTTGAAATCATTATTCATAGCAAAGTAGGACTGGGCTTGTACTGCAGTGACTGGCAGCAGAGCTAGAAGGCATAAAGTTCTGTCTTTTCTGCCTCTGCAAAACACTGCTGAGGCCCAGACCCTAATTATCTGTCTGCACAACATCTCACTCTTGCAAATTTGTCACTTTTTGCAGATTAAATATATGTAAACAGCTACCTATGGACACCTAAGTGACTTCAGCTACCTAAGTGACTCCATGCGGAGCAGCAGAGACCACAGAACAGGAAGAGTTTTAGGACCTTTCCAGCAGGCCTGGGAAGAAGGAAGCAGAAGGAGTCTGATAAAGCTGGAACAGACAAAAAGTTACCTGGGATGGGATGAAGAGGGAGCGCACAGTTGGCTGTGAAGAGGAAAAGTGGGAGAGGTAGGCACTGAACAGAGCAAAGAGTGGTGTTGGTTGATGAAAATCAGAGTTGTGGCTAAAGTAGAGTGTTCCAGAACTTCAGTGCAAAGCAAAAGTGACACTGTGAACAGGAGAAAAGGAGACCTGAGACTGACCTTTGAAGATCACTTTCACTAGTCCATGTTCATCCATTTATGGTTTTCTTTACTAATAATCTGTTTAATAAATTTCTGTGGAGACAGACAGATGGAAGATCAAGTAGGTAAATAAAAGGTGGTATAGAAAAGAAAATAGAAAAGAGAAAGGAAGAGGTTAGGCAGGAAATGCAGATGTGGGGTGCTCAGGTGGGAAAAACACTGGCAGCGATGGTGTCTCCTGAAACCACAGGTATCCCATGCCTCTCCTCCACTTTCCTGGCTTAATGAGCCAGGAATCAGCCTCAGCTGAACACTATATAATGTTAGCAGAGATGTCTCCATTAAAGAGGAGGAAAAGTTCAGCAATATTAAGTGGAGGTAGAGTCTCTCTGGGGAGAGAGATAAAGGGAGATCTGCTTCAAAGGAGAGGCAGTGAGTCAGCACTGGAGAGGCAAAGCAGGGGATATTTCTATTGCCAGGTGCCCAGGAGATTTGAGGAGATAAACACTTCTTGCTGTCACTAAGCCTTTCTCCATCACACTGTGAGCAATGGCACTGTAGGAGACAGGTGGCCTTCTGTTGCTTCATGGCTGTTGCTGGGTGATTGGTAGATCGTATGCCAAAGTTCAAAGTTAAATTTCCAGGAATTGCTCAACCCAGGAAGCAGTCAGCAAAATCGGTGAGATGATGGAAGTTATTCCTCAGTAAGACAAAACTTCTTGGGGAAGAATTGCCACCTGGGATTTTTCTCACCCACCTGTTTCCTTTGCTGAGCCCTAAATTAATTGCCCCTCTAAATGCACTTTTTCTGCTGGGCTGATGCCAAGTGGTACATGCAAAGGGGGCTGAAGAGAAACATGTCCAGATGTTTTGGTTGAAAGCCAAGGTAAACAATTCAAAGCAAGAGGTAAATCAGGAATTAATAAAGATGAACAGTTAATTATTTCTTTCTCCCATATAAATTGGGGAATGATGAGTCTGAAATCAGGAAAAGAGCTGGGAGAGAAAGGAAAAGAAAGATATCTGTATTGGTTCATGCTATACCAGTAAGAGGGAGGTGGGAAGTGCTTGGCAGTTCCCTGCAGGCTGATGAGGTGGAGAGGGTACCATTCCAAGCCTTACTGCTTTCCAGCTGGCTCAGATTGATGGTGTTTGCTATTCCCATGATATCTCTGATAGCATCTGTCTAATGTACTAATGACAAGATGCTTCATTCACCACTCAAAAGAGGGATTAGGGCTCAAATCGCCATTCCAGCTTGTCACTCACCAAGGAATTAAAATCTTCTTTGAATGTGGAATTTACTGACCCTGTGGGAGAGCCTAAGACTAAGGAAATAATGCTTTAAACATGAGATCACTGAAATAAAATAACTCATTAGCTGGAGAGTGTTCATCTTTCCAAGCTGTGGCAGAGAGCCACTGGACAACATGACACAGGCACCACTCTCATGGTCCAGCCAGGTCATCACAAATACCCCAGACATTTCCTCCTCTGAAGAAATAGCAGAGTATAGTGCAGGAACACCAAGAGATGGCTTTTAAGGAGTTTATGGGGTTGTTATGGGAGAGGCTTTGATCTGTGTCTTCCCTCATGGAGCAAATTACCTACTTTTATAAGTCCTGACTTATCACTGACAGCTGGCCATGGTCACAAATCTGAGTCAGGGGCTGTGAGGAAATCACTTTGCATTTCATCTGAGCAGAAGGCTGATGCTGATATTGATGCCTTAAATGAAGTTATATAGATGTGCCCACATGGGAAGACAAGTGTCCTGTAGCACAAGCCTTGGATGTCTTCAAGTTCAGCTGTGCTATGAGGTTTTACAGTAGAAGTGAGCTGGTACTGAAGTAAATGTGCACAGTGGTGGAGAGCAGCAGTGTCTCAGGAAACTAGATGGCTGGGCAATGATACACAGTCACTCTAGGTGCTCTGGGCTCCTCCATGAATTACTGAAATCTGTGGTTTTAGAAAGTCTGAGGGCACTGCCCTCTTGCTCCCCTCCCTGCTCTCCGCCCACCCTGGCCCCCCAATTTTTGAAAACATGTCTTTAGAATTGTCCAAGAAATAAGATCCTTTAAGAAATGTCCAGTGAATTCCAGGTCTTACTATTTTGCATTGGTTGTGGGTTTTTTTCGGTTTGTTGGTTTTGTTTGATTTTGTTTTTTATGGGTTGGGATTTTTTTTGCTATTGTAGGTCTAACTTCTCTTCATACTACACATAATTTTGTTGGAACCATTCTGAACTTATCTCCCTTGGAAAATAAGTACAATTTGAGCCAAAATATGCTGCAAGTTGAAGCAATTGTGTCACAGTTGGTGGAGTTACTATGGATTGATGGACAAGGTATGACTCAAGGTCAAAAGCCCTTTTTTATTTTTTGGGCTCTTTCCATCTCTGGAACAATCCCTGCTAACATCTCACACCAGTGGCTTTCTCCAGCTCTCTTGATGATGGAAAGCTCTCAGCTTCCCTTCAGAGAAGCCTGTTTCCATGTGATCAGTGAGGCTGATGAAATCTCTCTGAAAGACTTAAACTGAACCTGAGCTCCCCTAGGAATGAAGCACAGCTGGGTAACCCAGCTTGTGTCATGTCCACAGATCATCCCTCAGAAGGCAGTTCCCTGGATGGGATGTGCAACCTGAAAAATCTGCAGAGCCCACAGCAACTGACAGATCCTACAGCTCCTAGAGGGTAGGATGGTAAGAAGGCAAGCCCAAGCTAGCAAAAATCCTACCTTGGTAAAAAAAATGAACCTACCTTGGTAAAGAAATGCTACTTCATGCAGAGCTTTGAACTATCCTGTCACTGGAACCAAGGAAGCAGAGATCAGCTCCTCCCTCTTCACTTCCCCTCCATAGGCACCTTGAGAGAGCAGTGAGTTTTTCCCCCAAACATAGCCCATGTGTTAGTCCTAGGAGTAGTTTTATTCAGCATCTTCATGGATGACCTTGGGGAGTGACTGAACTCCCTGCCTCCCTTCCCCTCAATTTTTTGGACAGCCCCAGAAGAGACAAGTGCAATGCCTTGACATTAGACAGATAGCAACACTGGGAACAGTGTCCCAGCAGCAATGGTCCCTAGGGGCTGGTTGGTGGAAGATGTTTTGCAGGGTGCTGGCCTTCTCTGTGCAGATGAAGCTGTTAGGATGAGGCAGGGTATCACCAAGGAGTCAGCCTTCCTCAGGGAATGGGAGTCTTTGCCTTCCAGACCATTGCTAGAGGCAGGCAAGAAGCTGCTGAAGAAGTGAGAGGTGGGCAGGAACCATCATTTTGCCTTGCTTCAAAGGCATGGATAAGTTTTGTTGGCCCTGACCAGCCTCTCCTGGGTCTCCCACTGCAACATCTTCTCACGGGACCAGGAAACCCATTTCACCTCAGCCCTGGGCTTTTAGTCCCTGCCTGAGCTGTAATGTGGTCCATCTTCCCCAGCTATGCCTGGCCATATTTACGGTTTGTCTGAACCCTGGCAATTGAACAGGCTTCCTGGCTTGACCTCATACCTGCCTGGCAATCACTGGACTGTGACTGGCACTGACTGCCACCACCAGGAGTGATACTGACATACAAACCAACTTCTCACCTGGACCTTGTTTTTGTTTTGGACCACAAGCTCACCTGATGATCTGGACTGCCAGTCCATCCCTGGACCTGCTTGCTTTCATCTTGTAGGAAACTGGGACAAGACTTGGCTGGAGAGACCTTGTCCTGCCAGCCTTTTCTCCCTTGTCTCCGGGATCCCAGATGCTTAGGAGCAATTGTCCCATCCCTCTGCCCTGACAGAAGAAAACTTTCCCAGTAAAACATGTTCACCCAAGTTCACTCTTCTTCTGCAAGTCAATCCTTTTTTCCTACAAGACCTCACTACAACTCTTCCCTTCCCAGTATCTGTCATCAAGCCATCTGGAGCCCCAGCCAACTCATCCTCCTGCAGTGGCACCACCTTACCAGGCTAAGGTTGGAGCTGCAAGCTGAGCTGCCTCCTGAACAGTCCCTACCTGTACCTGTGCTGACAAATAAGCCATTAAGTTTCAGGGAGAAGGCTGATGTACACCACGGTTATGGGATATTTTATATTGTTTTAAGCCCTGAAGAGAGGCTGGGAGAGATGGAAAATGTTAAAAATACAGCTATTGTGGATCCCTGTGCCTGTGCTGGGTTGGAAGGGCACTGCCCCAGTATTGCTCTGAGGCATTGGGATCAGTGCTCATGGATTCCATTGCATTAGCACTGCCTCTTGCAATCATTCTGCACCCAATGCATCTAACAGCAACGTGAAGGAGTAGGTTGAAGTGGGACTGAGCAGAATGCTTTGAAGCAGGTTCAGTGGACGGCCAGAGGTTCCAGGTGTGAGGGGTTTTGACAAAGATGGGGAACATGGCTGGGAAGCACTGCTGGGGAGCAGGCTCAGCCTAACTGTTGTGTTAGCTGGAAAGTGAGGTGGGACACTGCACAGCATTGTCAGGAAGGCGGCCAGCAGATTCCTCAGTGATGGGGTAGCACTGAATGACCTCAGAGCACAAATGGTCTGTGCAGCTGGTGGACTCCTCTGAGCACCCTGCCTGTGCCAAAGAGAGCTCAGGGCCCCAGCTCTCCTGGGAGGCAGCCCACACCTTGTAGTACCCTGCAGATTGGCTTGCCTGCCTGTCTGCTGAGGCTGGGGGAGAGGAAAGGGTTGGCAGCTCACAGAATTATTAACAGAAGAAGCAGAACGGCAATGGGAAAAGTCAAAGAGTGATTCCACATGACAAAACTGGATCTGAAAAAGGCTGAGCAAAATTTAGTGCTGGAAATGAAGGGATTGTGACTGCTCTGAAAAGCTGCTATTACAGATGTTCTGAGTAAATGCTTGTGGTCAGTTTGAAAATATAGAAACAAACTAAACATTGCCATGGACTACAATATTAAAAGAGCAGTACCATTTCAGCAGCTTTCTCTCACACATACCCCTGCTGATAAGCCTCCACACCTTCAAATACTGCTCCGTTGGGTTCAAATGGCATCAAATCTTCCATTCCCCTAGATGCTTTTGGTGCCTCTGACAATATAGAATGGGAACTAAAGAGCTGTGTAAGGCTGGGTAACCCTGAAACAAGTATAGACCTCCTCATTCAGCTCCTGTGGAATCATCAGAGTAATTAGCCAGGGATATTGTCAAAAAGGGTTCCCACTAAAGCAAACTCTTGGGAAACTGAGTGTCCTGCTGAAAGTGTGTTGGGAGAGCTAGTTCCCTCTGTGGTCCTTAGGGTACTTGCTGGAAGATGCTGGATTTCTCTTTGGAGGGGCAGTGTTCCTTTGCAACCATACATCTGGCATCATCTGACTACAGAGCACTCTCAGACCTGATCCTTTAGAGCTGTGGGTGCTTGAAAAACTGCTGCTGTTCTGATGAGAGTGAAACAGTCTGCTGTGTGTATGCTGAGGGTGAGCAATAAGGGAAGAGAAAGAAGGGTGAAAAGAAGAGCCCTTCTTGACTATGTCCCTTTACTGTAATTACCTCAGTCCAGCTGTTCCTCATGCAGTTGGCACTGCTATGGCTTTGTGACACTGGCTGCCATGCCTGGTTCTTGGAATTTTCATATTCTGTTATTTTTCTGCGTACTGCCTATTCTGAGCCAGACATGCAAGAGACAGGATATTCGTTGTGCAAAACCAACCATAATTCAGAGGAGGAAATGAATGCATTTTCATACAGTATTTGTTACATATCATAGGCCATCCCCAATGCCTGTGTGTGTCACTCTAGTGGGCTGACCCTGGCTGGATGTCAAACACCCACCCCTCTATCACTCCCCCTCCATCGCTGGACAAGAGAGAGAAAATATAACAAAGGGTTCATGGGTTAAAATAAGGACCGGGAGAGATCACTCACCAATATTGTCACTGGCAAGACATGCTTGAATAAGAAATATTAATTGAATTTATTGCTAACAAAATCAGAGCAGGATCATGAGAAGTAATATAAGACCTCACGAAACACCTTCCCCACACCCCTCTCTCCTTCCTAGCTCTACCTCCTCCACAGCCTGGGGCCAAACTTCCCAAGAAACTATGGCAGTTTCGGTTACATCATGTTTCCATATTCTCTCAGTGTTCACTTTGACCAACATCTTGGTTGCCAGCCAGACAAAATGTGTGTGCAGCGTGGGTGAGAGAGGTGTAGGTGTTAAATTAACAAATTAAATTGCTCTTGAAATGCACTAGTGTGGACTTCATCAGTAGTGCAGCAGCTCTAGGGCCTCCAACAGCTGTCCTGTGCCCAGTGCTCAGGGAGTGGAGGTCAGGGATTCTCAAACACACACGTGATACACAGTACGTGACATATTCCCTGCCAATGAGGAATGCAGGACAAGCCCTGCAGATGTAGGGTCAGATGAACGGCAGATCAGGAGCAAGCCCTCAGTGAAATTGCTGCTTGTCAGTGCACACCAGGTAAGGCTGTGGAAGAGGTCTCTTCTCTAAACCAAACACCTCAGCAGGTGCCCATCTCAATAGGAAGAGAAAATGTAGGGATTCTGTCTTTCAAAAAATTAACTGGGAAATAAAAAAGACTACTGTATTTTGTTCCTATATCTGGAAGCATGTTTAAGATAGTGATTGCAGAGAAGGAGAGAGGGACTGGGGGAGTCAGGGAACCTGGGCGGCCTTCCCAGCATTGCGTTGTTAATTATAACAACGTTGATGTAAATGATAGCAAGTCCCCAGGGACATTTTTCAGTTCTGACTTGTCTTTCAAGTAGAGGCCATAGTCTCACACTTTCCACCAGGAGACTAGATTATACAGGGTCCCTGTTCCTGGAGAGCAGTGGTTACACTACACCATTTATGCCAGTGCTGAGTTCTTGGATATTGGATAGGTTTCTTTGGTACACTCACATCACCCCTAGCTGTAATGTTCCTGCCTTTTGGACTTTGCACATTGCAGGCTGTTCCCAATCACACCTTTCAGAATTGGTGTGAAGATGCAGCCTCGAATGGCACAAGACCTTTAGGTCATCAGCAAAACAATCCACTCCCCACCTCTTATCCAGAAGCACAGGGACAGCTGGGAGCCTGACTGCTACTCCTACTTGAACCATCTCTGAGTGGCAGCAGGCTGGCTCTTCACAGGCCTATGCCAGCAGTCCAGTGCATCTCACCCCATGCCCCTCCATGAGAGCAGAGCACTGAGTGACAAGCCCTTGGCATCACTATTCTTCCTTCTCCGATCAGGTGAGATGGTTCAGCCCTGTGCTGGAGACCCAGAGTATTAATGTTTATGCGGCTGTTCTTTTCTCTTAGACTGTCTTTCACCTCTCCCAGACTTTCTCCCAGTTTTCTGACCCCAGGGAGTGCCGAGGCTCATCACTACAAGTGCCCAGCATGGCTCTGGCTCTAGGGAATGGGGAGGCCAGTATTGTGACACATCCATGTCCTAGCTGCATGCACTACTGTTTCAGATACACAAACTGATCCACTTCCTAGAGAGAAAAAAAAATCAGTGTTCTAGAGGCAGATCTAGGGCCTGCATGGTGTCCATGCACCCAGGGGCTGTTTTCATCTCCATGCTCAAGTGAAAGAAGGAAGACCTTGGCACTGGAGTATGCTCTGGGGGCAGGCACTGAGAATAGATGGGATGCTTGCAAGTCTTCGTAGTTGTCATTCATGATTTCAGCTTCACCACAATGCTCTGCAGTACCGGTGTGTGTGAGGACCCTGACTCACGGAGCCCCAAGAGAGGTCCTTGAGCCAGCCGTGGTCTGTGCCTGGTCTCTGGCTCACTGGCACAGGCACCTCTGGTTGCCAAGGACAAGCACTGGCAGCCCATGGCTGTTCTGATCCTGCCATCAGGAGCGGAGTCCTCCTTGGCACAGCCCCGGAGCAAGGACCTTGTTCCAGCCCAGGGCGCTGCTCTGCTCCTGCGGCTGTAACGAGAGCCCGAGCTGGAGCAAAGGGCTCAACAAGGTGGGTCTGCCAGTGTGTGTCCCTGGGGATTCATAACGCTATGGCTAGAGCAGAACCAACCCCACCCCGACTCCTGAAAAAGAGGGCAGACGGACAGCCCTTTCCCACCCTTTCCCCCTGCCGGAGGTCACCTTCAGGCGGCGGCAGTGCCCCCAGGCCCAGCGCCGTGGGACGGGGCGGAGCGTCGCGCCGAGCCCCGCAGCGCCGAGCCCCTCCGGCTGCCGGCGCCG
>JANRGV010000001.1:79396346-79445190 GCA_024734035.1 Alethe castanea
GGCGGCGGGGAGCGGCGGGGCTGGCCGGCTGCGCTCGCTGCTGGACAAGGTGAGAGGCTTGGTGCTGCCCAAAGGCACCGTGCGAAGGGAAGTGGCAGCGCTGGCAGGATGCAAGGCACTGGGCAGGCACGTAAAAGGGCACCCACCGCTGCCAAGCTGGTTTTGGGGACTCGAGCGTGGTGCGCGCACCCATTGCCCCGGGGCTGATGGAGAGCTCCTTGGTGGCTTTGCCCTGGAAGGTCGCTCTGTGTCCCCTCGTGTTGGGTGGGATGGTGCTGCGGTCCTGCCGGGTTGGCTGGGAGCAAGGTGTGATGTGGCTTGGTGCCAGTGGGATTGCTGCGGGTTTGTGTCCGAGGAGGCTGTGGTGTGCTGGTGCTGGTTCGGGGCTCTCCGGGGAAGCTGCTGGGTGTCTCTGCCCAGGACAGCAATACGCAGCTCTGCTGCCGGCACAGTCATGCCATTCTCTGCAGAGAGTGTAAGCCTAACTAGCCTGCTGACCAGTTTTAGAGAGAAGCTCGTAAATCCACCAGCAATAAGGCCACAAGCAAACATTGCGATGATCTGTTCGTATCCCGTGCTGTATTAAACGTGGTTTGCACCAGAGCGGACCTTTTAGGGAAAAAAAGAAAGAAAAAGAGATGCCGTTCTTGAACCAAAAGTTACGAAGATGGAAGGATATTCTTCCGTTATGTTTGATGAGATTTTTAGGGGCAAATATTCTTCTTCACGGAATCTGCACCGCAACGGAGGTCTGAAATGGCCTCACTTCAGCTTCATCTATTGGTTTTATTATAAAGCTTTTACCTAATTAGAGGAGCCCTTTTTAGTGAAATTCCGGTACTCAGAAAGGTATATACAGGTGATATACAGATGAACTTCTTCACTATCTGTTTGATAAGCTATAAAGACAGCTCCCCTGGAAGTTTCCCTTGTAGTTTTCTTGCCCTCTTGCCATTGTCATGTCTTTCTCTTGTCCTTTTTTTGTCAAACTGGGGGCACCAGTGGTAGCTTGCTGAATTGTGGGCTCACCGATATAACTAAAAAGGTAGAAAAAATCCAGTAACTGGTTCTGTTGGTCTATCAGCCTTCAGAACAGTTCAGGAAATTTACCCAGGTATTCTTTATATCAATATATTTTTAAAATTTCAAGACACATCATAAAAAGGTAGATGAAGAAGAATACAAAACAGAACAAATGGGAAAAGAAATTTGTAATAAAAATGCAAATTCCACTGGCATGTGATATTCTCAATTGTAGTGCAGAAGCTGTTAACAGGTGGCCAGCTCTTCAGAAATACAGCTTTCCTAACTCAGCTGAATTTTGGAGATTGAATTTCAGACTGTCTCATGGCATCTGTATGTAGGAACCTCTGCAGAAAATGGAGTTCACTGTAGGAGGCACATTGCCTCCGAACAGATCTCTTCTTTTGTTACAATCATCTCAGCCTACATGAAACTGAACAGCTGTCTCTATTTTTTGTTGTTGTTTTGTTTTGTTTTGTTTACAGTGGAGCTTACTTTCTTAATTTAGCATTTGGAAAATGTTAGTTTGACTTGCATTGCTGATGTTTCCTGCATCTGATTCTTTTCAAGTATTTTCTTTAAGCAGAATGAATGCAGAAGCGGAATCTGTAACATCAGTAACCCTTGTTCTGTTATGCTCTTAAACTTGTATCTGTAACATTAAGATGTATATCTATATCACTATGGATTATTTCTACTGCAATTCTGTACCATCCAGTGTCTCAAGGCCTGTAAAAGTAGTGAGGCTATACCAAATCTACATTTCTGCCCATTAAGCAGCATGAACCTAGATGTGTCTGATTAATATGACTTTTTTTCCCCCCCTTTTTGCTGTCGCCCATCAAATGCCAGTGTAAAATCTTACTTTCTTTGGTCATTTGAAACACATTTGTATGTGTGTGTATGCATGCACTAATTTTGCCAAGCAACGCATTGTCTACCCAAACCCTTTTTGTGCCACTTACAAACATTTTCTGGATGATTTCAGTGTTTTCTTCTAGATCTTTCACAAAGGTGAAAGTATTATAACAGAGTTAGGATTAAAAAAAAATGATGTAGGACGAAAACAATAAAATGTGGTCTTTTCCTGTACTATATACTATATGCTGGGCTTTTAATAAATTAATTAAAATTTGTCTTGGTTCAGACCAATGCCAGGATGCATTTGTACAGATCACTTTCAGGAAACGACCAGTGAATGGGACATTTCAGGCAGGTGCTATAGGAACCAATACCAGAACTGCTTCAAACCAGCAATATAGATGGTGGGTGGGAAATGGTGGGAAATGCCTGCAGAACACTGGCCCTTACACGGCCCCTAAACAGAAGTGATAACAACTGAGTGATCTGAATTACTTGATACACTAAATCCACTTGAGCAAAATGTACTCTACTAAACATAGTGCAAAAATATTCAGGTAGAAACCAGGTAGGCAGCACCCATAAAGGATGTTAAAGAGGAAGTTAATTTTTCCCCCAACATTCCCCAGTAATCTGAAAAAACTCTGGATTCATAATGGACGTATAAGGTAGTACAGCCTGTGTGTCATTCTTCTAGCTGAATATGTGACAGGAGGCCAAAAACTCCCCAAGGCAGTCGGGGTTTTAACATGGGGGATGGGAGGAGAAAAATTATGAGGCTTTAGAAAAGAGCCATGAAACAAATCTGGGAGCTGGACAACCAGGCTGGACAATCTGAGAGCTTGGTTTGACAATTAAACAGAAAGTTATTTGAAGGCACTGATCCAGTCAGAAGACTGAGGGGTGTCTTTATCAGAGAGCACAGAGATGCTTATTCTCAGTTCAAAATGTGACCACATATTGTGGCAGCATTGCATCTGTTTTTCAGCTAACTGATGCAGGCACTGCAGAAGCACAGTGTGACAGATGCTTTGTGAAGCCTAAGTATGCATCAGTTAAATGCATAGCCTGAGCTTTAGTCTGATAGTTTCACACAATGTAATTAATTGAAACTATGTTCTCATAGCCTGTTGTCATACCTCTGGCCCCAGTGCATATAAATCCTGCAAGAGTCTGGAGAAATTTAACAGCTATTAGAAACCTCTTTTCTCTATCTGAGAAACTTCAGCAGCAGGTTAGGTAAATTCAGATTAGGTTATCATATGAATACCTAACAGCAAGGATGTTCACCCTGGCAGTTATAATTGACCAATTGTCTTTGGATCAAGCCTGAATGACTTTTTGAAAGAGATGCCCCAGATGCTGTCTGTTATTTGGTTTGTGTTAAAGCCCTGTAGAAGGTCAGACAAGAAAGTGGACCCCACATGCCATATGCTCAAGGCCATTTTTAATAGAGTATCTTTGATATGAGAAGAGGCTGAAACAGCTGAAACTCTTCAGCTTGAAAAAGAGAAGGCTCAGAGGGGATCTTATTGGTGTATATAAATATCTGATGAGAGGTGATGAGAAAAAGGGAGACAGACTCTTCCAAGCAGTGATCATTGATGGGAGTCTCCATCTACGGAGATATTGAAGACCTGGCTGAACACCTTCCTAAACAACCTGCTTCAGTTGCTGCAGCTTGAGCAGGGGAATTGGATTAGATGATCTCAAGAGGTCCCTTCCAACCTAAACACCTCTGTGATTCTGTCATCAGAGCACTGTCTCTGTTATACAGAGATCACACTGTCATTGTTTTTGTTTTTTGACATTTATGAAGTGCTTTTCTGCACGAAATATATTAATGTTTTCGATTTAAGAACCAGAATAACGTTACCTGGACTAAGACATTGTATCTCCATAGGCTAGATCCCCCTTAGCTTCTCAGGTGGTTCAGAAGTATCTCTTTGTGTAAAGGATGTAAGCTTTCTGCTGCTGTAATTAAAGATTCTTTTGAGGAATGACAGTTTCTCACAGTCAGCAGCCTGGGAACAAGACCTCTAGCAGGGATGAAGCACGGAAAGGATAGTGGTGGAAAGAACAGTTTTGAGTAGGACTCTGCCTGCTGCCTTCAATACAGCACAGCCCAATGGTGAATGCATCCTGGCCAGGGCCCTGTGACCTCCTCTTCAGCGCTTGTCAATCTGCAAAGGGAAAATGACACTTTGGAAGGTATCAGAAGTAGGTGCAGAGCACTCAGGCACACTCTACTCAGCAGTGACCCAAATCTGATCTTCACTTATCTTCCTAGCTAATCACAGTGGCATCGCAAAGAAAGACCTGACAATGTCAGCTATTTTCTCAAGTATGGACTTTGTCTTGTAATTAATGACTCCAAGAGCAGCAATGGCTGAAGTTTGCAAACTGTTCTGGAGTGACTACAGCTGGGGCTTCCTTCGTAAGGAGCCCTGATCAGACCCACAGGTCACAGCCCCTCAGGAAACTTTACCCATATCCTCTGGATGATCAGTTCTTCCAAGCTGGCTCATTCACTTTATTGCTCAACTCTGAACCTAGACCATTTGCCCTCCCATGCCAGTGAGGCCATGGATGGAAGTATGGATCTATTCCACTTATGTTGGAGTTGACCTTAATTGAGGAGTGGAAAGATACAAGAATTTTTGGGATTTGGTTTTTTCTGGGTTTTTTAATTGCAAAATCTTATGGACTGAAATTTGACTCCCTAAAGTGATTTGAGAACCACGAATTTACAGAAAAGCGTATCCTCCCACTCATAAAAGCAAGTTTTAGCATAGTAAATAGGAGAGGAGTAATGAATTATACCAAATGGATGAACCATGTTGTAAATAATTCAGTGCAAATAAAACATATTAATTAATAGCTATTTGAAGAGTATATAACTTTTGAATAATACTTAAAGTTGACGCAGTGAGAACATTCTAACCTTTACGCTAAATTGGAGTAAAAAGGGGCCAGCATACAAGGGAAGAAATTTTACCTAACTCAGGTTTGATAATTTCAGTTATCTAAGAAAGTTGTGAACAATGATTTGTAAAGAACTAGTATGTGACCATTAATTTGATACAGGAAAAACACTGTCTTACAGAAAAGATTTTTTGATACTTTTTTCACAGATATTGATATAATGTGTTCTTCAAATGACAAGCAGACATCTCTTCTGCTATTCCACTCCACTATTTAATGTGGCTTTAGCTTATCTAATATCAGAGAGAGGTCTACGCCTTTCCCAAATCTATTGCATTTTAGGTTTTTTCTCTATATTCCACCTAAATTTTTCTCTCTATAACACCTAAATGAGGAAGCACCAGTTGGAAATACTGTTGGCAGGGTGATCCATTTATGAGTTCTGAGATGCCCTTGCTGTCTGGAATTTCACAAGCCTTGTTGTCTGTGCAGCAAACAGAAGAACTTCAAAGCAAAATCTTGAAAATACTTTCCAGACCCTTTTCCCCCGTGAGTTCTCTCCAGCCTTCCATTTATCCCCTCCCTTGCAAACACTTGCTCATTGTTGTACTCTCTATGGAATGTACTAACTGCTATTGACTCTTGCACCAAGCCAAAACCTTTGCAGAAAACTAGAGCAAATTATTTGGCACTTCTGAATTAGATAAGATTTAGGAACGCAGTCTAGGAGAGAGGGAAGGGAAGAGAAGGGGAACTTTCTCACAAATAGTCGCAGGCTCCTGTAGAAATACAGCCTTGTCGATTTCCCGGGTTTAAATAATTCTTTTCTTCCAAATGTCTTTATTTTGAAGAATGACTGGATTTAGCAGCAGTGGGGTTCCTTTGCAGAAGAGATGTGGACATACTGGAACAAATCCAGACTGTGAAGACAGTTAAGATATGGGAATATCTCTTATAGGAAGAGAGGCTAGCAGAGCTGGGACTGGATCAGCCTCAAGAACAGAAGGCTTGAAGGGAATCATCAGATTGATACATATGAATGCCTGCAAAAACACACAGCCAGACATATCACAGTATCAGATGATACTGAGTGACAGAACAAGAGGGAGTGGGCCTGAAACAGAGTTTCAGTTAAAATCATTTTTACCACAAAGGTGATTGAACACTGGAACACAGCAGCTATGGAGTCTTCAGCCTTTCAGATATTTAAAAGTGGTCTGGACACAAGACAACCTGCTCCAGTTAACCCTCCTCTGAGCAGAATGTTGCAGTAAGTGGTCTCCAGAAGTACCTTCTGCTATTTACTATCCTGTGACTCTGGTTCTGTGGCCTTGCTCCAAAGCTAGGAGGAGCTTCCAGGCCTTGTTCAGAGAGAATGCTGCCACAGAGGCCTTAAAATGCTGCCTTGTAGCTGGCTGGGAAAAGTGAAAATACACTTCTCTGAAATGGGTCTGAAGCAGCTGGCTATAGCTCAAAATGCCACTGATGTCCTAGGTTATTTCCTGTGTAAGTTACTTGGCTGCACAGATGCATGACTTTTGGTCAGAAATGTCATCAGGCATGTGAGGTACTGAGCTCCCTTTGGCTTCCTCAGGGCACTCTGCCTTTTGTCACGTGCTAGCTGGGCCTCTGCCTACAGGACAGGTCTGTCTCATCCTCAAGACTTTCTCCAGTGAGCAGTAGAGGTGGAATTCTGAGTAGAGAGATGAGGTCTTGCTGCAGTAGGCTAAGGAGAGCAAGGGGGGGTGATTGGGTCACATTTGAAAATCTGGGACTCTGCTGATGTTTTGCCTGTTGTCTTATACTAGGCAAAAGGATTAGAGGGCTGAAGGACGTTCCCTTCAATACAGTGACCTTTTCTATGATGAGGGGCTTTGCCCAGGTATATGCTGTAAAAGATGTGTGTAAAAGTGCAAATTCAACTGTAGCACAGCAGCAAGAGTGCTCAGGCTCCAAGTGGCAGAAGTATGCCCTACCATGGCATGGTTTGTGTTGCATGTCTGACCTGGCTTTCCCTATGTGTGCTATGATGTTCCTGACTCTGGCTGTTTCTGCAGCACTCAGAGATGGCCGAGAGCTCAGCTGTGACTGCAGCAGTGTCAGGGAGAGCAGCACCAACCAAGCTGGAGGAGCTCCTGGAGATCACCGCTCAGAGCCTGGTGCGCGCCGAGGTGGCTGAGCACTACGAGGTTATCCGGGAGCTGGGCAGGGGCAAGTATGGCCACGTGATGCTGGTGACCCACAGGCAGAGAGGTAAGGAACTGCCTGTGCCCTGTGAAACACTGTGCCTTGTCTCCTCTCCTCTCACCAGGGCATGGGGTGGGCTGCTCGTACCTCAGGGCCAGGCACCAGGCATGGCAGGGAGGATTCCCAGGGAGACCAGCAGCATGGGGACCTCCCCAGCCAGGAACCATTCCATTACATCCAGCCAGGGACCAGGTGATGCCAGGAGGCAGCCCAGAACATCTGGCAAGGTTATAGTGATGAAACAGGTCCAAGGTCAAGCTGGAAAATAAATCCACAAGTCAGGATCAAGAGAGTTCACAGATAGGCCAGATAGGCACCAGCATGGATATGGTATAAATGGAAAGCAGGCCCCCCACAAGGTTCAGTCAGGGAGCCCCAAGCCTGAGCTGGGACCCTAAGGCCCATGGACAGAGGGTGTGAATGAAGGTCCTTAGTCGGCCATATCAGTGCCCTAGACTGCTCTTCCCCAGCTCAAGACTGATGGGCCCACGTATCCTGAATGTCCCCACTCTGCCCAGAGTGGACTCTTGTGCAACTCTTGTGCAAGCCCAGAGCTCAAAACTCCCACCCCTGGCAGTGCCTATTTTCAGACCTGGTGTCCACAGTGTGTATCCACACAAACTTTGCACTAGAGACCTCCCTGTCGTTGTGGCTGCTCTGTCCTGCCATGATGTGTGACTTCCAGAGGAGTCTAACTCTC
This sequence comes from Alethe castanea, assembly GCA_024734035.1. NCBI lineage: Eukaryota > Metazoa > Chordata > Aves > Passeriformes > Muscicapidae > Alethe > Alethe castanea. The sequence continues at coordinate 79,404,103 of JANRGV010000001.1, forward strand.
TTTTCCCACCCCCAGGGACTCCTATGGCTCTCAAGCTGCTGCCCAAAGCCAGTACCAAGCTGCACACCTTCCTGTATGAGTATTGTGTAGCACTGTCCCTAGCCACCCACCCTGCCATCATCGGGATGTTTGGAATTGCCATTGAGTCCAGCCAGTACTATGGTTTCCTCTATGAGCCAGCTCTGCACAAAGACCTCATCTCGATCATCAAACCCCGCGTGAGTGTTGCTACAGGGCCATGGGGACCAGGCTGTAGCGTTTGGTGCCTCTGGAGGGCGGCTGGGTCAGAGGGAGGGAGATAAAGGCAGTGGCTGTGGGTCTGTCTGGGGTCTGCAGCACTGAAGCAGCCTTGTGCTGGCGAGGCGGGGAATGCGGAGCTCTTTCCCAGTGCGGAGCCAGGTGAGAGCCCGGCTGGCAGGGCTGCCCAGGCGCCCCGTGTGTGCCATCCCCCTGTCCCCGCGCAGGATGGGATCCCCGAGCCGGCCGCGAAGCAGTGTGCCAGGCAGCTGGTGAGCGCGCTGGAGTTCATCCACAGCCGGGGGCTGGTGTACCGCGACATCAAGCCCGAGAACGTGCTGCTGTTCGACCCCCACTGCCGCCTCGTCAAACTCACGGACTTCGGGCTCACGCGGCCCAAGGGCACCAAGCTCAAGCTGGTGGCCGGGGTGATCCCCTACACTGCCCCCGAGCTGAGCAGCACCGCTGACGCCCAGGGCGTGCCCATCGACGCCAGCATGGATGCCTGGGCCTTCGGGGTGCTGCTCTTCTGCCTGCTGACCGGCTACTTCCCCTGGGAGCAGAGCCTGCCGGAGGACCCTTTCTTCGAGGACTTCGTGCAGTGGCAGGAGACGGGCCTGGAGAAGGATGTGCCCCGGCACTGGAAGCGCCTGACGGCCGAGGCTGCGGGCATGCTGCGGAGCCTGCTGGCTCTGGATCCCGCCAAGCGCGGCCCTGTTGGCGGCGTGCTGCGCTACGTGCATTGCCCGTGGCGGCTGGAGGGTGCGCGCGCTGAGGAGGCTGCCGTGAGCTCCTAGAGCCTGCTCCCCACGGCTGGAGGGGAGGAGGGTCTCAGCCTGCTGGGGGCTTCAGGGTTGGGGCACCATGGTGGCCTGGTGAGAGGCCATGGTGACCCAGCTTCTCTGCAGCGCTGTCCCTGCTGCCACAGTCAAGCTCTGATGGTCCTCACCCCATGGCTCAGTGCTGCCCAGTGCCACCTCCTCCTGGCTTGAAGACATCTTTCTCTTGGAAATGACTGTGTGTGAAGCACCCACTTGTTTCCTAGCCACAGGAACTCCAGGGAGTTATTTAGGCTGCAGCACATGCCGTGTCTCAAAATAGAGCAAAATATGTACTTTTGTGTTTCTGTATGTGGCTTGTTTTCCCTCATAATAAATGCCTGCTGGGACCCACTGTTGGGTTGGAAAGCAGGGAGCGTGTCAGAACTTGCAGCTATCTCAAGCTGTCCAAGGCAGAATGCTCTCTGAATGCTGCCTGTGCCCACACCAGGACCCTGGAGGGTGGCTTCAGGATGGTGGGGTGGAGGGGCTGGGCACATAGCCATGGATCATGGCTGGGGAATGGTTTTGGTGTTGAGGTTATCTCATGCCAGCCCAAACACCTCTCTTCTCTTGTGCTGCCCTCAGGGCCTAAGACGATGTCCTCATGCTCTTCTACATGCCTGGTTACCCCTCTAGAAGACCTTCCTTCTCCCCTTTCCTATGACACACCTTTAACCCTTCCCTAGACACACACCCCTCCTAATGCCCCATATCCTCCTAGGTGCACATTTTAGTCCTGAAAGGAGTAGCAAAGAGGGAATTAGGGGTTAGTAGCCCTTTTTAGTTTTCTACCTCTTTTCAATCCCTTTTACTGTTGGTAATAATCCCTTCCTGCACTTAACCTGGTCTTTTGCTGGAAACTCACAGCTCATTTTCCACTCTCAAGGGCTTCATAACTTCTAAAAATGTAGTGTCCCCGCACTATACTTTCTATCATTTCAGCTTCTTTTTCATGTCAGACACTTTCCTGCACACACTCTTTCTTCTATGCTTCCCCAACCTCCAGCTCTTTTTTCCCAGCTTCTTCTCACCCACTGGTATTTTAGCATTACTTAACTTCTCTACTAACACTACCCATCGCCTTTTGCTCACTCCTCTCTCAGCAACATCACCTCTGTACTACTATTTTGTGCTGTTCCTGCTCTCTACATCACTTGTGCATTAAGTCTTCCGTCCAACTCCCCAACCTACTTATCAAACAGCATTATGCTCACACTGTCCAATACAGTTTTTTTCTGCTTACTTCCATCTCTTAGAATCTTTCATTACTTGAAATAATAATAAATGCTGCTCAACTCCAGCCTGCTGAAATTTGGCTTTAATCACTCTTTAATTACTGTAGGAATAGCAGAGCAATGTTAAGGTGCCAACACAGTCCCTGTATTTAAAATGGAGAAGCCTTAAGACCAATGGACCTAAAGGCCAGGTAGCTGGCAACTATTCAGTGAAAAATAATGGCAAATTTGTTACAGGTGCTTGCTAATGGAGAATTACAGAACAGGAATGTGGCTTTTTGGAATGAGACATTCAGTTTTATAATGAAGTCGTGTTTGATACAGTGAATTCATAGCGTTAGGGTACAGAGTTTTGTAAGGCATGACCTATTGATAAAAAGCGAATTGTGGTATGTTGTATTGATTCAGAAGATGCACTATGAGAAGTGCATAAAATATAGATTAAGTGGATTAAGAAGTTTCAATAGGCAGAAGAAATAATTGTCTGGTTGGAATGCTCTATTTTGTTTGCTTTCTGCAGGAATCAGCTGTAAAATGAAAACTAGTTAACATTTCTGACCATGATTTTAAGGAAAATACAAAGCAGGTAAAACCCTACAGATGACACAAGTATGAACAGGGTGGTAGCAAGAGGCTACTCAAAGATATCTGAATGACTTGATAAATTATGTATATTCAAACAAAATACACTTTCTTACAGGCAGGAAACACATAATTAGGTAGGAACACATAAGAATAAAAGCCATTGCTGTAAAAAGATGCCTAAAAATTTTCCAAGAGGGTACACAAGATTACATGAATTTTTATTGTGTTGTACTGTTAAAAAAGGCAAATGGGCTCCTTGCATGGCTAAAGAGGGGCAGAGTAGGGATGGTCAAATCTTCAGCAAAACAGCTAACAAGATTCCTGCTGGCCTAAATACGAGTGTGGGAAGAAGGAGTGAGTGATCAGGATTTGATACCTCATGGGGAAATCCTGGGTATGGCGCTACAATTACAGGCAAGCTGGAAAACTGGAGACAGCTCAGAAAAAATCATGGTGGGACTGTGGTTTAAGGCTGTAAGAAGAAATTAACGAGCTAAACTATCTAAAATAGAAAGACTGATTATAGTATAGAATACTGAGAAGAAAAGACCACCTAGTAATGACCTATTTTAATTTGAGAATGATCCAAGAGCAACCATGAGAGGCTGAGGCCAAACACTCCAGTAGTGAGCATGAAACCATCATATGAGTAGAGGCTGAGAGAATGAGCAATGCTCAGCCTGGAGAGAAGTCAGGCTGAATCTTATGTCTCTTTATACCTCCAGGCACAAGTATAAATTGTGACAGGGGAGTCATTTATACAAAAGAAAATGGCTTTATGGTGATGTTGGCCAAACTTCATAACATTGGTTGTGTGTCTGTGGCTTTGGCGATGTTCAAAAGATGATTGGACAAGGCTCTGTAAATTTTCTCTAGCTGTCTCTTTTGAGAATGAGATTGGTGTAGGCAATCTTCATACGTTCTGTCTGGTATCAACCATGCTGTGATTCCACAACATTTTTTATTTTGAAGACACTCTGTGTTGTAGCTAAGGATGTTTATGGCCACAAAATGTCTCTCCTTTGGAATTGCACAGCATGGTCTCAGCAAAGCTGCGTGCCAAATCCAAAAGCTTGACAAGAAAAGGTTAGCAAGATTTTAGGATTTATTCCAAATTAAAGTAAACCCGAACTGATGGAACACTGACATCTTTGGGGAAACAGATCAAGCTGCCCCATGCCATCAGGGCCTAGGCTGGTTTTTTGCAGGAGCCAATTATGCTAATGAGGATCAGGGATTTAGTGCTGCCTGACAAAGTCAATGTGACGGGCTATGGCAGTGAGAAGTGAAAAATGACCAGGATTGTTTCTCTGTCTCCTTTGTCACAGAGCCTTGAGACTTTGGTAGAAGGGGTTTCTGCTGCCAGAAAGTTGTGTGATGTGTAGTGAAGTGATGAAATCAGCACTGTGACTGCATCATGCATGTGATGGTGGTGGGGACAATGAAGCAAGCACAGATTTGAGCGCAGTGACAAAAAGCCCTGTCGTGAGCCAAGTCCCCAACTCAGGCTTCTTCTCTCAGTAGCTTGTTCATAATTGCAGCTGGATTTCTTAAATCAATGAATAAACAGACCTGGCCAGGACTATCCCCAGGGGGTCAGGAAAAGGATCTGGCTGCCCCCATCACCCCCGGAGCAGCTGTGGGAGAGGCTGAATGGAGCGGAGCTGTGCAAACACGCTGGCCCTTTGCACGCACAGCCTCTGGCTGCAGGAGGGCTGGCCAGGAGCCCAGCGCCGTAAAGGGCAACATTTCAGCTCATGCAGGCACGAGGGATGGGCTGGATCTGGTGTCATCCCCAGAGGGGCATCAGGTGGCTCTGAAGAGGAGGGAAAAACGCGGTACTTCGCTCCTCTCTGGGATGGAATGAAGAGATAACTCAGGTAATTGCTGAGCTCACCACACAATGTGAATTCTGGCTGCAGGTCCAAGAAGTGTGAATCCAGGCCCTGGTGCCCTGATGCCTGCGGCACACTGCATGAACGGGCTGGGAGCGTGGATCCCATGGCTTTTGGTGGGATGTATGCTCTATATTTCTGGATCCCCTTGTGCACCTCACCATGGATCCTGTTTCCACTTCTGCGGTGTACAGTCCACATGTCTCCTCAATAGTTACACTCAGCAGCAGCCTGGGGAATGTGGTGCAGATCAGAGACTCCAGGGTGTAGGGAAAGCATGGGCCAGCACTGCAGGTGGAAGTGTGATGGGATGAGCCTGGATCTGTTAACTGAACAGATAGTTTGATTGTAACTCTTCTCCCAGTTAGAAGTGTTGTTAGGAAGGAGTGACAATGAAAGCTATTTGCTAGACAGAGATGTGAAAATTCAGGCAGATTTGAAAGTGATGACCCAAGTTGCGATAATGGCTAAACAGTGCCCCAGATGAGTCATCTGAGAATTAAAATACTGAATGTTAAAGAGAGCCTTTAGGGAAATTATTTGGGCTAACCACAGGTCAGCAATGTCCCTAACACAGAGGCTGTTTTGTGATGCTGGCTGGACTCAGGACATAAAAGGCAAGGGAGGACCAAATTGCGTAGTGGAGTCAATGTCATCTCCTCTTTCTACAGGAAGAATAATGAAAGTCACTCTATTGGAAGCTGGAGCAACAATTAAAGGCTGGGTAGAGACCCAGTGTTCAGGGGTTTAGCAGTTAGGATTCTGGAGTAGTTTCTAGAAGCTTGCATTTAACTTTTCTTCTGCCTTGTTAACTCCAACACTATGTTACTTCCATCCCTTCCCACTTAAACCCCCCATAAAGTATCATTACTGTGACTGAATCAGTTTCTTAGGAAGGGTAGTATTCCCCAGCATTCCCTGAACAAGACCACATGCTGATCACCCTGTGTGATCCTTCCCACTCTGCACACATGTCAGGGCTTGAGACTGCAAAAGGACTGAGCACCAGTTACCAAAAATGAGTGGGGGAAAGCATCTCAGGCCAGGGAATGTGATAGGGCAGATGCAGGACTGCATGATGTGTGAGCCTAACTCTTCCCACACTGCTTCTTCTCAAGTTTTGACTTTCACTTCAAAGACAAAGCAGGCTAGAGCTTTGTTAAAAGCCATAAAATATGGCCCTGTTCTGAGCAACCCTCCTTCTGAGCACAGGGATGGGAAGAAAAAGTAACTAAGGAATAAAAATCGTGGAATTTGTTACCTTTCATTCTTACTCATGTAGGGGAATGTTGGTGACAACAGCAACCCCACTGATTTCTTCTAGAGCAGCTGAGAAGCCATGAGAAATCATAAAATGCCATTGTCATGCCAAAGAGTTGCAGGATTGAAAGTGACTGGAGCACAAGATACCTAGGCCCTGACATGGAGTTTCAGCTTTTAGCCTTTTTTTACCTCTATTCTGCATCCCTGGGTGGAGATGCAGAAACCATACCTTAGACAGGAAGATCAAAGGAACTGCCTTGGTGTGTTTCACATCCTGTAGGTTGCACAGTACCTTGCTACCCATACATTTTATTTCCCCTTGTGCTATGCTGTGTTGCTGCTGGCCACAAGAAGAAAATGACCACTACAAAATCCCCTAATGGCTAGTATCAGCCAGCATCCTAAACTTCCCTACTTAGGATGCACCGAGGTCTGACAGGCACACCAGCCAATAATCTGGGCTTGCCCATATACAGGTCTGCCTGTTGCTGTGGTGCATTTGTTTTCTTTCCCCTGGGCTGACAGGCAGCTGGGCATGTTTATAAGCTCTGTGCCTTGGCTCAGCTTTGTGCAAGAGAGGGAGGAAAGGGGATTTGGCCTGGCCCGGGGTGGTGACAGAAGGCAGTCACGGCTGTCACACTGACTAATTGCACTTCTAACCCTCTCTGCTGTTTACAAGCTGCCCCCCACCAAGGACTCGTGTCTCTGGCTGGCACCTGTGTCTCAGGGTAGACTCACACAAGGCTCCAGCTTCCCTGGTAGCCACCTTCTGTGTGCTAACTCAGATTGCAACTTCCACCTGTACTTTGCTGATATATTTCTTAGGGGATAGCAGGAAAAAATATTCGTGACTGAACAGGTTTATTTAAGTGAGGTGGTCAGGAGAAAATTTACCTTAAGTGGTAAAACACTAGTTGTTTTTTTTAAGTGTGTATCTGACATATAGATATACAGAGCTGGCTTCAAGCAAAGCACTCATGTTACCATGATTAGAGGTGGTGCAGATGTCTTGAAACCACTGCTTGAACAGTCCTGTGTCCTTGACCCCAGTGTTGCCCTGTGCCTGGCACAGCTGGTTGTCTTACCATCCACTGGTGGAGTAAGCAATGGAAGCAGAGCAAGGACAGAAATGTCCTGGCACTGGTTGACATCTACTGAATCTGCTCTTTCCAAATTCAGGTAGAGAAAAGTGGCAGCTTTCACATCCCCTTGTTCTGTCACTAACAGTTGTTGCAGCTGACATTTGCTTTGAGATATTATTTTATCTTCCTCCTCAGGACAGTAAATCTCACATAGAGTGCCAAATGCAGAGCTAACTCACAATTGTCTTCCCCAGGGGCATCCTGGACAGGCTTAACTCCTGACAACTCATTCAGCAGAGCTTCTCTCTGCTTTATGCTGCACCCCTTACTGCAGTTGCTTTATGACTTTTGGCTGCTGAGCCCTCTTGCAAGAAGCCAAAACACATTTAATTGTTCATACCTTTATGATTGATAAGCCCTTTGTGGCCTACAGGTCAATTCCCTGAGGTGTGGATTTGTTTACCTGTCCAAAGCCCTGGAAGTGAGCAAGATGAGCAAATGGTAGACCTCCATGCCTTTGAACTGGACGATGCGGATTAAGTGCAGGAATTTTACAATACACCAGATTTACATGATGAATCAAACTACAGACAGACACATGTCTGTTCTAGTCCAGGACTCAGCATTATGGCATACAGCCACAGATGTATCATGGAGGCATGGCAGGAATAGATGTGCTATCCTCAGAGGTACACATTATTCCAGGTGAGTGGTGAGAGCTGCTCCACGGATATGAGGCTTTGGTAAAATTACAGTGCTCACACTGCTGTGGACTAACATCTCTTACACTGAAAGAAAGGAAGTTACCAGGGACTCTTCCTCCTTCAGCTCTGAGGAACTTTCAGGGACTTTCCTTCTGTGGTACGGTTTATTTTCTGCCCCTTTCTTGCATTGTTTTCAATCTTTCTCACTCTTTCAGTCCTGTTTCTGTATCACTTGCCCATTCACCTTTCCCCCTTGCTTTCCCCATCATACTTCAGAGAAGGCTGCAGTGCCTTTATCCCATCAGGACTGTTTATCCCTCAGCTGGAAATGTAAGAGGGCACTTGCACAAAGAGCAGCTGCTGTTTGGGTACTGCTGGTAGAGGGTAGGAGGGGACTTCAGCATGGGAGTTGGGTGGCTTCTATTCCCAGCACCAGAGGTGAGGGCAGAGGGAAGCTGGACCTCCTGGTGATTCTCTGCATGTCTTTGAAGGTATCCATTGCCAAGCTCTGTTTGAGTTTGCTGTTGCTGGGCTGCCCCAGGAGCTGCTGAACTGATTGGTCTCTTCTGTACTGCTCCATAATGGAAATCTGGGGATGAAGTGGGAGCCATGCTAGGCAGCCATTCTGCCCTACCCCTGAGCAGCCTGCCACCCTCCCACTGGTTCCTGGCTACACAAGGGCATGTCAGGAATTGGATAGGGCTGGCAGAGACCTGGCTGTAACAGGATGCCCCTGTCCTTTCCTTTCTTTCTGTGACAGGAGATAGATGAGTTTATGGCATGTGGCGTGTGGGGGCTGCCAAGTGGCACTGGTGGAAGGAATGGTGGCATCTCAAGAGGGTAGCTTGCCACCACCACCACAAATCTGTTTGGTTCAATGAGTGGAAACCTCCCTGATAAGCAGTTTGGATTCAAAGCAAAGTCTTGAGCAGCAACATGGGTCACCCAGCAGGCTGGAAACAATACTTTAGCAATCCTGACTTCAGGTCTCAATAATCATTAGACATATCACTGTTCTTCCAGAGTTAGGCAGAGAATTGCAGGTCCTGACCCTGACTGCTCATTTTCCTTTCCACTCATTCCCTTCTTACCTCATGTTAGGGAAAGTAAGGCCAATCATGGCTGTATGGACCCAGGTCTTGTTTCCTGTATTTCCAGTTTTTGGTATTTTGCCAAGCTCTGATACAGGTTTTGTTGTTGGTTAGTGGCTCTTGGGATTGTTTTCATCTTGTTAGCAAGGAGAGGATGGCTGTTATATAACATCCTTATGTTAGAATTATGCAGGAGAGAGTAAAGGTCAGGACCAACGCTCAGGTTGAATTAGACTTCAATTCGCATCTCTGCTTCTAAATTTTCAGCTTCTTCTTAAGGTTTGAGGAAAATGGCATGGAGAATCTGCTATTTTCCCATAGGTAATCCTAATCAGATGGTAAAGAAAAAGAAAGAGAAATTAGAAACCCTCTGGTAGAGGAGAGGAACCTTTCCTTACCAAGAGCAAAACAGGAAGATTTGCAAGGCTGGCTCACTTTAAGTTGGATACTGCTCCACTCTTTTTTTGTAGCTCTTCCTTTTATTCTGGGGTCTCAGGGGATATTGGAAGAAATTTCCATGCTGTTCACAAAGCTGTTGCTTTGCAAATCTCCCTCATTAGCCTAGCTTCATTGTCTTTGTGATTTGAACATGTATTTACTTCAGAGAAAAATCTGGTCACCATTTCATTGACAGACAATTTTCTTGCAATTAGGAGGCAAGGGCTATTACCTGACAGGCTGCAGACAAGGGAAGAGCTTATGTAGACACATATTGCTTAGATTAGAGGAGTAAATCTCACCCTTCTGTATAGCTTGTCGGGCAAGCACCTGGACACCTGTCATATCTGGGCAGTCACTAAAGCAGACAATTTTTTGCCTGTGTCATGGAGCTGAAAAGAAGCATTTAAAAACAGAAAATCAGGCAATACATGTCTTGAGACAGACTTCACAGCTTCAGAGAAGAAGAATTTATTGGATTTTCTTCACACTCACACATTTTATTTCCTTATAGCAATATCACTAAGCTAGTGATAAGGGAATAACTACGAATAGTTGCTGAAAAAGGGGTTTATAGCCTTCTCAAGCCTTCTTGATTTTCAGGCCTACAGTTCTGCTCCAAGACTTAGTTATATTTGTATGCAGAGAGGATAAATGTATATGTTTACTGTAGGTGAGTAAATTGAACACTAGATAAATTCAGCATTAGATTAGGAGCTGGTAAAGTGTGATAGCATGTAAACCGGGGTATGTGTAAATTATTTCCTGAACACCCTTTCTGTATCCCTCCTCCCTGATGGAGCACAGCCTGAGTGTGCACTGTTACTGGTCACTCAGGTCCTGATTTCCACAGAGATCCCGGCACACAGAGCAGAAGCCAACAGGACCAGGTCTCTGATGTGGACAATCAGGACACCAGATCCACTAAATTACCCTCTGTGTGCTCAACAAGACCCCTGCTGTGTCATCTGTGGCACCACTTCAACTCTCATAGGAGCTGGCCCGACTTCCTTTAATGACCTGGAACAGAGACTACAGCTCAGATCTGGGAGAAAGGATTATACTCCCACACTAACTACCAATGGTGTGTGGTTCTGTCCCCATTCTGCCTTATCTGCAGAGTAATTTCTTGGAGCAAGGTATGATCTGCTTTTTGCATTACCTTAAAGGGACTGTTTCACTACAGAAATTCTCACTGCCACATCTCAGTCCCTTGGATGCTCACACTGCTGCATTGCAGTGGCTGAAGCTTCCAGTGCTGGGAGCGTGCCAAGGATTCAAGCACCCATACCCGCTATAACTCCTGCCTCAGGAATCCAGATTTGCCTGGGACTTAGTAACATGACCTGTTTTCCACCAGCTCTAAAGTGTCCCCTCCAGAACTGAGTTTCATCTTCTCTCATACTTAGTTTAAGCCAAGGAATTAAATCACTGCGACAGCCCCTGAACTTTGCTGTCCCTGTTAGCTTTTGCACTTCTACTCAAAAGCATTAATATGCACTGCTTTGTTTTGGAATAGGTACATCCTCTGTTCTCTGCTCTTCCTAGACAATCAGGAGCTGGAGGTTACATACTCTCTAAGTAAAAAGAGAAGAAATTGCTGTAAATTTTCCTTATCAAAGAAAAGAAGGCATGGCTGTGATGATCTGTCTGTCTCCTGGGCCCCTGCATGATCCCTGTATGAAATAGCAAGAGAGGGGGCTTGATCCAAACCTGGGGGAGTCAGAAATGGAGCTCCCATGGGATTTGTAGCAGTAGCTTTTCTTAGAAGTGAGTTATTGTAGCTGAAAAGCAAGGCAGCATAGCAAGTGTTAAGAGGATGTACCATTGCAAACTTGTGCTGAAGTTACTCAGGTAAGGGTATTTCCTAAGTGGATTTTCAGTCATTTCAGTCACTTCTCCTTCCCCACTCCTCACCGTACATCACCTTCTGTCCCTCTGTACCCACTCCCAGCCAATAGCACTTGCACTCACTTAACCTTAACTATTAGTGCTGCCCTTAAACCAAAGGCAGTGCTGGATACTTGCCTTTCCCAGCCTTTGGCCTTCTTCCAATTACGGCGGACACGTTAATGAGAAGACCTCATATCTAACGGTCTAGTCAAGGCACTTGCAAAATGCCAGCCAGCACAGTAGCTGGATGTGGAAAACAGAAACCAGCTAACGTCAGCTCAGAGCAAGACTCAAATTCAAAGAGCAGCAGAGAGCAGAGAGAATCCATGACCACTGGGGTGAGCACATCAAGACATGGTTCAAGGGTCCTTGGAGAAGCATTATTTTCACTGGAAAACCCAGCTGAGGGTGGGAACTGTCAGCTCCTGCCAGTGGGTTTTGGGTACACACACCTGGCAGCAGGCAGCTGGGGAGTCAGTGTTGCACACGTGGGGGAATGGGCAGGAGATTGCAGAGGACTTCTCACTTGTGAGCTGGGTGATGAGAACGGTCAGTGAGTGATGAGTACGAGCAGCTGGTAGAGAATTTCACCACGGGACAGTCCAGTTTAGAGAGTGGGAACTCAGCAATTTTAATGTTAGGCAGTTTTTTATGATACTCTCAGAACTAGGTGCCATAAGGCACATAAATCACATCTTGAAACTGAGACAGTGTGAGACCCTGATGCCCTGAGATCAGAGCAGCTGAGGTGACACTAGATAGTTCCCTGTGTACATGGGCTCTGCTTGTGCCAGCAGGGAAACCACTCCCTCATGATCTGGAGTGAAAAGATAAATGACATTTTTTAAGAATCAGCTTGGTTACTTACAAGTTTTAGAGAAACAGACAATTTTCTTCACATGGTATAAAAAAGCACCATATTGCATCAGAAATCACAAAATCTTTAAATTCATACCAGATTTTAAAATATTTGAGTTGTATTTATTTTTGTTTTAAAACCAAATAATTTTAAATTAAATGTGAATTCAAGGAAATTTTTTCAAGACTGTTCATTTAATATCCAACTAATCAAAATACTTAAGCAGCGAAAGCAATGCTGCTTCAGTGGCATTTTTATAAATTTTAATGAATTACAGTTTTTTGTTACTGAACTTGTACAAGGTTGCCCCAAATACAAAAATCAATTTTTTTCTCACAGAAATTAGGCTGTAGGCAGAAAGTACTCTTCCTGTAACTTTGGACTGTGTTCCAGGAAAAGAGGTACCTCTAAAAGCCTTAGATGCACCTCTTTAAAAGTCTTAGACAGCTTCACAGTTTTGGCAATTGCCTTGTGAGAATCAGAAACAATCTGCCAGTTCATCAGTGTTAGCCAGTTACTCCTTGGTCTTTACATCAGCTAGTTTTATGTATAGCACAAAGTTTGAAGAGCTTGTCTCAACATAGTTATACTTCCACATTAGATCAATGGTTTAACCTAAGCCAATATCTTCTCTCTTAAAAAAATAGTTATAAGAACAGGGCAAGCATACGGTCACAATTCCTCAAAGACACTTCCCAGCTTTCAGCAGATTTTAACTTGGGAGGAATCTGCAGATAGGTGGAGACTTTAAATGTAGCAGTTCTTAACAGATTTTTTTTCCCCTCATGGATTTGAGAATGACACTACATATTGCAGTCCAGGGAAGGGAATATATCATCCTTGGCAGCACAGCTGGTTAATGCAGAGGAGGAAGTTCCTCATTGCTGCTTCCGCTTTAGGCACTGCATTGGAATACTTCGAAGATGACATGGAAGAAGTCAGTATCTTTTCTTGTTGTCAAAAACCACTGTCTCCCATTATGGGCCTTACTTCAAACAGAAAAAGTTAAAATAGACACCAAGTATTTAAAATCCTGTGTTACTCAGCTGCTTGACTTTTCTGAGAGGGAGAGAGCACTTCTGCTAGTACCCATCCCTCAGAGCTTATGTCTTTAGCAGTCCATGATAGATCATACTGAATCTATTTTCTTAATTCTAATATATTTCTTTACATCCTGACTTAAGTTCCAAATGCCCACCATTCCCTGTAATCAAGCTATCTTTCCTTTGCTCACTTTACTTTTGCTTGAACAGACCTTCTTGCTTATACACTCCAGGAGAGCTGCTCATGCCAAAGAGTGAGGACTTCTTCAGTGGCCCTCTGAAATTCTCTTTCCAGAAAACTTCTGGCCACTGTTCTCTTCCAGAGGTCCTTGGCTTCAATGTACGCAAACAAAAAAAAAAAAGAAAAAAAAAGAAAAAAAAAGAAAAAAAAAGAAAAAAAAAAAGAAAAAAAAAAGAAAAAAAAAAGAAAAAACAAAGAAAAAACAAAAACCCAGCAGATTCAGCCACAGTGACCAGGGTCAGTGAAAAGTCAAGATCACCAAGCAAGACTAAGGGCAAGCCAGAAAGTCAAACCAGTGTCAGTATCATCAAGGCACAGGCATAGGCAAGGAGACACATCAGGCAAGGAGAAAGGGCATGGGCTGAGCTTAAGTGCAGCTCTGGAGCAGAAGAGGGAGAGCTTCTCCCCAGCTCTCTCTCACCCCCAGCATTTTCCCATGTTCAGTGAGCACCCAGGCACCAGAGAGCTGGCAGAGACCTCTTTCTCTCAGAGCCTGTGCTGCTGTGAGCCTCACCACAACACAACTACTGGTCCCAAATAGGTCAGGGAGGGGCTTCACAAGGAACCCAGATTCTTGTGCGTGTACACAGGCAGGTATCACAGAGCCCATATCTTACAGAGAATGTACTACAGCTTTACTCCATAGTCTTTGGAGTTTAGCAAAGTGTGTCTCTCTTGTGTCACAGAGATGAGTTGCTTATAAAGCAAACACTGTCAGTCCATTTAATTAGCTCTTTAACATGGTGAGAAATGTTCCCTGGCAGAGTTCCTGGGAAACCCTCCAAGATGTGACATGGAGAGGTACTTCTGCACAGGGAGGACAAACAAGGCTAGTCTTCCAGACCCAAACCTCACGACTGAATCATTGCTCTTCAGATGATGATGTGTCCAGAGGGTGTAACAACCATCTCCACGGCCTAGGTAACAGCAATTTTTAATGCTCCGAGGGACAGTCCTGCCATCCTGCCACAGAGGAGAGCAGCTCCATGGTGCCCCCTTTTCTGTGCAGACTTAGCATAAGGACATATAGCAAGGTAGGTTCTGGAGCCACTCAGATCAGATTTGGTAAGTAGGCATCCTAATATCCAAATGTCTTGATATTAGAGGGAGAGCAAAGAGACCTGCAGATGACCAAGGCCTGCTTGACTTGCTACACTTAAGATCCTATTCATATACTGGTCACACTGGATCATTGGGATGGGAACTGTCCCCATTAAAAGGCATCTTTCCCCATGCAGTATGCAGAAATGATCAAAAAGTGAGTTTTTCCCTCAACAGAGGAAGAATGCATTTGTATTAAAAGGTATCTGTAGAGAAACAAGAAAGTTGCTTCACAGCTCTGCTTAACCCTATTCCTGAAAAAAAATCCACTCATTCTGTGGTGCACCTGAAGCCAAAAGCTCAGCCCTGAATGCACGGGCCCCAGTGGCTGCAGTCTGAGTGTGACTGCGAGGAAGCGAGAGGAGTCTGTGTGCTGTGCTCCTGGCAGCCTTGCCTTGTGCCCCTGCAAAGACAAGTGTGTCAGCACAGAGGTGTGAGATCAGGAAAGGAGCCCAGGCTTGAGAACACAGCAGGAGAGAGCAACAGACGAGGCTGGCAAAAGGCAGCTGGTAACTGGGGAACTAGAAGTAGCAGGACATACAGGCAGGGCCAGTTTAAGGGTCCTAGGAAGATGTGAAAACTTGGATCTAAGAGGACACATGGAACTTAGTCATGAAATTAGCACAAGTAACTGAGACCATGAGGGGAAGTTGTAAAGATGCATGTCTTGCTGATGACAACCCTGTGCCATGTCAGTGATGCTGGGAAAGACCTGCTGACTGCCTCAGCTCACTTTTAAAACCAGATGCAGTCTGCTACAGCAGTGATGGGTGAATGTTGCCCTCCCGTGGTGAACCCTGCATTTTCCCAGCAGTCACAGAGCAATACATGAACTGTAGGTCTCATTGCCCTCACTTCCAAACACACCACCAGGCCAGGCTTTTATTTCCCAGTAGTTACAAAAGCACCATGATAATTTGAACATCAGTGTTTGCCTCCCTCAACCTTGTCATTATTCAGATGTTTCCTATTTTGTTTGACCAGAGCAAGACAGCACACAAATTACCAATATGGGTATTCCCACTGTTCTGTCAAGCACAAATGTAATTACTCATGCTGGGAAACTGTTACCAGCTTGAGCTGCAGTTGTTTCATTAATTTGGTTTAACAGCTCCAGTTGTATGTTGCAATGAAAGCCATTTTTCTTCCAGCTGCCTCTATGCAGCACTGACAGTGCCAATGCCACACATTTGTTATTTAGAAGGACAAACCCCTGAAAAAATTAACAACTTTCATTTCTTACAATTTTATCAAAGTTCCATTACCAAGCCTCACACTTTCATGCTAAGATCTAGTTGAACACTAATAAATATTTATATACATAGAGCACAAAATCTTTATTTTCTCAAGCCAGATCAGTAAAGCCATAATTTCAATGTTCAAAGTAATTTATTCTAGGAGCTGTGTTCCTAGGGGCTTCTGTATTAAGCAGCAGTTTACAGCCAAAACCTGGGCAAAGGGGGTTCAGCCACGCCAGGGGACAGAAGGCGGAAAATCAGTAAAATTGGAATAGCTGTTTTCTCACTTCTTTTCTATTATATGCACAACTTCACTTTGAGGTGAAAGGGGTACATTAGTACAAGTACACTGCTCTCTTTTAAAAAAGTTCTAGCTACAGCTGTTTTCCTTTTGAATTAGTAAACAAAGTAAGAGACAGCTCTACATGAGCCCAGGTATTTATGGGTTTTTAGAGTCACAACCCTGAACAGATTCAGAATGCCAGAGCTTGGCAGCAGTAAAACTGATAAACTGCTGTTGTCCACTGAACTGTATCTAAATGAAACTAATCTGGGAAAAGGCAAAAGAGTAATGATGAAACACTCACTCCTAATTTTTTATCAATGACAATAAATCTTTGCACATTTATCTTCAAACAGTTCTAGAAATAAAACCAGTCCGGTAATTAGTAAACTTGTTGTTTCTACCTTACTTCCTCTATCAACACTCACTGAAGGTTTTTGTTTGACTCAAGCAAGTCAACAAAGCGAGGTGTCACAGCAAAAACTAATCAAAACATGACCTGCTAGCAAACAGTGGCCAGTAAAGAACTTCCTCTGCCCTATGAAACACAAGTTGGTATTTGTAACACTTCCCTCCCTTTTAAAATCTAAGAAATTGTGCATTAGTTCTGGTCTACCACTTGTTTCTTGCTTATAGCTTCACAGGCAAGGAACCTTACTAATCAGTTTTACTCTACCACTCTAAGACCATACTGGGGACCTTTTGAATAAGTGCACTCAACTGTGGCACTATAGACAAAGTTCTGGGAAAAACCCTCACTCGGCTGATACCCGTGGGAAAAAATCCCTCTCTAATGCTCAAAAATCAGGAAGAGACGAAAATTGGAACAACTGAAAGCATGGAATACAGTTCCTTTAAATCTTCAGACTGAAACTTCATACTTAATATATTTAACATATGAGAATTACTGGAGGCTAAAATAATTAGTTAATATTTGATTAACTAATTAAAATAGCGACAGACGTCTTAAAATGAGAATCTTGGGCTTTCCCCATCAGGAACAATGGTAAATGACCCATTAAATTTTATTGCTGCATTATTTACGTTTTTTTTCCCTATACATTCAGGAAATATTTTCTATGAATAGTCACACCTGTTTAAGAAAAGATGCAACAATACTTCTGAAACAAATCTTGAAATCATCAGTGCTAAATTGTTTTATTTCCAACAACTAGCCGTTACAGTATGTGAAACAAAAAGTGTCCAGAATAAATAGCTGAAGATGAAGCATCAGAATACTACCGTCTTCGCTACTGCTGTGGCCCCTTAATGTTTCCTGCTTTTCAACCTTCACTCTTCAGATTCTCCAGGTCTACGGATATCATCAATCTTCAGGATCATTCTAACAACCTGAGTTGCCAGAGAAATCTGCTGTTTCTTACCAATCAAGGTTTCTATAACATGCTGCTGCTTCATATCTGCCAAAAGGAAGTAGAAGAATTAGACCCTTCCACCCTTGTGGAATCATAAACACTTAACCTGTAAGTGTTAGGAATTAGTAATAGTAAATTGCACATAATTTCAAAGAACAATTTGAAATTACTACTCTTGGCCACTGTGGTTTACAAACACAGTTTGTACAAACTAGAGTTTTACATCTCAGTTCTTACCAAAGATCTTAGGACATTAAGATACACTAACCCCACTAGGTTGTGCTTTTCAAAAAGTAATGCAGAATGGTCAAAAGCAAAATTTCCATACACATATATTAAAAGCACCCTAAAGGCTGAGAAAAATGCTACAGAAGTGAAAGGTCAAATGCCATCAAACAGGAATACCTAATCAAAGAAAGGTTATGAATGTACAAATTACAGTTTACTACATTCTTTTCTAAAAAAACCAACAGAGTAAGTAAGAAGGTGAAAAGTGTAGATCCAGCTGAAAGTAAGATTTTATACACTGGCTTATTAGTTTTCATGTATATGCTCCAGGTTTACACATGCAGACATACTGGTGTGAACATCATTGTCTACAAATATTTCCAGCCTTTTGTTTACTTCTTCACAAGCTGCTTCTCAAAACAACTATTCTTAGGACTGCAGTTAACCTGGATCACTAAAATTGCAGTATTTAAAGCATAGCCTGCTTGCCTCATCCTAAGAGCAGCCTTCTTTCCTGTACTACCGGATCAGTCAGCATCTTCAACTAATCTTGCCACCAAACACAGGTTTTCAGACAATTACACATTTTCCTCCTGGTAGACATACACATACTCTCCAAGTACATTCCCATTTATTATGGCAAGGCACAAGAGTTAGAATAACTCAAGTGATGCACAGGTTTAAAAAACCACAGTGAACATTCTGAGCTTTTGAGAAAGAAAAGCTTTTATGTTCCTCCTTCTCCATGTTGCAGTTCTTACCATTTGTTCCTTTCTGCAAACAGTCAATGCCCAGGGCAGGATTATTTTCTTTCACCTGCCTTGCTCGCACTTCGGTCATTGTCTGTATTGGATTCATACCACTGTTCTCCGAGAGGGCCATGGGAATTACCTCCAGGGCATCTGCAAAAGCTCTCACAGCATACTGTTCCAAAGATGGGAACTAGAGGAAAAGAAATTCAAATTCATAAGCTATTAAACTCCAATGTTAGCAAAAGCAGATTTTCATACTAAATATAAAATACATTCACACAATAAGCAGATTTTATTTGGAATATAGTAACTAAATAAATACCTCTGAATCATAACTACTTGAAAATTAAAAAAAATTAAACTGCTCCGAGCACAGAAGGAAAAAAAATACTGGTAATGACTTTTTACAGAGACAGGAAGGGTAACTTTTAACATTGGTTATCAGGGAACATCAGAAAGCACGTTACAGAAATTTCTGGAAAATCTTTGAAGTTCTTCTGGAATCTCTTTACGGCAGGCTCAGTCCTTCATGCATTGAAGAAAATTTTAACTGTCCTTTGTTACCTTATCTGCTGCCTCACTGACTGCCAAGGCACAAGATATTTCAGCTGCACCACCTCCATACACAATACGATTGTCACGAATGAGATTCCGGATTACACACAAGGCATCGTGAAGAGAGCGCTTTGCTTCTTCGATGATCTGGAATTACAGAACAGCATGTGTTTGACAATACACACATCTGGAGGCTGTGAAGATTGGTTCCTAATACAGACATGCAAACTTCAAACAAACTTTAAGACTTTTTTCATGGCTCCAATGCAGCTCTACTATTGCTACATTACACTTCTCAAAAATAGAGAATGTTAGACATTCGGTGGCAAAGAATAAAAATACGCACAAAAATATACTGTTATTTGTTAAATCTGTAATTTGAAGTAACAAAAACTTACATGAAAAGGTTTTTAATCTTGCATATTTACAAGACATAAAACACTGAACTTTAAATGCCAACATTGTTGTCAGACTGCATTATCTGTTCACTTCTCACTTGAACCAGTGTAGGAAATTTAACAAAAACACTAACCTTTAAAGCAGTATTTCTGCTTTCTTAAAAGAAAATTTCAGACTAGAGAATGCTCTTTTTTTCCAAAGGTTTTTCATTTAAAGTAGGACTCGACCTATAGTAAATATAATTTAACACTAATAGTGCAACCAAACCCCAGTTTAAGTATATAAGCACTTAAAGTGGTCTCAATTCAGGGGGAGTGGGGGATATAGGGTGTGGGGATATATAATTTGCAGTAGTTTGGGGTTTTTATTTAAAATTATTTTAACAGGACTAAATCAGAAGAGATGCAACTAGGTCTACAATAACACTAAATCTTTCAAAGATGCTAATATGCCTTTACTCATAAAAGTGACCCACTCATGAGAAAAAAAAAAATTAAGAGCATCCACAGGTAAAATTATGTCTTTATTTATGAACTATATGGTCTAACAGAGAGAAAACTAAAGTTGTAGTTTAAAAACATAGGATGTAAATCTAACAACTTCCTTCTGACACACAGTGGCAACTGCCTACAAGCCTTACCCCTTCCTACTTGCCCACACTGCAAGGTAAATGTAGAGATACGCTTTACAAAGAAACTACACATTCTGCAACTATGTATCAAAGCCAGCATCTCACCATTTTATTTCCTCCTCTGATGAAAATGGTCACGGCTCTGGAGTTCTGACACTGCTCGATGAGGAGCATTCTGTCCTTGGTTGTTCCGAAGGAGATCTCCCGGACGACACCCGCAAAACCCAGTTTCTCTGCCGTGAGCTCGCAGAAGCGAGGCACGATGCGCCCTCCCGTCGCAATGGCGATTAACTGAAGTCAAACAGCCAGCAGTTATTTTAACAGGATTTTTCCATGGTGTTTTTCAGAACACTAAACTAGTGGAAAAGCATCTGTCAAATGCCTACTCCAAAAGGTTATTTTGCCATCACTTCAAAGTACTTCAGCCAATGTTTTGTTTCTGCAAACAGCAGAACTAAAGAATAAACTTTCTTAGACAACTAAAACTACTAAGTAATATACATATGCTCCAATTATAAACCATAATCCCCTTCACAGTAATTTCCTCTCACAAATCCCCAACGATTTTTCTCCAATACCCACCCACATACACAATTATGCAGTGATACTCAGAAAGCCTAAACTTTTTACTGGTACAGCCTATTACTTCATAAATGTTTTAATAACTAGTACAAACCCCAGTTTTACTTACTTCTATTTCAGGTCCACCAACCCAACGCACAGCAGGCAGCTCATTCTGCAGCAGCAAGTGATTTGCCTCATCATCAAAACCCCACTGGCAAATGGCAAGGTTTGCACCAGTGTCTTTTATCTAAAAGCAACACAAATCATCAACCTTCTGATCAGAACTAACAAAGGAATGAAAAACACTCTTCATGGTTTTAATTCTCCCAATTTTCTCAAAAGACAATTTTCAAGAAGAACCCTCTGGCACACACAAAGAGATCAAAATATATCTTAAACCAAGCTGGTATCTCTTTCTTACATTAAATTAACTTTGATTCATAGCATTACAACTGCTTGAATGTTGCTTCCCACAAGGATTAGCAGCTCATTTACAGGAATAAATCAATGCACTATGCTGTTTGATTCCAAAGGCTATGAAAGACAAAGAAAACAGAAATAATCCTAAAGGATACCTGCTTCACCATCTCTTCAAACTTCTCTTTTTCATATTTCTGCAGTGCCTTGTAATCATCCACAGATGTGACATCAAGCTTATGTTTGGTTTTAGGCTTAGGTGGTTCAAATGGACAAGTCAGGATTGCAATTTTAGCATCTTTTAGTTCCTGAGC
Organism: Alethe castanea; assembly: GCA_024734035.1. Classification (NCBI taxonomy): domain Eukaryota; kingdom Metazoa; phylum Chordata; class Aves; order Passeriformes; family Muscicapidae; genus Alethe; species Alethe castanea. Next base: position 79,425,345 of record JANRGV010000001.1, read on the forward strand.
AATTAAAAAAAAAATAAAAAGATGATTTTTGACCTCATTAACATCTCTTTCTTGTATTTGCAAAACATACAAATGTATCTTTATAAACACAAACATACAAGGAAACGTGAAGATCATTTAACTTATTCTGAAGTTAAGTAAGTGCAACTAAATAATTCTGTCAATGGTCTCAATAAACCGCTTAGAACAAATCCCATAGCTCCAAGACACTGTTTAAGCCCTTAACAATCTGTATTAGCCAGTCCTTTTATGGTTTAAATGGCCAACGTTTAAAAAACAAAAGAAAAATTCAGTTTAACTATCCCTATCCACTGAGAATACTACTTGTCTTTGTAACAACTTTTCAACTATTACATGACCGTTACTTTTCACTGGTCTCCCTTTTTAGAGGATAAATATTGTTACCTGCTAGATAAATATTTTAGAACAGTGGAAGTTTTCTGAAAGTACACTGCCCAAAGACTTGGAAACCTTACCTACACCAAACATAAAACAAGGACAGCTTCTGGGGTGTTCCAAACAGGACAACATGGCAATTTATAAAGGTTAAGGATCTTGACACCACATTGCACTAAGCATATTAAGCATATCACAGACCAGGAATAATTATTTCCATGTAACACAGAACCCTGCCCTGTCCTCACTTAAAAGTACAATAATTCCTCCCTTCCACCACAATTTATGAAAAATTTCATGCTCCTTGGCCCTTCCTCTGTTGATATATGGGTGAAAAGCCAAACCAAATCACAAGACTATGTAAACACTTAAAAAATGCTAGGGCAACATTTGAGGTAGGCTAGAAATTCTTATTTAAGCCATTACACACAAGTGACACACACGGACATCACTTACTTTAGGCATCTGTGGATGACTGAAATCTTTATCCACAATCACTCCTTTAACCAACTGTGTATCTTCCAGTCTACCACCCACTTTGCCTTGCACTTTGATCAGCTCAAAATCAACATCTTTACGCTCCATATCTGCTACTGTCAGTACAGCATTCACGGCAATCTCTGCCATTTGCCTGTGACAGCGGTTCACTCTAGGTTTGCAAAAAAAATACAATCAAGTTATACTCCATTTCCATAATTTGGAAGAAAAATATGATTCTATCCGTCAATCTTAAACAGCAAGAAGTACCACTATAGCAATCAACTTTTGCACACTATATTAAAAGAGGGGGCCCTGCTTGTTTGTTCACAGAAATAGAAGGTGCTGGCTATGGCAGAAAACAGAGCACACAATACAGCTGGTGTGAGAAACCTTTGTCAATGGAGTCTCAAACACAGATTTGGAACAAGTCAGGAAAACTAAACTACTAAAGAATATTCAGGAAACAGAAACCACTTTAAGACAACTCTTCAAAGAGCTCTTGAAAAAGTTAAACTCTTCAAAGAGTAACACCTCTGCAAAGGAAGCCCTTCCAATGCCTGAATTTATGAACTACACATAGAACCCATAAAGGAAAATGAACTTATGGAACCACCCTAAGTTAAAATTTTTTTAGTGGAAAAAACCCCCAAAATATGGCGTTATTATTTTTAACAGATTTACATTAGTTTTGGAATCTGCTATGATGCAGAAACCTGGAACTAACAGGTTAGAATGAAATTGATGCTGCAGCTGTTTAACTTCATGGAATTGACCCTTTGGAGACAAAGGATTCACGATTTCTTATCCTGAGAATGGAGTTCACTGAGGAATTAGCCAAAACATAGAATACCCTTCAGCAGCACTTCAATAACACAAACAAATTAATAATCCACCAAAACACCAGGATTTCTCCCTTCCACGCAGAGGGTTTTCAATGGAAGGGTAAATATTCAGTTCTAGTGACTTACACTTTAGAGCCCAGAGTTGTCTTTGCTGTCTGGATCAGAGGCTCAATGTTCTGTGGATCAACTGGGAAACTGTCACTGATTTTGTCTAGATGCTCAATAGCAATGCGTGCTGCCTGCTCATAACCGTCTGCTATTCTGATGGGGTGAATGCCTCGGTCTAGCAACTGCTCAGCCTGCTCCAGTAACGCTCCAGCCAGAACTATTAAAAAAAAAAAAAAAAAAAAAAAGGAATTTTTAGTCTTTATTACAGCATAATTTTAAGCACATTATCAACAGATTAAAAAAGCAGACTTTCTGATTTTTCTGCATTATTTTAAGAGTTCAAGATTTCCTAAATAACAAAAAACCATTAAAAACTCCTACCTGCTTTGCTTAGCAAGAAAACTGCATTATATTAAGAACAAAATGAAGTGCAGGCATCAAGGCAAGACAAGGAGATTACAGAAGCAGATAATGCTGAAAATTTTTCAAAGTACCAAGGGGGCTCTCAGACTACCTTAAAATGTAACCAAACTTCAAAAAGACACAGAAGACTTCTTCCTGATTAGAAGACTTCTAATACAAGAATTGACAGGAATACTGCAACAATAAATACTCCAAAGAAGTGCTACAGAAAAGCTACTGTTATTTCTCACAATTTTTTTTTTTAATAGCTGAAGCAGCTTGATTTTAAACCTAAAAAGGGAAGCTAAATTTAAAACACTTTCTTACCAACAACTCCAGTAGTTCCATCCCCAATCTCATCATCTTGAGATTTAGCCAGCTCCACCATAAGTTTGGCTATCTGGTGATCCACATCCATCATATTCAGGATGGTAGCACCATCATTTGTCACAGTCACCTCGCCATCCTTGTCCACCATCATTTTATCCAAGCCTGAAAAACATATGTTCAAAGGATGAAGGAAAACGTTGAAAATTCTCCCCCCCAACAATTACTGAGAGAGAAGCATTAAAAGTTTTTCATTGTTACCATTGGGCCCAAGGGATGTTCTCAGAGTACTTGCTACAGCCTTTGCTGCCATTATGTGAGACTGTAAAACAAAGGATAATAAAGACAGAAATTAAGTCATTAGCATGCATTCCAAAAGCACAATATTAAGCTAAGGAAAACACAGCGAGTAGTGCAAACGCTGCAATTTAACTGACAACAACTATGATTGAAAAAGAATCAGTATGTGTGTATTGGTTTTATGACAGAAATGTTTCCTGTGCCTTTTCTTGTATTGATTGCACTGGCTCTGCTAAGAATGCAAAAGCAGAGCAGCCAAATGACAGCCCTAAAGCTCAAAGCAGGGAGCAACAGAAGCTGGCAACGCTACAAAGAGAAGGCAGTGCAATTTTACCGATCACAGAATCATCACAGGATGCTTTGGCTTGGAAGGGACCTTGAAGATCATCCAGGTCCCAACCCCTGTCAAGGGCAGGAACACCTTCCACTAGACCAGGTTTTTCAGTGCCCCATTTAACCTTCCCCTGAACATTGCTAGGAATGGGGCATCCACGTTCTCTCTGTTCCATTGTCCGCTCCCTTCTTCCGTCGGGATTCGTACCACCCGCACTCAGCCCCGGTTTTCCTTCGCGGCCGAGCTCCAGGCGGCGGTCTAAGGGACGGGGCAGCGGGGAGCTGCGCAGGAGCCACGGGGAGCGGCACGCTGCACCCCCGGGGTGACGGCCCCAAAGCCCCGCAGCTCCGGGGCGGATCCACGGCACGGACACCTCACAGACGCCGCGCCGCAGATTCCCAGCCCCGGGGCGATCCCTTCTCTCTCCCTCTATCTCTCTCCCGCTTACGGGCCTAGTCCGGGCTCCATCCGCCCTGCGCCTCGGGCGGGGCAGCGCCTGGCCGCAGGGGCTCCATGCTCCCGCCCCCCGCGGCAGCGTGGTACTGCACAGCACAGCATGGCGCGGCGCGGCCCGGCCAGCGCAGGCCCGCGGGCGGCCCCGGCGGCCGCCCCGCTCGCTCACCTTGAGCGCCTCCAGCCCCATGAGGCGCGTCTTGCGCTCCTGGTCCTTAAGGATGAGGAAAGGCCGACCATACTCGTCAAACGCCAGAGTCCCCATGGCCGACATGGCTGCACCGCCTGCTCCGACCGCCGCCGCCCGCGCGCACCTCCCGGAAGCCGCCGCGCCCGCCGCGACACCGCGCACCGCCCCGCGCCTGCGCAGAGGCCACACTCGCGCCTTATTTCGCGGGCGGGACCTTTGTGGCGCCCCCAGCGGAGCCTTCTGGAAGCCGCCCGGCGCCGGGGGAGGAGCGCGGTGCTGGCGGCCGCACCCCCGGCTCACGGGGGCGGGGAGGGAAGGAGGGAGGACGTACTGAACGAGGCGGAATACGAGCGGCGGGCGAGGTGACAGAGGGCCGCGAGGGGTGACGTGAGGGCGGAGGAGGGAAGACACGCGATGGAGAAAGTGTGCGCGGCGCTTCTCTCCGGAGCGCCTTCGGAAAGGTTTTAGTCCCCCACCCCTTCACAGTGAAGTGGTACGGCCCTTCCCTATAAATGTTGCAGGCCGAGCGTGACCTTGTGTTGGTTATGGGCAAGTAGAGGTGGGCTGTGGGCAGTGTCGGTGTGTCCCAGGGCAAAGTTCCTCCGCAGAAGAGGAGCAGTAACTCCTGGATGCGTCCCCGTCGCGGCTCCCGGGCGGTCCGTGGTGGGGAGGCTCCTGCCTGCGCCGCCCTGTTGCTGTTCTGGGGCGCGCTGCTGCCCGCCCGCGTGTGGAGGGCCAGGGGTTTTAATGGAAACCGCATTCCTGCCCGCTCAGCTTTTCAGCAGCCGTAGCGCTTCCCTGGCACCGGCTGGAGAGGTATACGGTGGTTTTTTCCCTCTCTTACGCCCTAGCTCTTTGCTACAAGGTGCTGCTTTGTCTCAAGTGAGCGAAAACACTGTGTCCGTCCCCAGGCGCGATGTCCCAGGCGCTGGCGAAGGAGATCCCGCGGGAGGAGGGCGCGGGCGGCTCCCGGAGGAGCGGCTGGGGGCTGCTGGTCACGGCCGGTGTGGGAGGGACCCTGCTGGCCCTCTATGCCGTGGCCACCCCCTTCGTGACCCCGGCCCTGCGGAAGGTGTGCCTGCCCTTCGTTCCTGCTACCGCCGCTCAGATCCAGAATGTGCTGAAAATGTTGGAAAACAGAAGTGGCTCCCTAGTTGACATTGGTAGCGGGGATGGCCGCATTGTAAGTTATGGATGTTGCCTTCCTCTTAGATCACCTCTTAACGCAGCCCCGGCACTTCGACACTTTTTTTTCTCACACTTGGAAATGTATTGTCTCTGGCATCTGGTGGTTGTGTCTGAGTCTTATGAAAAGGATTAAAGCTGAGAAAGGTTTGCATTCAGTTTTGATGAGTAACAAATAGTTTTTGCTGCAGTCTTACCTGTAGCTTGACCAAGGTAATGGACAAAATGTCATTGTGGTGACTGGAGGGAATCACTGCATTCACTTGAAGAGGTGCGGACTTTTGAGTCTTGGTACTGATTGACAAAGAGCTGTGATTCCACAAAATGTGTGGCTGCAGTGAGGCTGTGAGATGCTTGATGTATAAATGTGATAGAAGTGCAAAAAGAAAGGAGCAATGAGCGTTGTATTATAAAAATAAAAATCTGGGTGTGGTTAGAACTGTAGTCTTCACACCTTAGTGCAGTGCTGGCTTCCCCACTTCCAAATCCATGTGGTGAAGCTAGAATAAACACCACGAGAAATGGTGAGAATCATGAAAGAAAAAGTGGTACTGTGTTAATGTGGTGAGGATACAGTGGAGAATGGTGTGGTTTGGTTTTTCTTCTGTTGCTGTGACATTTTGTGTGCTTTTTCATAACTGTCTGCTTCAAGTCACATTTAGCAACAGGGTGGTAGTTTTTGATGTAAGCACACAACTTCTTAAATGCTACCTTTGTGCGTGTTTTATGTGAATGAGCCAACTCTTTGTCCGTGTAAAAAAACCCCAAATATTTGAAACCCCAAATCTGTGGAGATGGCTTGAATTGTGCCTGGGTAGGAAAAAGACCAAAAGACTTAAAGATGAGATAACCGCAGTTTCTGATGCCCTCTCTGTTCATCGTTCTGACTCTCATTAGAGGTATCTAATTTCAATAGGTAATGTGTCATTAATTCTGATGTATTATATAGGTGCCTACATGGAGACTGAAGACTGTTTGGAAAGCCAGGTGTCTAAAATTGAATGCTTGGTGCTTCCTTGATGCATCTCTCCTGAAAAAAAGTCTGTTCAGGTGCTTATAAGTATTTAGCACTTAGGTTTAGTTGGTGGATAAATATGAAGATATTTACCACATTTCCAAGTGTGGTAATAATAATTCTTTTGGTGAATTTGCAAGTGCTCTGTGTGTGATGGAAGATGCATTATTTTAACAGTGTGAAATACACAGTCCAGGTAAGGCTGTTTGAGAAGTTCTGTTAAGAAATGTGTACTTCCTGATTTCACCTTGCTTGTTTTGTAATTGATAGTTCGTCAGGTGATTCCTGACTAGAAGTTGGCAGTAACCTTTTAATTATGTCTGAAACCTTTATTCTAGAATTCAGTGCATTTTTTGATTTTTTAAAAATGTAGATCAACAGATTACTTTCAGGCTCTTTCTGTTGTTGTGTCATTTTGGTTCTGATTCAGGGGCTGCTCGGGTGCCTGTCTCTCAATGCTTTTCAAATAAGTGGTCTAACTTTGAGCATTTGGTCACTGTTCTCTCCATGAAGAATGCTGCTACACTTTAATTCCAAGACAGTGTCATGAATGTGTTAAATTAAAATTTATGTAAATCACAGATGTACTACAAGCTCCCACCTTTGACCTGTGAATGTTTGTTTTCATTTTGTATGCCTGGCTGTATTTCAGTTAGACTAGTAATAATAGTAAAATGTAGTTTTGAGTTTTTGTTCTCTATACAGCTAATCTGTTGGGCATTAAAGCCAGTGTGACTTAGAAAAGTACTTTCCTTTGATTTATATTTTAAATATAACTGTGTGCTCCTGTTTAGGTGAATAGATTTTTATGTTTCTAAGTGAAGATTTATTTTCTTCCTTGTAGGTGATAGCAGCTGCAAAAAAGGGATTCCAGGCTGTCGGTTATGAATTGAATCCCTGGCTAGTCTGGTACTCCAGATACCGTGCCTGGAGAGATGGGGTACATCAGAACGCCAAATTTTATATTTCAGACTTATGGAAGGTACGTAGTGAATTATGTAAGAATGAATCTGGGATGATTAAGAGATTTTATAAGTTTGGAAATACTTTCCTGAAAGAGCTAAATACTGTCTGACCACAAGGTGCTTTACTGGGCTTTGAGAAGAGTACTTGTGCTGGGAATCTGGTTTCTATGGGCTCAGCATGCTCAGTTCTGCTGCTTTTGTGCTTTATTCAAGTGCTTCCTTTATCAGTAGAGGCTCCTTGAGCAAGCCTGGGCCTGATGAATATGGGAGTGTTTTTTTTTTGGCTGTAGGGGTGTTTGTGTTCAGAGAGGAGCATAGGAGAACTTCATGGCACTGAGTGGAAGAACTGTCATTAGAATGCCTAGAAAGTTTTTATAGCTAGCTAGCATTTAACAAAAGAAGGGGCAAACTTAAAGCATATGTGATTTTATCACATACAGGAGGTATGAAAATAACCCTTTAGTTCTTAGTAAAGTCATGTAGGTATTTTCCTAAATGAATGCTTCCTGTGCTTCTAGAATTGCTATTCCATATTCTTGGCCAGACAGTAGAAGTTCTTTTGCTGTTCAGCAGTATAAAGTTTTCTTTATGTGGAAATTTTTGTGATGAAAAGTTGGTAAGGGATATCCTTACATATTTGTGGTCTAAATCCTTGTTGAAAGAAGTGCAGCTAGAGGGATTAGGAGAAAAGAATGGTGAGAATTTCTCCAACTATAAATGCCATGTTCAATAAGATTTGCTCTCAAATTTTATTTTAGGTTTCTTTTTCCCATTATAGAAATGTTGTTGTTTTTGGAGTACCTCAGATGGTAAGCTTGCTACTGATTTTTTATTTTTATTATATTATTGTATTTTATTATACCATGTAATTATTTGTTACAATGTTTAATTATTTTAATGCCAAGGCATTCACTGTTAATAAATTAATCTGCAAAATGAATCAACCTGCAGATGGTCAAAGGTAGTCAATAGTAGTCATAGAAATGTAGAATATTAAGGGTTGGAAGGGACCTTAAATATCATCAAGTCCCAACCCCCCTGTGCATGGGGTACTTCCCACTAGACCAGTTACTTAAGGCCTTACCCAGCTTGGCTTTGAACACTGCCAGGGTTGGGGCATCCAGAACCTCCCTGGGCAACCTGTTCCAGTGTCTCATCACCCTCACAGTAAAGAATTTCTTCCTGATGTCTAAGTTTCCCTTTCAATTTTTATCTGTTCTTCCTTGTCCTATCTCTACAGTTCCTGATGGAGAGACCCTCTCCAGCTTCCCTGTACGCTCCTTTCTGATATTGGAAGGTTTCTATGAGGTCTCCACACAACCTTCTCTTCTCTAGTTCCAATGCCCCTACCATAAGCAGGAACACTTTTGACTAGATCAGGTTCCTCTGCGCCCCATTCAACCTGGTTTGAACAATTCCATGGCTGGGGCATCCACAACTTCTCTGGATGGCCTGTTCCAATACCTCACCAACCTAATGTGAAAATTTTTTTCCTTATACCCAATCTAAACCTACTCTCAGTTTGAAGCCCTTTCCCCTTGTCCTGTCACTACATATGCTTGTAGAAGGTCCCTCTCCATGTTGTAGGCTCCCTTTGGGTACTGGGAGGCTGCAGTTGGGTCCCCCTGAAGCCTTCTCTTTTCCAGGCTGGACAAACCCAATTCTGTCAGCCTGTGCTTCTGTATTGCTTGCTCCTTTGCTAAGGCAGGTGCAAGATGGAGTGAGTTCAGAGCTTTACAGGATGCCATACCATACAGCATACACGGAAAACATTTCTGCAGCAGTAAACCTTCCTGTTCTGTGCGGTTTTGTTTGCTTGTTGATTTTTTTCAACAGCACCGGAAGTAAATCTCTACTTCAGATTCCAGTTGTAACCTGTATTGGAATCTGAAGTGGTTATGTGTGGGATATTAGTGAGTGCTGTGATGTTCCTCCTCCTGCAGCCCTGGGTGTTACGTGCTCCCTTGCCTGAGTTCCGGCAGGGGGCACTGGAAACGTTTGGATTTGCAGTCAGGAATTCTGCCATTGCACCGAGGGGAAAAGAGCTGGTGAGGAAAGCTGGCTCAGTAAACTAGGTATAAACAAATGCCCTGGGATAATTGTGAGTAAATCCAGCAGAAATACTGAATCAGCTTTTAAATTTAATAAAGTGGGATACATTAGTAACAGCTGTGATAGAAAGGGTAGCTATAGGGCTCAGAATAACTTTTGTAGACCAGTAAATACTAGGTTAAATTCTTCCAGCAAAAATACTGGCATAAGTGCAACAGATGCAAGCATACAAATCTCTGTTTCCTGAGCATTCGTTTGCTTATGATCCTCTTTAAATTTACTTAGGAAGTTATTAATGCTCAGCCTCCTGAATGACTAAATTAATTTTATAGAAACCTTAATGCATTTCTTCTTTTTTACTGAGGAACAATAGATCTCTTTTACTTTTTTTAATAATGCTGGCCTGATTTGATGCTTTCACACAGTGCTTTTATTTCATATCCAATATTAACTTTAAAAACCTCCATTTATTGATCTTCAGGGAAGACTAAGACCTCTCTTGTTCTTGCAAGCAACTGGGGGAAGGTGTGTTTGTGTCTGAGTTATGGCAGAGAGAGACTTACTTGTTCAGGGTAGGATGATGGAATTCTTGCCAGGTGTTCATGTTTGCAGCTTCTGTGTATTTTAACTGATTATATACTGTACAGAAGGTTTACTAAGCTATGTATCTATGTTGACACACCAAAAAATTCCCCCAATCCCTGGCTTCACATAAAATACAGTATGATTGTAACACCTAATGTAACTGATATATTTAGATTAAAAACTTGTTTGACTGGTTCAAGGATATAATTATTTTTGGCTAAACTTGGCTGAACTATTAATGATGCTTTCTAATTTGTGCTAATATGGACATGCAGTGTCAGTAATTTTCATAATTACTCCTAAAAAGTTAGTCCATGTCTATATTTATATTTTCTGTAGCAAAAATTTTTCTGGTGTTTCAACTCAGTTTTAGATAACAAAGTGGGCTTATTTTTCTGGTTTGTTTAAGGTGCTAGTAGGCCTATTTTTCTAGATGCTTAAGGCAGCAAAAGTGTTTCAAAGCATTTGGAGTGTGGGTGAAATTAGAGCCTTAAAAGTATTTGGAGGTAACTCTTTGGTATATTAGATCTATGACTGTAATTTTCCTAAAATATTCCATTGTTAGCTTAAATGTAGCTATAATAGGATATTACATCAAAGGCACACCCTGCATGTATGTGATAGTGGAAGCTCTTTGCAACCTTTGGAAATACTTTTTCTTTAGTCAGTCTTATTTTCTAATAATGTTCTTTTGGGTTTTGTTTATTTTATCTTTTTTTTGGTGAAATTCTATGTATTTTTGTCCTAAATTCAACTATATTTGTAAATAACTACTGCCTTTAAATTTTTTTTAATATTTAAACATTACATCATAATAACCAAAGTCAATAGCTTTTTACATGTAACAGAAGTAGCCTATAGAGTTTGCCGTTAAAGTTACTCATTCAGACAGCTACAATATGTAAGAATAGAAAGAACTCCAAATGGATGTGCACTGCTGATCTGCTTAAACATACCATCAAACTTTTCCAAAGGACAAAAGTGTCTAAATCTCTTAGGTTTCTTTTTTTTTCGCCTCCAACATAATCACTATCTGGGATAGAAAAGAAATTTATTTTAAGTCTATATGTGTTAATTTATTTCTCACTTAATCCATGGCAGAATTTGCAAAGAAAATTTAAAAAAGAGTATCTGACTGGTCAGGTGTTGCTCTGTTCTAGAAAAGTAGTGGTATTTCCCCTGACTTTCATATCCTCTCAGTTTTTGTGAATGGAGGAAAGCTGGACTGTAGGTGTTCAACCAAGGAGAGTTGCATAGTAGTATGTGACACGGTTCCCCTCAGCATCCTGCTCTCTAAATTGGGGAAAGATGGATGTGGTGGATGGGCTGTTCAGCAGATAAGGAATTGTCTGGATAGCTGCATTCAGAGGGTCAATGTCTCAATGTCCAGATGAAGATCAGTTAGAATTGGTGTCCATCAGGGGTCTGTATTAGGAGCAGTCCTGCTTAATATCTTCATCAGTAGCATAAAACAGTGGGATTGAGTGAACGTGCAGAAAAACTTGCAGATGACACCAAGCTGTGTGGTGCAGTTGATATGCCTGAAGGACAGGATGCCATCGAGAGGGAGTTGACAAGAATTGGGCCCATGGGGATCTCAGTAGGTTTAACAAGACCAAGTGCAAGGTGCTGCACCTGGGTCAGGGTAATCCCAAGTACCAACAGAGGCTTGGGATAACAGATCCAGAGCAGCCCTGACCAGAATTCCTTGGCAGTGCCTGGTGGATGAGAGGCTGGACATGACCCAGCAGTGTGCATTCACACCCCAGAAACCAAAGTACCCTGGGCTGCATCCAAAACAGAGTGGCCAGCAGGGGAGGGAGGGATTCTGCCCCCCTATTCTGCTCTGGTGGGACCCCACTTGGAGTGCTGCATCCATCTCTGGGCATCCCAGTACAAGACAGGTGTGGACCTGTTGGAGTGGTTTCAGAGGAGCTCCTTTCCTATGAAGACAGGCTGAAAGAATTGGGTTATTCAGCCTGGAGAAGACTTGACTCTGGGGAGACCTTACTGTGACCTTTTAGTACTTAAAGGGGGCTTGTAAGGAGGTGGGGACAGACTTTTTAGAAGGCCCTGTAGGGACAGGACAAGGGGTAATAGTTTTAAAATAAAAGAGGGCAGATTCATATTATATATAAGAAAAAATTTATGAATAGGATGGTGGAATACTGGAACAGGTTGCCCAGAGTGGCAGATGTAGATGGGGACTGGATGGAGCTCTGAGCAGCCTGATCTGGTTGAAGAGTCGCAGCCCATGGCAGGGGTGTTCAACTGGATTACCTCTAAAAGTCCCTCACAATCCAATCCAGAGCATTCCATGATTCTACATTCTGTTTCATGGAGTGCTGCTGAAGGGATTCACGTGCATATGTTAACAGAATGTGGATTCGACTAAGTTTCAGTATTATTTAACTTAACAGTATTTTACCATAGAGTGACAGCAGAATGTTTGCTTTGGGTTGTTGTCTGTGTGATGTTTGGAGTGTCCCAGGATTGGTCTTGGGATTGGACTGTAAATTGTGAGCAGTGATGACCTTTGAGTATCACACAATAGCTCATGTACTGTGGGGCGTCATAAATAGCATAAATTCAGGGGGCTGAACTTTCATTCCCTCAGAGAAGAATCCCACTGAATAGAATTGTGAATTAGAACATGCAAAGTCTTTCCCTGAAGTTTTAGTTTTGTTTTTTTTTCGATTTAATTTGTATATCTTAAAGTAATGATTTCCTTGATCCCACCAGCTGGGGTACAATAACCATTTTTTTGTTTTATATATTCTTTGTCAAGGCATAAAAGCCAAAATATATATTATTAATATTTTCCTAAGATTTTACAAGAAAAAATTACTCAAATCTTGGATTTCACTTGACCACCTGTATTAGATTCTAAAGAGAATGCTCCTGTTTTTTGCTGTTTCTGAGAGGTTTTTCTTGTAACTCAACAGATGCCACAGCTGGAGAAGAAGCTGGAAGAAGAACTTGAATGTAATGCCAGAATCATTGCCTGTCGCTTTCCTTTCCCTTGCTGGCTTCCAGATCATACCACTGGAGAGGGAATAGACACTGTGTGGGCCTACGATTTGAAACATTCTAGAGGATGTGAAACAAAAAGACGGGAAATCACACCAGAGACAGAATCTTAAACATCTAATTTGGTTTCCTGCAGAAATTTTTATCTTTGACTGGACCTGTTGAAGATAAGGTTAACATGGAGAGAGCCCTGGCATATGAAGATGTGTACAGTGATTGTCTGAAAGCACACAAAGATTACTGAAAGGTGGAGTTAAATGGCTCCATATGGTGTTCTGGTTTAACCCCATCTAAAAGTGAAGTACCACACAGATGTTCACTCACCCCAGTCCCTAGATTCCCTAGTAGTATGGAAAAGAAAACTAAAAAAAGAGGTCATACCCATGTCCATGGATTGAGATAGGAATAGTTTAATAATTGAAATGAATTTTTGGATAATAACAACAACAAGAGAGGAGTAAAACCCAAGAAAGACGAGTGATGCACAGTACCCTTGCACACCACCCGGTGATGGATGCCCACCCCATCCCAGAGCAGCGGCTGGTCCCTCCTTGCTAACTCTCCCCAGTTTATCTACTGGACATGATGTTCTATCATGTGGAATATCACTTTGGCCAGTTCAGCCATGCTTCCTCCTGGCTTCTTGCAGACCTTATTGTTGGCAGAGCATGACAAACTAAAAAGTCCTTGGCTTGGAGTAAGCACTGCTCAGCATCAACTAAAACCATTAGTGTGTTATCAGCATTAGTCTTTTCTAAATCCAGACCACAGTGCTGTACCAGCTAATAGGAACAAAATTAACTCCCAGCTGAAAGCAGAATATGTAGTTAGTCAAAATTAAGAAAAATTTTTTATAGAAGTGGAAAAACTTCAATATGAAAAAGGGTTAGAACATCATTCACTACAGTTAAGGGGAATATATGTGTAAGTTTAAATGCTCAAATTTGTGAACTTAATGTATACATTCTTTCTGACCCCACAGAGCATTTGGTATTGGTGTTGGAATGGTGTGCAAGTGGCTCCTCAAATGAGCTGTATTTCCAAAATACCTGAATTATGTATGCCAAGAACATAATGCTGCATTCACAAAACTGATCCAGATGGAGTATGATGATGACACCGATGTTTCGTACCTTGAATGTGTACTTTTAAAAGTTGAGTATGACAAAATGGACAAATATAACAAGTTGTTTGTTCATTAATACAAGTGCTGCCTCTGATTATGTGTTTTTATTTAACTTGTGTTCTATTTTAGCATTAGCTGGAAAATAAACTCCAAGTAAACTGCTGCCCTTCTCCTTTGCCTCTTTCAGTGAGGGAGGGGCTAAAGCAGAAATTATGGGTTGAGATAGCAATTTACTGAAAGCACAGAGCAAGAATAAGACATGGCACAGTAACAACAGCAATATTAATAGCAAAAGGATAAAAAAAGAAGGTATTTTACTGACAAAAACGTGTGTTCACCACTGGGAACAGGAATAATGGTGGATGCTTCCCATAGATTGTGTCTCTGGCTTCCTTGGATAAAGGCAGCATGGTGGCTGGCCAGCTCCCAGTGGAGCAGCAGGGTTTTCCTTTGGAAATGGTGCCTTCCACCGATGGCCTGCATGGTGTAGAATAGCAACCTAAGCTCTGACCCCCTCTCTGCAACCAGGACAACTTGTTATGTGAACACAAAACTGCAGAAGAATGCTCCTACTGAACTCTTTATTGGTGTAGGCTGTTGCAGATGACCATAATTTTTTCTAATCTTTCTGATTTAGGGAGGGTTTAAAAAGTAATTTATTTCTCAGTGCAGTGCCACCATATCTGTGTGCTCAAACTTTGGCTAAGGATACAGGTGAGAGTTGCTCACTTGAATACTTGAAGGCTGTCTCTTATTCCAGAGCTAGTTGTTCTGGCTAGTTTGGCTAAATCTGATTAAACTTCATTAAAATTATAGTGAGATGAGAAGGAAGGTTTTCAATCAGACTTGTTTTCCTTTCTTTTTTCCATACCATCTTATGAGATCTCTGAAACGCATGGTATCGCTGTGTGGCTTTTCCTTGCAAGTAAAGCAAGTTCTCTCTGTCCTTTTGCTGATACTGGTTTGCAGTGGGGTACTGTCACTGCATTTATGTTTTCCTTTCCTACCATAGATACACCACCATTCTGTTGTAATGGTCTGCTTACTCGTTCTTTTTTTCTGGTTCTCAGGTAAAGTTTTACTGTTTACACCCATTAGCAATTAGTGAAAGTTCAACGGCCCCAGTTAACATACAGTCTGTTTGTTAAGCAGTAACTAACTATGTAAGTTTTTCAGATCTTTGCATATGTTACCCATAGAATGAAGCTAAAACAAGCTGGGCAATTGTCACCTGACTTCAAGGCAGTCATTACCACAACTAAAATTAGCTCAGTCCAAGAGAAGTGCTGAGACCCTACAATTTGAGGTAAAGACAAAGTCTGACATTTTATCAGGTAAGCAGATTAGGCTGGTCTGTAGAATCTGACTTGAAGAAAAGTTGGGTGCTATTTAGGATGTGTTGTCTACAATGATGCCTGTACCAATGCTTTTTGTTTTTGATGTGTGGGGACAGGAATAAGTTAAAATACAAACCTACACTGAGGATTTGAAATGGAGCATGGTTTTGTCCTGAAAATGTACACAAAGCAGGAGAAGAAAGGGGCAAATGTGTCAGTAGTGTGCAAAGGAAAGGTGATTTCAGCCTTGCACGGCAGGGCACAACTGTGAGGACATGGAGACTGTGTACTGAAAAACACCAATGTCTGGTAAGCAGTCTGACAGACTTTCGCTGCAAGAATGCATAAAGCATCTTGTAAAACTGCACTAAATTCTTTCTATAATGATTTAAGTGTTACCATCATTACACAGAGATAGAGTGACAGGACAGGGATAGAGTGGCTTATCTAAAATGCTTGAATTTAATGTCCCAAGGCCATAAAACTGGAACCTCAGACAAAGTAAATCTGAAATTATTTCTAACATAAAGAGACTAACAAAGGGGAAATTAGCTAACTAAGCAAAGTTCTTCCCTGAATGATCATAAAGGTAAAGAGGAGGCAAAATATTTTGATCCATTGAATTCTGTGTGATTCGTCTGCAGTGCAGTGCTTTGACCCAGGTTTCTATAATCTGCTTTCACTAAACTTAGTTTGTAGGGAATGAAGCAGTTACTTACTTTTCCCCTGCGTTTGACTGTATATTTTTCTATTGCATTAACCTTTGGCTGTTAAAAGGTAAAACTGAATTTCTCAATTTTGCCAGTGGTAAAGGTTTTGGGATTTGCACTTCCTAGTTACCACCTATTGCTCCAGGAATACTTTTTGAGGAGGGCACAATAGAATTAATGATATGATGACCTGAGCTTTAGGAGTACTAAGTGCTGTCCTTCGGGCAAGGAGAGATTTATGATTGCTTTAAAGTAAACCAGAGGGCTGTTTCTTGCTCTGGCTGTTTAGTTTTGGAGGCCTACACTGAATTAGGCAGTAGTCTGAAGGTTTGGGATTCCTTATGATATAAGGAAATGTGCTGTATTTCCTGTTTCTGTGGCTTAAGTGTGAAATGGAAAGCAAAGTGTTCTAATTTACACAGGAGGACTGGGAAATAATTTTTTTGACCTGTTGTCCTTTTCTATCACTTACTATGTTAATTTGATAGTTTCTAAGATTAAATACTTAACTGTGACTTTAGTTATCACTGTTTGGATTATTATGTTGATACGCTTCCAGTTGCTAAGGTAATGTATTATGATTTTGTTGATATGGTGCTTCAGAATAAAAAATTGTTTATTCTGAAAAGCAGGAAGGAGAATTAGCATAATCAAATTATAGTGTAGGTCTGAAGCCAAAAGGAGGAAACGTTCAAGCTACACATGCTGTTCAATACCAAAGTAATTTAGATACACAGAAAAACCTATGGTTTATCTCTGTATCTTCTAGTAGAATCACTTCTGAGAAAGAAACACGTCTGGGAGTTGTGTTGTTTTTTCCTTGTCCTGACAGATTTTAGCAAAATAAAAGGTGTTACATTACTGAATGATTAATGCTTTTCTGAATGTAGAATTTAATTTGTTTGTGAGTAGTAAAGGTCAGGGTCATACTTAAAAATATTTTCTTTGTTCTTTCCCCTCTCTGTTTTTTTTTTGTACTGAGACACATTATGTCTATACAGGTTTTGTGATGCAAGATGAATTGAACAAAAGCAGCATCTTAGTGCTGCAATTCTAATTTTGTAGTTTTCTATTTCCATTTTGCAGAAATTGGCTTTGCAGAGAGAAGGGGGTAGGTATTGCTGTGAGACAGCCATGTGACAGGCAGCTTGCTCAGTAAACTGCACAGTCACTACAACCACACAGCCGTGTCAACCAAACTTGACCAGATTTGTTTGGGAAATGTACACATATTTTGTGGGTATTAGGCATTTCTGTGTTACTGGGCATATTAAAGTTCTTGGTTTATCATCTGGTCTGATTCTGTGTTGTTACTTAATCTAGTACTGCTCCAAGGAATTTAATCCTCTGTCTCTGAGCTGCTGTTTGCTTCTGACCCATGAGTTGTAACCAAGTAAGAGAATACAGAATCCAATTTCAGATTAAGTACCACACAAACCAGTTGAGTGAGCATGATTTGTAGAAAAAGAGTTCCAAATCCCAGGCTTTGGGGAAGTCTTTCACCTTTCATGAAGAATGCAGCTCAGAAAGCAGCAGAGATCTCCTGAATTATGCATAATTTAACAATGACTTGAGCTTTGCTTTTCTCTTGTCTATGTTCTTTAAGAAGTTTCACCACTCTAATACTATTTTAAGATCTGTAGGTGACGTAAGCAAAGGCAGCATTTTGGTTACCATTTACATTTGTAGCTAAGGGAGGAAAGGAGAAAGGGAATCTTACAGCCCAAGTAGGGCAATAGATTTTGATCTATTTCAAAAGCAGACTTGCATCATCTGTGTGTAGTTCTCACTGCATCAGAGAATCCATGCCACGACTGGGCTGTGATGGGCATTCACTCAGAAATGGGTTCATGTCTGATGCCATTGCTCTCAGATGAACACTATTGATAGATTGCTTCATACTTCTAAAAAAGTTTCACTTTTTGTAGTTTAGTTTCTGAAGCATTTATTCAAAAAAGGACATGAGTCCTTCAAATTTGTAGTTGAATTTTGAATTGTCTTGTACAAGGCCAGGAGTTGGACTTCAATGACCCTTGTGGATCTCTTCCAGCTTAGGATATTCAATGATTCTGTGGTTGAAGAGGGCAGCCTAACATCAGATGTAATGCCAGTAAATTCTGCTGTGAGTGAATTATTTTTCCTTTTACATTTGCCAAGATTGCAGTTCTGTAGTTTTAAAATGTAGCCCCAACTTGCTTTTCAGAAATAATATACATTTCTTCTAGAAGACTTTTTGAGTTCTTGGTAAGACAGTGTGGCATGTGTTTAACCCTTGAGCAAGATTACTGAAAATACTCATTCTGCAGCTTTTTTCTTTGCATGATAATCTTTCTGTTGATCCTTGTATGTTTTACTGAGGGGAACATACATGGATAACTACCATTTTTTCCCTATCCTTTTCCTGAATTCTCCCTTGTATTTAAGTGTTTGTTTTGATTTTTCATATTGCCTTTTTACAAATTTGCTGACTTCATAAATGAATCAGTGTTCAAATTTCCTTTACAATTTTTTTTCCTGTAAATTAGTTTCCTTTCATTTTTTTTTCCTAGCCACTTTGCAGAAAGACTAAATATGTTAAGGAATGTTCTTTTTCTCTCTAACATTTTAAAATGTATTGAACTAACTTTGATTTATTTCGCAGTCTATGCTGACATAGCATGGCTTTTGTTTCCAGTATATGAAAGAAAAACACATCCACACCAATGGTATTTAGGCTGAAAAATAGCCTTGGTCTACAATAATTCTGGCTATTTAGTAGTTTTAAGTACCTAATTTCACATTTTTATTATATTTCATCACATGGCAAATGAATACAGGCCTTTTATCCGTTTGGTAGTTCTTGGGCTTTGGCTTATTTGTTCAGGTGTGACTTTTGCTGATTTCTTTTTCTTAGTCTAATGTTGGTATTTCTATTAGAGGCTTTGGTTGAAATGTCAGATGAAAGTTTTTTCTGCAAGTTGGTGTGTAGAGCTGGAACAATCACTGTGATATACTCCTATGAACTGCTAGCATTGGTAAAAATTATGTGAAGCTTGCTTACCAGTAAATGCACAGGGATATTTTTCAGCTTACTGTGTATGTTGTGGTTTTTAAAAGTAAAGGAGGTTCTTGAAGGTCATATAAAACTTGTGGCACAAAGAGGTCTTTGCAAGGTCAGAAGCAGTAAATTATAGGCTTTCAACCTGGGGTTTGTGGCTACCTTCTGAGGAATCCACAAAAGGTAATTTAGAAAGTAGATCTACTATCAGCAGGTTTATATTTGCTACCCGTGGTTGTGTTCTTCCATTGGAAAATTTTAATGTGTCTGAAATGATCATTTGAGAATCCCCAAACTAAAAATACGGGTTTACGTAAGATATTAGCTGAGTGGAAATGAGCTTATCAAAGTGAGGAAGGTTTTTTTTTTTTCCTTCTTTCTGTTGTTGCTTGTCTGGATTGTTGAGCTTTGAACCTCTGCAGTGTATGAGCCTCTCTGTCTCTTCTGATGAGCATGTAATTTCCTGTTCTGCTATGTGAGAGCAGCCTCATGGTTTTGCACATTCCAATTGCATTCTAATAATTCTGGCTTTTCACATAATTTTATTTTTTGGTTTAGGATCTGCTTAAACATTAAAATTACAAGTTCAAAACACCTGATGAACTGCCACTGAAGCCTGTCTAAAAAGCCAACAGAGCCCGTGAAACTCCTTAATGCTGTAATGTCAGCAGTTGTCCATGTCAAAGCTTTGATTCAGAGAGGCAGAAACATGTGTCTCTCTTGCATATGCTTTCTTGATCCTTGACATTTTTTTGAAAATGTAGGTGTGAGGAGAAGATACAAAAGGAATTATCAGGAGGAGGATCAGTGTGAGCTCTATGAGACAAAAATGTGAGTAGTGAGTGATATAGCCAAAATCTGAGCCTTCTCTGTCCCTCCCTTAGGGTTTAGGTTTGTTGCTGTCTTTTTTTTTTTTTTTTATTTTTTATTTTTTTTTTATTTTTTTATTTACCCATAATTTTGTTTAAGTCT
>JANRGV010000001.1:79445290-79471213 GCA_024734035.1 Alethe castanea
CCTGAGAGTATACTTATTTTTCTTTCCTGTTCTTTTTTTTCAAGTTTTTCGGGGTGTACACAAATCAAAGTAATTTATGTCTCCAAATGTGTCATTCTCTAAATTGTGCACAGGAACCCTCATCATCTGAGTTCATATATATTTTATTGCTGCTTCCTTTTTTTCAGTACGCAGAAACCAGACTTTTTCTCTGAAATACCTTTATATCAGTACGTAAATAAGCTTTGTGGGTGTGATCAATACCAATTAAGTTTATTTGCAAGCACAGGTCTCACACTAAAGTAATTCTAGAAAGAACTTGAGCAGGAATGGGACAAATAGTGGTCATCATGGGAAAATACTAGCGTTACTTAGAGACAGTGATGGTAGAGTCTACTGCCACTGAGGTACTTTTAATTTCAGTGGGCAGCTGATGTGTCAAGCCAAGTAAGGGAATGAAAGGCTAGTAGCAAAACAGCACTGTATGGGGTGCTTTAAAAGAAATTTATTTTTAAAGCTGTCTTCAGAGGCTACCTTCTGTCTTCACCTAAGTTGTTAAGTACAGTTGCTGTTCTGATAAAGAGTATGTTGGTAGGAGAGTATTATTGGCTGAGCTAATATAGCTAGTGAGCATCTTGAAGTGTTTATTCTGTAAATATATGAATTGTTTATCTATTTAATTTTTTGCCCTTTCTTCCACCCTACAAATGAAAAAAAACCAAAAAAACAAAAAAACCAAAGTACAACAGCCCTTTAGAATGACAACTTTGCAAAATTAAAATGGAAACTACCTTTATCTTCCTTAGAAATTAAATATAAAGAAACACTTTAATATGAAAGAAAGTTATCAACTTCAGCAACTGGCTCTTATTTACCAGAGAGCATTAAATATAACATAGGTCAGATCCAGAATGACTTAACAAATGGTTTAAGTTACTTAGAAAAAGTTACTGCTTCTTGTGAGTCTCCTGGGCATACACCCTGAATTAGGTTGTTTGCTTATTCTAATAAAAACACTGATCAAATAACACTCTTCTCAGGATTACTTGTCTACTGCAGAAATATTAAGTAGTTTAAGCACTTTCCATGCACAGGAAACCTACATGCCAGATCTGTCATGAAGTTTTATCTATAGCTGTTTTCCTTACGCTTGTCTGTACTTTGAGAGACTGTGAACATCAGATGATTGGAGTGGGGACATTTTTCCACTTGGGTCATACTTGCGTATGTAATACCTTTAATCTATTTCAGAATATGTGATCAATAGTGATCCATTTTCTAATATTGTTTTAGTCTGAATGGTAAAATTTTAATTTCCACAGGCATAAAACCCACCAGGTGTTGCTTATCATTCATCTTTCTAGTCTGTCATATGCCTGAAGAATCTATGTTGGCAGTACAAGAGTATTCCCATTTCTGTGCAAGATACCCAGGAGATGTTTTATTGTCCTTGAGCACCTTTATTACTGTGGTGAGACAGCGTTTCTGTCCTGGTATTGGATATACAGATCATTCAGTGTCTGAGCTTTCAAGTACCAGTGTTGTGAATGCTGCTGCTTTCTTGTTGGGGTGCTCCAAGCAGCACTGGAGCTCAATCTCCACAGCAGATAATCCAATAAAAGTATTGAACTTTGCTTTGTATTTTTGGTTGTTAGGTCCTCCCTGATCACTACACCCCATCCCTCCTCCCCTGCTCCCTCCCCGAATAAATGCTAACCTCATCTATCAGAATGTGTTTATTTTCTGTTCAGCTGCTGGTACAAATGACCACATTTCTTTCCAGCTTTGTCTAGGCCATGGGCCTACTGAGACCTGCTTAGTTTACATTTTGATGTAAATAGGCTCAGTTTTAACTTCAGCTGTCTCAGTCAAGGGTCTGCCTAAGAAATACTCAAAGTCTTTGAAGACACTGAAATGAGCAAGCTCAGGGTGCTGAAGATTTCCTGAAGCTTCTGTCTTAGCATGATGGAACACAGTACCAATGTTTTTCATAGGCTTTTATAAAGACTGCTGTAGTGCTACTGAATTTTCTCTCTCCCCCAGTTTAGGAACTCTGCTAAGCAAAGGATAAATTCACTCCACTTTACTCTCTGACTAATAGTGATTGAATCTTGTTCTTTAATTTTACACTACTGTTAGATTCTGGTGTAGTCTATTTATAAACTTTCATTCACTGGAGGGAAAGACTTTGGAATCCTTCCTCTTCAGCACAAACTTAAAAGCAAGGCTCTTGGACTGAGGGACTTTCAAAACTTTCTCTTAGGAAAATCTCTCAGCAGCACAAAGATCCTATAACAATAGAGATGGGAAAGCTTTCTCTTTAATTCCTGTTGCTGATATAGATGCTTTATGTCAGGGCCACAATTAGGAACATCCTGATTTTCCACCAATTTGTATAATTACCTATGGCTTAAGGTTAGTCCAAGGGAGTTGATACTGGATCTGGTATGGAGACTTGGAGTATCAGAACTTCATCTATTTGCCTTTTGGGGAAATGTTGAAAACCAAGTTTTGGTCCTCACAATAGCATAATTTATTTTATAGTTAAGTAAAAGTATCATAATGTATTGATATAATAAAAATATAAGAATAACCTTCTGATGCTAATACTCGGGAATAAACCAAGCTAAATGCTACTGAATGGAGATTTTTAGGTTGGAGAAAGACATTTCTAGGTTTCCCTTCAGTAAGTATGTGTTAAGCATTTTAACTTTAGGGAATTTGTTTGCATGTATTTAAAAGAAATAAATGTAGATGTAGAAGATAGCAGTTGGAATGCTAGTTTTTTGTTTGCATTCAGCCCTGAAGTAAAATGCAATGTTTATATAGCAGTATTCATTTTCAAACTGCTACTGAATAATAAATCTGGGAACAATTTTTTTTTTGGGATTGGCTCATATTATCTTCACCCTTTACAACTGCAAAAATTGTAGCAAAGAGCTAATTTGTTCAAGACCACAAAAGTAATTGGTGGCAATGCTGTGATTCAAATGAAGCCAGCAACTGCATGCCCATGTCTGCAGCTGGAAGAATGTGTTTTTTAAATTGCTGTTCCTGAGGGTGGCTGTACCTGTGTGCTTTCACAGCTGATGGAGCCAGACGTGGAAGGGACACGTGCTCACTATGCCATGTACTGCTTTCTTACTGCTTACAACTATAATACAGCACCTACAGTGGTTGTGTCTGTCAGATTCATGATCGTGGTTTTGTTTCTTTGGTCTTTTTATTAGCTCTTACTAGATTTGATGTCTCATAGTTACTGCTTTTAACTACATTTGGATCCTTCTGTTGTTGTTTAGATACACTACTTCGCAGCTAAACATATTGTTTATATTGAAATGCATGACTTTGTGTTTCATACTACATCCTGGTCTATTTTTGTGTGAAACTTGATCTGGTTCTCTCTTTTGATGATTTCTATCTTTTGTGACAGAAAAGTTCCAGACTTAAATCTGTTGTTAACGGGAGTATTAAACATAAATTGTCTCCAATCCAGCATAGGTGTTGCGACTTTTGTATATTACTGTTTTACTTGCATTATATATGTATTTTTTTTTAACATTTGTGCATTGGCTGTGTTTTAACTCCCTGAGGACACTTCATTATATCTAGGCTACAACAACTATACATAAATGAAACTTGATTTTTATGAAGTCATTAGATCTGTCATGGCCTATGTTAGTAACCCTACGTGTTCTTACTACTCATTTTTATTTCTGTATTTATCCATGGGCACAAATGAGATGATCTGAGAGAAGAACTATTTTCCTTAGGCCTTTAAAAACTTTATCCTATGTCAAAATGGCTTGTGAAATAGAATGAAAAAGTTTTTTCATCAACAGCTTTTGCTGCTGTAACTTTCCATCATGATAATCGCAAACTCATTTTCACCTGACAGAAGCATCAGTTTTAAGTGCAGTTACTATCTTGATCTTCTGGTTCAGAAGTGATCAGCTTAACTGTTGCAAAACCAGCACTTGAAAAACAGGCTGCTGACATCATGCGTGGAATCTGGCTAGATTATTTGCTTTGTCTGTTTTTTTTTAAATTAGAGACAACAATTTGACACAATTTCTAAATATGAACAAACTCAAGACAAAATGCCTTCTTTACCATTCCAAGGAAAATGTATAGTGAGCAATTAATGAACAAATACACTACCTCTATCATGGCAATCACATACCTTGTCTATTAGTTAAGTAAACATAGAGTTTGTTAGTGCAGAAACAATACAATAAAGAGCATTGCTGGTTTCTGCATCTGATCACTGAATCACAAAAGCAATCACAAAATCAGATCAGTCATGCCAAACAAAAAAGCAATTCAGAATGGGTATATAAAAATGCTGCTTGAGACTGTTTTCTGCACAGTAACATGAATTATTTGATTGGGGTTTCTTTCCCCCTAATTGAAGGATTAGTGACAACTCTCCCCCAGCACTAAGACTGAAAGACTTTCCTCTACATCATCTTATGCAGAATACTACTTTTGTTCAATATGTTAATAAATGTAATTAATACCACTATAATTACATTAAATAGGAAAGTTGCTGAGAAGAGCACTAGTTACTGGCAATTAGGTGGTGTTATCCAGCCACAGTAACACTCGAGTGTTCAGCCTGTACTTCTGTCATGCTACTTTGGTACAGGCAGAGCCCTAAGATTGAATAAAAATCAATCTGCTTTTTCAGCCAGGACCAAGAGTTGAATGGGCAATGCAAAAAGGCCAACTGAATTGAGAAACAATAAGTCTTCCCTGAAGAGCAAGAACCTTCTATGGTAGCTGTTTTCAAAATGTTTATTGAAAAGTCTTAGAGAAGAAATGTGTATCTCTTTATTTAAAGTGTTTTCCTTATTACGGAGTTGTTACACCGTCTATTTTACCTATATGCTTTAGGGAGTATCTTTTCTGAAGACTGCTTTAATAGTAAGGGATTATGCTGATAAAAACTATTTGAAAATAAAAAAAAAGTTAAATAATTTGCATTAAGAAAATGCTAGAGCAGCTGAAAGCCTCAGTCTAGTGCATATCCAACAACTGAAGAGAACCCACTTGCTCACACAGGGGTTTTCACATGGGCATCTGCATCTTCTGGAAGGATCACATTCTTTTAACTGCTGTCTCCTGCTGTTTTCTGAAACAAGCTGGATGTGTGTCAGCAGGCCAAATCCAAACACAAGATGTGGTTACAGATACTATTAGATGCGATGAGCAGGCTCAGCCTTCTCTGAAGTCCATGCAGCAGAATTGTCTAGCAATGTCACTGTGGGTTCAGAGTCTTTTACTTGCTATTGTCCAGACACTTAAAGTTGGTAGTGTTCTTGTGACTTACAAAGGAGAATTAGCTTTCTGTCTCCTGAAGAAAGAGTGGAGGGACTCAAGGTATTAATTAGCCTTTTCTAGTGATAAATCCCCCTGAAGTGTCATTGGTCTGGACCTCCTACTCTTTGATATTTTCTGGCTTTTAGCTGACTGAACAGTTCCTTGTCCTTTGCCTTATTGAAATTGAAGCTGATCTCAATACCAAGGTTGAAGATAACTGCTGTGCGTAGGGATTTACATGATCACACACAGCTGTGCTGGATCCTACTGAGCTGTGGTCCTCAAATTAGAATCCTCTGTCAGGATTCAATGAAACTGTGACAAGCTGGGAATCCCTCATCTCAGTAACCAGTACTGAAGGACACCTTTGGCAGAAAGATCCTAATCAATGATGAAGCAATTCCTCTGCAACCAGAGGAGTAATCTTTCACCCTTCATGTCCCCTATGTTCCCCATATTTCCAGCAGCTCAGGGCTGTCCATGCATTATCATGGTATAGAACAGATATGGAAACTTCTCCACCCTAGAGAAGCTTTGCTCCAGTATTTCCCAACTGAGGAACTGCTTTCTGCTTACTGTTCTCCATCACGTTAATGAAACTTCCCTGTCTGATCATCCAGGATTCACACTGTCAGTCACTCTCACACCTGACTGGGACTGAGGTCCCTTCTCCACTACACACCCCACACGCTCAGTCAGACCAGGTTTCCCTCAGCAGAGTCTCAGATGTCCAGATCCTTCAAATAACTTAATCTGAGGAGGGACCCAGAACACAGAGCTACCTGCGCTACACTTATTCCTCAAAACTTCACTCCCATGGTGGGTGAGGAATGAAGGAAAAGGTCACTGCCAACATTGGGCATGGTTGTCCTTGCTTTGTCCAGGCCTCAGGTTTTAGTGAAGGCACTGGTGATGAGGACAAACCTCTTCCTGAGGCTATTCACAGAGCTGCACAAGCTGCTTGTTTGGGCTGTGTGAGGAGATTCACAGAATCACAGAACATCCTGAGCTGGAAGGAACCAAAGATCGTCAAGTCCAGCTCCCAACTGAATAGTTCATACAAGGATCAAACCCACAACCATGGCATTATTAGTACCATGCTCTAACCAAGCCTGTTCATTTTCTGCCTGTGAACACTTTAGGCAGCACTAAGGCTTTGTTTTCTGTCATAGTAAATCTTTCTTTTTTAAGTGACAAACAATACAGATAAATGTGTTACTGTCCAGTAAAGTGTCGCTTTGGATCATGCCCTAAATCCATATAGCTCTGACTACCAATTGTGTGGTATGTTTAAACTGGAAAAGTTATCTCCATCTCCTGATCTTATGGTATGAATAAAATAGTTGATATACAAACTTAAATATGGAACATTATTAGAAGCTTCTTAATATGCAGTCCTTTATGATGTGTTTTGTGTTTTATTTTACAGTCTCTTGCAAGCATAACTCAGTAATGCATTCTATTGTAGCATAGTGCAAACTTGCAATAACGTGTTCATATACTTGTTGTAGTCCACTATATTTTAAATATGTGGAATTTCTTCTTTACCTTTTGAAATACTTTATTTTTTAATGTGCTTTGTGATGACAAAAACGAAAACCTGACAAAATTTTAACTACTACAGTGTTGCAGATGAAAACCTAATTTGTGGTAATTAGCTGAAAAATCTATGTTAGTTCATCTTCAAAATTGTTTGTGATATTATCAAATATCTAACTAGTCTTTTCGAAGGCACGAGAGTGATGAATTTTGTTTAAGTATGCTTGATCAGTAAGTGGAACTAGGGTGCCTATTTAATATTTACACAAATTTGCATCTTACATTCATAGCAAGAAGGTGAATGAAGTATTTAATATCTCATGTAATTTACTTGAAAACTTTTGACAGCTAGTCATCAATTCCTTTCCACAAATTGAATTCAAAATTTGTGATTGCATGACACTTGAAACCATGATGTTGTTTTGTGAAGATTGATGTTACTTGAAAAGTAATAAACCCTGATGCTAAAGAGAAGAGAGTTTGAGGTAAAAATTGGAAGAATGAGAAGTATGTTAAGATTCCGAATTGCAGTTATTGTAGCAATGAAGTGACTCTGTGAAGCAAACAATTTCAGAGTGCAGTAAATGTGCTAGTTACATCAATGTAAATGATAAGAAAACAAAATCAAAATAATACCAAGAAGGTTGTAATTTGAAAATAAATCTTGCATCTCAGTTCCTGTGTGCCGTTGTGTTTGCTTTTTCTTATGAAGTGTTTCTATGTAAATCCATTTGTATCATAACTATTTTCACTTAAACTGCCCATCCTGACAAAGACTTTCTCGTTGAGCATTTGCACATCATGAAAAAGCAATGAGGATTTGTTTACAGAATAGTATTTTTTGCTGTAATTATTGATAAAAGTCTGCATGTGCAAGGTTTTCAAGCAGTTACACTTTCTGGATTGTTTTTCTTTAAATGGAAAGTCAGTAAGTGTAAATTATTTCTAAAATAGAACTATTCATGCAGTCTATCACCTCATGTTTTAGTCTTCTGATAAATAGCTTTTTCCCAAATGAAATGTTGAAGAAACCTTTGCCTTAACAGCAGTGATCTGCAAAAAGTTGATTTCAAAAGTTGATACTTGCAAAAAGTTGATTTCAACCGTTGCCTGCTCTGTTGCATTTTTTGTAGTTTCTTTGCTATGAAATTGTGAATCACATTGACATCAAACAATTTACTGCATTCAAATCTGATACATAAGAAAAGATCTCTGTTTTGATATTGGTACAGGGAAACAAAGAGTTGTTATTTCTGAAGAGCAATCTCGGCAAGGTGATTTTTTTGTCTAATATTAAGTTGTACTGTAAACACAACAATTGGAGAGAATTGTTGATTTTCTCTCTGCAAAAATATCAGAGATTCCTTTAAATTTTTGTCAAGTTACTTTTTGTACTTTTTCAAAAAGTATGTTGTGTTCTAAAAAAGTGAATGGGCAAAAACCATAAAAAATAAGGATGACATTATAGTAAGGACAAAAATAAGAACTTTAAGGCTTTTTCCCTGGAATGATGGAAGCTTATCACAATATCTTCTAAATAATGCAAATTTTACAATAGCAGCTGTTGTTTTCTTGGTATGCTTGAGGATAATCTTTGATGTAACTAGAAATTAAAGGTTTTAGTTGCATTTTGGAGATATGAGCTTAGCTAGTGAGAGATATAATCTGTTTTTAACAAAATGGATATCTGTCAGAAGGCAGTTGAGTTTGTGTTAATGCTCTGTACTTTCGTGCAATCATCAGAACATTTGGAGCATGTTTAGTCTTTGAGGAAAAATGCTTATAAGGAAATAAAGAGATAACTCTGTGAGGTTATTGGAAAAGTGAATAGAGGTCATCATCTGAACTCAGTATACTGCCATTAAGTGCCAATATATGAATATTGAATTTGTGTTTATTTTATTAGTTTAGTTTATTAGATGAAGATGGAAGATTATATTACTGCAGGCAGGTGAATGCACTTCAAATAAACCATTAATAGTATTCGGATGATTACTGAGATAGTGCTGTGTCTGGCAATTTGTAATCTGAGAGGATAGTAATTAGTAATTAATTTAAAAAATATAATTACTCTTCATATGTCTTGAATTTAATTATGTAAATATGGATAAAATTATGCTGAAGTTCTTAGGTTCATTATTTTTTAAAGGCCTAAATATCAGCTGTGGACAAATAACTACAAAAAGCAGAGCAGCAAATACTTAACTACTTGCATAAGTTTTTATCTTTCATTTTTAAAAAACTTATCTTTTAAATAGTTCTATAAAAGTCCAATGTTTTTCTTATGCACTCATGAATTTATTTTACTTGGACCTTAGGACTAGGAGCGTTAGGATAGTTGGCACTTCTTTGGACATTGTAAACTGTAGTGGTACTTGCAGAATAGGGGGAAGAAGGGTTATTGAAGGTTAAGCATCCTCTTCAGGAGCCATAAGCATTAAAGGAGATTTTACAGTAGCTGTAAACTCTCCATGGTACCTTCTGACTGCTGTAAAAGATCTGGATAGCGCACATCCTACATGAATTATGGGTATTTCTTTGGCAACCGTTGGTTTGTGGTGTGAGCTCTGTCAATCTCCTCTGTGAAAGGCCCTTGCTTTGGTCACTTAACAATCTGGTCCAAAGTTTCTGCTGCCCATTCTTTGATACTGTTGTGTTACCATGTGATATGTAGAGAGCACACAGCCTGTGACACACAGACTTGAAAACAGGAAAACTTTGGGACACTGGGCTTAAGTGGAGGACTAAATGGTCTGGCAATTATATTTAGACAAGTGTCCTCCTGTGTTGATTATGTTGACTGTTGTACTTGGCTTCATCTCACATGCCAAGAGGAACTTTATATTTTGTCAAGTACTTAGGCTGGAAGTAAAATCCTCACCTTCTATTGAGAGCTATATATGGACCACTTTGAAGGGATGAGAGTGCCCCAGCTCCCTCTGACATCAACTGAAACTGTGAAAACCAGTACTCAGTCTTAAATATAACATATTTTACAAATTTTACATGCCCAATGGAACTAGGTTCAGGATTAATTTGAATAGTCAAGGGGAAACACTGCCTTACCAAATAGATCTTCAATTGAAACATGGGTATCTAGAAAAAAGTCATTTGGGAAAGCAAAACCCATTGCCTCAATATAAGATTATTTCCTTAATTGTACAGAAGGTAAATTCTGATCTGTTACCAGCAAAATCTAATGATAGACATCTTTACATAGTTCATGCATGTACAGTTTTTGTTTAATTACTTTGATTTTTTTTTCCTATGATGGCTTTTATAACACCATTTCACTGATGTTTTCCATCAAATTCCCAGTAACAGGAATTTAACTACAAACTTTCTGCCTTTCTTTTCTTACATGATTCTTCATTATTTTCCTCCTTTACTGAGTTTGCCTTTTATTAAGGAGCCTCCAGCCCTTCCAGTCAGTAACCAAGTGTCTCGTGGCATTGCTGTGCATCTTGAGACAATGGGACAGCTACAACATTGCCAGGCCATGGCCATTTGCCAGGCCTTGAAGGCAGTGGTAAGACTGTGTGCAAGAAATTAGAGTGAGCCAACACTGAAGATTGACAAATGCATATATATATATATGTATGTACGTACGTATGTATATGTGTATGTTTGGGGTTTTTTTGTGGATTTATTAGTCTGTTGTACGTAGTCTTCTGTTAAGAGAAATGCTTCAGATTTTAGCAGAAGCTTTAGCATAGCTCAGCTAGTGTTTTTTCTTCTGAAGATTGTCATGGCAAGGGGAAAGGTTCTTGTTCTTGAAATTCTTTGCAGCTGAAAGTTGTGCTGTTGAAATGTTGTGTGGTTTTTCCTCTTAAACCTAGAATGTTCTAGCTGAGTTTTCCTTTTGAAGGTCTCTAGAAAGGTTTACTAGTGGTGGTTAGCATGAGACAGAGCAGATGCACTCAGCTCTTTGAACCACAGTTAACTGCCCAGGACCAGAGAATGACAAGATCCTGCTGGCATCGTTGACTCCCATAGAATATCTATTTCATGGTAATTAATGCAACAGTTTCCATTTAGTTTTCTGTCAGTGCAGTGCTGTTGCCTGAGGCTTTATTTGCCTTGCTGCTCACTGTTGAGAGCAGCTGCAGCCCAGCCCGCAGCTTTCTTGCTGCATTTTACTGATCACGGTTTGTGGGACAGGAATGGGATTGCAGAAACCTCAGTATTCCTGAGCTCTTGAGAAAGGATAAATTTATACTTGGAAAGCAAACACATTTTCCTGATTTAGCTTCCTTATTTTCCCTATTCTTATTTTGCTTGCAACAGCATTCAACTGGAATGCAAAGAGACTTTTCGCTTTGTACTTTGCCTTTCCTAAAACTGGTTTTACTCTTGGGTTTTTATAATATTTTTCTCTTTTCCTGTAATTTCTATTCCTACTTGTTTCTGTGTTCTTTGCTTAGATTCTGAATCTTGGTCTTCCAAAATGCCTTGGTTTCTCCAAAACATTTACATTTTCATCTAAAAATCCCTCTTGAATTCTTTCCAGTCTTCTGCTTTCTCTTACACTCGTGTGTCTGTGGAGACCATTAAATGCTTTCCTCGGGTGTTTGTAGAGCTCATTTCTTCATCATCTTTGTTTGCTTCAAGATAAGTAGAAATCTGGCTCCTGAGTTCCTCTACATTTCAAAAATCATGTCTGTGACACCCACACTTGCAAGCCAAACCAGAGTTGCCATTGTCCGGCATCACAGACTAATTTCTGAGGAGCACAACACGTTAGCATTGATGGTATAAACCATAATGTTAGGTGAAGAGAATACCTTTTATAACTCCAAAATTCCATGAAAGGTTATGTTTGTTCTGAGATCCTCACATGTGATTTCAGAGATGTCATGTTTCTTTTAAAATTTCCCCAAATTTAGTTAATCTTTCTTTTCTCTGAATAGTTGAATGAATATGGTTTCATGGGAAGAGATAGAGAACATACCTCAATTTTTTTGTGCTCAAGGAATTAAAAAATTGCAATGTTTGGAAAGTTTAAAAGGCTTGTGATTTGAGCAGGGGAAGATTGGGTCATTGTATCATCCCATTGTATTCTGTGAAAACAATGGTAATGGCTAATGCTCTTATGTAATAATATATTTTTGGCATTAAAAAAAGGGAGATGTGCATAGCTTTCCAATTAGATTAATGCATAGAATCCCAGCATATTTTTGCATTAAAAATATTATTTGAACATTACACTACCTTCCAGATTTCCCATAATTCTTCCATTTCTGAAGAGACAGGTCTTATAGGTCATATAAATTTATCAAGATTATTGTGTGCTGAATAATTGCTCTGCCTATTTCCAAAAGATGCTTCTTTGAACTGTCTTTCTGTTGTATGTCTCTATATTGGATTGAATTTAGTGTGTTGAGGGTCAAGCCAAACAAGGCATATACTTAATTATGTTTGCCTCAACAGTTTAGATGTAGAACATCGCCTTTGTGTTGTGCAGCATGTTGTGCCAGCTGATGGATCAGAAGAAAAAATATCAAACCGTCATGCAGGTATCAGAATGCAAACCAGTAGCTGTGATGAATGTGCTTTCTGGCATTTGCTGATTAATTAGTTAACTTCATAGAAGTAAAGTTGCTGTATAAGAGAATCTGAAAGTGGTGGAGACTGAAGAAAATGTAATTTCTAAAAAATCCCATGAACATTTTCCAAATCACAGTTCAACCCCATGGGCAGATGCTGAACTTTTGATATTGTCCCTGGGGGGAAAGTGTGATGGATGGGATCATAACTTACACTATTTTACCTTAAACTCCTTAGAAACCTCTGTTGTCCCAGCTATTGAAATTCACCAACAGCCCTGAAATGGGTAAAGTACTTTCTGTAATAAATATGACATCATAAGCAAAGCTTTTTTTAAAACAAAAACCAAAACCAAACCCCTTTATTTTAGTAGTTTTTTTCCAACCTAAAGCTTGTGTCAATTAAAGCTAAATTACAATTCAAACCTTTAGTTAATTATTAAGCATAAGCAATGCAGCTAGTACCAATATAAGTGGCATTTATATGCCTCTGTATTATGGGCTTTTTGCTTATTTGTCTAAAAATTTCAGCTTTCAACTTGTCATGGATATTTGTGTTTACAGCCAATAATTACATTTTAGAAAGTGTGTGGAAAAAAATATAGGCTTCTGTAATTCCCAGCATGGGATCTTGCATTCACAAGGTCAGTTAATGCTTTTGACACATTTTTCCTTTTCTCTCGGAAAAGAACATAAAGGTGTTTTATGACATCAGGGCACTCTGAACTCAATTTCCTATTCTGTAAAGTTTTAAGTGCACCCACTTGCCTGTTCTTCTATTGGCTAACATAACAAATGGATGTGTTAGTTGTTTGTGCTGAATTATCAGCCATAAATTTAACAGCACAGAATGGCACTGCTGGTGCTGTAAAATTAGCAGAAGAATACAAAGTCAACGTTAAATTCTGTACTGAGCAGATCATGGCTATGTAAATCTTGCTCTGCTCTCACTCCCCAGTATCTTTTCAAGCTAAAGAAGTTACCATTTTACTTTAAATGTTCTGTGCTACATTTGCAAGGTTGTTTGTGCAACCATTAAACTCAGCATCCTTTAGAGTGCCACTTACAATGGGGAAAACACATGACCAGGCTGCTACTAATTGGCATTGATGGTGATTCTGCATGTCTGCTGACAAGCAGAAAGCTGTTGCATAACTTCCTAGTAACCAATATGCATTATTGCTGTTGATCACTACTCTGTTGTGTTGAACTTAAAAAAAATCTGATGCACAGATAAATAGTCTCACAGCTAAAATATTATTCCACTCTAATTATTGTCTTGAACGCAAATATTAGGAAGATATATTATGCATTAAAGGAACAGAAAGCCTGATGATGTATATGTGAACCTTTACATAGCCTAATGTTTCCCATATAGAAAGATCTTGGACATAGTTTACTCAGTAATATGCTTCTTTTGCTTTTGAGTTAACTCAAGCACTACATGCTGATATGAAAAGGGGAGAAAGTAAAGTACTGCTTCAATTTTTTTTCTAGTAGAGAAACAAACAAAAGACCCTAGCCTATATGTGGATGTATTTTATTGCAGCATTAGCCTTATTTTCCAGCTTTGGGGAGATAAATACTATTCCATGCTGAAGGTAGAATACAAACCCATGAATTAAGGCAGGTATAGCCAATTTTCCTGAGTCTGTACGCTGTTAAACAAAGTCTGTGAATCCCTGAGAAAGCTAAAGAGGCCTTAGCACAGGGTTTGTGGGCAGGGAATAGGAATGATTTCCCCAGTTCTCCACTTCACTGTAATAGTAGAGTTGGACATGCTGGAGCCAAGCAGTTTATTTGTGTTTGATCATTGGTTTCTTGTACAACGGGAAATGCCTTAATTCATTTTTCTTCCAAAATTTCCCCTTTTCCTTTAATGTAAGTAAAAGGCAGCATATCAAGGTATTTTTTCAGGAGCATGATTTCATAAATGAGTAGAAAATGGATGTAAGGTTAATTCTGTATCCTTCTGTGCTGAAGATGGCTAAGAATGTTTATTTAATCAGGTGTTTTAAAATGCTATGATATTGTATATGGCTTATATTGGTCTAGATCTATATTAAGAGCCCTGTCACTTGTTCTTGAACAAATTTTGCATGCCTGACATGGTTTCAGCAGGAGCTAGACATCTAAGGCAGTGAGATCCAAGTCCTGTTAAGTGTCTTACTTCTACTGGTGCTCCTCTTGTTGATTATGTCATTAACTTTGCTTGTCCTTATTCAGATTTGTCAGTAAAAACATAGAGATATAAGAAAAGATATTTGGAAAATGCTAAAATGCAAATTATAGTAATGAGGAAAGCTATTTTGAGATGTTACACACTCATATTTTGGGAAATCTCAGTTTTGCTTGTTTTCAAAAGTCTAATCTTCTATTTGGATAACAGGTCGAATAAACTTGAGATTTAATTATTTTTTAAATGGAACAATAAATATATTTTTATGTTGCTTTTATTTTTTTCCTTGAAGACCTGGGAAAATGTGTTTAAATTAATTACAAAATGAAAGCAAATTATGACCTTACCTGGAGCATTAATTTTCCTGGACAAAATATTAGATTTACTTTGATGAAATTAATTTCTTTAAAATATGTAGGACATAATAAAAGTAACATAGAGTTTTATTTATATAAACTCACCTTTTGCAGGTTTATATTTACATGTATGGACATGTTTTTAAATATCCTGAGACACTGTTAGCAGTGAATAAGTTCCAAGGTATTTTTTCATCTACCTGTAATTCAAGAACTTCTAGACTTAACAAGAGAGGGCTTTTGGTTGATCTTTTGTTGTTGTTGTTGTTGTTGTTGGTTTTTTAGGAGATCCCATATGGTCTTTTAAAGGCTTGACTTACTTAAAGAGCTGCTGATTAGTTTTTTTACAAAGACCCTGATTCATTGATCAATTGATTCTTTGATCCTTGGCTGAAACTTCCACTCTCCAAATAGTTAATAAAACTCCTGGGTTTTTATTACTTTAGGATTAAGGTTTCCTTATCTGAGTTCAAAAGTCTGAGTCAAACCGCGCTCATATGAATGTGATTTATTTACTTGTTGCATGCTACCAGTGGGTTTCATGTTATCAGAAAAACTGTTGTTGGCTGGGAAACAGACAAATCTCACACAATCTGAAGAAGGAAAATGAGATAGGAGAAACCTCTTTCTCTCCAAAACCAACATCAAATTCTTGAAGAAACTTCTAACAGGGAAAAGATTTAGTGTAATGTTGCATTTTCATTTGCATCCTGAACTGGGTGTTTAAGGAAGGAATGATTTACTCTGTAGGAATTTTTTTTGACATCTCTGTTTCTCTTGGATTCTGAGTTCCAGTTACAATTTCTAACTACAGGGTTTTTTTTCCCTATTAGTCCAAGTTTCTGCTTTGCTCAAAAATGCTACAGTTTGGTTAATTAATGAAATGCTGCTGAAATGGAAGTTTGGGTTGAGACATATTAGTCAAACCACATGGGAAAAGAAAGCATTTTCCCTCCTCCTTCCTCTCTTTTAGTTTTGCATTAAGTTTTTAAAAGCTGACCAAACTCCTCTGAGGCTGCAGGTAGTCCCAGACACTTCCTTTGCAAAAAGGAGATCCAAGCAAAGCATAGATCTTTTCTATCAGGCTGCTCAGTCCACCTTTCAAGAGGTGATTTCACATCTGAATAAAGTATAAGAATCTTCTGAGACTGAAGCATAAAGGTAGGAGAGGACTGGTAAAGAAAGAGATATGTAGATCTAATTTATACTGGCTACTAGCAAAGCCTACTGGCTGTAGGTGCAGTTCATCCTTGCCAAGAGATTCTTTTCCCACATTGCTCGAATAGCTCAGTTACTTCTCTAAAAACACTGTTAAACCTTGTCTGTCTGGACTGAAAAGCAGGCGGGCTTTGGGGTGCTGCTCTTCCTTTCCAACTTCTTTGGGTCCACGTGTTTGGTTTTCTTCTTTTATGTCTTGGAGGGGAGAGGAGAGAAGGGCCAGAGAACTGGACTTGGGTCACAGCTTAGCACAGAATTAAGGACATGGTAATTGCATCCACAGTACAAGTCGTAGTCTGTATTTGCCTTCAGGACTTTGGCATATAAATATTTGAGTACTTTCACACTGATGTTATGCCAAAAACTTTCACCAGTACAGAAAACATAGTTTTGAGTCCTGAGCATGGAGGTGGATAACTAATGCCTTACTGGCAGATGAAAAAAGAGCAGTATTAGAAAAGTATATTTGGACCAATGACTAAATAATCTAACACTGCCATATGTTATTTGACAAACAATAAATCCTCTCACCAGAAGTAAATCCCAAAAACTTGATAAATGAGCACTGGCTTTTCTGAATTTTTTTCTCAGTCAGAACCATACCTTTGTCCATACAGTAATAGAGACAGTAACAAAGAGTAACTATTAAAATAGACATTTTCTATACCAGTTGTGGGATTTAAGATTAAGGGTTTTTTTGTTATTGTGAGAAAAAGTAAAGCAATCAACCAAACAACCACATAGAAAAACTTGCATAGAGGCACACCTTTCTTTAAACAGTCTGTGATCGTGACCCAATTACTAAAATGCTATGTGCTCCATTTAAAATCAGGAATTTTTAACTGCATGGTTTTCAGCTATCTTCCATGGCTATTATTGCCACATAACTTTCCTGGTGTGCTGTTTCCACATGCTTACTTATGCAGGCAAAAACTTCAGTGAAGCCATGAGCAACTTTGCTAAGTATAGGAAACTGAGGGTGTAGGTCAGAAAATGTCTATTTGAATAATAAAAATATGCTTGAGATGTGCGCTTGCTTGGGTGAGTGCATTTTATTCCCTCCTAATACCTCTACAGTGAAAGAAAAAAAACAAATAAAACAAGGCATTTTTCATTCAGGACATTAATTTACAAATATCGTGACAGTTTTCCCTGAACTGGTTGTGTGAATTCTCCTGACCTTGTAGGACTTCATTTTATCCTGGAAACTCTCTTGGAGAGTCACATGTAATTATTTGATTTCTCCTCTTTGCTTAAGTGTTCAGTCATTGCCGTATGAGCTTTTGCCAAAGTGGATGAAAGGTTTATATTCTTTAAATGTGCTGTGTAGCTGCTTAAGGTGTGACCAGCTTGACCAAAAAAAGTAAGAGCTAGATTTCAAACATTTTAGTCTTGCAAGAAAGAAGGAAGAGTTGTTCACAGTTGAGCACTGAGTTTTCTGAAGCAAGGAAGCAAGCAGGTTTGGACTACTCTATCAGTATGATCACAGGAATGCTTACCCCTGCAGCACACTGTTTTGTTTCCCTTTGCATATTATTTCCTTGCTCCCTGCCATCTGTTCCTGTAATAATTTTTCATGCAATTCTGAACATAAAGACAACATTTCTTTGGAAAACTAAGAACAAACTGAATATCCTTACTGGTTCTTGGCCACTGGAATATTTAACATTTTTCATTTTAAGCAGGTGCATTGCTGTTTGCCTTTTCTTAACTCATAGGATTTGTGTTTAGCAAGCCAGGCTCTCATTTTTGTAATTTCATTTTTATCAGAGCAAGTGCATCTGTCATGTTGGGAAATACTTTCATCTTGAGATTTAAAAACTTTGCTGTATTTCAGCACATTATTTTCATGGCACTAGATCCAATTCTTCCTTCTTTTAAGTGCTTTTATCATAGTTGCCACTGGCAACAGAAACCATGGTCTTTAATCAGTCCTTCCAACTGCTGGTAAGTAGCTGGAATGGGCATATGATTTAGGCATCAGTAACTGAAGCAAATGTGATAAATGAGCTGTTGATCTCGAAATCTTTATTGGCAGATGTACGAGTTTTAATTGAGAAGGGATGAGTAGGAGCACATAAAATGTGGGTTACTGTGAAAGCTCAATCTGAACTTGAAACTAAATTCAATAGTTTATAATATTCAAAAATATTTCTCGTTTCTATGCCCTTTATATTTTTTTTTTCCTATGATATAAAGCTTGCTGAGCTCTGTGACAGCAGAGGGGCAGTGTAAGTAGTAAAAAACTAGGAAATATAGAAATGAAAATTAGTTCAGCATTACGATACTGTTGAAGTACAAACCTTCAAATGTTCAGCAAACAGAAGTGAATTTTCTGCACTGATAGTTACATTTGAATGGCAAGAATTAAAAAAAGAACATATAGCAAACCCTCCATACCTCATCTAGTTCCTTATTTAATGAATAATTCAGATATTCTCCTGAAGAGACAATTTCTAAAGCTAAGTTTTCTACTGTAGAATGAGTTTCACAAGTATCACAGAGATGCAGTGAAAAGAATATGCTAAGAGAGGAAATAAACTGTCTTCATTTTGCAGAGCATGAAGCAAGGTACAAAGAGATTTAAACCTAAAATTGTCACATTCTCTAATCCTCTATGCTCTTCTAAATGCCCAGAGTACTTTGAATTATTTATTTATTTTTTTTCTTATGAAAATATACTTCCTAGTGTCTTTGGATGTACCTTTTTGCATGATCAGCATTTCTGGTAATCTGTATCTCAGCAAATGAATGCACAGAATGTCCAGTGATCAGCTGTGAGTTTAGTTTGCTGAAGAGAGCTCCGGGACTGAGGAGGTAAAGACCAAATCAGTCAGGTCTTTGAGGAAGGACTGGACTGCCTTAGCCATTCAACCATCCTTCTGTCTCCTGCAGTCCTGGGACTGCGAACATTCTTAAGTTCTGTAACCAAAGTTATCCTAGAGACAGAAGACGACTGCAGTGGGTGACTCCCAGGATACAAATCTTTCCATCTTGTACATGGAAAAGGGAGAGGAATGAGGGAGAGGTGCAGAAAAACTGAATGATACCTCCTTAGAGTTGAATGCAAGGGTGGGAAGAGCAGAAGCTGTAAGAGATTGAAGCATGGAATTGATGAGATGCAGCATGGAAATAGTCTGAAGTTTGGTGATACTTTATACTGAAGTGAAAAGGAGTGTTCAGCTAACAAAGTGTAGCAGCCTACTTGCTGTTTAGCCTGTCTTCTTCTAATCTTATCTCTCAAAAGTAGACAATTTTTAGTTTCAATCTACAGTAATGGGAAGTGCACTGCCCAAGGTCAGGAGGTGAACCCAAGTGTCCTGAGTTTTAGACCAGAGTTCTGTCTGAGGGAGCACAGTTGGGAGCCACATACAGATGATTAGTTGCCTATCTACTAAACAGTACTGGGGCTAGCAGCCCAGTAATGCTGTGCTGTTATTCCAGGCTTAATTATCAGTTTGGCATTATGCTAGTAAATGAGTGTAATCTAAAAAAATCAGAGATTTTGCTGCATAATGCACTTTACTTTCTCTGTTGGCTAATTCAAAGTGAATTATAAAAGAGACACTTGGTGTACAGGGACAGTTCTGGATCACAATTAATGTACTATTTCATACATGCTTTTTGAGTAACAGTAAAGTTGAGAGCCTGCAATCATTAGAGGTACACTCTGTTCAAAATTCAGATGAAGAGATAGATTATCACTGTCACTTGGATTAGCACTCCCATTTGTTTGACTTTCAATGCTGAAATGAAATAAGTGAGATGATGCAAAGAGAATAGTCCATTGTCGTTGCTGTATTTGTGTTGTCTGACTTTATGCAGTTATACAGCAATGCTCTGACACCAAAGAAATTCTGCAGTGTAATTCAAATCCCGTATATTGGTCTGAGTTCATTGTTTCTTCTTATGGCCAGGCTTTTCAAAATGAACACTAAAACGTTTTGGCAAGAATTTCCCCAGTAATTGGTATATTGTGTTTCTGTTTAAGTGCAGTTTACCAAAGTATTCATCTAAAGAAAACACTGTCAATTTCTTCTGATGTGTACATGAATATATTGAAGTGCACATTAGGGAAAATATCCTGTCACTCAGCTCTCTCTGAGTGCCATGGTATGCTTGGAGTTTGAAACATATCTGGAAAAAACCAACTCCCTTCATTCTGCATTTTCAGTGTACTCTATTCCACATTAGCCCCTATATGAACAGCCTTAAAATAATGCCTAGACTCTCCTTTACAAAGTCATTGAGAACATTATCTTGACCTCCCTGGGACCTTTGTCATCCAAATGACATAATAACCAGAGCAGCCTGTTCAACACCTATTGAAACTGGCTCATCTGTGATGCTCTGTGGGCAGTTCCAGCCAGCTGAGATTCCCAGCTATCCTGTGAGGAGAAATGAAAGAACATGACTGCTCACAGTATTTTGTTTTGCTCATTTTACAACAGATTCATTGGACTTAATTGCTGTCAATACTGATGCAACCAAGAATTTTGCAGCTGCCCAGGCATCAGGTATGAATCAAGGGATTACAGTGTCTAATGTCCTACAAAGGTGTGCAGTAGAGGTGTTGCCAGAAGCCTTCTTGCTAGACCTCATTCTCAGGGAATAGCCTCAAACAGCACATTAATACTGCTGCTGGTAGTCTTCATCCCAGATCTCTTTGAGAAAAGAGGCCAATGATACCAGATTCCTGCTCTGGACATCTGAGGGAAGCAGCACCTGGCAGCTTGAATAGTTGGGGTGGTGCAGAGTAGTCTGCCCCAGTTTTGCTCTGATGTGTCCTCTGCTGGATGGCAGCCTGGCTTCCCACCCATCCTGGACCTGCTGCTTCTGCTGAGCTGCCACCTGCCCCGCTCCTGAGGGCTGCTCCCTCATGAGTGCGGAAGGGCTTCATCTTTCATCAGTTTCCAGGCTCTGCTTATTGGCTTTTTCATACAAGGAGATTCTTATGCAAGAGGGCAAGCAAGTGTTTGCACACATAAAACTGATAGCTGTAAATGGTTTGAGGTTTTTTTAATTATTATTTTTTTCTGTTCTTTGATAAATAATTCAAAGTGACAAAAATATTGCTGTCAATTTTCTCTACAACTATAGGTCGTTCTATATGCAGGAAGTCCATCAATTTCTTGAGCTCTCTGGTTGGAAATACCAGACCTTTTTGTGGTGCCACAGTGAAAATTTCTTAATTTCTGTGCAAGATTCAAATGTGTGACAAGAACTCATTTCAGCAAAAGGGTGTTACTGAAAGTGTAAAAACCTAACACCTTTTGCAATTATATTTTCACCACCACTTTCATCTGCAAGATCTTCTGGTTTTGTTTTTGGGTGGGAGGATTCTTATCTTTCCACTATTCCTCAGACCTTAATATTGCTCTAAATCCTACTAAGCTAATAGAACATTTATCACAGAGCAGGACATGATGACTTTCAATTCCAGTCCAAGTTGCTCTCTCTTGGATCTTTCCCCAGGAAAATTACTTGCATACTGGTTTAGTGTAGCATTTTAATAGATTGCCTCCTTCTACCTTTCTCCTGCCTTCTTTATTTCCTTTCTGAATTTCTTTTATCTGCTCTTGTTTAGCTGGCTACTCTTCTCACAAGAAGGGCTATTTTTAAATGAAAATCTATAACATGCAGAAAGAGTAGCTTGCAATTTGTAATTTAGGCAGAATTTTTTCCATTCCCATTAACTATGAATGGGTTTATCATGCATGTGTAATTGAACATAACTTGATCAGAGGAGCACTATTAAGTTTGCATTCCATTTAGGTTTTGAAAGAGATCACAGCAGTACTAATATTTTAATTTCAAAAGCTAAATAGAGTAGCTATTAATTCATTTTGTATATTTTA
Organism: Alethe castanea; assembly: GCA_024734035.1. NCBI lineage: Eukaryota > Metazoa > Chordata > Aves > Passeriformes > Muscicapidae > Alethe > Alethe castanea. Next base: position 79,467,288 of record JANRGV010000001.1, read on the forward strand.
ATAAAGACACAAATTAAACACCCTTGGATATGGTTTTGTTTTCATTTTCATAAGCTGTTATATGAGATTTCTTTCCTATTAACAAAACGTAATTTTTTTTGTCCTACTTGAAATAGCTCCTTGTAAGTCTTCTGTATTTGTGGCAGAGGTTATTTCTTGCCATTTTAATTTGTAGCTGTTTAAAATAAATCGTCTGCAACAGCTTCTATATTGTTGATTCTTCAGGTAGCATGATAAATCAAATTTTGCATCTGAAATAGTCATATATCTATTTTTAAAATTCATGCTGTTTCACAGACATTTGTGAAAGTTCAGTTTGTTCTGAGGGGTCTTTAATTAAAGCTGAACACTCATCCCTCTGTCCCCCGTTTGCACACTTGTCTGTTAGCAGGACAGATTAAAACATTACAATGTTCATAGCATCATGTGAAATCCTTTCGCTGTTTTCATTCTTCTCATTAATATATCGTGGTTTCATTCCTTCCTGAACAAACTCTTATTTTCCAGAACTACATATACTATTTGTATAATGACACAGGGGCCATTCTGTTAGAAAATGCGATCTTTCTGATTGTGGTTTCAGCAAAGGAATGAATTTTACTGGCCACCCAAATGTAATACATCTGTTGCAGTGTGTCTGTCTTTTATTTATCAAGAAGTACTGGAATGGTTCAGCATTTAGCTGCAGGGCTTTTAGTCTCAGGACAATTTGTGTATATGCATACAGTGATTAAGCCGAAAGGAGAGCAAGGCAGGGCGCATTGAACACCAAAATCACTTAGGCACCAGAAGAAATTGTGTTTTGGGTGGGGGAAACATGTCGTACTTTACTCAGAATGTTGTTGAGAACTATTTTATATAAGAACTGATTAAGAATTCAATCCTAAATTAACACACTGCAATCAGAACTCAGATCTCAGAGTCCTAACGTGCTGCTGCCCACAGGGGAGCAGAGATCCACCTGCAGCCCATGGAGGACTCCACAGCAGAGCAGGAGGATGTTTAAAGGAGGCCCTGTAGGAAGCCCCCGCTGGAGCAGGCTCATGGCAGGACCTGTGGGCTGGTGGAGAGAGGAGCCCATGTTGTAGCAGGTGTTTGGTCCTGAAGGGGACCCACAGTAGAGCTGCCTGTTCCCGAGGGACTGCACTGCATGGAAAGAGACCCACATTGGAGCAGTTACTAAAGAACTGCAGCCTGTGGGAAGGACCCACACTGCAAAAGTCCATGGGGAACTATCTTCCATGGGAGTGAGCCCATGCTTGAGCAGGGGAAGAGTGTGAACAGTCCTTCTGCTGAGGAGCACGGAGTGCCAGACAGCATGTGATGAAGTGACTACAGCTCCCATTGCCTGTCCTCCTGCACCGATGGGTGAGAGGTGACAGAGAATTCAGGAGTGATGTTGAGCCTGGGAAGAAGGGGAGAGCGTTTCTAAGATTGGGTGTTTATTCTTATTATCCTATTATGATTTGATTGGAGATAAGTTAAATCAATTTTCCCAGGCTGCATCTGTTTTGAATGTGGTGGATCTGGTGCATGATCTCTCCTTGCCTTTATCTAGACCCATAAGCCTTTTGTTATTTTTTCTCTCCCCTGCCCAGCTGAGAAGAGGATGACAGTGCAACTTTTGGTGAGTAATCGTCATCCGGTCAGGGTCAGCCCACCAAATATCGGGAGGTACTTACCATTCTTAGAAGCCAAAAATTATATTTCTCTCCATGTTTCTACCAAAAAATTATCCTGAATTTATTTAGAGTGCTCCTGTGCGATTCTATATTCTTTATTTCTGAATTTCAAGAGTAAACACCAGTAAATTTAAAAGTGAAATGAAGCACATACTGTTGAAAATGGGCAGAATACTAGTATATTTTAGCAAAAGATCACAGTACAGAAGTGCAGCATTGTAACTAAAATGTAAATCTACCAATTCCAGTTTTATCTCAAATGTATGTTTACTTCATGTTTCAGATGCCCAACTTTCTGAATGACTAACTGAAAGGAATGATATATATATATACAGCATATCAATGTGCACTGCAGTGTATCTTAGAAAAGTGATATTAGTTCTGTTACTTGACTGAAGTATAATTAAAACATTAGGAACTTGTATTTTAGGAATTCAAAAATGGAATTCTTAAAGATATCCACAAATGCAAAAGCTACATGCTAAAATATTGAATCAAAGGTAGTTTAGAAAAGTTTTAATGGCATATTTTGTACATTACATGGTATTAAATGGTGAACATTTTGCAGGGAAAGTTGAGTAATTCCCTGTGTGGGCTTTCTTTTTATTTTAAATTCTGTAAGCTCTCCACCAGTTGCCCTTTTCATTGATTTATTTGACTGCATTGTTGCTATTGTTAACAAGACATTTTTTTTTTTTCTACACAGGCATTAGCAAGCTCAGTTTTTGTACAAAAATTCAACTCTTTAGTTCTTTGTCCTTTTAAAATTTCTCTTTCCTCAGTTATTCCTTCCCCAACTTTTAGGTGCTGTATTGAAATTCAATGTACATATTGTCTTCACAAACTCAGTGAGACAAAAATACTTGATATGATGGAGCTCCACCCCCCTTCCCTCTTACCCTTTTTTGTTTTTAGTGCCACAGCTGACCTAGCTGCACCTCACTGTTGAAAAATGGTATCTGCAGCAGCCACTATATGCCCCTTGAAGATGACAGATAGCTGCCTTTCAGCACACAAGGGAAGAGACTGTCTTAACCAACTTTCAGGGCACTGCTTCTACAGCATTTATCTCTAGGTGTCTTAGTTTTGTTCTGTTAAGTGGTTTGGGTTTTTTATTTTTTCTTCTCTGCTTTCTGGAATGTTGTGCTATTTCTTTTATCATCCTTTTCTGCCAGAGGCAGGGGGCCACTAAACAGCACAGCTCTGTGGATGAAAGCGGATCTGTGTGGAAAGTGCTTCATGAAGTATTGCTTCTGGCTATGTTTTTGTGTCCTGCCATGGGCCTGCTTGCTTCTCCTGAGAAGACCTAAATTTGACACTTCCTTCCTGAATATCTGGTTGAGATGTGTAGCTTTTGATATTTTTAAGTCTATGGGATGTTAATCAGAACAAGAACCTTCAGTTTGTCTCTCAATTTTTGAAGCCAGTCTAATTGATTTTTTTTTTTTTAATTAAAGTGCCTTCTGCTGTCTTGCTTGCTAACTTTCAGAGGCAGAAGCATCAAATGAAATCTGCAACAGAGGCATGCTGAGCTCATCCATCTTCCTTTCTCCCCTGTCCTGTGCTCTTGTCTGGAGCACAAGTAAAAAGAGCAGAGAGAGTGGAACAATCTGGTAAGCCCACATAGCTGGCACGTAATAAAGACAATTTCTCTCTCTTCTTCTTCAATATTTAGTGAAGGCAGGGAGTTAGAGGTTCTGCTAAGGCCTGCCATGACTTGGGAGAGCACAGTGAAGAGTCCTTGGAGAAGAACTGAGGTTGAGGTTTAGTCAGAACCGATGGGTTAAAGTCAGGGTTCAAAACCCTCAGAGAAGTTTGGGATAGGAACCAGGCAGGTGTGCAAATCAAATTTTAGAAGGGTCTCACGTCGTTGTTATATCAAAAAACATTTATATTACTTATATATGGGAAAAAAAAGAAGGCCTGATTTGGAGGTTTGGCAGTAAAATAAACTGGTTAGCAGAGACACTGTTGGCAGTACTGGAGTTTTGTCAGGCAGCCTTGAGAAAAACTGTGCATGTGCAAAGCTTTTTGATGTATTGGGGCTGGCAGCAGCCTCTCCATGCCCTTGGCTGGGATGAACTGAGCCAAACAGAGCCATGTCCCTGTGTGTCTGTTTGCTGGAATGAACTGAGCCAAACAGAGCCATGTCCCTGTGTGTCTGTTTGCTGGGATGAACTGAGCCAAACAGAGCCATGTCCCTGTGTGTCTGTTTGCTGGAATGAACTGAGCCAAACAGAGCCA
>JANRGV010000001.1:79471615-79509168 GCA_024734035.1 Alethe castanea
AGAGCCCCAGCTGCCCTGGGGCAGGATGCAAAGATGGGTGAAAGGCAGCCCTCTCAAAGCCCAGGTGCTGAACCAGCAGGGAACAGGCAGGCATTTCCACCCATGACAAGCACACTCACCCAGTGACAGGCTAAAACTCCTCGGAGAGATGAAGAGATTTTAAAAATAAGTCAGTAAGAGGAATAACAAGATTTGGAGGTTCCATTGCTTAACACATACTTCTGTGTCTTGAGTAGAAATGTTCTTTAAGACTGCAGAAAATGCTGTCCAAATAAATTGTGTAGATTGCTTCTCAGGCATTTAGTGTTCTTTACTCTGCAAGAGGTTAATAGACTGAAGGATTTTTTTCTGAGCTTCATCAGAACTAAGAAATCCTATGGGTCTTTACATTTGAGAAGATTCATATTGTAATTACTTTTATATGCCTCTGGAGCTTTTTTTTTTTTTTGCAAACATGTTTTTCTTTGTGTCTTTACTCATTTGTAGGGGCAAAGGAGAGACACCTTTACAGAAAACCCAATATTTTTCCCTTAACAGTGGTACCCATATAATAATATTTCTGTTCTTATGCAATATTTTTATGGGTATGCTGCTCTGAAGCACAGCAATGACCTGACTTGTTGATGATGGATTTTGACTTCTGAAATGCATGCCTTGTATTAGTCCTGCATAGATGCCTTTCTTTAACAATTCTGAATCAGATTAGTTTTAATCACTTGGGTGCTACAGATATACTTGAATTTCAATTAGAGACTATTATTCTGTGTCTACCATAAGGTTCTTTTGTGGTTAAATTTGTAGAGAAAATCTTCATGTGAATTGTGCTTAGGATATTGCACAATTAATTATTTTCTTTGATGTAATTCTGCTAAACACCATAAAATATAGTCATTTTTATGATTTAGATTTTAATATTTTTTTTTCCAATTATATTCAAGTCTCACCTTAAGATACTTCATAATAATTTAATTGCAGCTATTAAAATTGCATTTTGCTAAATACAATTCCTGTGCTTTTATTCATAACACATTACCTTTTTTATGTAGTTAGGGTTCTCCTAAATTGCATTTTCTCTGTATTTTGTTTAAGAAGAAATCTTACTCTCCTCAATAGTAAAGACTATTCTTTCAGTATTTTTCTGTGCTGTAAATTCTTGAATTGGCTCTTCTTTGAGAAGAACATCAAATGCTTAGTCCTCACTAAACTGATTCCAAGTCTGTTTCTAAGGATAAAGAAGTCTGCTTCTGATTTTGGTCATGTTGATCTGAATAAGGACCTCTTTTATTCCAATCAGGGATGCAGCTAAAAGGAGGATATGCTAAACTAAATGAAAATACTATCAAACCATAGGTTTCCTGTCCAGTAGTTATTTTTACTGGGTGAATCCAAGGTTTTTGTAATGTAATTATTTTATAAATGTAATTATTTTATGAATGGATTGGTTGGAGGTTGTAAGAAGATGTGGTAAAGAAAAACTAGAATTAATGAGGTGAAATGAGAAATAGTTTGATTGTCCAAGGCTGAAAAAATTGTTTACTAAAATTTAAGTAGTATATTGTTAGAGATTTCTGTTGTCTTGTGCTGTTTTGGGGCAGTTAAAGTACAAGATAGAATTTGTGTGGGTTTTTGGCAGTGCTTTGTTGAGAAACAGGATTCCTGTGCTCCAATGAGACTCTATCTGAGGATTTCCAGTGCTGTCATCCAGCCACAGTGCTGAATCTCTTATCAGTCTTTGTACTCCATGTTGCTGTTTGCAGGACTCTGCTGCACCTGGTAATGAACAAGGTTACATATTGTTTCTTTCTATTATCAAGAGAACAATTCTTTAAGTTATGCAGTGGAACAGGAATTTATTGTCAATAAATTTACAAATCAAGATGCTATCAAAAGTAATTTAGCAGAGAGAAGTTGCTTATAATTTTTCTTAATTGCAGCTTCCCATCTATGCTGCAGCTGGAGTAACAGTAAATGGGGTTTATGGAGATCTACAGAGTAGAATGACAGTAGGACAGAGATTTGCTAGATTAAGCAAGAGAAAGCTTTCCTTTATCCAAGACAACATGGATATTACTCCCTAGAAAATCTGCAGACTTAGAGGTGTATCCTGGAAGATGCTGAGGATTCTCTCAGAAGTGCTGTCAGGCTCCTTTCTGTCCTTGGTTTCATCTTTGGCTGTGCTTTAAGCAGAGTCAAAGCAAGTCTTAAACTCGGTGTGAACATTACTTTGTGCAATAGGAAATATTTGGTTCACAAGGTGACTTTAGTAAGTCTACTGCCCTTTCTTTGAGATACCATCCAGATTATGGGTACTCAGCAGGAACGCTGATATATGAACTTTGTCCTGGCCATTTAGTTGATGATGAATGATGTTTTGTGAAAGCAGTTTCCTCACATTCACAAAGTTTATTTTAAGATTTAATTTAAAACATTGGCTCCATACAGTTTCTTGTGTGCACATCGCAGTAAGTGTACTATGAGGTCAAAGTGTATCTTCTGGGTAATAAATGCAGAGCAGGAAATTCTCCTTTTATGCTTCTCTCTGTGCATTTTGTCCTTCTCTTCATCAGAAATTATCTCAGTGATTGCTTTCATGTCTTTTATTGGCTGCCACGGAGCAAATCTGTTATATTTTCCAGGTAGTTATAGTCAGCTCAAAACCTGTGACTCTATTTCAAATATCTTTACTTTTTCCTTATACAAAACTTTATTTTATCCTTACTTTTAATTTAGAAGTGAATGTTGTTTGCTGTATAACTACAAGCTTGTAAGGCATCTGTGTGAAGACTAAAACATCGCTGAACTGCATGCCCTTTATAGGGCTTGTTTGGGGGGCATTTTTTCTTATGCAACCTTGCAAGTTGTTTTTTAGAATTGTCCTTCCCCTTCAAGGTTCAAATGCAATTTATTTAAGAGACCCTCTGCCCCATACCTCTTGAGGCTTGCTCTCCAATTTCCTAACCTCAGTGTTAAATAATTAGTTTTGGAAGGCTGAGCAGAAAATAAAGCTAAATTAATATATGCAGCTGAATGGTAGCTTTGTGCAGTTCCTCTTCTGCAATTAGAAAATTGTCTCAAGTGCTGGTCTACCAAAGGTAATTATGAATAAAAGGCTGACTTCTCTTTTTTAATGAGTTCTGCCTGATGCTGAGAAGAAAATCTAGTCTGGTGCAGAGTATATTCAATAGTGCTAATTAAACCATTCCTCCCACTTACTTTAAGTCAAATTAGTTTGATACAATTGAGAAACTAATGTTTCACTAAGGCAGCTCTTTAAGACTTAAGAAAATATTTCTGTGTCACCTTAAATGCGAGGGCTTTTTTTGTGAAGGGACTACCAATCTTCATTGAGCAAAATACAGCTTTTCTTATTTTCTTTTTCTTAGTGTTGTAAGTGAAACACTTTAGTAGCCTCTGCTACTCAAGTGTGGTGATGCCAATTGGAATTCTAGGTGTGTTGCATTTTCCCCCCATTTTTGCATAGAACAACTGTTTTTTTATTTTATTAGAAGGAAAATGAAAAAAAACCAAGTACTTTTGGTGCTCGTTCCTAACTCAGAGGCATGACTTGTTTTAATCTACTAACAGGAAAGTAATAAAAACTTTATTATCAGAACTTCAGGGGATGACTTATTGAAGACATCACCCTGAAAGCTCTTCAGGGTGTTAAGGACCAGAAGTTAAAATGCCTAGCAGTGTTGAATTTTTTTTTCGAGGCAGTTAAACCCAGTCGTGTACTGTGTATTGAATTTCACTGGTTTGATGGGATTATGCAGCATGAAGTATTTTTCTGTAATGTTTATAGACATATTATTAGGAAGTGGATTGTTCATATCACTATCATGGACAAAATTTGCCTTTATTGCTACTCAGACCTGCTCAGGCATATTGGTTTCAGCAAGAAGTGCTGCACTGCTTTTTAAGGTACACTGTGTTGATCTGGATGTTCTGCTTTAGGAGGACATGTAATGTTTTTCCTGCTGAAGCTGTATGATTGCATATCCACATGCTTAAACTACTTTCCCCTCTGCCCAACATCACTGGAGAAAAACCCTCTGGAGTGATAGAGGGTTAATCTTGTACCTGTCTGTTCACTAGTGGGGCTGATACCCTGGGTGTGCTCAGTATTTGGGACAGTTTGGGCCAGAGGAGGTGACACTGAGGATGTCTCTCCATGCTGTGGGGGCTTCACATCACCCCAGCTTCTGTTTCACAAAGGCAGGTTGTGAGCTGTTCTCTGTGTGTCCTGTGAGCTCCAACCAGCCTGGACCCCAGGGCTGCCAGAGAAGTCTTTGGAGGTCCCTGGCTTTTGAAAGCTGGACTTTGTGGTATACCTGTGTTATCGCAGCTGCAGTTGGGGTGAATGAGTTGAGTTAGCTCGGAGCTGCTGAGCTCAGGTACTGTCAATATTACTGCTGCAGTGGGAATACCACACAGTGGAAACTGGTTAAAAACTCTACCCACTGAGTTTGGCTCTTTCTTGCTGTGGCTGCATTGTCAGCAGTACAGTACCCAGGCTCTGCATTTTTGACTTATCAGGAATGTTTTTGTGAGCTGTGGTCACAGCAGTGAATGCCAGACATACTGCTACTTGAAGGACAAACTAGTTGCATTGGTGCTACCTGATACCATCTGTGGTCGTGGTATCCATTCTGATTCTGGAGAATCAGCATTACACAGGGGAGTGTAGTGTTGATTCTTGTTTTGAACAGCTTTCTTGAACACTTGAGGGCTGTGCCTGTGCTAGAAAATAGAAAGGACCATAGTGCATTTATGCATTCACAACACACTATCCCTGACCTCTCTTATCCTGCAGACTGTACTTAATCTCCCACTGTCTGGGAGAATATTAATTGACAACTGTTGATGGAGTATACATGTTGGCAATTAAATGTTATGGATGAGTGTAGGCTGGTATTTGAGCCCTTGCCTTGCCTTTAATTTATTGATATAGGCACATGCAGCTAATTCAGTACCTTTTTATGAGTTCTGCGTATTCTCTATGAGTTCCCAGGATTTTTCCGTAAAACATTTTGTAATTCCACCACAAGTGGGCTTTTTTATTCCTGTTTTCTCTCAATATGTTGCTTTATATACTACTGAAGTCAGCATGACTGAATGGCTGCAGCAGCAGTACTAAGTAGCTCATTAGCTTTGTTAAAGATGAGTGGCTTAATTTAAGTGCAATGATTAAAAAGAAAACTATTTTGCTGGGGGAGATAAGGTGTGTCCCACAAATTATGCAGTTTACATACCAATTTTTAATATTTTTATTATTTGAAAACACTGACCAACAGCAGGAAAAAAACCACTTAAGCATTTGGCATAATACTGGCATATGCAGATAATAAATAATGTGCATGGTTGGAGGCAGGCTTTTTAGCTGAGAGTTTGTCAGGACAGGCATCATATCTGGGGGTTTCCTTTATAGTCAGGAAGAAGAAACCAAATACAATGATATGTGTTTACTACTTGACTGTTGAAATGCAATGCTGTGCCACATGTTTTTTTGAAAGATAAGAGCAAAATTCAGTATCTTGTTACTTTTTTACAGGTTTAAACGAACTGTTTTGATTTGCAGTGCATTTTTATTTAGTTGATTTTTATTTGGTGGCAGACCCTTTTCAGTCTCATTTAAAAAAAGGTAAAAAAAAATTCTTGCATGGGAGAGCTGCCAAAAAGTTGACAGAATAATGTTCATGATTCTTTTCTCTGAATAAATATTAGACACTTTTGGCACTCCTGTGTTGAAGGTGCCATGACTGTAGAAACAAAAATATGTTTAATACATTATAGAAGGGGAATGGCACTCCATACTGTTATCTGATTAAAGTCTAGGCCATATTCTGCCTATGGAAAACTGCCTTTCTATGTTGATTTGTATTTCAGTAAATGCTTCCTGTTCCTGAATAGGTGAAGAATTATCCTAAACAGCTTCCATTGTAGCTAATATGAAGGGAGATCTTGCGGTTATGGATTCATCCTTACTCTTATTGGTTACATTTATTCAAGAAACTTCATGAACACAAGGCATATTCCATAACTCTTCTAAGCACTGCTCTAGAAAGCAAATTGTACTTGTCAGTGTGACTTTTTCCACAAATTTTCACAAAATCATGAAATTTTTGTTTGGAAGTGGCCCCTGGAGGCCAGCAGATCCATCCTTCTGCTTGAAGTAGGACTGCTAGCAAGTCTAGATCTGTTTTGTCTGGCAACCTTGAAAACCTCTGAGTCTGGAGATTCCACCTATGTGAATAATATATTGTAATGCTCAACTATCTTTCTAGTGAAGAAGTTTTTTGTAATGTCCTTCATGAACAACTTTGAGCACCAAACTGAGCACAGCTTTCCAGACACGGTCTCTTCAGTGCAGGAGCTCCCTTGCTCTGCTGGCTGCACCTTCCTCAATGTAGCCCAGTGTTGGCTTTCCAGCTTCACAGGGAGACTGCACCACGGCTCAGATTCACATTGGCACCCACCATGGTCCATGGTACTTTCAGCAGGGCTGTCAGGCAGGCAGCCACTTTCCAGCTGTACTTGTGCATGAGGTTATTCTTCCCCAAGTGCAGAACATTGCAGTTCTGCTTATTAAACTTTGGGAAATTCCTGTTGCTCTAGTTCACAGGTTTCTCAAACTGCTGTGAATTAAGGCTCTGCCACTCAATGTATCAACTTTGTGGTACTTTTTGACAGTACCTCCATGTCATACTGTCCTTGCATTTTCTGGTAAGTGCATTCTTCCTTATTTGCTGCTGAAGGTGAGGAACAATGTCAAAATCAGAAAAAACTCCCTGATTCTCATTGTATTATTGACTGTCAGCTGGACTTTGAGCCATTGATTACTGTGAGCCCAGTGCCCAGGTATTTTTCAATTTATCTAACAGTTCAGTCAGCCCATATTTTCTCAGTTTTCTGAGCTTCTGTGGAAGATTGTGTCAAAAGTCTAATGAAAGCCAAAGTTGATCATATCCAGTGCTGTACCCTGGCCCATGCAACTCATCATTTCATCACAGAAGGCAATTGGGTCAGTCACAGATGATTTGCACCTGGTAACTCTCTGCTGATTATTCCCGATTAACTTTTTGTCCTTCACATACTTGAAAATCTATTTCCTTTTATCTTAATATTAGGTAGTGGAAAAAGTATATCATCTCTTTGAGACAAAGACACATGAATGCAAAGTTCTCCTGGCAGTAGCAGAGATATTTCATGTCCAGAGGAGAGAAGCAGGAGAGAAGCAGAGGCTGCTTTATTGGTACTGATAACTTTTATTTTAATGAGGAAGAGAGAGAACTACATATATGCTAGAGATTAGACATTGTTTGACTAAGGTAAGATTTATCCAGGAACAAAGTGACACCTTAGGAAACTTAGCTACCTTTGAAGAGAGTCCTAGGAACAATATAAAGTTTTCATTTATAATTCACTTAGGAAATATTATACTACATAGTAGATACAGAAGAATTCATTGACATCTCAATTATAATTATAGTCCTTGAGCTGTGAAAGCAAAAGAGTAAATCTCCTGATCTTTAATAAGAACAATGATAATTTTCTCTATTTTAGGTAAAATATTGGCTGGAGATCATGAAATTAAAAGTTAGTCAGTTGCTAAGTAAATCATTTGACACTTCTGGTGAGAAAGTGTAACCCTTTCTGAGGGAAAAATATACTGTCTCAATATATAGAAAGTTGCAATTTTTTTCTGTAGTATATTTAAAATTCACCTTCCCAAGTAACTTTAGGGAAACTCTTAAGTCCGTCCTCCATATTGTTTAATTCATTGCTTTTTTACTTTCTCCTATGCCTGTATTAAAGTAAGCAGAAACAATAATTCAAAATGTATGAAAAAAAATGCACAAATGAGTATCAAGTCCCAGGTAATATTTCAAATTCAAAAGAGTCTCATTCTGCTTGCTGTTAGATCATTTGACAATTCCAGCCTGGGGATCCATAGCACTATTTCCAGTTGCTCTACTCAACACAGCTGCACATGCTGCAGATATGTTTCAATGAGTTAAAAGAAAGTAAGCCCCTGAAAGTTTGCCTGTGACCAGTTCCATTTTGTTTTCATAGAATATACGTGTCTTTGCTTCAGCCATCCTCTGTCAGAATTTCACAGACTTCGGACTTGTTTGTTAGGACTGTTAGTGTATTTTTGCTGGTCTTCAGATGAGACGATTGATTTCTTTGTTGGTTTTCAGGTAAGGAAGTCACTAGATGCCCTGGCTTTTTGTTCTGTTTTGTTTTGTTTTGTTTTGTTTTGTTTTGTTTTGTTTTGTTTTAAATAAGGGTTTCTGAAGAGCAGAGAAATTTATAGAAGAGTGAGTGAAAAATTTCTCTGCATATGCTGCTTTTCCTGGCAAGTCTGTTCTACCTGATTCAACTTGAGCAGAAGGATTTGACCAGACATTTTGAGAGGTCCCATCTAACCTTAACACTTTTGTGATACTGTGATTTCCAATTTTGATTGGTCATAGAGGTTGTATGATGTAGCATATTCTGGAAAAGATGTGCTTGCATGGAGTCCAAAGCCTTAATGCAAAGAGATTTTGAGACCTTCTATGCTGGACAGGAAATATAATCACAGCATCACAGGATAATTGATTTTGGAAGGAATGTAAACAGGTCTCTAGTCCAACCTCGTATTTAAAGTAGAATCAGCAATGAGCTCAAAGCAGATAACCTGGAATTTTACGTACTTTGTATACTTAATAATCTCCAAGGAAGGAAATTGCACAACTTTCCTGAGTAACCTGTTCCTATGACTGTCTGCCCTTGTGGTGGAAAAAAATAATTCACTTCAGCCATTCTCAGTCTCTCATTTGAAATGCTTGCTGTCTCCTTCCCATCATGCATAATTTTGAAGAACCTGTCTCCATCGTCTCTGTGACCTCCATGTAGATATTAGAAGGCTGCAGCTAGGTTCCTCTGAAGCCTTGTCTCCAGGCTGATCAAGCCAAATTAGCTCAGTTCCTTCTAACAGGGTGAATTCTCCAGACCCCTGAGTGTCTTAGTAACTGTCCACTGAGCTGTGCTGAGCTTGCTCCAGTTCATTAATGTCTGCATTGGGGTGGGGGGGGAAAATTGTATGCAGTATTTGAGATGTTGTCCATGAAGTGCTTTGTCTACTGTCTATGATAATACAACCCAGGATGCCATGACTATTTTTTTTTTGCTGCCAGGGTATACTGCTGGCTGTCTGCCTAGGGTCCTTTCCATAAAGCTGTTTCCCTGCCTGTCGTTCCCTGCCTGACTTCATGCAAGGGCTCATTTCTTCCCAGGTGCAAGATTTTGAATTTTTCATTTTTGAGATTTATAAAGTCCCTGCTCGCCTATTCCTCTAGGATGGGCTCTCTACTGTCTTCTGGGACTGATCATTCAAACAGATTTTCCTGTGTCTAATTGCCTACCAATACAGATCATAACATCATAAGTTGCATACAAGAATATTGTCAAGCATATCTCTGAATATGCAAGTAAATGACACCCACTGCTCTCCCTTCATCTCCAAATCTAATTTTATCCTAGATGACAATCTACACTAAATAAATGGTTGCCTTATTTGCTTCATGTGCCCAGAGGCACTCTTGAAAAAGACTTACTTTGTGATTTTTTTTCCGGAAATCAAAGTGAACCTTCAAGTTCCCCGGGCTTACCTTTTGTCTTTTTCAAAGATTGATATAACATTTGCCCTCCTCTAGTCAAGTGGGACCTCTTGATCTCTATGAGCTTTCAGAGATAATAGAGAGCAGCCTTGCAAGGATATAGCCTGCTGGATCCCATGAGCTTCTGTGGGTTGAATTCTCTCAATTAATCCTTGAGTCCTAATGGCCAGCTGGTAGATCTCCATGATCGCTTTCACTAATCACAGAGGCATGGTAGACCTTAGTGATGACTGAGACAGATGATATTAAATACATTGACGTTATTTGTGCCTGCTATTGCTAAATCACCCATCTCATTCAGCAGCCCTCATATTCCTTGTTCAGCCTTACAGCTATTTTTTTACTTCTAGGCTCCAATGAGACCTTGCTTTTCACTGAAGCCACTGTAAATCAATGCATTTCTTACACTAGAAAAACAAATAAATGTGAGACCTGTAACGAGATGTTACAGGGTTTACAAGTTGCATGTAAAATTTTATTAGGTAGCTGTGAAACTTGGAAAATGTAGTCCAAAAACTGCAATGCGCTCCTTGTTTACAGTTCTTGCTGATGATGTTGTGCAAGTTGTGGTAGCCCTAGGGGTGCCAGAAGCCTTGATTTCTGAAAAATCCTTTTCTGAAAGAAAATTGCTACCAGGTTCTGCATCTTCTGGCTCAACAGAGTATTTTGAGGACACTGCTGAAAATATCTTTCAGTTTTGTTTGACTGGTAATTTCTACCCCGTGAGGCATATGCTAGCTGTTTGTATCACGTAGGGCAATCTACAGCATTTTGTATTCCTGGTTCTCAGTTTAGCCCTCTGCTGGGAAAGGGATGGAATCCAAACCCAGGAGAGCTTGCTGAAAAGCAGCATTTAGTGCCTTCAAATCTTAGATCTCTCTCTTGACTCCTTCACTTTCTTTGATGATGTCACACATTTTGCAGTGTTAACGACAGTCCTTGTACTGTAAGCAAGGGCCTTTACTTAAACAGTTCAGCTATCATATTGCCTTTTTAGTACTCATCTCAATCCTACAGAGACATCTCAACCTCTGGCAGTAATGATGAAGGCAGATGGGCTGTACAGCCTGGCCTTTTCAGCTCTGTGAGTGCTTGTGACCCCTGTGCTGTGACTGCCATGCATCTCTCCTGCCCTTCTGATGCCAGTGCTTAACAGGAGACAGAATAAGGACAAGCCTTGTAGGATGTCTCCATTGTAGTGTCCTTGAATGCCTATGACTCCATATTCATCCAGGCTATATGAAAGAAAGATTTTTTTTCATTGGGAAACTCTGCTGGGCCTGTTAATTTGCAGCGTTAAGTGATGTGCTGCTCACAGAATAATTTTGACAACTTTGCTGCCTGCATGAGCAAATGGGTCTGTGATTCTTCTAAACTCTACTCATTTTGAGACAGAGGTTTTCTTCTTTCCTTCTCACCCTGCCCTGGGACTTGGTCTGTTTGGTACAGTGTGCCTGATTCTGCCCTCTGGAAATAAAAACAGATGAAACCCACCAGTACAGAAATCTTCTTACACAGCTTCAGAATAAGGCCTTCTACCTATGACTAGGCTTCTGAAGAAGGATAAGCTGTGCCTCAAAGTCACAATGTCCCTGCAGTTTCTATTGATTTCAGCAGTATTTGTGAGTGTTCAGCAGTTTTGTTCTGCTTGCTGACTGAACATGCATGGGCTAAATCACACTCAGTTGCATAATGAGACAAGCTATAGAAACAAAAATCCCCAACCCTTTTTGCCTTCATATTCTCTTTCAAACACAAGTGAAGAAAGATCTGAATTAATTAATGAAGAAACTGCAGAACACCCAAGAGCATGTCTTGATTCATTTGTTTTAGAACAGTTAGATGTAACACAACTCATGGAGAATGACACTCAAGTGGGTGGCTTCAGGGGAGCCAATACTAATTTTTCACTAAATGCTCAAAATTATGCACATTTGTAATATCTTTATTAGCTGTATGCAGTGCAGTGGATCAGACTTCAACATGAGGATTGCAAAAATATCTCCAGTGTTTTTCCATTTTTATTTGTTATGATCTGTTAATCTTAACAAACAATGCGGCATTTTTTGAGACTCTTCCTTCTTCCTCTTCCCCTGTGCCCCGCATGCCTTCTGGGCTCCTTCCCCATCCCTTATAGATTTAGATATTGAAATGATGAAGTTCAGAAGCCTGATAACTTCCTCTTTATTGAAGCAGAAGTTATTGCTAATATTTCTGTAAAGTACTGTGAGGTAGGATCTATGCTCTCACTGTACACATTTGGTAGCTTCGATCTGAACAAAGATATGTCTGAATATATGATGCACATGTATTGGCTATGCTCAAAGGCCTCAGCCTGTGTGTAAATACAAGTAGTTGAGTGCTCAGGAGTTGTTATTTTATTTGTTTCAGGTTCTTTTTAATAAACTGTGAGTAAATAGTTTCTGAGATGCCAGTCTCATTTCTGCTGGCACCAGAGTGTTAAGTGTCTTTCAATAGAGAGCAAAACTTTGGCAGCAGAAGTAATAAGTGTACTGTGGGTGTCTAGCAATAATCAACTAGGTGCTCATGCAGCAAAGTTTTCTTCCTAAGGCCCTCCAGCTGTGGCCATAGCTTTTTTCTAAAAAAAGTTTTTGCCAGCCATAAAGAGGCAAGATTTTATTAGAGAATTTTACATGTTGTTCTTACACTGTTTCCTCAGAATTTTCTGTTCTTCCTTGCCAGTATGT
Organism: Alethe castanea; assembly: GCA_024734035.1. Taxonomy (NCBI): domain Eukaryota; kingdom Metazoa; phylum Chordata; class Aves; order Passeriformes; family Muscicapidae; genus Alethe; species Alethe castanea. Next base: position 79,483,989 of record JANRGV010000001.1, read on the forward strand.
TGATGTCCAAGGAAGGCTTTTTCCTTTTTAAAAATGTGTTCACCGTGCTCTGCACTTAATTCTAGTTTTCTGCCTATTACTAATTAATTTTCTTAATGATTAGGGCTGCCTGAGGACAGATGTTGTATCCTTAAGCGTTTTTCAGACCTGATGAATTTAATGAATAACACTGAGAATCTGTTTTTTCTTCCTACTTGTCTGTATAGGTTCTCTGCTATTTTCCATCTCAAAAAACTTGATCTAGTTCTAGCTTCCAATCTAAAACTGGAGCTTATAATCATGTATGTCTGCCTTAATATAAAATGAAGTCTATTTATTTGGTTTATTTTTTTCCTGTGTGGTACCTTGACCCCATCTGGAGGCTGAGCCTCCACCAGCCACTCGCTCACTGGGGGAGGAGAAAATCAGAGGGGCAAGAGTGACACAACTCAAGATAAAGACAGTTTAATAGGTGAGACAAAGATGCAAGCAAAAGCAAGCCAAAATACGGTGTTCACTCACTGCTTTTCATCAACAGGCAGAGGTTTAGTCACTTTGCAGAAAGCAAGGCCTATCAATTCCTGGGGAAGATAAATGCTGTAGCCCCAAATGTTCTCCCTTCCCCTTCCTTTTGCTGAGCTTTTACTGGGGAGCACAGGGTTATATGGTTTGAAGTATCCCTCTGATCAGTTTGGGGCAGCTGTCTTGGCTGTGCTTGCTCCCAGTTTCTTTCACACCCCCAGCCTACTTGGCGACAGGAGCAGAGTGAGAAGAAGAAAAGGAAAAAAAACCACAAAAACCCCTGGATGCTGTACAAGCAGTGCTCAGTGATAGCCAAAACACTGGTGTGCTATCAACACTGTTTTAGCTTTTAATCACAAATTCCCAAACTCAAAATACACCACCTTACAGACTGCTATGAAGACAATTAAGTCCATCCCAGGCCCAGTATAGCTTATTAAACATTTGAGTCAAATAGGGTGGATTTAATGGAAGTATTTTTGGTCTGATCCATAATCATGGGTCATTTCAACTGAAACTCAGCTGCTTTTTTTTTTTTTTTTTTTTCCCCACCTGTTAGCATGTATATTTTATTTTGCTCTAGATGGTTGAGAAATGGTATATTTATGAGTTTAATTTTTAGAACTTCTGGGGAAAGAAACATGTAAATTTTAGTGTTTCTTCATTGACTGAGTTCACTAATTCAAACATACTGTTAAATAGATGTGGATCAAATTTCATCTGCAGTCATCATAGTGCAGGGAAGCTGTAGATTTTCAGGCCTTAAAAATGCAAAAATATTCTTAAATGCTGGACTCTTGGTAAAGAGATCTCTCTGCCAAACTGAAGTAATGCAATCTAGTTCTGGAAAGATCCTCATCTAGTATTTCCTTAATTCAAAAGTCCTCAGCAGGTGAAATAGAGGAAAAGACAGACGAATAGGATTTATCAGGGAAGACAGTAAAACCTGAGCTTTGGAAAAAAGTAAAGCACCATAGTTTGCATTAAAATATTATCCCCAGTGTAATTTGCCCTGCATTAAATTAATCCTGCATTTAATTCATGCATCATTCTGACTCTCTTGTATTCCCTTTATTTTGGGATATATAGTTTTCTTCCATGGCTTTTAGATTTTGGGATTAGAAAGATCCATACCCTGAAGCAGGATTAATATTAACTCTAGGGGAATGCCTGGCAGTGCTCTCTGTGAGCAGATGACGTTACAATGTTTTGCTTTCTAGATGACTTTGTGGCTCACAAACCACAGAAACAAAAATGGACTCTGGTATAAACAAGTCACCAACAGGCTGGGGCACAATTGCTTTTTTGGTATCTGGAATATGTTGTAAAATGACAATTCCATTTCATATTTGTAGGCCAGAATATATTAGTATTGTTTCTGAAGTGGAGAGAGAGAGAGAACTGCCCATCTTTCAGACACATCCAGAAAAACCATAAGTGGTGTCAGGGAGGGAAAGTGCTGCTGCACTCTCTTCTGCTTGATTTCATTAGGTCTTTTGTTGTGGATATGAGCCACTGCATCAGCAGCTGAGACAAAAAACAGGGGTTGTGGAGAGAAGTAAAAATGAGTCAACTTACATCAGCTGTGAAGGTATTTAAGTTGTCTTACTTCACTAAAGGTTGGGCTTTGTTCCTCAGCTAAACATTGAGTAGCTGCTTAAAGCATTAGAAGTCCTCCATAGCACCAGCATTGAGGATCTATTAGCAGGACACTCTTATCAGTGGAGTGGGTGTTTGTAAGTATTATGGGCTTATACACTGGACTTCCACAGATGAGAATTCCTTTTCTTTTCCTTCCTGTAAGATGATGAACAGTTTACAATTTTATGCTTTGTTATCAGGAATATCCCATTAATATGATCTTACTTTCAAAGGTGTATAACTGGGGTGTTATTTGGTTTTATGATGGTAATTGTAGTTGCTTTTCATAACTTTTTGTAAATAATTGAATCTGGATTTTGGGATGCATATTCTTTATAGTAGTTCTTCCTTGAAAGATTAGTTGTTTGATTTGCCAGAACTGGTAGCATTTTGCATTGTCCTTTTACATTAACTCTTGATGATTAAATGGAAATTTGAATTCCTTATATGCCCAAAATTTTGGCTTTGAGGTGCTTTTATTGCTATAAAATGGAACACATGTTCTGAACTTCTAAAAAGCTTTAGAAGAGTTTCTGAAACTATTTCTATATATTTTGACAGAAATTGCCCAAATTTTCATTGGTAATTCACTCTTAGTTTCAAGTCACTTGTCACTTGCAAACTCCCCTAAAGTTTACCTTCTCTTGTAAAAACATCCCAAATTCTCCGTATTTGGTAGTGCCAATAGTGGAGTATATTGGAGTAAGCCATAGTATATTGTAAAACAATTAAATAAAGCAGAGAAAATTTATATTACTTTAATGTGACAATTAGAATATATAGATACAAAATGTCAGGTAAATAAAAAATATAAGGTTTCCCATAGTAGTAATTGCTTGGCTATGCTGAGTGATTTATGTAACATTGTTGCTATAGTAATACATGCATGCAGTTATTTGTAAAGTGTGTTCTGTGTGGAAAAAATCAATATTGCTCTGGAAGCAATAACCTTGTATTATCTTGACCTCTGCATATTGAAATGTTTGCCTTTACTGTTGCAGTAAGTCTGTTATAATTTTCTTGGACTTAAAAAAAAAATAAAAAAGTGCTGAGGTGGTGGGACAGTAGTAGTGAACAGAAAAAAAACCCCAGCTCGGTAGGTGACAATTATAAGCCTTAACAGAAGTGGAAGTAAACTAGGCTTTAATGCTGTAGGATTTTGTGGTTTGCGTTGGCGTTAATTCCTTACTCAGTAGTTCCCTGATAAGTAAAATCATGTTGCACATGAAGCACACAGGTCAACAAGAAGCTCTGTGAAATTATATTTGTATATGGTGATGGGTGTAGTGAATCTCTTTATTTTAAACTGTGTCATGACAAATGTCCATCCTTTTTCAGTGATACCTAAATAAATTACTGAACTGGATAGGGGATGTCTAAGAGTAGATAAGAAGAAAGTGTTAATAGATTTACTTTCAGCCTTGTAGCTATGGTTCACACAAATTTTGGTAGGGTCTACATTTGTATAACCTACCCAAGATTGTGTTTGGACTAATGTGCTTTTAACTGCCATGGTTTTCCTAATGGTTAATTGCATGACCCTTATATATGTTGCTTTCACATATTAGATATACCTTGCCATTCACTCAAATATTTGTGGAATAAAGTACTTTCCAGCCTGAAAAATAGTGCAGAACATTTCCCTAAACTCATCAGTGGACATATTTCTTTACAGCTTTACATTTGCTAGTACACGTAAGACAACATTCGCCTTTGTAACTTCAGGCACAAGAGCAAAATAGAAATGCTTTAATGGGTTGGGTTTGGTTTGGTTTTTTGGGGGGTTTTTTTGATAGAAAAATCTCAGTGTTCAGGGAATTGTCAGCCTGTGTATTTCCCTATATTCCCTTCATTTTTTGCTGTACTTATAAAATAGCCCTTTTTTCACAAATAGAAGGAGCCATCATGACACAGTTATCAACTGTCATGTTGATGACTGTTAAAATAGAGTTCAGTACTTTAATATAAATAATATTGATTAAATGAAAGCCAGCCTTGCACTTTGGGCATTGTCACAGTAATTTGGACTCTTAGAAATGTGCAGGGTGAGTGGACACGTAGGGTAGAAAATGACAGATTAGAATAGTGACTCGAATTTTCAAACATTCATATGCAGACCACAAATCCTTTCCCACATGTTACCATAGATCGAGAGTTTAGGGCAAAATCAGCATTTGTGGTCCCTGATTCATCTTTGCTTTCTGTAACAGAGAGTCCTCCCTGTGACAGACATCCTTTCCTCAGGGGGAGGATCCTAATATGCTGTGTGTGACCTTAAAGTCAGCTTTCTTCACAAGGATAAGAGCATGTGTCACTGGGCTTACAATCTCATTTTGAAAAAATTGCACACAACTAAAGTGGGGAGAAGGGAACGGTTCCTGACTGCATAGAATTTAGATGTCTTAAACCTTTAAATCTGAAGACATATGCTAACTTCACCTTCCATTGAAAGCCAATGAGCACAGAAGCCAGTTTTGGGGCAGGAGCTGGAAGGAAGCTGTGTTTGCCCACTTTTGTTCTGTACAAACACGCCATTTTCTTCCATGTTATATCTTGGCTTTAGACTTTAACTATTTCTTTGCTGCCAATAGCCTTTGTTTCACGAAGAAAATATCCAGCCTTGCTTTTGAAGTTGCTTTATGCAATAGCTGGCTCTGTTCTGTGTAGAGGACAGAGCTGTGGTTCTAGTTTAACTCAGGACAAAATAATCCTATTTTTTTTCAGGACAGACAGAATATTTTGCATGTTCAAAGTTTGACAGTGCCTATTGCATAATCTCCCACAAATTATAAGCAACTTTCTTGTAAGTGGTAAGGAAATACTCCAATGATCACTTTGGACAAACAAGCTAATGAGTGAGGTTGCAGTGACACGTATAAAGTTTTGCAGTGGGATGCTCTTTCTTGTGCTGAGCTCAAGGGATGGAGGCTTCCAGTTTGTGAACTCTCCAGTAGAGTCATTAACTCTCCTATGGGACAGAAACTGAGCTTTAAGGAAGAAAGGAATGAGCTTGAGCAACTGTGAGAAACAGACTGCAAACTCTTCCCTAGAAGGCTGTAGAATTGTGTGCATCAATATTTTGTCCAAGTCAGCTGCTGAAGCAGGGTTTAGGACCCAGTAAAGTGAAATGGAAAAAAAAACAAGCATATGAAAAAATAAATAAAGGCTGAATGAGAAATCAAGAAAATGCTTTGGTGGTTGAAAGGATTTTTTTGCAACCTTAAACACTGTTCATTTTGCCTACTTGTAGTAAAAGCAAGGGTAATATAGTAATCCCTGCCAGAAACAGGAGGTCAAGGACAGGCCTTGGCTTGCAGAGAGGGGCATTAAAATATGTCTGAAATACTGTGTGTGTTTGGCCCTCTGACCAGTTAGATTGGTATCCATGCCTCCAGGGCTTGGACATTCTGGGTCTAATGCTCTCTGCATTACACCATTAGTGCAGTACCCCAGGTGCTGCTGAGGTCACTTTTTCACTGGCCCCTTCAACAGCCATCACATATGAGTAGGAAAGAATGAACCATTGCTTGGGGTTCTTCTGGAGGGATGAGAAATGCAGCAGGCTTCTCTTCAGAGGGTAGAGGAAAGGATCCACATACCTCCTAATAATGATGGACCTAATGGGAATGCTTTTCCTTCTCAACTTTAACTTTGAATCTTGCTGTGGATTTTTCTTATGTGACTTTTACTAGAATTTTCCCAAATAAAAGATTTTGAAAAATTCAGATATTCAAAACATAAAAAAAAAGCCCAAACCCTAAACAGAGGTGGAAAAACCCATTGAGGTTGCCTAATTTTGCTTCTGCCTCTGGGAAGGTGTGCTTTTTTTTTGTTTTTGTTTTTTGGTTTTTTTTTTTTGTTTGTTTGTTTGTTTTGTTTTGTTTTTTGTTTTGATGTGGTGGTACTTAATTTTCATATTTGGATGGGAAGATTTTTGTTTTGGACAGAAATTCTTTCATTACGTGGCCACATTTTACTTGAAAAAATGTTCAAACATGGTATGTAGAATGTTTTCAGTGAGATAAAATTCTGATGTGCTCTGCTGTTTTCTCAAAACTTGAGTATCTACATTTGTTTTAGCAAAATTTTTTTACCCTTTTTCCTAAAGTCTTTGTTTTGCTGCTAGTTTCTGTTTAGAAATCCAGATAGCTGAAATAATGCTTTGTGAAATATTTGGAGTTTTTTATGTTTCAACAAAAAGGAAAAAATTGGTGTTTGAACATTGATAAGAAATGGAGTGCTCCTGCTGGAATAGATGTTATTGTTTAGTTTGTGGACCAAATGATGATTGACACTGTTAGTATGTTTTTGAAGCAGAGCTTAAAACTTCTGTGGCAGCTCTTTTCTGGTAACATGTCTTAATAAACAATTTTTGTTTTTTTCACACACCCTCCAGCATAGTTCTCTGTTCTGGCTGGGGCTTCAAATAAGAAATAACAAAATACCTTGAGGGAACTATTCTCATGGTGTTGGTTAACTTAGCTAAATTAACCCACCATCACAAAATGTGCTTGAAGAGAAATGAAATATTGTTTGACTTCTACATGCTGAAAACTCTCCCATTAGTAGCTGAAGGATTTGTAGTGTTCAATAAAGAAGTAACCTATTGTAGTTATAATTGTGCATGGCACAGTGAGTTATGGAGAAGTGATTGCTCACCTAAGGCTGAAATTGCCAGTAATGCATTTCTTGGGGCAGGTCTACTAGGAGGATAGTTTTTATAGGCACATAAAAGATACCAAGTATGGGAGTAGCCACAAAGCAGCAACACTGAGAGTGGTGTGCTGTCATAAAGTGTATGAAGGAGCAAAGAGAGTGGGACAGAGGCAGAAAAGGACTATTATTTTTGCTGTACTGTTGGCAGAGGAACCATACTGATAGATGCATATGGCTCTCCTTTGCTCCAATTTGAGGAGCAATCAGCAGAATGCACTTTCTGGAAGTGTGCTTCTTTGGTGATAAGTCTGTTAACTTCAGAAAAAACACCCAGAAGAGAGCTGTGATTCAAAATGTTGCAGGTGATGTCCCTTCTCTCCCAGAAGCACCATTTTCAACACCACTGCCTCTTTGTTCATGAGGCTATTAAACAGAGGAAAAAAATCAATATATAATTTATCTTTCCACATGTGGCAGAGTTCAACCAAGTGAAAGAAACTGATAGTAACTGAAGAAAAAAGCTGTGGTTTTTGGTTTTATGCTGGGAAGGAAAATCAGTTTTTATAGAAGCAGTTTTAATGTGCTTTTATATCTGTTGCATATGTCATTGTCATATGTACAAATGAATGTTGCATGCATACATTTGATAGCTGGCTTTGTGCAAAGATTTCAGGAAAAAAAAATCATGACTGATGTGCACTGCTAGGAATGGGAGGTGATAACAGTAACATTATTCTAATCAAGAGTGCAAATCTCTGTTCTAGAACATAAAAAGCTCAGACTCTAGTCTTTCCCTGTCTAATGAGGCTTTAAAAATCATGTTTTGCCTTCCAGGAAAAAAAAAATTAAATCATCTTCAGAGAGGCTGGTTGTTTTTTTTGGTCTTATATCTTTATTGTCCAGGATTCACCTCCATGAGTGTGATGTGGTGGCTGAGGAGCAAGATAGAGCTCCATGGGAATTCTCTATGCAGGAGTGTTTCTCTGGGAAAGGAAATAAACTGGAGGGTCTCCAGGTGGCTTCCTCAGGGGCTTGTTTTGGACTCACAAGCTCCAAATGTTGTGGAGCTCCTGAGCAACCTATGGAAAGAGGAGGGTTGTCAGCTCTCCAGACTTTTAAAAATCCCTGCTGCTGCTAAGAGAAGAGCTTCCTCATAACTGTCTGACAATGACTGTGCCTAATGAGTGAGTAGTCCTGTAATTGTGACTATTGAAAATGATCATTTTGCTGCCAGCTGTAAAGCATTAGTTTGTGCACAGTGTGTGCTCTGAAGCTTGCTGGCTAGAGTCAAAATTAAAATGGTTTGTATTTTATTTAGCTCATTGTACTTTATGCAACAGAAGGGTTTAACAGTGTTTGGCTATTGTGAAAAATGCTACTGTATTTATTCATCTTTGCATGTCTCTACTGTTCAGGGGCATGGGAGATATATGCCGGGTGTATCTTGGAATTTCTCTTCAGCTGGGCAGCTGGTGCTGCAAAAGCCAGGTCAGTTTTTCTGGCAGACAGTTGCAATGACAGTATCACTTCACCTCCAGGATTTCCTCATTTGGGTGTATTGCTTATTGCTATGAGAGATCTTGAGAGCTCACTGTAATTGTTACCCTCTAACACAAATGCCTTGACTATGAATCTTCATCCTTTTCTTGCAAACAGTATGAAAGCTGAAGTGTAATAGTTCTTTATATGATATTATCTAGTTCCCTTCAATGGTGTTTTGAATCCAGGTAAACAAACTCATTAGACTGGCAAACTGATGTTCTGAAATAAGTCAGGAGTGTGGACTTTATGCCAGACTTTCACTCCAGGGCCTGCTTATGACCATGTTTAAATTTTGCAATTGGAGTATACTGGTTTGGGCTTTGCAAATATCTGGGGTTTTTTTTGAGGACAAGATACTCAGATTTGGAAATGGTTGGAAAATGAACCAGTGCTTATACTTTATCATACAGCCTTAACTGCTTGAAGGAAGAATTTCCTGCATTTCTCATATTTGTGTTTAAGGATTTTTCAGATTGAGTGACTTGGTGCCAACATCCAACTCATATTTATAGTTTTGCTTTAACAATAGCACGATCTCAGCTCAGTGAGTGCAGAATTTTTTATTCCTCATGTTTGAGTGATTTTTCAGCCTCAACTACTGAAACATTCCAAATAGGCTTCAAATGTTTCCTGAGATAATACCTATATTTACATATTTTAGGATTGTTGTGGTTGAGTCCACTTAACTGATGTATGAAGAGAGATCTTTCTGTATCCAGCAATGATTAGAAGATTATAGCACTTTCTTTTACAATTAAGAAACTCATCGCAATGAAATTATCAATTTGGAGTTAATTGTTTAGGGAGTGCATCAATATGTGCCCCTCCAAACATTTATGTTGGTTTTCCTGTGTTAGTGTCAGCATTTTAAGCAGACAATAGATGAACATTGATCTTGCACTCTGAGGCTGTGTATATATTAGCAGTCAGTTATCAAGCAGGAAAATGTTTCTGAAGCAACTTTCCATCTCTGTGACAGTCTCCATTCACAGTGATCTTAGTTTTCAGGGTGATCATGATGCACATGAACTAGATATCCTTCAGAGGAAATTAATCCAAAACAGCTCCTCAGACAGTGGAGGCCCTCTGGAACAGCCATAATGGTCTAACCAAGAAATATGCCAGCTCACCATGAAGTACCTAACATAGAGCATGAAGTTCTTGAACCATGGAAAACTCCTTCAACATGCTGGAGATGTTCTTGCACTGTATCAAGGGCTAAATGCCATCTGTATCTATTCTTCACCAGCTCTCAGTGTTTTGTTTTGACTGGTGTTCCTTCCTCATCCCCTACACGTTTCCTGGTGTATGACATTCTCTCCTTTTGCCTGTTTTACCCCTATTCCTTTGCCAAATCCCTTTTTATTTTTTTCACAATTTTAAAAATTATTTTTTTCTCCCCACCACTCCTCTAGTGTCAGTCACATATAGAGTCTGACAAAGTTGAGACTTACTCTTCAAAAGACACAGCCAGGCCCCATGACCTGTGTAATGCAGCAGATAAAAACAGACTGTGCTACACTCTTCCACTGGTATGCCCTAACATGGTTTAGATGGCTATTTTGTCTGGTGCTTGATGCATAATCTCTCTTTTTAAAAATTATTTCCCCCTCGCCCCCAATAAGGTTGGAATGATTGTATCACTGAAATATGTTACTCACACAATGTAATTCACATTGTTAAATGGATGTGCTGGATTCAGAAGTGTGCCCATTTACACAAAAAATAGTGTGGCTAGGTACTCCCTGCCCTTTGTTTTATCCTGAGAAGCCATGACTACCCTTTTCATTTGAGTGAATAACCACTGAAACTCTGCTGTTTATCCAAACCATCGTCTTAGAGAAGATGCAGAAGCTATGTGCTCCATTGTAAAGAAAATCCCAACCAGGAAATACTGGCAATTGTGTATCTGCTACATAAAACATTTATTCTGTGTTTTGGATCTTCTTGGGCCTATCAATGAAACCTAAATAAGAGATTAATGATGCTATGGTGTCTGTAGCTTCTGTGTCTGACATGGTTAAGGTAAATACCATAATGTCTATTTCCCACACAGAGGGGGAAAAGTTTGGTTTGTAAGGGCTTTCTCTTTCAACAAAATAGCACAGCCTACTTTAAAGGCGAGTAAGTTGCTTGCTTTGATATATTTGTATGGCATCTTTGTAGCCCTTTGATTTTATCCAATAGCCGACACCACTCACAGAGGATAACAGAGAGAGACGGGGGAGAACTAGAGCACAGGCAAAGTTTAATCAGCTCTGCCAAGCCTGTCAAATGTTGTTTGTAGGCATGCACCGGTTTAGAACATGTAAATGAGTTTTGAAACTTTCTGTGCCTCAGCCATGTTAATTTAAGGTGCGTGTTTCATGATGGTGCTGACGTTCCAAACTGTCTTAAAATATTGTAGGGAAGGATAAATGTGGTCAGTAGAAGAATTTCACAGCCCTTACAAATAGCAAATTGCACTTTTTTTTTTTCATAAGGAAGCTATACTAATCATAAAATGTTAAGGTGCTTGCCATGCTACTGAGATGAAGTGGGCAAAACAGGAAGAGGAATGGAAATTGCTGGTGATTTATATCTGTGGCAGTGGGGTCATCATCAAGAATGACTCCACCAATAGTAAATTTTGCTGTGCCAAAATTTGACATTAAAGCATAGGAAAGTGATAGAATTTTCATTTTACTAGTATAAGGCAAGGCAATACTCATTAATTATATGATTATTGTGAGAAAAATAAATAAATAATCCCCTCAGTGAATGTTAAGGTATTGGAGATGGCAAACCGTTGTAGAAGACAATGGTTCTGGAGCCTCTTATAGATTGCTGAACCTTGTTTTTCCATCAAACCCCAGATTCTTCTAGCACGTTTCTAAATTTTATATTTATTCCCTGATGTTAAGACACATTGAGGGACAAACTAACAGAAAATTGTACAGGTACTGTTTCAGGCACACAGAGGCAATTTGTGTGGATCGTGGTTATCATGTGCAAGAGAATTTCAGAATGTCACTGCTCTGGCATGCCTAAACAGATACTGGCATCATGGAGGATAGCAATGCTCCAGCTTTGACTGATATTGGATGTACTGTGCTGCAGAATATTCAAAAGGAGCCAGGTTTTCTGCTTAGTGCTTGGAGAGAGCTAGCTTTCCATATTACTTCATTCTCAACAGCCTTCTCAGCCCAAAATATAGCTGTAGGAAATCAGAGATTTTTGAACTGCACATCCACTGATTTTTCTTTCTTTTTTTTTTTTTTTGACAGTGTCTGCCAGTTGTTAGAAGCTGTGACTTGCAAAGTGTTACTAAGATTCTAAGCAACCATTATGTGAAAAAATGTGGTACTACTGTCTGAGTAGTAGGGCATAGTGCCTCATTTATGATCTTACGTTTTTCTCCTGAATAAAAAAAAATTAGCTGCACTATGGCTCTTTATGGAAAATTATATTAATAAAGAAAAATGGGCAAAAACATTTTTATATGTAAGCAGTAAAAAGATTTTCTAGAATATTGATTTAATAAGAAAATGACAACATTTTTATGGCCTGTCTTTTGAAAAATGAAATAGAAACACATTAATTGATTAGTAATTAGAAATAATTAACACTTAAACATGCAAAACTCATTTATGTACTTAATCCTAATGACACTGCCACAGAGCATTGGATTGTATTTTACAACTCCTTACCTAATTATATGGATCCAGAATATAAAATTACAATGCATTAACCAGTGTAAATTATAAGTGCTCAAGTAACTGCCTTTCATATTTTGAGTGCCTATAAAATACAATAGTGTTTGGAACTAGAAAGGTTCAATGGTTTATTCTTACATTATTTATATTCTTTCTTACCAAATGAAGAGGGTGTTGATGATTGCTATTAAAGTTGTATTATTTTTCTTTTTTAATATTTAAACTTGTAAAAAGCTCCAAACCAATATAAAAATATTTCATCATCTTGTTTTTATTAGGTAGACTAATGTAATTTTCTTAAGTTTGAAGTGCTTCATGATTTTTCTTTCTGTATTTTTACCTACTTTTTCACTCAGTTCTCTAGTTATTTTTTTAATTAATTTTACTTTTGCAGATCAAGTGCTGATCTACTGTGTCTCACTTTTTAAAGTGTTCTTCACACTTTTTTGGACTTATTGGGTAATACAATGTAAAGCTGTTGGGGAAATTCTCATAATTAAATTAATTTCATTTTCTCAGTATGTTTTAGGCATTATTAATTATGGGTGGCTTCTACTGCTGAAGCAATGGCTAATAAAACTTGTATCTAAATTAGCAAGTTGCAAATACTCTAGGACAGATTTTTTGTTTCTATTTGGTTGTTTTATCAGTAAGCGGGTTAAGAAATGTGCTGTACTTATCCTATTTGCCATCTAACCTTATATAGTTTTTATATTTTTGTATACTCCAGTGAGTGTCATTGTTGGGCTTAGATTAAACCTTGAGTGAATGCATATGCAAATCCTAGTTGTTTATGCATAACCACCATGAAAACTTTTAATAAGCAATTAATTAGATTTTGTTCTAACCCTGCAGCAGGTCACAGGCAATTTTGCTTACCACTTCTCCAAGTCCTATTTGAACATGTATCATTACTGTTGTTCTGCATTTCATTATGAATTATAAGCTGTGACTGACTGAAAATGGACTTGAGCTGGGTGTGGCAGTACTTATCCTTATAGATATTTATTCATACCTTGGATACAACATTGAGGGAAGGAGCTGAATTAATTGAAATTTTTCTTATTCTATGCATAAGACTGGAGCTAGGAGAAAGCTTCAGACTCCTTAAAGATGTTGTTGATTAACTATTTAATCATATCTTTCCTTAATTTTCCTTTTAAATATTAAAAAAAAAAACGAACTAAAGATTTAAGAACTTGAAAACTCTCCCCATACAAAAAACTAACTGTATTAGACATAAAGAGGTCTAATTCCCATTTTACTAGATTAGTTAGAAAAGCAGTGAACTTAAATGACCATTGAGAACTAGGTTTTACTAGTTCCCACAAATACAACTGAAGGAAAGGAGCAACAGCTAAGTTGTGAAAACAAGCTAACTTTGGAAAAATGGATAGCCAGTTATCAGAAGAAAAGTGGGGCTGACAAGAGATTTTTACAATGAAGATATGACATATGAAAACTGGAGAAAATACAGAGAGAGTGAAAAGAGATTCTTCAAAAAATTTCCCCATTAAAATATAATATCTTGATTTGTCCAATGGAAATCAAGTTAATTGTTTTCAAATTAGGCTTACTATAAAATCTGGGTCTAAGGGTGCTTTATGTTAATCAACATAATCAATCCCTTATCCATGCAGGAGATTAGACATTGTGCTCATTCTTGTGGCCCTGAATTAGGCATGTTGTTTTACTCCTGGAGGAAAGACCTGTCCTCAGGCTGGAATTCAGCAAAACTTCCTCATCAGTGAAGAACATCAACATTGTTTTATAAAAATGTCTAATAATCTTGGAACACTTTATCCTTTGTGCCTAGTTGAAGGCACTTATAATGTACCCAGAAACCAAGTAGTGATTTCAAGGGAAAATAAATTTCCTGTAGTGGGGCTGAAAAATTGATTATAATAAAAGTGACTAGACTAGTTCTGCCAATGCTTACATCATCCAGGAGAGTTTTCCTGGGGTACATTTCAAAATGGAGACACTTTGCTCGTGAGAATGGACACTTATTTTGTAACTCATGTGTGGTGGCATTAGGGAGGATCCTGTGCCTTAGCCAATGGATCTTTTGTTTTTTTTAACTGCTTGAGTTGTGGAGACTAGGGACTTGCATTTTGTTCTATGCCAGAATTCCAAGCAGGCATAGGAAGACTTGGCCACTGTTTGTGGACACGTGAATTATTTAAGGCTATCTGATCACATGACTGGGTTTTTCCAGGTCCTGCTGCAAGTATTGGGTATGTTTGACAAATTGTCACAAGAAGAGGTCTCCAGGTTAGCTAAACCAACATTTTTCATACATACAGCCTCACTTCTGAAGTCTACCACTGCACAAAAACATACTGTACTGAGTTAGGAATCAGTCACAGAAATAAAGTGTTTCTAATATTTCTTGTAGCAAGGCTCTCCTTCAGCATTGTGTTTCTTTCATCAATAAAGAGGTAGGGCTAGAACACATCTCAGGAGGCCAAATAATTCACCCTCCTTCCATAAGAGATTTTCTCCCTTCTAAGTGGATTTCAGCTCTATGTTTTAAGCTAACAGATGATCAACTGATCTGTTCTGGGTTGCCTCCAATACTTGTGATTCTACCACAGATTTTCATGCCTGAATATTCTTATTATTTTTCTAATACCCAGATTAATTCTTCCTTTCTGTGGTTACTTATCTTACTGTCTGCTGTGGCCATAGAGAGAAGTTTGTTCTGAGTAATGTTAATACTGAGATTATCTTTGCTGCATTTTTTTCCCTAGCATATAAGGAAACATGAACATGCATGCATGTGCACATACACACACATATGTGTATATATGCAAATGAACACAATTTAGTCTTTTGTCTAATCAATCTTAGGCTTTTTTCAGGAAGACTCTTTTTAGTTAAAAAAGGTGATGAATACTAGACATACTGCCTTCCTCTTCCCAGTTCTGGAGAGAATGCAAAATTTCCTTTTTCTGTGTAAATGTGTCCACACTGGAACTCACTCTATATGTAAGCATTGCTGAAGATCTTTTCCCTGGGAACACCTGTGGGAGGAATCCCAAGCCCATCTCTCTCTCTGCATCCATAATCCATGAGTCACCTTTGAGAATGACAAAGTAGATAAAGATCCACTTAGATATAGGTGCTCTGAATGTGATTTAAATAAAAAATTATCCTCTCTGTCTCTCCGTCCAAGCTGCCAGGTAGTTTTTAACTTTTTCTTCACCTCTCTATTTTTAGAGAGTACATCCAGGATAAAATTTTTCAAATATGAGTTTGAAACGGAAGTATGCATTTCCTTGTAGCCTTGGCTTGGGTGCTTAGCCTAGGGTGCTGGCACTTCTCTGAATTTTACTATGGGGATGTGTTTTCTCCCTGTGTGATTTTTTTTTTTTTTTTTTTTTTTTTTTTTTTTTTTTTTTTTTTTTTTTTGTGATCAGTGTCTATTGCGTTTCTGGGGTCACTGGGCCCCTGCACCTCTCTGGTTAATCCCTTCCCAGATCTGAGCATTAAGCCCAGTGCAGGCATTCTTCATCTCACAGTGTAAATATTTACAAGGATAACTGCATCTAACTTGTGGCTGAAGACCTAACATAAATCAACAGAAAACTAAATATACTGGATTTTATATGTGAAGCATAGATCTTCTTTTAGCAGATGCACTCTGTATCTGAAGAAAGGAGAGCTAGCAATGACAGCAGTACACTTACAAGCATCTGCAGACTAGAATGTATGTAGAAATTATGATGAAATACCACTTTTGCATAAAACAGTGTCTGACAGATATTTTCTCATCTTCTGTCTCATCAGTATCTAGTCTTCTACTGCTTGCAAGCTGTAATGCTGAAACCTGTCAGAGAACAGATTCTGAATAGTCATAACTTTATGCTCTTAACCCTATTCTGAACAAGTGGACATTAAAGTGATATGTGTATATATGTGTATGCAGACACATATAATATCTTTTGGATAATATGGACAATATGTGTCTGTTCAGTCTTCAAACTCTGTCAGGTAAGTTCTGTGCAGCTCCTCAGTTTGGCTGTAAATTTTTAGGGAACAAGATGAGTCTATTTTTAGAAGAATATTCTTCAACATGATAAGTAATGTAGCTTCTTCGTTTGTCTTACAAGAAATCCATTAAGTAAAACTTCAAATAGAAAAGATGATCCTCTTCTTCCAATTCCTTCTATTAGTTTTCTGAGGGTCTGGAAGGCTTTTTTGAGTTTTCTGTTATTCTTTTATAGTAGAAATACCTCTGGTTTTTTGTCTTATTGCAACTTGTTTATTACTTGTTCTTTGTGTTATAAAAGCATTTTCAAACACATGGGTTTCTCATCCATTTGATTGCAGTGAATGTTCTCATGCCCTCCAGAAAGTCCTTTAAGCATGGATAATCATCAACTTTGACATTACCGGTATCATATTTTTCCAGAAAGTACATGTTTTCTTACATGTGCTCATGGCCTTTCTTCATTTCATATCTGAAAGCAGGACAACAAGAAGCTCAAATCTGTTTGGTTTTTAACATGCTCTCTTTTAAATTAGGTGGGCAAAAAAAGTCAATAGGTCCTCTAGTTCCTGTGATCATCATTCTGTAAGTTCAGTTCTGCTCATCAGAAACCAATGCTGGGTGCAAACTAAGGATAAATATGTGTGCATGACTGGTGCAAGTTAACTTCTTATCAGAATACTGACAGAAAATCCCTGACTTGCATAACCATTAAGACAAGCAGCCTAGTTTTAAGGAGTAGTGTCCCAAGAATAGGAGACAAATCCAAATGGGAAGGTAAGGGATAGTGTTTTCATGAAGGACAAAAGGAGGAGGCATCTTGGCAGCCAATGTTGAAATACTATTTTCCTGCCTAAGAAACTCTTTCCTGTCTAAATGAGTCTTAAAGATATTATTTAATCAGGACAGGTCTTCACAGCTCCATCTCCTCTGTTTTTATTAGTTTTTAAATCCTGATTTGTGTTCTTGAACATTTTGTGTTTAATCAAATTTTTGCATTTTGCGGTGTCATTTGCCTTTAAAATATCATTTTGTTTTTAGACTGCAGAATAAACAGTACATAATAATAATGATCTTATTTGATTATCTATCTCATGGTACTGTATAGTGGCTTCAAAAACTCCCTCTGTCTACAGAAATTTCAGTCAAATCCCTGCTTGAGGTTTACTGTTTGTTAAAAATATTCCTGAATGAAGTCGAAGTATGCAAGATACAGTTAGTGTCTCTTTTTAACTGCAATATATGACATAGTCTGGAAATTGCTCTTCATGTTCTCAGTCACACCTTGGCAAAACCATAAGACTTCCTCATGAATACCTTTAATTTGCTTGTATGGCATGGAAATCTAAAATTTTGGGATGGCTTCTGCTGTTTGAATTCAGAGATCAGCAAAACTGCAAACACATCTATTTCACTGTGTTTTCTGGCTTGTTTCTCATTATTTCCCACCACCTTTGCTATCTGAGACAAAGGTTTCATTTTGTTCCATTTCTATCATGCCTGTCAGAGGTGGGATCATGGTATGATAAATTATTTTTAATTATGAGGAACGCCCATCAAATAATTGATGGTAATACCAGATTCCAGCAGCAGGGGCTGTTTCTGGCTGGCACGAGGGAGTGAAAAGTCATTCCATTTCAGGTCTGCATGATCACTGCTGGTTTCTGAACCTCCAGCATGCCCCACTCCCTGGCATGTCTGCTTCAGCTGTGTTGCACGTACCACCTTTGGGCTTTATACTTCTTGGTCTTAGAGTAGGATTGTGTAGGGTGACATGACAGGTCTTTTCGTGGTTTGATGCTACCTTTTCTTCAAGTGTCAAATTACTTCTTGAAGCTCTCCACTTGTTAAAAGTGATTTATTTTGTTCAGACTTCTATTCACTGTTTCTTGAAATATCTTGGTTAGTTTCTCTGTGTTAGCCTTTTCCCAGGTTGAAGTCATCAAAATAATGTCTAAAAGAAACTACAAATGGAAACTGTACTGAAAAGTTCCTGATGAATGGGTGATATCACCTAATTCTTCATCACAAGACAGGTCATTCTGCAGCAACCCATCAGATGATACATTGCACATCTGTGATAGCACCATTTCTTCTGGGGACTACCTCTGAATGTGTTCATGTGTAGAGCAAGTCCTGTGTCCTGCTTTAAGTGTGTATCAGAGAAACTGAAGATGCACAAAGAGAAAAGAATGACATTTTGTGTGTATATTTTATTGCATTCACTGACAGATGTTAAGGATTGTAGCAGTTCAGAAATGTTCTAGGACTTCTTTGCTGCTTTGAAGGAAAAAGGCAGAAAAAGGTCAGGTAACAGCTCTTGGTGATGTGGGTATATTGATAACTATTTCAAAACAGTCAGCTCCCAACCTGCTGAGTTATGGCACAAACCACAGCATGACATTCCATCACGTCCCTCTGCAGAACAGATGTAGACAGTGTTTCCACCTTTTTTGTTTTGCAGCACAAAGAATAAAAATTTTGATCAAACCCCTAGGTTTGGAGAAAGAGAATTATTGAAATTTATGAAGTGTCATCAGCATCACAGTCATCCAAATGAAAATGATAGTAAACTATTCAAAGGAATAATTCATATTACCATGTACATTAAATTTGTATTCAAGTGGCAGATGTGACAGGTTGCAGTGCAGAAACAAGGTCAGCTCAGATATTTCATATTTGTACCCACTCATGGATTGAAATATTTGGATGACTTTGTGAGAAGTATATTTGTCAGACCTGTGTAAAACAGATGTCACTTTCCACTATTGGAATGGTATTTCCAGACCTTCAGTGGACTCTTCCTTTCACCTCTTCCACATTTTTTATGAACGTGTTTTCTGTGATGCCTGCTTAGTCAAAAAATGTCATATTGCCTCTTCACTCTGCATCTTTCTCCACTCTTCTTCTAGGGTGCCTGATTATTTAGACTTAGTCTTTGTTTGAGGTCACTCCTGTAGTCTCTTTTCAAAAGAGGTAGCTGAAAAATCCAATCCTTAGGTAGTTTTTTTTTTTAATGTGCTTTTCGTGCATTGATTCTCCAAGTTATTCCTCAAGCATCCAAATGTGCAGATTTTTTGGAAGTAATCATGGCTGTGATGAGTTCATATAAATCAGCCTCTTTATTAGGCCACTGTTTACATTTCTGATTTTGCATTTGAAATACAGCATTTAACACGGCATATGAAGTCAGGCTCTGATGAAGTTCGTAAGTAACTATAGAGTAAATGGCTGTTTAGAAGCATGCATTGAAATGCATGGCTATCAGAACACCACCTTCAGCAATTAGTGTTTGTAGATGGATGAGCAGCCTGAATAAATAAATTTCTTCTTCTCACAGTTGTGGTTTTTTTTCCCTCTGATGTTCAACTTTCATAATATTTAAAGAATGAGAATTGTAAACTGTAGCTGGGGGCTTCTTAATCCTGGGAGTTTTCTGTTACCTACAAATTTAATGTTGGCTTCACTTAATATTGGTGTGTGAAAATCTTCCTTTCTTGAAGGTCTGATGTTGTGAAGGGGAAAAGGGATATGAGAGTAATTTGAAACTCTATTTTTATTTTTTAGAACAGTTTGTTTGGGTTTTTTAAAGGCTTTTGTGTATAATACTCAGGTTTTGCTGTTTATTTATTGAATTTTTCATCTGTGTTAAGAGGAAAGCAGCTTCATTTGTGTTTCCCAATGGCATTAAATCCTATATTTCTATTTAGTCTAATTATAATAGGTGGATATTCTGAAGGAAACTAGTTTTGATAGCAAGACTTACAGCAGACCTCTATGCATTCCTGTCTCAGCTTCAGTGCTCTGAAAGCAAATCAATATGCTTCTGCCTTACTGCAGTTTTATAACAGCTACCAGTTTACTGTGTGTAAGCTGCAAAATTTATTTGCTAAAACAAGAAGAAAAACAATTTGAGGCACTGAATTCTGTCAAAAAAAGAGTGCAGTTAGGTTACTGATTTAGTAATACTACTCTAGTATGCTGTATTATGTGAACAAATTAAATTACAGGACTCAAATTTGTCAATAGGCAGCTTTTACATTAACTCTAGTTTTTTATTCATTTTTTAAAATAACTCATAAGTTCTCTTTATATTCTCAATTGTCTTAAATGTACATTCATTATTTCTAAGAGATTCAGGGAAAAGATAATGTAATATGGAGCTCTTCTCTGCCATGTAAGAAATAGGAGTCTCTATCAAACTCTTAAGACAATTTATCACAGTGGCACTGTTTGACACAAGTGACAGCAGGAGCTCCTGAACCAAGTCTCTTGGACTTGCAAGTCAATCCTTTCTGGGCCATCTGGAAATAAACCTGAACAATATGTCATGTCTATGAGCTCAGTTTTTATTTATTTATTTAAGCTTTTGTTTTTTAATAAGTCCTTCTAAGAGCTACTGGCATTATGCTAGTGCTCCCAAGAGATTTATTTGCTCTTCCTTCAAAATACTGATTATATGAAGTGGTAGTTTAGGTGTTGAGTAATGAAACAGCAGCAAGCTGGCCTGCCAGTAGAAGGGTAGTTCTCCTGGATAATCATAATTGGCAAACATGTTTGAAATGGTCCATTTTTCTTCACCTTTTTTTGTTCTTTCGACACATGAATGTCAGGAAGTAGGGTTGCCAAAAGTACAAAAATTTACTTTAGAATATAAGATTTCTGGCATATTTTCCTTGACTGAGAACTGTATATCCAGATTTTCACCAAAGCTGCAATGTGAATCTGGAGTAAACTTGGCCTAATTTCAATAAATTGGTGGAATTACTGCTGATAAACAGACTATTCATTTGGTTTGCATTCATCCGTCCTCTGACTCCATCCCTTGTGGTTTTTTGGAGAGAAAAGGTGACTTGCTGTTGTAGTGTTTTTTGTTTTTAAGCAGACTGTGATTGACAGGGTATTACCCACAGAAATACAACTGATACTTATGCCTTGCCCAAAGCAATGCATTTATGAAGCATTCTGGGTCTGAACATTTCCAGCCCATCCCTCAAACTGGACTTTTGAGACAGTGTGCATGTCTTTGCCATTAGGTAGTTATTTGTGAGCATTGTTATGCTGTGCATACAGCCTGCTGTCTTGGAGCTGTTCTGAGAATTGTGCTGATGACCTACATTGGAAGGCAACATTTGATTCCAGATTTTTAAATAAGGCATGCAATTTATAAAATTTTTGAATGAAATTACATTCTGGATCCATGTGAGCAAGGAGATCAGTAAAGCTCCTATTTATCTCTTCCAACATGTCCAAAAAAAAGAATGAGAATTAAAGGTCCATAAGCCTGGGATTTATTATTTTCTGTGCCAATTGAAGGCTGTCTTCATGTGCAGTGTACAAAAGGCCTTTTGGTTGTTACTGAAATTGCTGACTAAAATGCCCACAGCTGACACATTTGTCAGAAGACCGACAAGCATCTGCTTCAATAAAGTTTTCTATCCTTTTGTTTGACATTTTGGTGATTGGGTTATCATTGTGAAGGGGATTGTTAGTGAATTATTTTCATTCTGTAGTGCATACAGATATAACTTAGTTTATAGCTCTGCCTTTGCTAAAACCTAAAGCAACATTTTCTTCCTCTCTACATGCACTTGGGTGAACTTTATTTTTAGCAGTACCACTGTTTTGAGAGAAAATATTCCTTTAAAATCTGTAAGTTCTCAACACTGCAGGCACCATCATCATTGCAGGCAGATGATGGCTGAATCTGAGGGTCATTGTCCAGCATTTAATTTTTTTAATACCTTCATGTGACTGGACAAGTATTTAATGACTCCCACAGAATGCCCACGACAACTAAAATGAAATGCAAGCCTTATGCAAATGTTATACCTCCTGTGGTAGAAAGTTAATCTTTGAGGTTCAACAGGTATTGTCAGATTTTAATATATTAGCTAAATAAGCATTTGTAAAGTGGTTTAATCTTTGATGCAATACAGCAAGTGTGCTGGGGATTGTAATGGGTTTTCTTTGTCTTCTCCTAACAGAACATCGGGTTGGGTGAAAAGTGTTAATACGAAGTATGCTAGATAGTTTTCTTTTTTTTCTGGCTTAATTTAAAACAATCTTCTGAGGTTCTTGTACTGCACTAGATATATCTGTTCTTCAGTATATTATTTGTAGGCAATCTTTTATTGTGTGAAGAATCCAGGAAAAGTAGCTTTGGAGGCCATAGGAAGCATCTCTTTCCAATTTTGCACCATTTGTGTGTACAACCTGAATGACAAAAACCACTATTCTGCCTCTGAGTGTTAGAGTGGCTCCTGTTTTGACTTTGAACTACAACCTTAAAGGATTTGTGTTCCAGTTCTGTACGTCTGTCGCAGTGGAGATGATGGAATAACAGTCATAGAATTTTTAATACTGGAAAAGGCTTCTAAATTCATTAAGTCCAATGGCTAAACCAGTACTGTCATGTTCAACATTTAACCTTATCCCAAGAGCCACATCCACGTGGTTTTTGAATATTTAAGTTTCCTTAAACTAACTCTACAAGGTGGTTTGTGATTTAGTCACTGCACTATCCCCACTATGTTTCAAGATACGGTGTACTTTCATGAGGTCTCAGGGTTACTATTCCTTCAGATTCTTTGATGAATTTGGCGAAGAACCACCCATTCTTCAGACAGGCATCATCTCTGTCAAACACATCAGTTCTCACAATGCTGCACTCCAGATTTTTGAATAGCTCAAACCAGCATCAGTAAGCATCAGTGCCCTTTTCAGCATCTCCCACAGTCCTGATTTGATGTGCCAGACCCCCACAGACCTTCTGTTTTTGTGATGTTTCAGCAGCCAGAAGGATGACACTGGTTCTGAGGGGAATGAAAACACAACATGAATATGCAATTTCAGATCCTGTAGAACATTTTGGATCTGCTTCTCAGGTTGTCATGTTTTATGGTGACAATACTGTTGTGTTCAATGCTAAGAAACTGGTACAGGATTTTTGCTTTTCTTCAGGTGCAGGAGAACATCCTTTGGCAAAGTGGGAATCTGAAATGAATAACCTGGGACAGGGAAGCCATCTGATAAATACAAAGAAGAAATGGTTAGACTTTCAGGTTCTTGGTGGTGTCTGGAGATCTCAGATGTTGTTCTGACACCAAGCCTGTGTCTTTGCTTCTCCTTTGCCAGCTGCCACCTAAAGACAATATTCAAGGCTAAATTTCATTCCTGTGATAGTGAAGTCACACCTTGGAACTTTGGTTTTAAGAGAACTCATTCTTACTACATTTACAGAGCTCACTCCTAGACTTGGGAAATTCTGTTTGTATTAGTATCTGCAGATCCAAAGGAAAATCCGTTTTCACACAGCCACCAAAGCATTTTGTACCTTGACAAAATGCTGCATTAGAGCTCAAGCTGTGACTGGGACATCACTGAAAAATATCTATCATGGCATTTATTTAGTACAGCTCTGGAACTGAATCTGTCTCTCAAGATTTGTATTTCTGCAGAGATACTCACTATGGACATGACTTGGTAGGGTGATCCTTCAGTTACTGCCTCAATGAAGGACACCAAGATCCTGATAGCTGAGTCTGGAGTTCTTTCAAAGTATCATTTGTGTGGACATGGATGAGGGCAGGCACTGCAAGAAAGGTGGAAATTACATCCTAGTAACTGCAATTTGCTCATAAATGGAGCATGTATATGTAAATGTTTTGAAGAATTACAGCTGCTAACAAGTAAGTAATTTGATTAAATATGGACTGGGTGGAGGAATTTGAGCAACATTATATGTATATCCCTGAAGGACCTGGAAGAAATCCTAGGGGTACAACTTCCGGATAGGGCTCAGGAGAAGTGTTTTGCAATTTTGTCTTTGCTTAAATGCATTCATTTACAGTTGCAGGAGTGGGGAGAAGACAGATATGGGCCTCTGATGCTTTCTGATAGGGTACTGATTACAATTTTTTTGTCTCATATGTTTTTTGTATTTCTAAAAGAGTGAGAGAAGTATATTTCCTCCTTCCAGTCCCCATTCCAGGCTGGTAGTTTCCCCACTGGTACTCTCTTCTTGGATGAGTGTCTGCAATGCTTTCTCCATTTCTTCAATAGCCCCATTAGTAGCGACTGGAAAGTTTAAAAAAAGTTTGAAAGTCTGAAAAAAATCAAAGTTGTTTTCAGGTTAGTAAATAATTTGATTAGAATATCATAAAAATGCACTATAAAGCTTAAATGAATGTAAGTCTTGTTTTTCTATAATTAGCAGAGATTTCTGCTTTTCAGGACTCTGTGATAGACTTTTTATTTCTAAACAGTGTCTTGCATCATCAAAATGTCATAAATTTTTTATGACTACATATAGACATTGAAAAAAATGTCTATATGACATTTAACTATAATTTGTGATAGTTAGAAGTGTTTTATTGTATTGCAGCTTTACTTCAGTTTTTCCAGTACTGAAAAGACTACAAAATTAAAGCTGGGACAAGGATTTGTTTTGAATTAAATCTGTATGGTAACCTTTGGGTCCACTTGAGTTAGACATGGATGAAACTCTAGGTACATTCTGAGCTAAGAATGTGTGGGGAAAATATGTCTTTGGGAAGTTGTCAGAGAGGAAGTTATTACTCATTCAGCTTCCTCAGGAGCTGTAACAGGTTCCCCCAAAAAAGGAAATGTGGAGAAAGTAAAGACTTGAATAAAACCATTGACTTTAATATTAACCTTTCCTGCTTTAAGGAAGTTTGACAGGTATAGGCTTGTCTGAATTTAATCTATCATAAATTGATTGCTGTCAAGAGCCATCTTAAGGCAGCACTAAGGGGTAAGTTTAGCTGACCTAGAGCTTGTTGAGACTGGAACTTGAGAGAGAGCTTGAAGGAAGTGCTATTTACATGAAACAAAAACTGAACTTGAAGCAGTGGTCTTGCTTTGTGATGGAACTAATTTTATACCTGCAGCATCAAAGGGGTCACTTAGCTTTGTCTACTCCTCCATTTGCTGTTGTTATATACAGCATTCACTCTTGCTTTTGGGATGAAAATTCTATTAAAAAAAAAAAAAGTCTGAGGCAGATAGTCCCTGCCTTTATGTCCATCTACTCAGCTGACCCAATGCCCTTTTTTTTACTAGTTAAAATGTCAGGCTTTGGAATTGTGCTGTTTCCTGAACACAGGCATTTTTCTTAGGCGTAGTAAAT
>JANRGV010000001.1:79518565-79562354 GCA_024734035.1 Alethe castanea
GAGTCAAGGGCTCCTTCTTGCAGGCTTTAGACTAAAGCCCAACCATAATCTAATTACAGCCCACTTCTTGAATCAGGTTGTTGAACCTGGCTGTGTGACATTGCCATGCTTAACCTATCCAAAGCTTCATCCAGATCTGTATTCCTGCAATACTTCTAGGT
Organism: Alethe castanea; assembly: GCA_024734035.1. NCBI lineage: Eukaryota > Metazoa > Chordata > Aves > Passeriformes > Muscicapidae > Alethe > Alethe castanea. The sequence continues at coordinate 79,518,727 of JANRGV010000001.1, forward strand.
TAAGATTATTATTCCTGTACCTAATAGAAAAAGTGCTTGAGGTTTAAATAAACTAATGAGCTTCCATCATTTTGTCTTTGAGAAAAAGAAAGAAATGCTTTCTGAGAAGTTTCTAAGCATTTAAGATGTGAACAAATTTGATGTTATGTACCAGGGATATTGAAGCCGTGCTTGCACTAAAGTTGTAGCATCTCATTATTGTTGTACTTGTTTTTCTTTCTTAAAAATTGCCCTTAGGCATTTTTACCACACGACTTAATTAATTGATGTTTACTTTGTATTAAACTGTTTCACTAAGCCCTGAGGAAAGTAGAAAATATTTGCTAGTTTTGGAATTCCATGAAGTAAAATGGCTTTTAAAGATCCATCTAGACTTTTAAAGTTATGGAAGAATGCTTCTCTCCTCTTCCCACCATGAAGTTACTTCATTCTGGAGGTACAAATGTCTATATTACAAAGGGAAATTGGAACAGTATCAGAGATAGTCACAGGTATTTTCACACAGAGATTCTTTCTCTCTTCTGGTGTTCTCAAAACTCTTCATTTCATGATGAAGGAAATTCCTGAATGTGAAAATTGGAAAGGTTGCTGTAAGGGATCTCAGCTTCAGAGGCAAATAATACTACTTTATCCTATTTCTTAAACTCTAATGGTTTATTACCATTGTGGATAACTTTTTGGATAAGTTTAGTTACTTTATGGATAAGTTTAGAATTGAGTTCTGCTAACATTATGAGGTATACCCAAAAGAGAAAAAATATTTGTGCCTGGATATGTGCAAAAGTGGATCCAAATTAATGCTATATAATTATAATTGAAAGTGTATATGTTGATTAGGTGGTACTGATATGGTATAATCCTTCCAATATTTATCCATATTTACTTTCTTCTTCTTTTGTTTTACCTACTGATTTCTTTAGGAAAACAATAACCTCCATGGTAGATATCAAAAGGTCTAGTTACTTCAGGTGACTATCTTGTATCAGAGCAGGTATGGAATGCTAAATGAAAAAGAATTGGGCAAGTATGGAATAGCATATTCTTTTAGCTATTAGTTATTGGGTACAGAAACCGATTTTTCAAATTCCATTTTGTGCTTTGAAAGCGGGGAGAATTGATGGTAAACAGTTTTTGACTGCATACATAGGAAAATCTTTTCTTGTGCTTGATTAGTATCTGGAGAGCTGTTATGTGACCTCCATTTTCCTGGGAGTCTTGGACTCTTTCTTAGACACTCTCTGAGAAGACTGAATTTTGTGTGTGGAGCAATTTCAGGATTACTTCAAGTTCCTCTAGTGTGTTCTTTGAAAACTAGGTGTGATAATTACTCCAAGGCAAGAAAGCAATGCAATATTATTGACAATTTAAAAGTAAACCAATTCTTCATGCGGGTATATGTTGTGTTCAGGGTTTTTTCAGGCAGTATTAACTGCATGACACTAAACTCCAAATATTTATCCTACAGCAGAGCTCTTTATTTCTGCCACTGCACCAAGGACATGAGTGAGAATGCCTTGAGAAATTAGCAGCCCAGTACCTATCCTTTCCAGGGATCATAAGCTGTAATCATGTGTCTCTCCTTACCTTCAGAAAAGAGGGGAAGAAACCATTTATTCATCCTTTGGGACCGTTTTCTCCAGGCACTAAAAATTATGCCTTTTTCATGTATTCTGCTGACAGCACATTAGCAGTATCTAGTGACATGACTAGATTTTTCCTTCCCTAAGTGCACCAAGTATTGATATGGGAGTGTTATCTGATTTTCAGAAATTCATGCCTCTGAGAGGAATGGGCCACTGTGAGAAAAAAAAAGTCTAAGGTTGAAATGTTCATAAATAGTCAGAATACTGTCAGAAAAATGAGGGGAAAAAAATCAAAGAGAGGTCATCAAAAAGTAAAGTCTTCTATGAAAGCCAAAACCTCTATTGCCAAAGAAGATATATGCAGTAGTCAAAGCTGGAGCTATGGCCCCAGTGTTGCACAACCCCATCTTCTCATTCTCAGAAATCCACTCCTGGATATTTCAAGGGCTACTGTTCTGTGTTCTGTTTGCTGTCCTATAACTTACTATGCTTTTGCATGTATGGTCTGTAAGGTTAAGTTCATAATCCTTTACAGAGTCACTCAGTTTGCCTTTAAAATCAGGCAAAAGTTTGTGGAGCTTCATTTGTAACCCTGTATTTCACACAGGTTTCAATAATCCTTTATATCAAAGGGTAATGTTTTGTGTGCCACAGTTGTCCTCAGTTATTCAGCACAGGAATGAAATAGGAGAAAAGATGATGTGGTGTGTTTAGTTTTGTCTCTAAAACCACAATTGTGGATTTTTGAGATCTTGAAGTCAATGAGAATTGGAAGTAGCTGTTGTATGGAAATAAAGGGATATGCATAAAACTACCCCTGAAATAGTGTTGTCTCACCTACAAAGCAGGAGTATTGGTGAAAAGCAGCCATTGATATTCCCCAAACCTCCCACTTGGACGAACTAGCTCACTTTACCTCTGGGTCTACAGTGTTGAGGAGAGTTTGAAAGCTGCACTCAAAAATGGATATCAATAGCAAATGGGCATAACATGAGATGATACCTTTCTGAAGAACAGGAGGCAGCTGTTTTATTCTGATCACCCTCAGGTGCTGTTGAGTGATTTTATTACCCATTTTAATTAATAAATATAAGTTTTTATAAGTGTGTGACAATAATCATCCAGCAGTTTGTCTCTACTGAAAATGTATGTTAGAGAGGAACTTGGGAAGAATACTCCCTTTTTTGAGGTCTGTCTCTGTACAATACTGAACATCACACCTGATGTTCATCCATGTCCAAAACCTGTGTGAGTGAAATTTCAGTGCTGCTGAAATCAAGCAAGACTAATCTTGGTGGGAGAGTTTGAGCAATCCTAACCATGTTACAAAGACCCATGAGAGTGTTGCCCTCTCTGAAACCATCTGATAGACAAGTGAACTGTGGCAGAAGAGAATGAAACAGGGAATTTCATCCAAAAGTAGTCCAGAAATCAGTGTCTGTAATTGCAGAAACCACAAAGCTCAGAAGGATGTAAGCTGTGTACTTTGGAAAAATTGAGCTCAGAGCTATTAAGGTGCATTTACAACTCTGCATGACCTTCTTGTACCACTTTTCTCCTGACTGGCAACAGAAATCCAGACTGAAAACAGCAGCCTGAGGTCTTCATTTGTTTTGCAGTAACTTAGTTTTAAAAAAAACACCCCAACTCCAGAATTGTGTCACCACTCTGTTCTTATGACAACAGATGATTCAGAGCTTCTGCCTAAATACTGAGGACAAGGCAATGCTTCTTTAACTTCAGGTGCCTGCGTAGAGCTAGTTGTTCAGTCACCCCTATAATTCATGGAGAGAAGAGTCCAGCACAAGGGTATGACTCATGGTCAGCTGTGTATCCTAGGATGAAATAAACTTGACTTTGATGTGCCTGTGTCTGCTTATCGGCTATAAAGGTGCCCTAGGCAGCTATCTCAGATGTAATTTTGTGTTCAGTAGACTTCTAATGGTGAATGAGAATGAGTTGTATCCTTAAGCTTGACTTAAATCCATTTCTAAGTGCTTGCTGTGACCTTGTATTTCTGTTTTATCCTCATTTTTGTTGATTAGACCAGTATATTACATCAGAGCATGAGAGCTCTACCCAGTAACTTTGGAAACAGCCTGAAATGCAACATAAATCTTCTGTGTTTTTGTATTGTTGTACTTTCCTCCTGCCAGTGCAGTTTGTATGAAACAGAAACAAACATCTCTAAAAATTTCAGTTTCCACTTCACACTCTTGTGATACTCTAAATACTTTTAAGATTAGCACAGTAAGGATGCTTATACTGAGGTTTGCTATCCCAGGAATTGTACTGTACCACTGGATATTAATCACTGTTGAACAGACATATCTTAAGATCCTTCTGAATCCATTCATTTCTACAACCCAGCTTGCTGACATCTCTGAATTTAGTAACAATAGACTTTCTCTTGCATTATTTAGATGATTAATGGAAATCTCCAACAATACTGAGCAGACTAATGTGGAGTCTTGTTAACCATGTAGCAGTACTGTGACTATCAGTTTCACACACTTTGCAGATTTTGATCTTGGTTGCCTCATATCCTTGTGAAAATTCAACATGAGATCCTGCCAAAATCTCTATAATTTATAAATTCCATTGCCTTTTCACAATTCACAGGGCATAAAATTCTGCTAAAGATGCACATTACTTTGATTTCATGTGACTTATTCATAGAAGGAACCTGTCCTAGCTATGATTTATTTTTTGTGCTATCTTTGCACTTACAATACTTTTTATTCTAACACTTCTCTAGGAATTAATCAAAAAGGTCCGCAAATCTTTCCTTACACCCTTTGTAAAGATATATGCTATGGCTTTTTTCCTAGGTATTTGTTTTTCCATGAGCCCTTAGAGATAGTAATTTAATTGTTGCACTTCAGCCAGGTTTTTGAGTATTTTTACATGAAATTTGTCCAAACTGAACAGCTGGAGAATATTTAATTTAGCTGAGCTATTTCATCTCTCTTTAATGCTGAATTTCTATGCTACTAATAGAGCCTCTTCTAAAACTGAGCTATTATCATGGATAATATCCTTTTTCCTTTATGTTTTATTAAAAGTTTCTCCTTTCTGGTATCATATGTCAGTTATTTTCTGTCTTGAGTAATAGACTCATGGTATAACTATTTTTTTTTTTTTGTTATTAATAATGGAGAAGGGTATAAACTCTTTATTGTGTCTGGAAAAAGGTACAAATGGGCCTAACTTTTAGTAAGGAAAATTAAGATTAAATGTTAGTAATTTTTTTAATGATAAGGGCACTGAAGATGTGGAAAAGATTTCTAGTGGGGCTCTGGGGTTACCTCTCGCTGTGTATCTTCGAAAACAGATTGGTCAAATTAACTTCTGGTTTTTTCTTTTTTTTTTTTTTTTTTGTAATGGCAGAGGAATGAACTATTTACTGGTATCCTTTTTCTGTGGTTGTATGAAAGCTAATCTAATTTTTCTGGTGAAAAATCAGGCTGTAGATATTGTGAATACAAACTGGGAGCTGTAGGTTGTATTTGTTGCTTTGCATTCTTCAGGCAACACTGTGCAAAAATCAGCAAGTTTGTCCATCTGCCTCTTGTGTGACACTCCTCTGGCTGCTGAAGGCAGTGTAGGTTATATGACATAGAGTCTTCTGCTGGGGTGATCCATATATCCCTCAACAGATAGTCTGAATCCACAGAAGAGTTGAGGTCTGAGAAAGGACAGGCGAGTGAAGCTGACAAGGAAAGTGCAGAGACTTGAAAATGTTTATACCTGTGACCTTGACAGATTTGCTTTGGTTCCCACAAACCTCTTACATGAGGTTTCTTTTCAGATCTCTTGAGCAGGAGGCAATGAAAAGGTCACATTAGTCCCTTCCTGTGCTATAGGGTAATAATAAAATTGTTTTCCAGACATTTTAATGCAAATCTGGACGTTATCTGCAACACTTTTAACCTTGACAAAGACTTCCACAGTTGCATGAAGTATTTGATTTTTGTAGCATGTTCATTCTACAGCTTGATTATGTATGGAGATACAAACCAACTCCGCAGTTCTGCCATATTTGTGTTGATGTGGCTATAGAGGAGAACAGCTTTTTATTTATTCTTTTTTTAAAACCCATATTTTTGTCATGGTATGTGAGGCTGAAACAGAACTCTTCCTTGTGGAAACCCACAGGGAAAGGAAGATGGAGGGGTCTTCTACTTCATTTCAATCTTTCAGAGCATAGGCTTAATTACAGCCTTTCCAATAGTTAGGACACTGGGAAAAGAGCAGTCAGGGCTGTGGCTTTGCTATGCTGAGCTGGCCAGTAGAGCATGCTGCTCACTTGAAAACACGGTAACATATTCTTCCCCATTCCACCTTTGTCATGGAACTTGATATCTTAATTTCAGCTTCAGCAGAGAACTGTGGCTCAACAAGCATGCATTAACTTCCTTAAAGTTTAGGTTATCACATTAATGAGGTTTAATCAATCCTGAATGATTTGGGATTCATTCTGAAGTATCTTCTATGCTTTTAGTGACTGACATGTTGCAGTAGGAACTAGCCCAGTGTGTCTTCAATTATCATTTAAAAATCTGATAAGTTTTTATGTGTTTCAAATAGCAGAACTTCATAAAGAATATTAAAACAAAGAAGGAAAAAACTAGCATATAGGATGCCTGTCTCTCCTGTAAAACACAAAATTGTCAGAAAAAGACAACTATTTTTGTGTTATTTTGTATGACTCCTTATCATCTCTTGGAATACTTTTTCACAGACTTTAATCTTTTAGAAATTCAACTGAGTTCCTCTCATAATTAACTGTCAATCAATCATATATCACAGAATTTTTTTAAATGTTAAACCTCTTTTGAATAAAAGTGAATATTTGAGTGCATGAGAGCATTAGGATTTATAACATTTAAATATTATCATAATATATATTTAAAAGATTTAAGTGGACTTTTGATGGGGTGCACATGAAACATTTAAGTTTGGATTGGGTATACGATTGGCTGAGTAAACTTGTGACAGCTTGAAACCTGTTCTTACAGTATAAATATCACTTATTTGAGAGGTATCCATCATTATTATAACAATTGCTCACTATTGTGTGCTCTTAAGTATGATGTGATTATTTACTGTTTGAGTATTCAGAAACCACACAGGCATGTTCCACTTTTGAACAGACGTTCATATCTTTATAACTTTCTAGGCCAGAGGGAAGAAGGACTGAGGGAAGAGTGAATAGAAGTATTTATTTTATGCAAGTCATCTGTAAACTCTGTCATGTAAATAAAATCTAGGACTCTTGATTTTTTGAATGGTTATTTATCAATGGCTTAATGGTGGCAGGACATGCCAACCCTTTTGAAATCTTTTCAGTGTGCATAGTGGCTGTTTTGCCTAACAACATAATTTATGTGCTTATTTTTCATTTATTTTTGATCTATGACTGTCCTTGTAATGCTTTGTATTTCTGTTTTTATTCCTGTAAATATGCTATGCATTTTTCCGTAGTGAAAGTGTGTATATCAGTTAAAATACTATCCTAGCACTGTATGGTTTGTAGTCTAAACATGTCTCTGGTTCATTTTGAGAACCTGCTCAGATTAGCTGATTTCCCTCAGTCCTCCTAGAGCTCAATGCGCACTGTATATCTGTGCCCATGCACTGGTGGAACAGTAGTTGTACAAGAAGATAAATTGCAGAACCTATAAATTACAAGAGTTAAGAAGCTGAATGTCTCCAAGTATTGTGGTCGCTCTCTTACAGCCAAGCAGAAAAGGATTGAGCCACAGTCCAGAAACATTATTTTTGTGTGGGCTGCTGAGAGTTTCAGGTTACACTTATCTCTTCCCTATACACCCTGAGGGCACTAATGGTCCTTCATGGTCCTGACCAGTGTTGCTCTGTGCCTGAGCTGTGTTGTGTGCATGTCTGTGCAGAATTCTGTCTTCTGCTATTCCCAGTTTGTCACTTGGATTTCCCAGCTTGACACCAGACCTGATTTGCTGCCTTGCACCTTGTCTGGTGCCTGCTGGTGAATGGTGCAGTTCTCACCCACCCTGCTCTGCTAGCCCGCTGTGGGTCTGTGCCAGAGGGAGGGTGGACCCTGCCTGTGTTGTTATTCTCGTGGCTGGCTGACCTCATGGATCAGCTGCACAGCCCCCCACCACTGCTGTGTGACCCCCAGATCCTGCAGGGGACTATGGCTAGAGTAGAGGGGGCAGCTTGCAACCTGTCAGCCCTCCTTAGTACCCTCTGCACCCAAACTAATCCCTGCTTCTTCTGCTCATTTTGGGTGCCATCATGGGGATTTTTAAGTTGCCTGCAGCTGACCTTTGCTGCCTTCCCAGTGCCCAACCCAATGGATATTAGCAGCTGAGCAGAAATGACTTCACAGCCCTTAGTGACAGTCCTAGACCGGGTCACCCTCTGCAATGCAGCTGCTCAGTGGCCCCATGCTCCGGGAGTCTGATGTCTTGTTCCGTCCTTTAGAGCAGCTTTTTGGGGACAGTATTCATGCAATTGTGTCAAAGGCTGTCTTCCTGGGGCTCTAGCAAGGGAGTCACTTGGCTGCATTTATGAAGCTGGATGTGGAACCTGCATCTCTGTAACTGCTGGAAATTGTTACTTTGCCCCACAAGCCCCTATTTTTCACTTTAACACAGGCTTCCTCACTTGGCTCGATATTATCATTATATATATGAAGGTAATTTCTTGTTTCCCAAAAGTGGTCTGTTATTTTCTTAATGGTGGGACATTTGCTTTAAAGGTTAAGCTGCAAAGCAGAAAGATAATTGTCTTTACATCTCTTCACTCATGGTTGATTTTATTCATAAACCTTTGTGACTTCTGTTCTTAATGTTCTCATTCCTGGCATGAAATAAAACTGTTTACTTTAGAAATTATGCTGTACAGATAAAGCTGTCCAGCCATTAAGTTTGCTCAGATACAGCTGGCTTTAAACACAGCAAACAAAAATGGTGGAACTGTTGTTACTTGATCAGATAGAAATATCTTCATTTTTAAGATACCCATTAAGTTGCAAGAGCATTTTTAAAATGTCTTTCCATCCTTAAAAAAAAAAAATCTTTACAGTTCATGTCTTAACTTATTTATGGATTCATTTCACCCTTGCTATCTCTGTTTCTTTGAACTTTCTAAAAAGAGATTTGCCTAAATGAGAAAAAGTAAGTTCCTTCTAGTGCCATACAGAATTTGAAAATAAGTTGCCAAATTTGAATTTATTAACTTTGGGAACACATGGTAGTGCTCTGCAAGGTATTTTGATGTACTAGGCAGGCTTCCTTAGCATTTCCAAAAATTAATAGCTTAAGACTGTAAGCTAGGATCAGCTTCTATTGTGTTGTCACGAGACATTTTTTATTTATTTTAGCCCAGCATGAAAATATGAACATCTATTATTCAGCTGAGTCGATGAGGGCCAATGAATGTGATATTGCATAGTTCAGGAAGCTGTTCAGTAATTATGGTTCACAATGTAGTGTTTCAAATTAAACAGATACTGGTTCATCATTTTTATACTGCAGTTCTGTGTAGTGATAAAGTTTATTAATACTTGGAAAAGCTAGATTTAGACTGAGATTTTATTCCTATAAAAATCAAAGTTAACATTCCTCCACAAGTTCATCCTATCTCATTAAATGGGTGTGTGGGAGGATTCTTTATCACGTGCTTGTGCAAAACTGTGTAGTGTGACATATTCTTAGATAATAAGTGCATACTACAAAGGAATAACATTACAGAAAAACCTGTGTTACATTTTGTTAATATTAATATGTTTAACTTAGTCTGTGTTTCAGAATTGCAGTCCTGTAACTGATTTTAAAAATGTCAGCTAGTGCATTCTGTGACTAATGCTGATTGTTGGTAGGGTTGGGTTTGCTTGTTTGTTTGTATTCTAGCAAATTACCCTTATTTCTCCTCTGGGACTCTTCCTTCTCTGTTTTTGTCTTTGAGTGCTGAAGGAATTTGCTACCTCTAGTCCAGGACAGAGACAGAACCACTGCAATGAGGAGGTAGGAAATTAGTGTATACACGTTAATGCTCTGCATATGGAAAGGCAGAAAAACATGTACTAGAAGGTTTTGAAAAACATTGTTTATAGGCAACAGGACTGGAATCTAATTTGTCATGCTAAACAATACACTCTACTCTTCTGTTTTAATGATTGCCCTTAATAACATCCCTGTAAGTCTTGGTAGCCTCCGCCTCAAATCACTCTCCTTTGTTACAAGGCAAGTGTTGGATACATGTTTGTAGTATCAGGATTAAGAACTAGATTACTTTTTTTATATCTAAAATATTCCATTTTGAAGAGATGAATCACTGCATTTCTCTAACAAAGTTGGGTTGAGAAAGGCCAAAAAAGCCTTTTCATTTGCTGTCTGTCCTATCTTTCTTTTCCATTAGGATTTAAGGGTGATGCATGCAATTGAAAATGTAACAATATTGTCTGTAAGAAGGTTGATGGCTTTGTCCATTATTAGCAAATGGTGGAACAGGAGCTTCCCATCTGAGTTGCAAAATAGATTGCCCTTCTGTGCCATCATGATTCTGCATTGGGTTCTCACTTTCTGTAGAATATTGATTGCCTGGTAGAATGTGCTTTTACCTTTGCCCATGTGAACAGGTACAGGTAAAGGTTCTGAGAATCTCCAGAACTGGTAATTATTTTGGACTAAATTATCTTATGCTAGTATTGGAGTATGCTGAAGCACTGTAGGTGGGCATCATGCCCTCTTGCCAGCTCACCTTGGATAGATTGTTCCTTGGCATCTCTTAACTCTTGCAGTCTTATACCATAAATTCTGTGTCAGTTCCTGTCTGTATCCTTTCCTCCCAGTATCTTGTCAAACTGTTCTTTAAAAGGTTGTGGACTTTGCTAATGGTCTGGCAATTTTTTCTGTAAGGCATTGTCTTCTCAGTCAGCAGTTTTTAAATGCCAGCTTGTGGTTGCAGTGGACTCTCTGGCTTCTCATCCTTCAAGCAATTATCTCCTTTCCCTCACCTTTCCTGCAACTTCTTTCTTCAGCTGGTTGATGACAGATCATTCATGTCTACCAGTCTGGATTAGTCTTCCAGTTTTCCAGACAATATGTTTCTCCCATAATGCTTCCAGCAAATTGTTCCTATTAACCAATAATGCCTACATGACTGCTCATTCTGAAACTTCTGACAGCATTTATTTTTGAAAGTTCTCTGTCTGGGACAGAAGAACTGTTTTTATTTTATACAGAAAAAAGTAAATATTGATACAATTCATAGTATATAAAGACATAAAAATTGATAAATAGATAGAAGTCCTATCTATCACTCAGCTCTATCATCTTCATTCAAAATAACTTGTACAGCTCCTCAAAAAGCCAGCATTTCTCTCTGAACTGTGAGAGTACAGGCATGGGATCAGCTAAAGCCCTGTGTTGTCAACTTGCTTACCTTAGAAATAATCATGGAACCACTTTATGATTTTTTTTTGTGGCAGACTATGTACAAATTTGTGAAACAGCTACTCCCAGAACTGTTTTTGCTCAGTGCTACTGTCTCTTAGTTAACCTTCCTTCAGAACCAAAATTGGGCCTGTCTCAGGATTTTGTTTTTCAGATCAAACTGAGAGCTGATTTAGGTACAGCTGCTACTTTTCACCATGTAACCTCTTGAGCTGTTCATGCTGGACAAGTACAGTGCACTTCTCAACTGTTCTATCAGTGAATTCAAGAACAGGATGCCAAGGATTTCAGTTGTGTCTTCATCCCTGAAATGAAGCAACTGAGATATCTTCTCTCAATAAAGAAGTGGGGATACTATTTTAGAATAGGGAAAGCTTTTGGTGCTGCTATGTTACTTGTTGACAGGGATCATAACTTTATTTCTTGTCTGATATTGATGTGCACTTGTTGCCACATAAGTCTTGGATAAGAAACTTCTTTCCTCTAGTTGCATCTCTACCAGTGTACAAGGAAGATGGCCTTTTCTGGATGTGAGTGAGTGAATCAGGGGGCAATTAATCTACAGTAGATTACCAGTAAAGGTAAGGCTTTAGGTGCCAGCAAGAGGGTGTTAATTCTAGGCTGGTGTTGAAACTCTGCCACAGTCAGTGATGGAGTGAGCTAGTCAGCAGTGATTCATTTGCCCAACATGTCTGCAGCAGGATGAGTGAGTTGCTGTCTGGAACCCTCTGGCTGTGCTGCTTAGCCTCTTCTTGACTACAGAGGAAACCCAGACACCTGCATTAGGAGATGAATTCCATGCTTGGAGTGCAGCTGGGAGTGCACGGTCTTTCTGTCCTTGCTTCCAGGTCAGTCTCTATTTTCTCTGAGGCCTGCTTAACACAATATTCAATATAAAAATTCTCAAGCTAGGCAGAGAGCTACAATTGCATTCCCAGGGCTGTGGTTGTTTTGGCATACTCAGAGATGATAATCATGGTATTGCTTAGCAAACTGGAGTGATGTGGAACTCCCACTTTCTGAATCTTTTTCAAGGTGTGGCATGAGTGATGTACCAACAAGAGAAAGGCTGCTGTACAGACCTGAGACACTTCTGGACATGCAGTTACTCTTCCAGGATTTGAGATCAGAAACTGAAGTGCACATAGTGTTTAGATGCCTTGGAGATTAGGTGTCAGCTGAGTGGAAAACAGAGAAGGCACAATTCTGGAGTCTAGTTGTTTCAGTTTTGCTTTAGTCCCATTTTATGTACCTGTATTTTTTTTATTTACCTCCAGAAATATGAATCTGCAGTAAGTCGATTTGTTATTAAGCATTTCAGTACTGACACCTTTCTGAAATGAGTTCTTCCATATTTTTCCACTGTTAATAGCTTTAGAATTTTCTTAATGTTACACAGATACTTCAGAAAGTATTTCTTCAGCCTGTGTTAATTTAAGACAATAGTGAAAAACAAGGGATTTTTGAATTGTCTTCTTTCATCTCAATTTTAAAAAGCCTAGTTAGTTCTTTCTTTCAGTTTTCCTGTTCTCACTGCTGCCCTTCATGGGCTTTTTCCTTCCTTGTGATGCTGTTATGTGACACATTCTCTGCTTATTTATTTATTTATTTATTTATTTATTTATTTATTTATTATTTGGCTAATATTTGCCTTTGAAACTTCTAATTAAGGTTCCATTTTTGTGCTGCTCTTACAACTGTCCTTTTCCCTGTCTGGATGGAACTATAGCTCATTTACCATTATTTTCTTACTACTTTTTTTTCAGAAGGTTGTTTCTCCAAAAAAACAAAAACATGTGTTTGCATATATTACTATTCATATTATTCAATCTAGTGGGCATTATTATTGTGAGCTATTGATTAAATTCTCTTTGTAAATAATTCTTCTGGATATATTTGGTATGATGAGGTACTGTTTAATTGTGATGCAGATTTTGATCCTTAATACTGCTTGCTCTGTTCAGATGACTTAGATCATCATAATTTTTTAAGCGATTAATTGAATTAAATAATTTACAATTGTATGCCATCAGCAATTTTATTCTGCCTTGTTGTTTGGCCTCTTTTTTCCTGTGTATTATAACTGTAATCACCAAAACACCTACTGAGATGATAGATGGGCACAAGAACCAATTCACCCTAGGGAAAATAATCGTTGGGTATTTTTTTCTTCTGGATTTCTCTTTGTGTTTGGTTTGGGTTTTGTTTGTACATTTTGTTTTCTTTTTGTCCTGGTCGATATAACTGGTTATGCAACGTGGACAGTACCTTGGCAAAGGCTAATTTTAGGTTTGGTTTGGGAATGGGATTATTGTGTGTTCTCTGGGCAGAAGGGCTTCTCCTTGACAATAGCTGACATCCTGGCAGTAAATTCCAGTTCCATTCTACAGACAACCTTTATGTGGAAAAGAGGCCATGGTAGTTTTGAGTGTATGACTTCTCTGATAAACACACATTTAGTTTAGCTTTACAAAAATACACTTGGATATGTAAATTAAGGCTGCTTGGAGCCAAGTCTAAGCTGCTTTCTGGTTGTTATGCAAGGTTTATGCTGTGATTACTGAACATTTCCACAGAAGGGTAGCAATTACCTCTGCAACCCTTACATTAGATGACACACACACAAATAGCAAAATACTGGAAGAGAAAAATAAAGCTAGTCTGAACAATACCCATAGATTAAAAATCCTATGAGCAATGCATAATGAGGGGATCAGTGAAAATGAGGTGCTAAACCCTTAACCTAAAGGATGAGTAGAGGACAGCTGTGGAAAGGAGTCAGATATCTGCAAGTTTAGGGTGCAAAAGCAAAACATGCCTCGCCTGATGGACAGATCATTCCTGCTGGGTGCTCCTCTGTGCAATCTGTGTGCATTCCCTTGCCTCTGGCTGTGCTCCTCTCGTAGGAGAAGTACACTTCTGATCAGATTTATAGATGAAGAATGTCAGAAGATAGGATTGAGAGCTGTGGGAAACAGTCCATCACCTGCACCCCTGTGTTTCCCTAAAATTCTTAGTTTTCATTGAAGAAGACTGAGAAGGAAGGGAATGGGGCACACAAAGACATCACAGGTTAGCTACGTCTGGAACCCATCTTCTTGAGAAATGTGAAGGTTTTTATTGGTCTGTGGTAGCAGACTTCCAAGGAAGGGCTGAGGAAAGGTTTGAGCTGGAAACAGGAGGATTCTTTGGTCCAAGGGAATAAGCTGGGTGCAAAACCAGCTCCTTCCCTTCATGAGCACCTAAGATCAGTTTTTATTACTGTGTCTTAAGCACTAGCTGTGCTTTTGTTCAGTGCATGGAACAACATGTTTTACTCCTCTTAGTGGTTGCTAAGTCTTTGCAGATGTCTCCTTGAACTTCACTGCTCTTCCTTTTCAGACTTGTAAATACACTTCAGGGAGGCTATTATTTTTTGGTGGCATTAGGGACAGGAAGGCAGAGGAAAATGTGGATATTCCCAGTTATCACTCTCTCCCTCTTTTTAGTATTTTTGTCTTTTTTTGTTTAAAACTATAATTTAATGACAACCAGGTTTTTATCTGGTAGCAGACACAGACTTTTCAGCTTTCAGTAGCACTGAACTGTGTGTGTGCAAGAGAAAGGAAAAGGGAAACAAAGAGGGTAGGATTGGAAAGATACTCTGCAGCTGAGAGGTACTGGTAGAACTAAACCAGCCCAAAAGATTTCACCCCTTCCAGTACTGCCTTTTCTAACTGAGTGTTCATGCCATGAGAGATACAGAGAAAGAGGAGAATTACAAGGCGTGTTGAATTCTACTTTGATCCCAACATAAAATGTGTTTTACTTCAAATATATGGTCTAATAATTTCATCACTACTTTTTCCACTTTTCTTTATATCTGCATCAATGCAGAATAGTTTACCTTCTTAAAGCTGTAGTTTTATTTCTACTGTTTCTTGGGAGAATAGGGAAAAATCTTTACCTAGGTTTTGTCTAGTAAATTAAATGAATTCTTCATAACTTAAAAAACCTACATATTATATTTTATCAGTGATTTTGTGTGCTATTAACATTATTAACTATTAGATTTTGTGCATCATAAGTGAGCTGCACTAGTAGCATTCATGTAGGATACTACTTAGACATTTTGACAATTCATCATTGTAGAGGAATTAATAAAAACTAAGGAGATTAGCTAGGACTGAGCAGGACTGACAGCAGAATGATATTCATTATTTGAACACGAAGCAAATTCTAGTCATATGAGGTTTTAAATTTACTTTTCTTCCTCTTACAGAAAATTGGTTAAAACTGCTTTCTGTCTACATCCAACAAGTTATATTGAGGAAGAATGAACTGCCATGGAGCTTGCTAACATCTTTTACATTTTAATTTGAATTTTCCAACTAATTTATTTTTTAGCTCAATGGATATTTGCAAGTGAAAATAAGTTAACACATTTCAGTATTTCTGCTTTTAAATATAATTCCATGAATAGGTATAGATATAAAAAGTACAAATAAAGCAAATTTATTTTCTAAATTTCCTCTCAGATTTTTTAAAACAGAATTTTCTATTTAGTGACTGAATTTGAAAGTGAGCAGGACTTACCTTGTTAACTACTGATTTTTTTACAGTTTTCCTTGGGACATTTACAGGAAATTGGCGATAAATTAATCAGAAAGTGTTAGATTAGACTTGAAATATTCTTCCTTCAGTCATAACATGCACTTAAAAATTATTAAAAATGTAGGGACTCTAAATGTGACAGTAGGAAACAGGATATAGAAATTTAAGCAGTAAGTAATTTTCTGGTTTCCTTCTCAGAAAAATCTAATTCTGAAATACTTACAATGACTAATTTATGTAAATATATATTTAATAGTCTCATATCAGCCTTGGGAGATCTGACTTGAGCTTAGCCTTTTGCAGAAGATACAAACCAGTCCAGTGAGCCAGCTGAAATAAAGGGATGAACAGAAGATATGGTCAGTAAGGAAACTGGACAATGCAAGTGTTGCCAGCTCATCTCAGAAGTGTTCCCATCTGGCTGAGGGGTCCTGCTCTCACTTGCTGAGTGGATAAAGATGCTGTTGCATCTAGTTTGCCATCCCAGAACTTGCCATCACTTCTTCAGACTTGATGAGATGTGTGTGGGCAGAATTTTTAGGTTCAGTTCATGGTCTGATGTCTCAGCCCAAACCGCACCTTCATTAGTGCTTTAAGCTGATATTCTGCACTGTGAACTGGAATAATTGAGTCATGCATTTCCATCTGTTACAGTGTGCTAACCTTATTAAAGAATGACATGGGGAGTCAGGAATGGTGATAGATTTAAACTGCTGAGTTTGTCAAAGTTCATCTGTCAGAACCCCAATGCATGAGTCTAAATTGGTCTACTCTTAAACCCCACTCCCTAACAATGAAAAAACCACCAACAAACAAAAAACCCACAGAGTATCAGCCGCCCCCCTCCATGTGTCTGTTCAATTAACTAATTTACATGTTTTTTATATGGAGCTTGATATTACATATTTATAGAAGTGTCATCAGGAAAAAACAGAGTGCAGCCTGGAAAAGAGAAAATCACAGGGTCACATTATAGCAGCTTCCAGTACCTAAAGAGGACCTACATGAAAGCTGGAGAGAGACTTTTTAGAAGGGTATGTAGTGGTAGAACAAGAGGGAATGACTTCAAACTGAATTAGATTAGATATTGGGAAGAAATTCTTTACTGTGAAGGTGGTGAGGTACTGGCACAAGTTGCCCAAAGAAGCTGTGGCTGCCCTGTCCCTGAAATTGTTCAAGGTCAGATTAAATGGGGTTCTGATTAGCCTGGTAGTGGAGGGTGTTCCTGCCCATGGCAGGGGCTTGGAACTGGGTGATCTTTACAGTCCCTTCCAGCCCAGCTAATTTTATGATTTTTTGGTTCTATAATTTTATGATTAGACCTGATGACCTGAAAATGCTCCTAAGGATGGTTTGAAGATTCAGTGCCACTTGTGAAATCAATTTTTCTCTTTCATTTATGCATTCTAGTTACTTGTATGAATGTTTATCTTTGGGCCTTATGAGTGGTTTTTCCCCTTCAAGTGTCAGGTTGTTGGAATTAACACCATATGCAGTTTTCACTTTTGTTTTATAAGAATTGTTTTCCAGATGCTTTTTAAGATTCCTGAACTACCCCAGACTTTACCACTTGCACAAGTGTACCCCAGATTTGCCTTCATATGTCACAAAACTGTCTTCAGCAGGTCCTTTTCACTTCTACTGACAAGTGTAGTCAGAAAAATTAGATGGTTCCCAGATGGCTTTTTTTATAGTGCAGCAAGAATATAAACCCCCTAACTATGGTAGCTCTAGAAAGAGTACATCAAAAAACTCGCATTTGCAGCCCTGCATCAGAGAAGGGGAGAGAGATAGAGAGAAATTTGAAGTGTGCTATGTTGATGATCAGAACTTCCTATCACCCTCAGCCTGGGTGCAGCTGGACCAGCTACTTATTTTATATTTCTCCAAGAGTAGTCCTTCCCCTGGCTATTTAGCACAAAGCAGCGTCTTGGACCTTTCATGAGAAATGTAAGGCAAATCCTAGGCTGAACTGAAAAAGCACCCATGAGTTTCTGCAATGGCTGAGTAGATGCCCCACTCTCTCCCTCTGGCCCCAGTGGAGCCTGGGCATCCACTTGCTTTCAAGCTGAAACAGAAAAACTGAAGCTGCCAAATGCTGCCAGGAGAAAATCCTTGGGAAAATGGATGCTCAACTGAATCTTTGCAACAGACAGGGAAAGAAGATGTAAACAAAGATAAGAGGAAATCAAGAGGAACAAAATGTAGGTCATGTTTCAAACAGTTCTTTTGGGAAGTTGGTGATTTTGGTAGTTTCTGTAAGCATTTAAACAACAAAGCACTTTGCAGTTTATTTCAAGATATGAACTCAACTAAATGACCAACCTATTCATGGGGACTCGCTTTAACCACATCTAGCTGATATTTTCCAGAGATCACTTCTGTATTCTCTCTGTAGAAAGATTTTATATTGACTTATTTTCAACAATACTGCCTTGTAATGACAAAGATGACTGTTCCTCCTGTTTCATAAATCAAACACCATTATTTTCTTTCTTACTTGTGCCTGTGAATCTAATATTTAAAATGGTCTAATTCTCCTCACAGTGAGACAAATAGGCTCCAGGAAATGGATAAAAATGACTAAGCCTCGTAATCTTGCAAAGTAGTTCTATTTTTCTTCAAAAACTTCTGCCAACAAAAGCTAAACCCAAAATGTCTATAGTGGCTTTCCCATTTCTTAAAGTTGGGAACCATAAATGGAACTTTGTATGAATAGTGATTAATTCATAAGATGTAGTGTATGGTTTGAAGTATAGGTGTCATGGTTTAAAAAAGGCTGGAAACCATTCTTTACTGCAGGATACTCCAAGAAATTCTGCATGAATAAATTTATTGTAGATATCAAAGTACCTTGGCTGGAAAAAATCTTTACAGCTGTGTTTAGATAGAGTTAAAATAATATTGTCCATCTGTGTTGCACTTTAATGTAATTTGACCACTTAGTAAAACTGAAAGTACATTGTTAGAAACATATCACTTCTACTGTACAGCTTTTCCAGAAATACCCAGTCCTGTTTATGCTGATAAGGTATTGCATTAACATTTCCTCATAAAACTGAAAAAAAATTCTCCTCATTCTCTGTCTCCTTCATAGAATAAGATAGGTCTGTAACTTTTAGTAGGATGTAGATATGTCTTTCCTCCCTTTTAATTTTTTTTTTAATTTTTTTTAATTTTTATTTTTATTTTGTTTTCCTTTTACTTGCTGGTAAACTTGGTGGAAAAGCATGAAAATGTTTAGCTACCCTCCTCAAAAACTTCCTTTCCTACCTCATATGGAAAAATGCAGAATTGTTTTAAACAAGTTCCTTACAGAGTACCTTTCTTTTATGGTCCTTTTGTAGCCTCATGAGGTGTGCATCAAAATCAAGCAGACTTTGAAAGATGCTCTTTCCTTCTCAGCTGCTCCATTCTGAGAGAGCAAAGCTATTGTGCTCTTGTCAGGCTTTGAGAAAACGGTTGGCTCACTAGTTGAGACTTATGAAAGCTAAGTCTAAAAATGTGTGGAAAATTAGTCATGCACATGTACATGCAGCATTTCTGTGTGGTGGTTTTCTGTTGGGACATTTTGTTGTTGGTTTAGTTTGTTTGTTTATTCCACTTGACTCCATCAGTTTGGCCTTGTGGTTAGATCATTTATCTGCAGAATTACAAAGCAAGTTGTGTTTTGAGGAAGAGCAATTTTTATGTCATGGCACGTAAGGTCTAACAAAATCAAAAAACACAAATGAGGATTCATTAAGGAAAGATTTACATATGTTTGTGGCAGTCTTGCAGATTAAGGAGAGCTTGCTGTGTTTTTGTTGGTTATTGGCATGAAGGCATTCATTAGTCAGCTTGGATGTCAGGGTGGCAAACAAAATGATACACTTCAGGAGCTGAAGCAAAATAGTCTTGTGTAAAAAGAAAGATAGCTGGGTGAAGGTTATTTGTTTCTCAAGGCAAGAAAGTGCATATACAAATTATACTTCTTGACTATGCTCCTAACACTAAGATTTTGCAAGATGTATGACTGTGTGTGTAATCAATGCACAGCCATAGGTAAATAGGTATGCAGTGAGCATTTTAAAGAACATTTATGAGCTGGGTATTCATAACAATCCATATAACAAGGCAAGACAAAGAAAATAGTGCTTTGGAGTTCATCCACTAAGGCAGAATAGTAAATTCAACTAGTACTGGAGTGCATGAGAATATTAAACATCAGCATTGATCACCTTTTCTTATAATACAATATGTTTTTTTGTTATTTGGGCTTTTTTAAAGACCTCAATTTAAACAAGAAGTTGATAAAGTTCCCCTTGATTATTCTTATTAAGACTTAAAATCAAGGCTCAAGCCTAAGAACTACTGCCACAGAGGCCATTGGGGGAAGATACTACTTGAGGCATACTTGCCAAAAGCCTACATTTTTAAAAAAACATTTTCCTGGAATTTCACCAAAGCAGTAAGAACATGTAGTCAACTTTAAAGTTTCTATTCTTTTATTCTTTTCTGTCTGATGTGGCTGGGGAATCACAATCATGCTCTTATTTTTAATTCTGATACTGTTGCTGTTCTTAAAATTGTTGTAACTTACTGTAATGTTATTTTATGTAACAGGACAAAAAGATATCTCCATGATCTCACAGATGTGTCCTCATCAGGTTGCCCCTGTTGTCTTAGGAAATATTTTCTTTCTGCAAAAACTTTCTGCTTTTTTTTTTCCTTCCTTGATTTGTCACTTGCAGCTTATCTCTTTTCAAAGACATGTTCTGTAACGGAATAAAGCAAGTTTCCGATGATCTTTTAGGAAATGGAAAAATAAAGATAGATTGGGCTGAAATGCAGAGACCTTTGAGAAATGATATGAAAACACACAAAAGTCACAAGCATCAGAAATGCTATTTCCCTCTCTTCCCCATGAGAATCTTGCCTAAAACAAAGTAAGAAAAATCTTATATTTATATTGCTTTTTACCTCGGTCTAAGCTGAAAGGAACTATTCTATTTTCAGTTTACCATTAGAGAGCAAAGATATTAATCTATGTTTAGATCCATGGTTTGAATTCATGTTAATTTACAATTCTGGAACAGGCTCACAGGATAACAAGCTTTTGAGCTGACATCCAGATGTGGGATCTTGGCAGGTAGCAGGGCAAGACCAGATTTTCTGGCTTCCTCCAATACTTAGGGCTTTTGCTTCAAAATAACTTACATTATTATATCCTGTGTAAGGCTGTAGCAAGTGTAGTAA
The DNA here is from genome assembly GCA_024734035.1 of Alethe castanea. Taxonomy (NCBI): domain Eukaryota; kingdom Metazoa; phylum Chordata; class Aves; order Passeriformes; family Muscicapidae; genus Alethe; species Alethe castanea. Next base: position 79,539,584 of record JANRGV010000001.1, read on the forward strand.
GGGGTCAAGAGCCTGCAATACCCAGCCTATGCTATCCCTTGTGTTTCTTATCCTCAGGCATTTCCAAGGGAGAATTAAGTTGACATGACTGCAGGGAAAGATTTTTCAGTACTAGGGTTATTCCTAAGTATACTGATAGCTTCTTGTAATCTCTTTAGTGGGGAACATACCCTCTGTGTCCCTGAGCTGCTCTTCTGTGTTTGGTGAATTCACCCAAGGCTCATGATAAATTTTAATAGAGTTGTTGCTTTTAATGAATGTTAAAATGCATGAGTAAGGATTGCATTTTCAGGACTTCAGATTTGTGCAATTTCTATTAGTGAAGATCCACTTTAGCGTGGTTCCTCCTAACAAAATATTAGCTATTTGAAAAAGTGTAGGATGTAAAAATCTGGAGATTATTAACAGGAAAGATGTTTTGAACAGAAATAAAAAAGTCACACATTTCCATTAGCACTAATTACTAGTAAAATATTGTTAGGGATAAAGTCTAATTTTTAATTCTGGGTGCAGAATAATTGTCTTGTTTTAGGGAAAAAGAGACAAAGTGCATCTATAAAATCCAACTGCAAATGTTTTCCTGTGCTGCCTCATTGACTCGCAATGTCTTGCTGTGCATCCTTTATGATTAGGGATTTACAAACTGTGTGGGTCACAGCATTATTCTCAGCTTTGGTTAATTCCTCTCTGCTGAGGGCGCTGGGTGTGCTGTACAGCAAATATCCTTTGGTTCTTTAACTCAGAGATTTCTACAACAGCTTTGTATGTTCACATTTTTGTCTTTAGCAAGACATAATCAGCAAATCTGCTGGGGAATTCAGTTTTACTTTTTTGTGTGATTCTGCTGTGTCTTGAAACTTTTGACTGCAACATAAAAATTAGATGAAGGGTAGCTGAAGGCATTGGCAGCTGTTTGTGTTTCTGTTGGACCTTTCCTCTCTGAGAAGTGTTAGAGGGGATTTACTTTGGACTGTGTAGTGAGCTTGCTGGTAGAAAGCTACTGCTAAAATCATCAGCAATAAAGAGGCCAAATTCACAAACCTCATATTGTTAACAGGCCATTAAAGCTGACAGGAGCAATATTTATGTTTTTTGCCTCTGCTGTTTCAGACTCTGTACAAGTGAATGACACCCTAAGTTGATTTAGGCTGCTGTTGTACAAATCAAATTTAATCTTAGCCTTTCACTTTCTAGGTCCCTTTCTCCTCCCATTCCTGCTGCTACTCAGATTATTGCCACCATGATGGAGTACTGCTGCTCTTAATTATCCAGTAGTTTGGGGTTTTTTGGGTTTTGTTGGTTTTTTTTTTTTTTTTTTTTGGTGACACTTGTCTGAACTGTTCCATGAAAATTGCCTGTTCTAAAAATCACCAATTAATCATTTCTTTGGGACAGGCTATGCATTCTGTACTGCTTTTTTTCTGAAGCCATAATAGCAGTTCCTTCCTTTTCTGTGTTTTTGAATGTAAAATATTCTTGCTAAGGCATGATGCAGGTCTGGATAATAAAATGTAAACTTGTTCTGTTATGTGCAGCAACTCTCGTCATAGGGCACATGTACACTCAAGGTATATGCTGCTCTCCATCAGGGATTTATGTAGTACTGAAAATTATAATTATGGATTCTATGGTATTCTAATTAATTTTCCTAAAGACAGAAGTTAAATGCCTATTTATCTTTTAGCTTGAAATATCAGATCATGTTGGTGCAGCCTTAGTACGGTATCACTAACACAGATCACCTCAGTTGTTGGTTTGCCAAAAAGAAGAGGAAAGCTGTTACTGTTTGATAACTTCTCTCTTTTCCCACTTCCGTTGCATCATCTGGTACCAGTCACCTTTCCTCACATGGGGTTGCTGCCTATATACTTAAAATCTAATTTAATAGTCTTATTAATTTAATAGTCTTATTGAAATTATTGAGGGTGTCATAAGAGTTTGAAAATCTAAGTTCAAGTCAACTAAATGTTTTGATAGTAACTGTACAGGAAAATTAGTTCCTTCACTGATAAAAATACCTGATTTTGGTTGAGATCAGACAGAGGAGGGAAACGAAGAAATCAACAAAAAGAAAACAAAGACATCAACAGCAACAACAACAAAAAGAAAATGAAAAAAACCCAAACCAAAAAACCTTTTTATATTTACAACCCTTTTATACTTACAACCAGTAGCAAAGAATTGCTCTTCTCAAGGAAAGGCTATGACACTTGTTCTTGTTTATGTTCAGCCTATCAAAATGTGTGTATGATCAGGCTTCTTTTTAGAGCTATATTTGACTTTAACACCAAAGATAATTCTCTTATTAATTAGTATTCTATCTTCTGTTGGCTAAATTATTACCTTGCTTCTTATGCTAGTTAATCTGTATGCTCAGTGCTTCTCTTCTTTTGAGTTGCTGGGTTTCTTGGGTCAGTGGTTCAGGAGCTGGTGGCTGCAATCCACCCCTGCCAGAATTGCCTTTTACCCAGACAGAGCTGATTTCAGCACAGCTGCTGAGATGACTGCGTTAGTTTCTTCACTGTCCTGGGAGTTCTGCCAAATGACCTTGTGGCCTGTAAATTCTGCATTCTCTGTGCCCACTCTCAGTGGTACATCCTTCTCCCCAAGCCTTGTCAGCCTCCCTCTAGGTCTGAGATCACTGAAGCATGTCAAGCGCTAAACTTTAACAAAGGAATTCTATTGACCTGTTCTTTATCCTTCTGACAACTGGACATTCAACCCCTGCTGAGACTGGGACAGAGTGGGAAGGGGAGGATGCTGCCTCTTCTGAAGGTCTTCCAGCACACCCACATCTCTCACCATGGGCTGAGGGTGCTGCCTCAGCCATTGGCAGAGTTTTGCTGTTACTGGAGATGAGCTCTGATCAGTTTGCTGACAGAGGTCCCAATATAAGGCTGCCCAGTGGGAAACATGGGACAATGTCCCTCTTTCTTCCTACTCTTAATTCTGTCTTCCAAAGGTGACTGACCATGACTGACTGTTCTGCAAATTGATGCAATTGTGTTTGACAAATGGAGATTTTGGTGAAGTAAATAGATTTGTTATCTTATGCTTTTCTTTGTTTTCTTCTGCTGTACTGGTCTGTGGGGCACTAGTCCCACTATTAACTAGAAATTTTTTTCTTAGAGCATCTTCAAACCAGAGCAGAGGGGCTGTTGGCAACTCCAGCTGAGGCTGCATCTGGTCCAGGCTTCTCTCCTGCCATGAAGCAATTTAAGTGGCTTCCTGTGGGTCATTACCCGAGGTGAATCGATATACATTTCTGTGAGTGTTAGAATTAATGAAGATTGGTCTCTGAAGGATTTGTGTCTTATGACTACATCTTCTGATGTCTACTGGAGTCCAAACACCAAATGAGACTTCATGTGCAATTGAGGTCATGAAAACCTCTTTCTGTGCAGATTTTTTTCTAAGGATTGCTGCATGTTTTAGCTTGTCCTTTAGTGGAGGCCTCTTTTTTCCTTCCAGTCTTCTAGTTCCATGAAACTTAAGGGTATAATTTTATCCTCCTGTTTAATGGTTTTGAAATTGACCAGTAGGTTGAAAGATAACTGGGGAATGGAATGGCAAATTTTCACATGCAGACATGGTGTAATTGAATGAGATTTGCTTCTTCAAGAAACCAGGTTAGAAAGAGGTGAGACAGGTTTCCTGCAGAAAGATTGCCTAGACTGTGAGGACCAGAGGGCTGGGGTACGAGGCTGTTTGTAAATAGAGGCTAAGCTCAAATAAACAAGTATGCTTTAACTCTACACAGCCCAAGATTTCATTGAAATCAGCAGTTTTGGAAAGGCAGGCACTTATTACTAAAGCTTTACTGGTGAGGTTGGGACACTCTGACCATAATATTTAATGTACTCATAACTGGCAGTTTCAGCTCAGGAAGGAGCACTTGGAGATGTCATGGCTGCTTTCACAGTTTTCTGAAATCCATTATCTAATTTTGAAGCAGAGGCCAAAACCAGGGTTTTAAAAAATGTAAAAATCTTGGCCATCATCAAGAAGGATTTTAAAGCTAGGATGGACTGCATTATTTTGCTGTTGTGTAAGATCTTCATGCACTTGCATCTTGAGTACTGTGTGCAGTTTGGGCCTCCTGACCCAAAGGAAGATAAAGTACCACTTCAGAAGGAACAGAGGAAGGGTCACTAAAATGATAAATTGGATGAAACAGACAGAGGAAGGGCTTACAAAGATCCATGTTTCTTTAGTTTGGAGCAAAGGTTGAGGTGTGAAGTCACCAAACAATACATTTGTTTCTACTTTTGTTCCACAAAAGTGTTGTTGGAAGCGTGGATCATCAACTTTGTATTGCAAGAATTGAAGGACACTAGAAAAAATAGCAGCAGATAAATTTAAAGCACAAAAGAAAGTATTTGCACTGGAGGTTGCAAGCTTTTGGCCTTTACTAGTTGAGGAAACAGTGGAGGTGGATAGTATCAGCAGGTTCAAGAAAGCTGCTTGAATTTATGAGCTGCAGCTCCATAGATGGGTAGTAGCACAGGGGAGGTTAGTCCTGTCCACCATTTCTAATTCATGGAGTTGGAGACTGGACTAGGGAAGAGATTGTAGAAAAAGCATCTCTTACTGCTCTGTTGCAGAGGCAGCCCTGGGCTTGATGAACCATTGTTCCTGAACTGTTGGGACATTCCTTAAGTTCTTGTAGTGTCCTGAGCTCACATGTAAGACAAAAACTAGACTGTATAGTGGAAGTGATGGTGTGTGAAAAAACAATGAAATTCCCTAGTTTTATCTAGTCTGTGTCAAAGACAATAATCTGTTGACCCTAAATGTCAGACTGGGATAATCATAAAGCCAAGAGACAACAACTAAAACTGTGTTAGGATTATTGCTTGAAGAATAGATTAAAGATTTTTCTGAGTCTACTTTTGCATACTTTTCAGAGCTGCATGTTGAACTGTGGTTGATGATGGAACTAAGTGCAGAGGACAAATACTGGTGACAATTTTCTTTTACAGTGAAACCTGTGAATTTGCCTAAACAAACACTGTGAACTGGATTTTCTTCTTTGACAATGAAACACCCCATTTCATCATTGTGATATAGGATTGTTTAGTTAAATTATGAAGTATGTGTAGTAAAGTGACTAATTTGAGAGAGATGAGATCGTTGTATTTGTATGCTGGTAAGCAAAATTAAAACAATGCATTTTGTGTGTGTAATCATAACACTTTCAACTCAAAGTAAAAATGCCTGATAGTTTGGGCGTGGCAACTATTTCTGAAGCTACCCTTGAAGTATTTCCTAAGAGGTATTACAAGAAATAGCAACAAAATAGGAATTAATTTCTAATCTGAGTGGCGAAATAAAATAAATTTTTAAAAAAACCTGTTTTCTTACATTATGGGTCTCAAGGTGGTTTTATTTTCTCAAAGACAGCAAGAATAACAACAGAAAAAGCCTTCTTTGTATATGTTGTATGTTACAAGGTGTTGCTTTGACTGTCTTAGATCATGCTAATTATTTTAAGTTTTTTTATCAAAATTACTTTTTCATCATCTTCAATGGCCACAGTAAAGTGCATTTAAAGTAACAAAAGACTAAAATACTTTTGAAACGTCAGTTGGTACAAGTCTGTAAGTATTTATTGGCTTATACTTTGAGGATTCTTTGGGCACAAAAAAGTCATTTTTCTTCTTATATTACCAGGTACTTTACACATGTTGAGCATTTTTTGTCCTCTTCAGTGAAACTTTACATGGAGTAAATTAAGTCTTGGAGAAACATGGTCTTTCACAAACAGCTGTTCTCTCTGCAAATGTTAGTTCTCCAACTGTTCTTCACTATCTATCAGTCCATTTTAGGTCCAAACTAGGCTGGCTTTGCACTGCCTGGTTCTCTATGCTATGAGTCCTTCATTATAATGGGATGCTGCTAAGGTAAATAAGAATGCAGATCAGAAAGGAAGCATATGGTTTATTGCTCTATTTTCTTTTTTTTCTTCTCCTGGAAGAAGTAAAGAATACGAACAAAGAATGAGAGGCTGAGACATGGAAATACGAGAAAAATCTGTATAAAGGATGTTTCAGAAAATAGTTGGAAGGGTACAAGGGGAGAGAAGTAATTTAATTATAGCAAGGGATTTTAAAATATTTCTGGTGAAAGAACCTGCAAATCTAGTGGTATAATGAAGAGTAAGATGTTAACCGTGTCTCTGAGATGACATACAGTAAAATAGGATAAAAAGAGAGCACTAACAGGCAGAGGGCAGAGGACTGAGATCTGAGAGGACTTCAGCTATAGAGGGGACAGTGCCAAGCACTAGTTCTTACTGCTAGAACAGCCTGAAAGTTTTCAAAGAACAGCAAGTTCCTTACTTTCCTTGAGACACCAGGGTCATATCAGATCCTGGCATGCCTGTTGCCATCATGATTTTCCTTAAATTCAGGTGTTTTGCATCAGATACAGCCTGCAGATCTGGTCCAAAGTGTGCAGAAATGCCTAGTGCAGTGGTAGAGGCTGGACAGTCTGCCCCTGGCTTGGCAGTGGTGTTGAGAGGTGGAAGTTGAACTGCCCCACCAGGGCAGCAAGTCAGGTTTAGTTCAATACCATGTTCTTTCTACCAAAAGAAACATGTTTACTGTCAAGGCCAAACTTCTTTTGCTGCATGTACATCAGCAGTGAGAATCAATCTTCACTACTGAGTTCTTGTGTGGCTAGTGCAGGGGCTGTCCCTCTGTCCCTCTCCTGTTGTGGTTATAGCTGTGTGGGTGGGCAAGCACAGCAGGGGACTTGAATGGTCCATCTTAAATGTGTCCTAAGGTTTTCAGGAGCCTGTCCTTGTGTTGAGGGGTGTGGGGGCTGTGGCCAGGCCAGGGAGGTTGACAGTGATGATTTCAATGAGAAGTGTGTGTGCTCCAGGCTGGTTCTATGGGGCTGTTGTGCTGTCTTGTGAGGGCCTGGGAGGGTCCTCTGTGGCACTCCAAATCCCAAGGGCTTCCTCCTCCTCGTGAGTTATTCACCAATGTGCTCTGCTTCTGCCAGGCTGGCAGGCTCTGCTACACAGAGGACAGGATGAAGAAGGATTGCAGCAAGGAAAGAAAATCATGTAGTCTGCCTGTGGATGACTTTTTGTAGAGTTAATGGTCTTGCAGAAGCCACTGCTGGCAGGCAGAAAGCAGAACTTTAGTTTGGGTCCCTTAGGATGTGATGGGTGGGGAGTAGGGAAAGCAGCCGCAGAAATGGCAGGCAGCAAAGTAACTGAAGAGCCATGCTGGGACATTGCTCTCGCAGTTTATGGAGAATAGCAGGGAAATACCTCCAGTCAGCAACCACAAAAAGATGTGAAATAGATGCAGACTGAACCAAGATAAGGAGGCTTAAAAACATTAAAAACAATTTTGGTTGAGTGACTTGACTGTACTACATTTTAGATTACTCATCTGATAACTAATAAGAAGCAGAGAAACAGATTTTGAAAGTATAAAAGCTCTGCCTAATGGTGAAAGGAAGCAGAGGCACAGACACATGCATAAAGGTGGGGTTAATAGGGGCTAAATTAGGAACAGTAGAGCATGCTCCCAAAATGAGTGAGGAAAAAGAATTGGTAGAGGATGAGACAATAACAGTGAGAGTGAGAAGACAAGAACAATAATTTAGTAGCTTGTTGCCAAAAAGCAGATGGAAATATGAACTGGATTAGAATTAGCTGTTAAAATTGATGAAGCCTTGTTCAGTAAGCAAAGTTTCTAATTCAAACTTTCAGTAGCATTAACAATTTATTTTCCTATCATGGTATTTTTAGTAAGTGTTTAGTTGGTATTTACTGCACCATTAGTAAGTGTCAGACACTATGTGTCTGGAAGTCAAAAAGATTTTTGTGTTTCTCCTTTAATTGCTGTTTGCCTTGTCTCTTCAGTCTTAAAAGCCTTAAAACATCTGATTAGATGTATCCTTCCTGGCTTGAAGGTCTGCAAGCTGCCATATGTATTTGTTACAGAGAATAGTCCTCTGTACCTATATGTAGCCATGTTCCTGTCAAAAGGGAAATTTTAGGCATGCTAAGTATGACTTTATAATTTTCCATGGGGGCATAGTACCTCTAGGTAAGAAAGGATTTTATCACAGAAGCAATAGAAATTATTACATGTGGTGGTTTTACATGTAATAAACTAGAAATTAAATGTAAACCAATTTAATTATTTATTCATTTACTTGTGCAGATCAAGTTAAAAGGCAAAATTATTTTTTCCTCTACTCATTTTCTACCCCCTTTGCTCAAGCAGTTCAGGATTGGAGCAGAGGAGGAGAAATAGAAAGGGTAGGAAAATGAAACATGATATATGTATCCAAGTTACTAGTGACAGTTGAAATGCTCTTCACCCATGTTATTCTTTTGGGGTCTGAACTTTAAGTTTCAAATTATAATCAGCATGTATTTCAGCCTTCAAATTTGCTGAGAACATGGAATGTAAAACACAGAAAGAAGGCTGTGTGCTGTATGCACTTTTCTGTGGAAGAAACCACAAATGAGAAAAACCAAATAGAGAAGGCACAGAATGGACGAGCAATAACCCTGATCCTGTGTGTTGCAAGTATCTTCCCCATTCACTTCCCTACTGAGTGATAGGAGAAAGAAAATCTTACGTGAAATCTGCTGCCACTGTTCAGCTGTAGCTATCAGGGAAAGTGTTAGGAACAGAGCTCTGGTCTGTGTAGGCACACTGGGGACTGCTCTATGTGAAGATGCTGTGAATTGAGTGCCCAGCAGCAAGCAGGCCACCTACTGTGCTGCAAAATGGAGCATCAGGAAGGGAAGAGTACTAAAAGTAGACATGACCAAAAAGAAAGCTAAGGGATAAAATCCAGGAAGGATGATTGCATATTTCTAGAGTTGCATATGAAACAGGCAGTACATTTATCTAACTATGAGATGCATTCAATGGATCCTGTTTTAGGGGCTGATTAATGAAGCACATAACGTTGGAAGGAGCATTATGGATCTCTTGTCACTGTAGTGCTGTGACAGGTTGTATTGTCTTTCTGTAAGTGGCAATAAAAATAGGAAAAAAATAACCTCTGTAAAGGGAGGAGATGTCTTGCGCTAATTCTCACTGCTTTTGAAATGGTATTTGGTAAGCCTAGATAGTCAGAAGCATACCTAAATAATCTCTCAGAAGAAACAAGCTTGTGGGCTTGGACAAAATTTTTAAAGAGCCTCCAAAAGTTATATAGGAGTTCATAATTTCTATCTCTTAATTTACTGGTAGATTTTCAGCACTTCTTTGGTTGAGAAACAACAGGCAGTATTGTTGTGGTTTAAGCTTAAGAAGAAATGTTTTTGTAAAGATGTCTGGTCTCAACTGACCCCAAGAAGAAGAAAACATGCTATGATATAATGAAATTACTGCTTTTAAATTCATACAGTCTGAATTCTCTAGGCCAGAATCAGGGTATTTTATGTGTCTCTGGAGCAGTACTTTTATTTATATTAATAATTATTTTCTAGAAATATAATTTCGTTCAACCAGAACTACTTCAAATTCTGTCTGAAATAAAAAAAAAAAAATTAAATGGAAAGCCTGGGAGCCTTCTAGATAGCAAAACCTAAAAGGAAAAGATTGTATTCCTGTATCCTTTTCTTACTCAGTGATTAGCTCAGTCACCTGAGGTATGGAAGGACTGCCTGAGGGGATCTGCAGTTATATTAGAGTGCAGCAGTTGGTGGTTTCAGCAATTTCCCTTGGTTAAATAAGCTAAAATCAGTGCTTTAAGTGCATCTGTTGAAGAGCCAGGAGTATATATTTGGAGCTCAGCAGTAATAAGGAGCCCAAGGTACAGGTGATAAGGTACATGAAGGCACTTTGAAATCTGTGCTTAGTGGAGGCAACAGCAGTCCCATTCCTCATTTGGAGTCTCCTGGTCAGAGGCAGTGGCACAGCCTGGTGGATCCAGTGCCCTTAGAGCTGAGCCTGATTTCATTTATAGATTGCCCTGGGTGAAATGAAAGAGTTCCTTGTTATTATTGTCAGGGTTTGTCAAGGAAATATTTTAGATTTACAGTCTGAGAACTGAACTGAGGTGTGTATAACCTCTGTGCAGGCTAGTGCTTGTTGGAGCACCCGTTTAATCAATTCAGTCGCCAAATCCCACAGGTGAGTGCTGTGTCTCTGGCTCCAAGCTGGTTTTTGGTGTTTGCTGGTGAGTCACCCCTTGCAGCCCTGCACTGCCAGGATCAACATCCAGCTCTCCATCCTAAGCTATAAATGGACTTTATAGTCCATTTTCCCACACCTTCTGGAACTGAGCTGGTTTATGCAGGGTTAACTGGAAGGTGACCATATTCACTTTTGAGATGAATTCTTGTAATTCAGGAGTGACTTGAAGTTTTTGCTTTTCTGTAAAAAAATTTGGGGTTGCATTGTTATATAGGTTTAAGTTCTAAGCTAGTACTGTTTGAAATAACTTATAAAAAAGAAACTACTTAGTCATCCTTTTGGTAACTGATTTGCAATATATTTTATCAGTACACTAATGCCTGATGAATTGTAGAATAACAAAATCATATTAGCATTGCTTCATGTTTTTGTAGCCAGGTTCAGGTTTCATGTTATTACAGAAAGAATGTAAACAAAGCCCTACCTTACAGTTGTAGCTTTTCTGTTTGGGTGTGAGTGAGAGGAACCTTGGGAAAATTGGTATTGGCACAGATATCTTAATTTAGAGGTATAAAGCCTGCAAGGTATGAAAACAGATACATTTTTGCTCTGTGATTAATTCTGGTCCAAAATATGTGAATTTTCCCATTAAAACTCCATAAATAACTGACCTGAGCAATATATAAAATTGAGTAAGTTAATTTCTCTATGACGACATTGATTTTAGCTACTTTTTGACATTAAGAAGCTGTATGAATTAAAACCAAAGGGCCTCACAATCGATTTTCTACATTTTCTTGCCAATTTTTTGTGTGGTTTTTAAGTGATATAAACAAACTTGTAACTTGCTTGCAAAATATACAAAAACTATATGTGACTTGAGAAGAAATGTAAAAAAAAATTCTCAATTTTGGAGCAATAATACATAACATGATTAAAAGCCATGGACATTAAAGGAAAGATTTTCACAGACATTTTCCAGACTTTTGGTGAGACCCTTGAGTTGACAATCTGTGCAGAAATGCAAATGGTAAAATGATTCTTTCCTCAACATGCACAAAATGGGGAATGAATATTAAAGTGCATGGTGTTACCTTTGTAACTCTGTTTTCAGGGGTCACATACACTTCCTTGTCAATAAGGAGATGTGACACACAATGCAACATTTAAATGGTGCTATGCAACCTTAAACAGCACCAGAACTGCATTTCCTGTTCCTCATTATATTTTAATTAAATATTGATGGACAGTTTGTTTACATCAGGATTTTATTCTGTTAAAAGTAATGCCAGCTTATGACTGTTGCTAGTGAAATAGCTGGAGCAGCAAGTTGATGATTAGTGTCAGTTTCTCTGTTGACCCAAGAAACACGACATAAATTAATTTGTACTTATCAGTTGTACTGCTTTGCTGGGCTGGAATAGATTTAGTTTAGCTAAAGCTAGTTGAAATAACCCTGAAACATTTTTCTACATGCACCTTATGTATTTATGAACCTTATGTGTGTTGTAATGACTTGTGTGGACTGTGCTATATAGACAGTGCATAATAGAAAAACAAAATCTGCAAGCATTATGCAATGCATAGTTTTAGGTACAAGTCTGAGCCCAGGAACGCTGCTTTTGCTGTTCTTAATTGCTCCCTTGTCTGCTGGTTACACTGCATGTTTTAGTTTTTCTCTGACCACCAATCTGCCTTCCTAACTTTCATGAGATTTGTATCTTGGTTCTTAAATTACTGAATGAAATAGAAATAAAAAAACCACATAAAATATATTACAGAAAATACAACTCTATTAGCAATTGGAACTGACCATCCTATATTTTTTCTCATAACTAATTCTCATCATAATTTTGAAGGAAATAAATCCCGGTCTCAATAAATTAAGTGGTAGCCCAGAAGAACTTGAAATGCATGATAAAGAGAGAAATCCAAAGCAAACCAGAAGAAACTCTAAAAACATAAAATTACTAGAAATTACTAGTTACTAGAAATTACTAATTACTAGAAATTACTAATAGAAAAAGAAGCATTTGTCCTGGGCAGATGAATGTAGTGATGTAACTGAAAGTTGTTCTTAATATAGAATATCATTCAACTTCCTCTACAATGACATTGTTGTACATGGAAATATTTGTATTGATTGTGTGCTGGGCTAATTAAATATCTTGTTTTATGTTACAAAATAGTAAACAATGGTAAAAGAAATATGAAGTTTTGAAACCCCCCTTTCAGTTTGTTGAAGAATTATTTTCTCAGCCAGCAAGGGAAACACTATACATCAACCATAATTCTCATAATCATCAATGAAGTTAATTAAGAAACAATTGCATGTCCTTCTCAAAATAGCTTCTAAGCTATAGAAGAACAGCTTCTAACAAGCTAAGTCACCTTTACAGTTTAGTCTTTACTCTTAAGTAATGTAATCCTATTGAGCTGGCTAGATGCTGATGGATTCCTTAGAGGTCAGAGACGTGCTGTTAGCTGGCATGCCAGGGTGCACAACCAAGAAGATTGCAAAGAACTTCTTTGATAGAAGAAGTTGCTTTGACACTTTGTGTAATAAGTAAAAGCAAAAATGAGAATGCGGGAGAGATTTTATGGGGTTTTGATTTTTTTAGTGTATTGGTGGTGGTGGTTGGGTTTTGGGGTTATTTTAAGCAAAGAAAGTAAAAAGCAATAGAAAAGAAGGGTGTATTCTAGAGAATTTATTTGAAAAGAAAGGTGTATTCTAGAGAATTTGGAAAAGGGTATTAATAAATTGCTATTATTATCACATTGATATGGGTTGGAAAGGAAGTATGAAGGTCCTATTTGAGGGTCCAATCTTCAAACAAAGAAGGAAGGACTAAGGTGAGGTTGCTTTTAATAATTTTGTCTAGCTGAGGTTTCAGTATCTCTAGGGATGGATATTTCACATATTTCTAGGCAGGTCTGCCAGTGTGTAACTAACTTCACAGATAGTTTCTTAATGCTTGATGACTTGTCTCTGGTTCTTCTTGGATGCCATGTGCTCTGGCTGCCCACTCATCTTAGTGACCATCTCTCAGGCTGGCTTCAATGTGTCAATGGCTTTCTTGTCCTGGGGATGCCAAAACTGGACATGGGGCTCCCGGTGCAGTCTCAGGAGTGTTGACTGGAAGGGAATAATCCCTTCTCTTGCTATTTGATTGCTAATGCAGCCTTGTTCCCTTCAAGTACTAGGGTATATTGCTAACTGGGCTTCAACTTGTGAACTTTACTTTTCTTCAGAGCACTTGCTTGGCCATCTGGTGCCCAGGCTGAGGGTTTCTCTCTCTTGGCTGCAGGATTTTTGCTTTCCCATTGGTGTATTGCTGCTGAGTTTTTAAAGGCCAGTGTCAGACTTATATCCAGCCTTGTGGTGTGACAAAAGAGCAGCACTGCCCTCAAGGCTGTTGATCACTCCCCTGAGCTTAGATGTTCTGATAGATAAACCCATTGACACATATGGTTGATGGCTCATGCTTGCCTGGATGCTCAGTTATTTCTCCTGCCTTAGCCTTAGAGTTGTATATAAAAATGTCTCATTCTTTTCCTCTGTGTGATGAACCAAAAAACCCCAAACCATTAGCCCCTACCACTTTGTTCTTAATGTTCTTCATTAAACTTCGTCTGTGAAAATCTACAGTGACTTTCTTTAGGTGTCTCTTTCCTGCCCATCAGAGTAGAGATGCAAGGCTTAGGAATAATAACAGTTATTTAGATAACTGGACTGGCTTTCAAGGGATAGCAAGAAAAGCATGATAAAGTTGTGCAATATTTTGAACTGAAAAGAGGAAAAAAGTCTGAAACTTTTTATTCTGGGATTCACTCTAACGTTTTCAATGGCATCTCACCTCTGGTTTCAAAATGGGGAAACAAGATGTTGGGTACACTGAGCCACACCTGCCACATCAGGTTTGTGCCATTGAACCATCACTTGGAATAAGTATTGAGATTAAACCAGTCATGGTTTGTTTGGGTTTGCTTTCTTCTTTTGTCAGTGACCTCTCAATAAATACAAAGGGCTATTTTCACCCTTTGTAATTGTAGTATTGTGTTTGCTTTGGTGGGCTTATACAGCATGCTGACCTTAGGGGACTGGCAGTGGGACTCAGTGGCTGCACTGGCCTCTGCCAGTTTCTTTGGTTTGTTTAGGAGAGAGGGAACAAGAGCCATTTGTTTGTAGGAAAATGTGCAGTTTTCATTATCCGACACTGGTTTTCCTTCCCTTTTCTGGCACCCACTCTCTTCAAGCAAACTAATCTAGGTTATCTCCCACTTCTTGTTCAAACTGCTCATGCTAATATGCCTGACTGCCTGCAGCTGGCTAGAGGATGCCCACAGGAACCTTGCTGCTGGCAGTGGCATGGTGTGGCTGACACAAGCCTTTATGTCATGGCCAAAATGGGTCTCTGCTGCCAGCCACCAGAGAGTGCTCCCTTTGCTTTTAGGTCCATCTCTGCAGCTGCTGCAGTCCTTACAGTGATGGTAACTGCGCCTCTCCTGCTGAACCTGTTGGTATGTGAATTAGTGAAATTAAATCACATGTGGCAGCATGGGCTTCACTGTTGCTTTTTACTACAGTACCAGGTGCTCCTTCCAGGTACTGCATGCACCTTCTGAATTCAGCCCAAAATAAGCTGATTTGTAGATGTGAACTTTCTCCCAACTTGATGGGAAGAGGTAAATTTTCAACCAATCTTCTGACTGTCCCTTTTGAACCATGTGGCAACTGCCCCTGCATTTGTATTGGCTATTGCAAATTTGCCTATAATTTTTATTAATTTTTTTGGTCACTTTTATGTACTGAGCCTGATGTCAGATGATCTGGAATATCCCTTTGGTCAGTTGGGGTCACCCTTCCTGCCTGTGTCACCTTCCAGCCTCACCATTGTGGCAGTTTAGGAAGCAGAAAAAGCCTTGGCTCTGAGCAAGTCTTGCTCAGCAGTAACAAAAGCAGCTCTGTATTTTCAACCCTATGTTCAGCACAAATCCAAAACACAGCCCCCTACTAGTCACTGTGACAAAAATTAACTCTACCCCAGCCCAAACCAGCACACACCTTTGCTGCTCTTGCTAATGTTTTAACATTTTCAAAGTATTTAAATGCATTGACTTTTATGGGGCAAGCATTTGTTACCTGCAGTGTCACTTGCCATGCACCACCTGTTTGTTCTTGCCCAAACTTGCACATTAGTAAGCTGTGTTCATTCCAGGGTCAACTATTTCTACTTCAGATTTTTATGCCCTTTTTTTCTGAACAGCACATTTGTAACAGTAATCTGTAGGACTACTAGGAGAGAAAAGGAACATGATGTTAAGTATTCTATGGAAATACAATTAAAATCTATAATTAATTAAGTTTTCTAATTAACATTTAACTTATGGGTTTAGAATAATATGAAGTTTGGTCATGCTTCTCAAGGTGAGCTCCAAAAGATCATCCTCAAAAACATTAGTGAGTATAACTGAAAATAATATGTAAGTTGCCAAAAATTTCTTGGAGTAAAAATAAGAGATAATTGTGGCAAGCTGGTGTTTAAAAAGAAAAAATAGTTTAAATTAAGGACCTAAAAAAAAAATAAAAGTTAAGAATCTAAAAGCAGACCTCTTAAATTCACTTTAGATTTTCACAATATCTTTCTTAAAATGTGTTTTTGCTTCTTGTCATTTGACTTGTGAGAGGATATGTGTACTGATGCATATGTATAGAACCTAAAAAAAAAAAGGAAAAACAGATTAGAAATTCAGTGTTGACCTTTCTTTTCATTGTCTTTATATTTGAGTTAGCTTAATAAAGTCATACCAAGTTGACATGCAGCACTCTTTGATTTCAGCATTATTGAAAAAAAGCTCCACATTGAAAACTGAAGTGGACATAGCAGGCAATATTTTTCTTAAAACTACTGCTGCATTTTCAATATCAATGAAATCTTAAGGTAAATAAGTTATGATTTGAAGGTTTAGCTTCGCCTCAGGCAACTGAGCCTGTGCACTGCCAGTATGGGTATCAGGGGATAATGGTTGTTATTTCACTTTAGAATTAGCTCCCTTCCTTTCACTTTTTCCTCCTTTTTAGTGCTCTTCATGACATCAGTGCCAGTTTCAAATGTGCCCTTGTCATGTGGAGCTGAGCTCTCACCAGAGCATCTCATACAGTGCTCAACAACCACAGTGAAACTTTAGTTCGGTCTTTGACATTCTTTGTAAGGTAAATTTATTTCTTTTAGAGGGCAATCTGGAGTGTTTATTTCACATATACTGTTGCTGAGATCTGTCATTAATTTTAATTTACTGTTCAAATTGACTGTGTATTTTCATTTGCCAATGAAAGCATGCCACATTCTCTACCATATAAACATAAATATAAATTCTCTCCCATACAGGTTATTGTCCTGACATAGCATATTAACACTTTATATTTTATACTTGTGAGACAAATGGAAAAAGAGACAGCTTAAGAAATATAAACACACTTGTTTTAATCATATTTGAGCTATGGCAAGTTGACTATTTCATACCGGTATATTTTTATATCTAAAAAGTATTCATCTTGATAGGCATGTATATCAGGACTTTATGTATTTTGTTCTACCCTTATATTTGAGGATACATAAAACAATCCTGGGCATGCTGCATTTTTTCAAAATACACTTCTCTTCCTGGTTTTATATTTTTATGAATGTTTGAGCAATGAGCCTCTAGGTGGTATGTGACTGTAATCTGGATTTTGTAACATGTTTGTTTCATTGTAACATGATTCTCCCAGTGTCCTGCAGGCTGAAAGTACACACATCACATGGGATATGTGGGTAAATACGTGATTCACAATCAAATATACTCAACAGAAAACAGTCCCCAACAGATCCCAACAAAGTAAGGTTGCATGACCTAGCTGGTTAAGTTTGTTGGAGTACAGGAAAAGGATGAGTTATCTCTTAGAAAGCTAAGTCATACTATACAGGAATATATAAAGACAGTATTAACTCTAATTTATGTATATGGGGAATAGACTACTAGGAAAACCTAGAGGGACTTGGTGTAATGTTGTTGGGGTTTAATCCCAGACAACAACTAGGCACCACACAGCTGCTCCTTCATCCCCATGTCCACTCCCAGAGGGATGGAGGAGAGAGCTGGAAGGGTAAAAGTGAGAAAACCCATGGGCTGAGGTAAAGACTGTTTCACAGGTAAGCATGCAGACAAAGCAAGACAAAGAACTCATTCACCTTTTCCCAGGGCAGGCAGGCTCCACCACTTGTAACAGTGACTTGGGAATATGTTATTGCTCCATCTACCTTCTTCTTCCTACAGCTTTATACACTGAACAGGATTCCATAAGGGATGTAACGTCCCTTGGAGCAGTTGAGGTCAGCTGTCCTGATTGTGTCCCCTCTCAACTCCTTGTGCCCAGCCCCAGCCCCAGCCTCACCTCTGGGGGCTGAGGAGAGCAGCAGAACAAGTCTTGGGTCTGTGTAAAAACCACTCAGCAATAGTTAAAACTGAGTTATCAGGCCTGCTTCTGGCACAAATTCCAAACATAGCCCCATATTAGCTGTTAAGAAGAAATATAACTTTTTTTTCCTCGCTAAAATCAGCACAAATGTCAACCCAGCATCAGGAAGGGGACCCTGTTCTCCACCAGCAGTGTCACATTATACAACCAGAATTAGAACTATTGAGTGTTAATAAGATCTCGGTTGACAGAAAAGTAGACTATTTTCTTTTAATAGGAAAAAACCTATCAAAAGTATATTGTTGCATACAAATGGACCTAAAATACTGCATTTAGTAGTTAATAAAATTTTTCTTGAATTGGCTAGTTGCTTGGTGAGGGACAAAACCTTATTATTATTAGGAAGTTAAATCTTGGCATGTATCCTCAAGGCCTTACTTGAATGAAAAACATGTTGCTTATGAAGCATTAAAGTACCTAATACTGGGAAAGTACTTCATCATCCTAAGAAAAGTTGCCATCATTCTAAGAAAATATGGGCATTAAGACATCTGATGGAAATGAGATGCAAGTATAATCAGACTGTCAACAGAGACCAGTCTCCTTCCTCTATTATCTTCCTATTTTTCAGAAATAAAAGAGAATATATATTGAGCTAAATGTCATTAAATGCTCAGAGAATAATCTTCTAGAAGTCTTCTTCTAGAAGAAGAGGGTCATCAGGAAAACACAGAGAGACTTCTGTAAAAGCCACCTTTTAGAGCTGTTCTAATAATTCTGTTTTAACTTCCGCCAGTTTACTCAAATTAGTCCATCATTGTCTCAAAATAGGGTTGCTCTGTCAGGTTCATTTTGTAGGCTGATGATCAGTGAAAAAGTATTTAATTCATAGATCTTAATAAGGTCTCTGTTTTTGTAAAATATTTTCTCTCTGTTTTGTAGGTGAGATAATTAAAGCATGAAGGATGAGAGGGAGTTTTGCAGTAAATCAGCAACAGAGTTAAAAAGAAGAGGGTGAAGTTTTCTTGATTTTCAAAATAATGCCCTGGCTAATGTGCTGTGAATTATTTCTACTGAAACTGCATCCCATGCAAAATTTCTATGAAGTATAAAGTGAAAGGGATTTATAATACCCCAGAATTTCCTCCTGGTTCCCCTTCAAATTGTCACACCTTCACTCTGTGGGAATTGTTGTCCTGATGAGATTTTTCAAATCCCTTTCTGTTTATTTCAGTAGTGGAACAAAAGTAATGCAATTTTTATTATAAGACCAGTTCTGCACTTTGATTTCAAATTCAGAGTATGATGTGCTTCTAGATATAATCCTGTTGGATTTCTGCAAATTTACAGAGCTAAGTTGTTTGCAGTAGATTTGACTACTCCTTCTCAGTAATTCCACTTTACAGTTTCCCTCCAACTGCTGTAAGGATTTATTGAGCCAGTGTTCACATTACTGTAGGTTTCACTGTTCAAGTTTATTTTCTTCCATTGGTTTGTCTAGTTCTTGTTTTTTGGAAAAAAAAATATTCTAGAAAATCCTAATGCAACCAGGCTGTTAGATTATGCTCTGTGAAAAGAATACTTAGGCATATTTGGTTTGAGCCTCAATGAGTGATGTTTTTCACCAGGTGACGCAGCAATTAAATTACTATCAGTGAATAGCTACTCCCTATTCATCCACTGCATGCTGCTCTTCATTTCACAGATTTCTGTTGTATTCTTTCTCTTCTCTGCAGCATCTAATTGTGTTACATTGTTGTTTGGTTTCTTTGTTTTTTTTGTTTTTTTTTTGTTTTTTTTTTCACAGAGTTGTTGTCATTTTTTATTGTAGTAATAATGTATTTGTTGAATGCAGAGGAGCAGATAAATCTGGATTTGAGCACATTACTAATACATACTATGATAAGGGTCTCTGTTTTGTGCTCTACTTATTTCCTAATGTTTTGTTGTCTTTCTGGTTACCAGTGAGTGTTTTGCCATTTTTTTCCACAGAGCTATGTGCAGGGAATATGAGATGTCCTCCTTGAGAACAGCAAGCTCATTTGTTACTGTGTGTGCAGGCAGGCTTGCCCATTACATACATTTACTGACACTGAATTTCAGCTTCTATTGCCCAGTTGTGCATCATCATGAGAATCCTTGTGCCACAGCTGGCACACTCATGAATGTTTAGAACACCAAGGGAGCGTTAGAATGTTAGTAAACTAACTACTTGCTTAAATACAAGGATTATACACACAGTAATGTGTGTTCTTTCATGTAAGGTTTCCCATGGAACTTTCTAGATGTGAACAGAGGTCTTCTTTAGCTCCTGCTGCTGTTGAACAAGGCACTAATTTTTATTTAGTTCTGTTCCACTGTAAGTACAGCTTTTTCTAAACTTCTCTGTCCAACACAGAGAACCTTTGAGGATATGATGGGAGAAACTGTGATAGACATGGTTTATGTATTGGCCAGAAGACAGGATATTTTGTAGCCTCTGAGGAGCTTTGGGAAGTATAAGATCAATGTACAAATTGCTGTAGTCGGGCTGTGCACCTCACTGGCTCCCACCTGCCTTAATAACAGAGCTGGTTTCAGTCAGGCACTGAAATTGAAGGTGAAATGCATCATGATAGCAAGGGAAAAAAGAAAAATAGTGCATGAAGTACATTTCTGTAAGTTGAAGGGTAATGTGTCCATCATTGCTTTGGGGGGACTGATGATCAGATAATGCCAAACAAGTGTCATGTCTCACAAACTCTCTTTACTAAGACTGTACATTGGCTGTATTATTGACTAGAGTGATGTCAGATTTTAGGGAACAGGAGTAAGAGATGCTTTCAAGATCATCCTGTGTTTTATCATGGTTCTTAAAGACTTGTGCATGCAATGTTTTTCCAGTGGCTGCTGTTTGGGAATCCTTTTAAGTGCCTACACTTAGGTGTTTTGGGCAATTTTAGGTCTCTTCTGAACTCCTACTTAGTTCCAGCTGCTAGACCACTAGGTCTCCTGGAGAGTCTGTGTTACTTTGCCTTCCTCCTTTTTGAAACAATGATTCCTTCACAACAAAGTGAGTGACTGTGGAGACTGAGTAGTTACAGCCAATTCAGTTGCGCAGAATACTTCCACAGAAAAAGGGCTTGATGATGATTCCACAGTAACAGCCAAAAACAATTCAGGGACAACCTTTAATGCAGGGAAACACTTGTGTAATAAAGTGGATATTTAATTTATATGAAGCAGAATATATTTGGTAAGAATTATGAGATTTAGTTACTGTGATCATTTTCCTTAAAAGACATCTTATGACATTTTACTTGGGTAATTTTCCTCCTCTGAGCTCCCTAAATCTTCAGCTCCAGTTTTTCCTGTTTAATATGAAGAAGGAAAATAATCCCCTTATTCTGGGCAGGAACTGACTGGAAATTCATTAATTCACTGGAAATTAATGTATAATTCTTCTGAATTTTCATAGTGACTGTTCTCCTCTGTGCATCATACAATATTTTTCTGCAACAGTTGTAACAAAAGAATCCCTTGAGATTTGTTTCCATCTTCGTGTAAGTTCATTAAAAACATAGCTTTGAAGATTGCAATGTCTTGTTGCTCAGAAAAGTGTGAGAAAGACTCCACTTCCAATTGTGATGACTCCATTTCCAGTCACAGAAAAAAAAAAAAAAATCTTCATTTCCACACATAAGATTTCAAAGGGCAGAGTTGGTCTGGTTTTTTGTTGTTGTTTTTGTTTGTTTGTTTGTTTGTTTTGGTCTTTGGGGGGGGTGGCTTTTTTTCATCTTTTCACAAATTTTAGAAAGGCTACAGCTCTGATTATTGTATTTCAGTGGTTGGTCAGAAGATTTGCTTCCAAACTTTTTAGCTAAACCAGACACAAAACAAATTCTGTGTTGCAATTTATTGGATGCAGTTCCATTTCTTACTGTTAATAAACAAGAAAGGTATTGCTAGAAAAAGATATTGTGACTGAAGTTACCTTCACAGTCTCTCTTCAGCAACTTCAGCTGTGACAGGGTATGTTTTGCAAACACAAAAGCTGTCACACAACCATCTTTTTTATGTGTCTGTTTTCTTGCTTTACTCAGTCTCTGAACAGCACAAATCATGTAATGTTTCTATAAAATCAAGTAACAAAAAGAAGTTGGGTTATATCTGCTCAACTCCTGAAGATGACTTAACTTGCAATGAGTGGGGAAAGAAGGGATTTGAAAAAGAAAGCAGTGACAATGCTCTGTGACAGAAACTGCTTGTAGGGTAAGTAGCTGGGCTCCATTTAAGTTTATTCCTTGTCCAAGTGTTTCAGTCTTTCTGCTGTCAGTAAGAAAATGGACCAGACTTCTTCAAACTGGACATGTCAGTGTGAAGGCAAAGCTTCTGAGACTATGGCAGGCCATTTCAATTTATACATTTATTCTCCCCATTTTCTACAAAGCAAAATAGGATGTGACTTCAGAACAAAGGGAACCTGTAAGGAGTAGTCAAAAGCTGTCATTTTTAATGAAATTTGTAGAGAACCCAATATTTTCAGACTTGAGAGCTAATATTAAATGCTATTAGTTGGTAGTTTCAGACAACTACCTTATCTTGAACTATTCCATTTTGAACTGCAAACAAGTATATTTTGCTGGGGTAACCTAAATATTTTAGTGATTACATCCCTCATCACTGTATCAATTACTGGAAGATCATTAGATGTTTTGTGTCCTCTTGCTTTGGGAGTGATTAATGGCACCAAACTGTGAAGTCCCAAGGCATTCTCTGGGCATCACTTGAATGTTCTCACTTTCTTAGTCAGGAAATCCTGGTTCTCTGTCAGTACTTCTATTATAATACTTTTTTCCCTTTTTTCATGGTGGAAAATAGATTCTAAATCTTTCTTCCTTTAAAACAACATTTCACTTGAGTATTTCCCTGGTGAACATCTGGTCTGTAGTCCTGTTGCTCATGTTCTCTCATTCTTCCAAGTGTTGACAAATCAGCTTTGGCACCACTTCCATAAGTATCTAAATCTTGCATGCAGGTGATTCCCTTAGCTTCAATGTACTTATTTACCTTGTCAAAACTAGATATTTACTGAGGCCTCTGTAGATTTTTGTTTATCTGGTGTATTTTCTTTGTAATGGTTGTAAAAGGAGCAGTTGAAGTCATTCATCAAAAAACCATGTTAAATAAGGACCATCGGTTTGGGCTTTCA
>JANRGV010000001.1:79562369-79600937 GCA_024734035.1 Alethe castanea
CTAATTTTTATCGAAGATGCATTTTGAAATAAATCTTCATTACAATATAGAAATACTTAGTAACAACATATAATGGTATCAACCTACTGTTTCCTATTAAAGAATTTAAAGCTTTTGACAAATGTTATTTTGTCAATCTTATTTTCTTTGGGTTATAAAAACAATTGTGTCCTCATGGAAACAGTGAATTATTTCTTGGGACAAACTGCAGAAAAATCATAAATGCCAAATAAAACCCAGATATTTTTCTAATATTTTAATTTAGGGGAAAAAATACTGCTCTTATTAAAACGTCTGGCAAGGGTTTCTTTCCTGTGGGTCCTAGTTCTAGAGCTGTGTTCTTGAAGTCAGATCTTGAAGGCTGCATGCAGTTCAGCTCCCTTTCTCTCCCAAGAACACTCTGGCTGTGTATCCACAAGGGCAGGCTTTCCCACATGCATTGTTTCCCGCTTCGCATCAGGGATGCTTCTGCCTCTCTGCCGTAATCTCCTTTGTGTACTGCACAATCTGCCTACCCAGCTTTTTTGGCAATCTGCACTCTGCTTTGCCCTAAGGCAGCTCTGGTCTGAAAGTGCTGTGCTGGGATGTATATAATCAGCACTTTTTGAATTGGAGCTGCTTCTGTCCACCTTGGCAAGATTGCCAGAAAATCTTGGAGACAGCCCAGCTGTTAGTGTGCAAGGCCTGAGTCTCAAATTTAACTATTCAAGGCTCTGTTGGAGGGGATTATAATTCAAAATTTGGGACGTGAATATTATTCATGTTTAGTTTTAATCACATTTACACTGCTCTTTTCATAACTCATCTAGATTAATTGCAATGAGGTCAGTCAGCAGCAGGGAATATGTTCTGAACAAGGTAAAACTTCACACCTTCCTGCTTGGAAAAGGGCAGAGTATCACAGAGAGCCATAAAATCAGGAATGGCATGAAAAATGGGAGTGTGAAATAATTTAATCACTGTTTCTCAAAATACAGGGACTCAAGTCAGTCAATGGAACTATTTGATTTAAAAATAAATTAAGTACTTTTTCACACAATGTACCATTATGTTGTGAATTCATTCCCAGTGCAATCTTGAGGGGGCTAAAAGCATAAATGGGTTTCTAAAACAATTCTGTGAATTCATAAAGAATAACTCAATTGGTGACTAGAAGAAAATCTGTTCTGGACGCAGATTGAGAAGGCACCTGTCTGGCTACTGTGTAAATATACATAGACCTTTTTTTTAATAGCAACTTCTAGACATTTTCAGCTGGCCACTTTCAGAGGAGAGGATCCAGGCTCAGCAGACCAGTGCCTCAGTACTGTAGTTGTTCTTGTGCTTCCTGAGTCCCCTTCTGCTCTGTTCTCTGTCAACACAGTCCCTGAATGTGTGTGTGTCTCTGCTTGCTGCTGGAAGGGACCCAGATGAACACCCCACAGCAGAGATGTGCTGTAGGGCTAGACCTGCCTGTCAGGTTCCAAGAGGTGTAGTAAAAACACAACCTGGGTGACAATTCAGCTTTTCAGGCTTTTGAAGATGAACCTTCACAGAGTGGTTTTGTTGAGTTGTTAAGTGAGATGGATGATGTGGAAGATGGCAGTTGATTTGACCCTCAAACGCAGGTAGTTTCATTTGTATGTTGGTAACCAGGCATGTTGGTTGTTCTGTGCTAGACTGGGAAATCATGATGAACTTTCTCTCGCAAATGGAACCGTACAAAACAATGTAGTTGCTACAGGCTTCACACCTGCTAGACGTGACTATGACCAGTGCATGGCTGGATAAATAAATTCTCTGTGTATAATGTATACTCTAGCTGCCTTTATCCTTCTAAATGTTTGTGGAATAAAGCTTGGAGAAAGAAAAGGTAAACAATAGTAACAAAGCAGAGGGGTATACTGGGAGACACATGGACCCAGAATTGTTTGCTTTAAGTCTTATGGGGAGGAACTGTGATTGCTCTCGAGCATTAACATAATCAAGAAAAAGTTATTACTTGCCACCAGCTTAGTCTTATCTCTCCCAATTGACACTACTAGGCTTAAAAAATGGTAATGCTGAATAACTTACCAATAGCAGTTATGATTTCTATATTCAAGGTGTATATATATTCAGAACTAGTGTATTTAAAACATAACTCACCTTGATTTCAAAGTGTGCTTAGGTGCCCTTGAAATCTTCAGTAGCATATTCATTAGGAAAAATGGCGCCATGAAACAATGGAAAGTGAGGGTCTCTTCATGGGAATTTATTTTCTTTACCGTGCATTATTTCTTTTATATTTTATAATTTTTAAGTGTCTAGAATTATGCTGTGTACATTGTGAAGCAAAATACTAGCTCTGTGAGGCTATTTGTCTGTTAATAGGAAAGACTTAAAAGAGGATCTAGGTGAGCCAGGGATGTTGGAGTTCATCACTGTGATCTGAAAAACTCTGCTGTGTAAAGTAATCCCAGAACTATCTCAGATAGCTGCCTCTGAAGTAATGACATGTTCTGCTGATGGGAGCCATCAGTGCTGGTCTCAGTCAGAAGTGCCTTAGTTGGACTGGAACACTGAACAGAACAATGTCTATCCTGGTGTAATTTCTGAGCTTGCCAATTGCACAGACAGGCTCTATCCTAACTATACCAGAAGGCAAAGGGGGATATGGTGCAGTATTTCAGGTAGTTAATTGAACAATGTAGATCTTTGAACTCCAACCACCACAAGATCCTCAGTTTTCTATTTCTGCATTCTTTATGTATTTTGTTTTAAAATAGTCACTGGATAAAATCCTTTCAATGTTCTTTAAACATTTGCCTTTAATGCAAGCGTGAAAGAAAAATTTGTAAATATATGTAGAAATAATTAGGGTTATTCTCTGTAATGATCCAGTCTCACTGTCAAAAACAAAGCTTGCTGCAAAGAAATATGTTTCTAATTGATTTTCTTTTCAATTAATCCTTTAAGCTGTTAAGTTGTAGTGTGTGTACAGCGCTTACAATAAACAGTGGAACCATATTTCTTTTATACAAAGTCTACAGTCCCCAGTTTGCTGCGTGTCCGTGTTCAGCAGTGGATACAGAGACTATGTTAGTTAGAGAAAGTGATGGCAGAAACACTTAGAAAATCTGCTGTCTCCATGCACCTATTTCTAGCTATGGCTAGGGCAATAAAGTAGTGCCAGGGCTCCATGAAATGAAGATAAATGCATGCCTTTGCTTATGATTCCAGGAAAACTGGAGTTTATCTTCATTCTGGCCTCAGCCTTTCCAGTTGTTGGCCACCTGGATGTAAAACCACATGACTGGGCCTGATACTGCATATACTTGTATATTTGTGTAAGAGCATATTATGCATATATAAAGATGTGCTAGATCTACTCTAGTCTATCACTAGTAATCTGGAATATTTATTGATCCTTTCCAGAGAGAATGAGAGTGCAATTCAACACACAAAATGAAGCTTTAAAGTTCTTTGCTTATAATAACAGGGGCTTGGATATTTGTTGGTTGAATAGTTCTAAAAAGCAGAATGAAAGGTGAACTTACAGAGAAAAGGTCTGAGACATCAAAAGACACACTTATAAGCAATAGAGAATACTGTAAATGGGAAAATTATATTACATTCAGAAAGATCAGGCACCTTTGAGAGAAAGAAAAAGTGAATACTATGGAAGACAATGAACTAAAAATATTAGAAGAAAATTAAAGGGAAAGGTGTACGTATGAAAGGCAGCAAAGAAAATACTGATTGAACATCTTTTACTTTTTTTGCCTTTAACACTATTTAGGCAAATAAAAGGAGTTCAGACACCAAAGCTGAGATAGGTTTCACACTATCCTTTTCGTAAAAGGAGATGGGAGTGAATATGAGTTTGGAGACCAAAGAAAATCAGGGCACTAAGAGAGGCTAACATGGAAGAGAACATTCATAAAACTGAATAATAATAAAAGGGTTGGAGTTTTTATTCCTTTGATATTTGAGAAGAGTATTTAGGATTTTTAAGTAGTCTGTATAACTAGCAGTGAGAGCAGTAGTGAGCCTCAGTAACTGAGCTTCTCCATTCCCTTGTTTTGAAAGGACTTAAGAAGCAATCCAGTTCCCTGACTCGCTACTTCAGTACATTAATAATCTCTACACAGAAATACATGCAAGGCCTACAGAGGAGTGCTTTTTCATCAAGTGGGGACAAAAAAAGAGTGGTTCATGGTTCAGGCTATGGTATCAAAGAGAGGCAGCACATATCAGCTCTCCCTGACGGAGCAGTGGCTTTATGGGCCCTCTGTGTTCTGTGTTGCCTTGTCACAAAAGGTTGAGGCACAGGGACTGGACATGCTTTTCAGAAGGTTCTCATGAAATTGGAAATGGTGAAAAGCTGAATGGCACCATTCACTGTTTAAAGGCTTCCTGTCAAGCTGTTCTTGAGTGAATGCTTAATTTCAAGTATACTTAGAACTAAGATATGGGGTAAAAAATTTAGAAAAGAAAGCAAGTGATTACTGGGAAGGCGGACGGATCACAGGAGAGCAAGGAGAAGGAAGCTGTCACATGCCTCTTTAGGGAGTTGTTGGAACTGAAGGATAAATGCAAAATATAGTATAGCCTTAAATAATTCTTCACCAAAACTCACAAGAAGACAAGAAGATTTTATTCCTGAGCTTTTCCTTCCTTTAAAAATGAATTTTAATTTCTTTGAAAAGTTTTTTTGTTGGTTTTTTTTTTTTTTCTTTAACTGAGGTCCATGCTATGAGGATTGGAGGCAATGCTTATTAAATGAGATGAGACTATCTGACTGGATATAAGGTTGGTTTGTGTTTTGTTTTCTTTTGTGAGGATTGCCAGATACTGGAACAGGTTGTGCAGAGGGGCTGTGGAGTTTGTGACCCTGGAGGTTTTGAAAAGCCTGAGATCCTGATGTGAATTCAGTGTTAGCTTTGATTTGTGGAGGAAGCTGGACCTCCCGAGGTTTCTTCCAATCTCAGTTATTCTGTAAGTCTGTTTATTGCATCTCTGCTCTCTTTATCATGCAGGAAGAAAGTAGGATATGGGACCTTGTGGTTGTGTCCACACTATATCTTGCATATGGAACTTTACATGCTTTCAAATACAAACAAACAAAAAAAAAAAAAAGAAAAAAGTGACATTTCTTTTCCCATAAGTTATGATTATCCTTGGTTCTTATATGTGAAATAAATGCAGAATTAGAGAGTATTTATCACTTAGGGTTGATTTAGCCTCATCCTAAGCCCACTGCAGACCTCAGAAGTTTTTCTTTGGAGAGCTTCTCTGTAAAGGCCTGTTACAGCAGCCTAGCAAAATCAAAGGATAACAATTATGGAAAACTTTATTAGCACATTTGTGGCAGTGCTGGTTACATATCTGGCTGCCACTGCTGATGAGAGTTGCCCCATCTGCCCACTTACACTTCTTGCATGAGATACCAACAATGTTATGCTGGAGAACAGAACCTGGCAGGCAAAAATACAATTGAAAAGGTGTTAAAGGGTGATAATAGGTTAGATTATCTTATCAGAGCTATCTGATTATGTAGAATACCACAGGTGTAGTGACTGATTTAAGAGGATAGTCTGTTAGTGCATATCCTTGATAAGCATTACTGATGGCAAGTCTATGGAGCAACAAGTAGAAGAAAATATTAAAATTTCCTGAAAAAAACCCAAAACCCTTAGAAAAGAGATTAATGGAAAATAATGTATGTGTTCCTTGCTGTGTCATTTATAAGAATTTAGACTGGATAAGGAGTCAGACTGTCACACATGAAATGTCTCAGCTGTTAAAACCCGAAGCTGATCTTTCTAAAAAGTGGAGTAATTCACTAAGTGCTTTCCATTTCAGAATGTGGATTACTGAAATCACACATTCTGTGGCATTAGCTCCCACTGCATAAAAACTGTTCCTTATGGCACGTTAACATATATGAACAACTGGGCTAAGAAAGAGGGTTAAGTGTAGGGTTTTGTAAATTTTATTACAAATACAGCACCCAGGTCTCTTTATTGACAAACACTTTGATCCAGGAGTCCTGCAGAATTGCATTATGGGTTTTGTCAAGGACTGGTCCAGAAATACCCCTAATCTTTTCTGGGACAGTTTCAAATGTTTTTACTCCCCCTTTTCATCAGTTCTCTGAAAAAGGATCTCTGTAGTTTGAAGTTGCTGTTTTGTTGAATTACCTTTTCCTCACCTTTACTTCCCTCAATAAAGCCACCACTTTGTGTTTGCTGTTGTTAGTGAAATAATTGCCATATTTTTCAGTTGAAACGTAGAGGATATCTTACCAAAAATCACATTTTTCTGGTAGAATATATTTTGATGAAAAATAATTTCAACTTTAGTTTTTATGTCTTTAAAGCATCCAGTATTGACTGGCTACTTGTGCATATATCACGCTTGTCTCTGTAGAAAAAAAAACTATAGCAAAAACCTATCTTCCTTCATAATGGAAAGGTTGGCTGCATACCAGTCAAATTTCAGATGAAAAATTTTAAATTTCTTTTGAAAATAAGAGTTTGATTATGGGTCCAAGGCAGAAAGCAAGAATGGAAGGCTCAAACAGCAGTTGTCTTTTTAAGGAAGAGGATAAGTCACCCTCAGTCTTACTAGAGCTACAGTTATTTCTTCCTCCCTCGGTCAAATATTGCTAGTAAATCCAGGATCATTGTACAGCTATGAAAAACTACATCCACTGTATAGAAGACCTTTCATCAGTGGTGCTTTCTGATTTGATAAGGCTGAAATTACTTAGAGATGGGAGAGGGAATGATTATCTAAAAGGAAATCTGCAAGCAGTTCAGCATTTCTCATCATACTTTTTTTCACTCTTCTCGGAAATACAGTTGTAGCAACAGATATGGATCTAGCCTTTGACACAACTTCTAGTTTGCTGCTAGACTGAATGTTGTGGGTTTCTTAATACATAGTGCTATTTATCTTTCCACAATAAGGTTTGGTTTCATTTGGCAAAAGGTAGCACTTCAACTAGACTGAACTTTGGGATGTGTCAAAATGTAAAGCCTGAGGGGTCTTTTGCCTGCTTATGTTGCTTTTGCAAACATGCACAATGCCAGCTGTGCAAAATGTCCCTTCTGCCTGAGGCTGGACAGGAAACTGCACCCTGTCTTCCTACGCTTGGCTATGCTAATCCACGTTTGTGATTGCCAAGCATGATTACTGCAACATGTTGCACCGAAAAATCAAACTGCTGGCCAAGTCAATAGATCCAAAGGGAGAAATGGAAGTTTACAGAGAGGTCCCTGGTATTATTGAAATACTAACTAGGAGTGATAGGTCGAGTATTGACAGGAGACGTCTATCCCATAGCAACCTCCTGGCTTCTGCATGAGCAGTCTTTCATGAATCTTAAAAACCCTCTAAAACCAAAATTGAACCAAAAAACTCTATTTCTGTTAAATAGATTTGCTATATCACAAATATGGAGAGAATTCTTAGGTGTTTTCATGCTCTGTAAAACCCAACAAGGAAATATGGCCTTCTCTGCAGCTGCTTTGCAGCTCTGTTACTCATGGAAGCCTACAAATATTATTTCTACATTGATAAAGTTGACTGGAACTCTGTAAAGCTAAGCTGTGTTTCTTGGTTGGTGGACTCAGCAGCTGAACAATGTAGGTTAAACCAGAGGAACTAATATATTTTTACCCCTTACATTTCAAACATGATGTGTTTTCTTTTTGACTCACCCTGCAGCCCCCAGCCCTTCTTGTGTTCCATGATAGGCAAGAGTAAGCCATGTCCTTCTCACAGCACTGCCTTTAGGGCCATGACTTGCTATGTGCAATATTTATACCTATCTGAAGTTTTCTTTATTAACAGAATAATTTATATCCTGGACCATCTTGTCACTGTTGGTGAATGGATTTCTTATTTTTACATACATCTACTACAGAATCTTTCTTCTCTAAAAGATTTTGAGTGAAAGGGCGTGCAAATAATCTTCCCAGTGTGAAATAAAATGTCATGAAAGTACACTGACAAACAGCTGAAATGTTCTCTAGACCATCTGAAATTTTGCATGTCACCATTGTACTTGTGACCTTTGCTCTTCTTTTTCTTTTATGTTCTGTGAATGATTCATATTTTTCTTGCTGCTGCCAAAAACTCAGTTCTCAGTGCCAGTTCCTAAGCTATCATCCAGTTTCAACTTAGTTTTGCTCACATATAAAATAAGCGTGAACTTCTGAATATCCCTGTTTAATTTCTCACCCCAGGAAGTGGGTTAATAATAGCTAACAGGTCTCATGCAACTACTAAGGAAGCAGGTTGGGTCTTTGAGACTGTAATCTGTTTAAATTGCTACATTTTCCTATTTTAACCTCCACTTACTCCCTGCTTGTCTTTGTCTCTGGTCCCTCCAGAATACTTTAATTCTTTGATTCTTTTTAAGAGTTCACTTTGCTTCACAATCAGCTATGGAAAGGGAGCATACATAGACACTGACAAGATATATTTGTTTGTGATACATAATATAAAATATGCAGTCCACTTTTTAATATCCTATTTTTGTGAAGGTAGCATCTCAGGAACAACTGGTGAAAAATGGCCCTGGCTGGCTAAGAACCAGAATTGTGTTGTGTAGTAATTAGGCAGTCATTTCTCCTGGAGTTATTAATTTTGTCCGTATATATAGAAACTTAAGGATTTTTAACCTAAGGTGTCTTTAACTTGAAACATTTTAGAATCTGAACAAAAATAGAAGGGCAGATACTTAAAAACAAATATGACAATCAAGTGTGAAGACATTTATTGGATCAAAACATCAAAATACAGTACGTTTTCAGTTTGATCCCTGTCCAGCAATTTTTTTTTTTGTTTTCTTTGGTAGACAACATGAAAGATAATCACTTGGTCTTTCTGACTAGTAAAATTGAGTAATACCTATCAAGGAACTGCTACAGAATTATGATTCAAGAAAAGTTTATTTCCACTAGAACTGCAAAATAAACTGAATCCCAGTACTCTCTTTTGTCTAAGTGGGCTATCCTTCATATACTGTATATTTTTCCTTTTTTCCCCCCCCCTTTGAATACTAATGGAAGATGTCTAGAAATGTGTACTTTGTTTAATCAAAATAATACCAATAGCTACTATCACACCTTTTGAACATTCAGTTGAAAGTCTTGTGTCATGTCTACAGTTTACATGTGCACACAAATTCCAGATTCCTGCATTATGTGATTGATGTCTGCGGTATGGTACCTTAAGAAGTTAAACACAGAAGGAAGACAGAACAGGAAAGCCAAGATGCAAATTATTTACAGTTTTTCCTTGTTTAAAGGTTTTTTTTCTTTTTCTTTTCTTTTTTTTTTTGTTTTTTTCAGTCTAATAAGACCACTGTTTAACTCCTTTATGCCATATTTCTTCTTAAAAAAAGTTTTTGGTGTTCTAGTTTTCTTGCCTTGAGATGAGCCACAAGATCTCTTATTTTTCATATTCAAGCAAAGCCATGCAAAATGAATACAAATCCTGAAGCTGTATGTGAATACCACTGCTACAGAATGCCATTTGTTGGCAATTTGTGTGAAAATGTCCCAGCTGTGAGCTTGCTTGCTCAGGTGCTTCCAGCTGTGCTGTGCTGCTGTGGCATGAAGTGCAGTGCAAGCTGCAAGCTCTACAAATCTGTGTAAATACTTAACCCAAAGCTGCTCTGTGCCTTGGTGCTGTGTTTGCATGGCTGCCACCCAATGCAGACAGTGCAGAGCTGGTTTTCCACTTTCTACATTGGTTGTAGTCATACCTTTTATTACTGTGTGGACATATTACTGTAAGGCTTTGTAGTCAGTACAAGTCAAAACAGCGAACATCAATTATTATTCATTACATTTGTTGGTTTGGGTTTGCTTTTACTTGTGTTTTAGACATCTAATTCCATATAAAATAAGATGCTGTGGCAGGTTGTCTCTGTTTTACAAGGTTAAAGTTAAAAATAGTCATAATGAGATAACTCAAAGGAGATCCTTCAAACATGAAAAAGGAAGGAAAAAAAAGTGTTAAGATTCACTTATTCTCTGAAATTGTGGTGCCTTGATACCACTTTCCTACTATTCTCTCCTCACCAGTGGTGAAGGATCAGATCATCACTGTGGGAAAGGATGAACTATTTCTGTAACATACCTTTTATTTTCTACCTTTGATCACTTAACTTTTCTCAATATCTGTTATTAAAACAAAAATCTAGGAAAGATTGAGACGATTCAGTCACACTGTGCGTTCTGTGAAGCACTGATTTTCAAATGGCACTGATAAAATGACCAATTTCTGTTTTGTAAAAATCTTTGCTGTCTTTAGACCTGCTTAATACTGTTGTTTTTGATTTTTTTTGTTTTGTTTTCTTTTGTTTTCTTTTGTTTTGTTTTGTTGTTTTGTTTTGTTTTCCTTTGGCCTTCAGAATAGAGATTACTGAGAATGTAGGTAGAAGAAAAGACACCTTCTGTCTCTGTCCATTCTGCATTTTTCTTTAAGGAAGGAAACATGGCCATCTCAATTGTTATGCTTTTGTTTTTGTTATCTCTAATAAAATCCAGTAAGCAGGCTGTGCTTATTTATTTTCTGCAAAAGAAATAAGTTTTCTTGATTGATCCCTTTATTTGGCTGTGAGGTACAAAAGGAAGTATTTCAGTTAACATCTACCTAACCATCGTAATTTAGATCTGGAGTGTTCATTACATTTTGGAAATACATTATTCACCAGATCATCTTAAAATAACACTGCAGATGATGTGTTACCAAACCCACTTTTTTTTGTAAAATTTTCATGTTTCTTTTTCTCCATGTTTGCCATGTTCTCAGTAAACAACCTCACTGTGATGTTCCTTCCTATGCAATCTTTCCTGTTCATTTTCTAGTTCCTTGTAGATATTGTTAACTACATTCTGTGAACTTAGTATGGGATTCAGTGGGATCCTGTAAAAAATAAATGCTCTAGATGTGCTAAAGTTACCTGGTATTTCTGTAGCAGCACAAAGTAAGATGTAATGTGTATGAGGTGGCTTATGCTAATGATTTCTCATGCTCTTACTCTTTTTACTTTGTTTTTCCAGTCTCCCGTGGTGCTCTCTGGTGCCTTCTGTTATGGCTTACTAAAATTTAGGTCCTCTAGGTGCTATGTTACTGATGGTTCCCTAATATACTCTACTTTTTGTTTTATACATTTTTTATTACAAGTATTTCAGCTCTTGCTCCCTAACTTTCCATAATGCCTTTCTGTAAACTTTTTGTGTCCTCCACTATTTCAGTTTTGAGAAAAACAGTTGTTGTTTATCATTACATAATTGTTACGAGAATATGTTTTAATCCAGCACAGACTTTTCTCTTGACTAATTGAAAGCTGTTCCCCTGAAAAATATTCGGCAGTGAGAAGACTCCAGCTGCCTCTTTTCTAATTCTGAAATTGAGATTGTGTCTTTGCCCATGAATTACAAATCTCATTTTAGAACAAACTGTTTATGTTGGGTCAGAAGATGTTTATCAGGATTGTCTGTGTGTCTATTTTTCCACATAGTTAAAACAGAGACTGCATTGCCCCTACTAACTGGCCTCAGGAAAATCTTAGTAGGAAGAAAAAAGTCAAAATAATATTAACGCATGGCAACTCCATTTAGATGGTAAATAAATGTACTGATGGATTCGTCTTTGCACAGCCTTAGTCTGGCAGCAGAAGAAAGGGACAAATGGGGGAGAGAAACAGTACCTCACACATACCAGGCTCTGGAGGTAACTGGGTAGCTGGGCATGACAGTAAGAGGAAATTTCATATGAAGCTGCTCCCCATGCCAACCATTTATTTGGCCTTCCTCAATATGTTCCTCTGTGCTCATCAGTCTGAGAAAATTTAAAATCTAAATTCCTGGTTCAGAATTGTTGAGGACCACACCAGGTGCCAGCAGAAAGCATAAGCGTGGAGCAGAATACAGTCCAAGGCCAGTAATGTCCTCTTGGATACTCCTGAAGCCAACAGCTGAAGATGAGGTATTAGCAGCTCACTGGAGACTGAGGACACAATAGTCTCAATCCAAGGAAAAAAAAGGGAAGGGAAGTGACAAAGCTGAGGTTGAAAAAGCAGTATATCCTTCCTGCTAAAGGTTTATGGGAATAATTAAGACTTTTTTCAGAGCCAGGACCTGGTTTTGAAAACAGCCTTAATGAAGCTGCTTAATAACAAGAATTGAGGAGCTGTATTTAAATACAAATAGAAAGGATATGAAAATAGCTACTGAAGTTTCATAACTCATGTAGCTGGAATTCTGTCAAAGAGATTTCCCTGGCATGGCAATGGAGCTCTTATTAGCATGCCTACCCAGTCTCACCATCTGAATTCTGCTGAATTAATGTTGATGCACACCAGGTTAGTGACATGAGAGGGACACCTGCCCGAGGCTTCTCCAGAGCAACCTTTGCTATGTTCAGAGAGTATTACAGCCATGAGTGCTTGTCAGGTGGAGGATTTGGAGGAGGAGCCATTTTTTGAGACCACTGGAGTTTCTCTTGGTGTCTCTGGGGCTCTTTGATTCTTCTTATTCATCCAAGACAAGGAGAATGTGATGACAGATGTTCTCTCCCTGTTTTTTTTTTTTTCTCTTCTGCTCACTCTACTAGCCATTAGTCACTGCTGTTTGCCCTCTGTTCTTTGAGTTTCCATTTGATTATCTACATTGTTAATTCCCATATTTTGGTCTTGGGTCAGCTCCTTTTTTCTTTCTGTACTGATACCTTCCATGCCTGTGTTGAAAAATGGCATTGATTCTGCCATGAGACATTTTCTTTCTACAGACTTCGACCCATCCTCTTTGAAAAAAATAAAATGTTGGCTCATCATAAGTCCCCAGTGACCTTTTCTGGTCTCCCCAAATATCCTCCTGTCCTTTTGCACAATGATTATTCAGAATAAAACCCCTCCTCGTGCAATTTATTGATACATTTTTTCTTACAAAGTTCAGATGGAAAGACTATTTAGGATATAGTAGGTTATTTTCTTAAAGACTTTTTAGTCCTCCACATAATTCAACTTCACCAGTGCATTGCCATCACCCTCGGTTACTTTCTCCATCACAACAATTATGTCTTTCCTATTTGCTTCCTTTAAACTGACAGAAGGTTTTTCAAGTCTCAGAACTTCAAAATGAGACCAATACTTCCAATTCAATTCTGCCTGCTCTTTTAAAAATATCTCTGTAAGTGATTTCGTCCCAATGAACAAATGGAATTTCTTGTAAACAGTGGCACAGGGTCACAGTACATGCATGCCTTCATCATATGTGGTCTGATTTTTAAGCCACAGTGGATCGCACCAAAGCATCCTTAAAGAAACTTGGTTCAGTGTTTTCAGTCATTAATTTTGACAGCCTGCTCTAGATAGTTGGATTTTAAAAGTCAAATCTCTCAATTGTGTTTCTTTGACTACATTTAGCAGTCAGTTATCTTCTCTAAATAGAGAAGATTTTAGCAACCTTTTTGGCAGCCAAGGAAATGAGACTGGAGAGAGACTGAGGAACAGCGTGGAGCTGTCACTGGGAGGACCTGACTGGGTCCTCTGATCTGTGGCTACTCTTCAGGGGAGCTCTGCGTGTTGTTCTGAACATCTGCTTCAGTATTGATTTCTATTGAGTGTTTTTTCTCTAACCTGTTATTACTTCTCCATTAAGCATACTAACAAAGCTCCCAGTTATAATGTGAGAGCAAAGTTGAATCCTAAATTTAACAATTAAGTTATTAAATTCATTTTGATGTTGTTCAGGATATTGTCCTGAAAACTTCAGTTGAAAGATCTTTTTCCTCTCAAGGAAGATATATTTGCACCTCTTACTGTTATCTCCAGAGTAATTTAATTATCTATTTAATACTTACATGAGAAAAATGGCTCTTCAGACATTTGGTCATTCACATCTGTGAACACCAGTGAAATGGACTCGTGAATGTCAATCTGCTCTAATTATGTGCTGCTGGTAGTGAAACACATCATCATTTGGTTTGATGTAGCAAATTAGAAACCCAAAGTAGGTAAAAATGACAAAGATAGTTATGAACTACTTCATTCAGAGAGTCTCTTTCTCATCTTATTTTTCAGCTTTTACGGGAAAAAAAAATCGAAATTACTGCAACCAAAAAACAATAAAACCACAACAACCCTCACACCTCAGCAACTTAGAGACTGCAGAATTTGAAAATATTGAAAAGGACATACTTTGAATGTGTCTCAAATTTTCATGACTGAGAGAATGTAGATCCATTCTATATTAATTATCAGAAGTTGTTATATATATGTTCTTAATTATATTTGAATACCCACACATTTATATGTTAACAGTGCTAAACAGATTTCTAAGACCTAAGTGTTGTTCTGAGTGTTCAGAGAGCCAAATCCAATAGGTCATTAGAAAATATACTTGGACCATCATGTAAAACACTGACCAAGGAGAAGATGGAGAAAGTATCCTCTGTTTTAAATAAGGCGGAATTATTTGGAGAGATCACCTGCTGTGTTGGAAACTCTGGTTCCTTTGCCTCTTCATCCTCTGCACAGGTTTAAAACCACATGTCCCATAAATGTTCTAGTTACTGAGTTCTAGTGGTTCTCCTATGTGCTTTGCAAGGAGCCATGGTTCCTTCAGTCACTGTTTCCTCCTCCTGTGCTTTATAGGAAATGGTTAGGCACTTTGCTCTTGAAAAAATAAGGACTCCTCAGTAAAAGTAAGTGTTTTCTCATTTTAAGAAATTTATTATTTATTTATTTTCTTAATCCTGATTTATTTTAAGGATGAAAATATGAAAGAGGGCATGCTAAGTCAAAAGCTTCATGTTTGCTAATTTCACTGTCTCTGCACACACTGCTCTCTGTGGACCTTCTTCTGTTCAGTCCCCTTCTTGCAACATGGCTTCAGCTTTCACCAGACAAAGGATACCTGGGTCCCCAACAGCATAATGCTTAGTATAAGTTCAATTTCCTGTCTAAACTTCAGTCTTCATAATGGAGCAGCTAATGCTTATGACAATTCTTCTCTTTTTAGAAGGGACACCTATGAAAGTTCTTTTGAAAATGCCTGTTCCCTTCTAACCTCTTGAAGCAATTTTAAATATACTCTTTGTATGTCATATTTGACCATTTAAGAGAGACATATTGAAGGCTTTGCAATAGCATTTAGAAAGTCTTCAGGCTCACCAGCACTTGTATCTGGAAAACACATGGCAGTTTTTAGGTCCTGGGGTATAAACTGCCATGATACCCCATTGGTTTAGAATAGCCCCTGGCAGTATAGACTACAGCATTTGAGCTGAAGAACATTAGATCATTCTGTCAGACAAGAGTTTGGGCACTTGTAACCAAAC
Organism: Alethe castanea; assembly: GCA_024734035.1. Lineage (NCBI taxonomy): Eukaryota > Metazoa > Chordata > Aves > Passeriformes > Muscicapidae > Alethe > Alethe castanea. The sequence goes on from JANRGV010000001.1 coordinate 79,577,697, forward strand.
CCAACAGTGCTATTCACTAGTGGCAGACAACTAAAATGTGTTAAAATACTGCTAAAATAAAAATGTGTCAGAAATAAACACTGAAATGTGAATGAATATTTAAAGCACTGTAAATATGCATTCTGATAAATTTCTTCCTATGGGTCATTCAGGTACAGTTTTTAATTGCTTTTTGCAGAAAGTTCATGTTGACCTTAAGCCACATTTTCTGCTCCTTTAATGTGACCTTTTTTTACATTTTCTTTCTTAAAATTAGTGCCTGTAGTGTGCCTTCTTTTAATGCAATGTCATTCTTTTAATGTAGTTTATATGTACAGTCTTTAAGTAATTTAAATTGTTAGAGTTTTTCAGATGCTTTCCTAATTCAGCAGACAAAGAAATAGTATATTTTCTCAGTTTCTTCCAACTCCAGTTTCACTGAGATAATGAGGATAGAAAGCAGTGAGGTTTTCCTGGTGTGACCGTATGTTCATTAAATAACATTGCACTTCTAAGTTGTATTACCACTTTCAGTAGTACTGGATGAATGATTGTGATTGTGGGATCAAAGGCTTAAAGCTTTATGCATTTGGAAACAATGATTATGATTCTGTCCTAGAACGTCATAAAAATCTAAACATAAAATTCAGTGGCTAATGCATAAATGACTGCATGGATTTAATGTCAATTGGTCTTAAAGACATGCAGGGATTTTATTTATTTTTCTGTGCAAGAATCTGGGTAGAAGTCTAAGTGACATTGATCACAGTATTCAAGAGAAACATAATTTCCTATAGAGCGTTAAGGGAAAGTGACTTACTCTGTGCTCCATATCCAATGAAAATCGTTTATATGAGACACCAAAAGGCACAAAGAAGAATAAAACACCACTACCAAGACTTGCTTTGCTTAACTGAAGCAGGAAACTTTATTAAGATCCTTTGATTCTTTTTGAAGCAATAATATTTCTGCATAGAAGAAAATAGAAGTGAACAGTTACTTGCCCAAATCAAGAAACCTGAATTAAGAAAATTAACAGTTCAACCTAGCATATCAAAAATACTGGAACAAATAATATATGCTAAAGGAACAAGCAGCATAAACTAGAAACGGAGTAAATTATATGAGGTTACAGCCCTTGAGCCCTGCATGCTGACAAAACTGACTCACCTAATCACTGGTAACCCCAAGTGAGTTAGGTTTTGACTTAAAGTGTTTTATTAAGGAAGTAAACCTGAGTAAGATTTCAAATATTTGAGTTGTGATTACCCTACCCTACATGGGTTCATAGATCCCAACTATGTCAGTAAACAATTTGCCATTGTTTAGGCCATATTTATCATAGCTCCATAGAATTTCATGACAGAAGGAAACACCGGATCACACATATACCCAGGGTCCTATATACCCTATTACCCAGATCTGTGAGTCTGTGTTGCCTATGGCATAGATGCTTTTACATGCTTTTACAATCCACTCCCCTGGTCTCACCTTCTGCACAAGGATCAGGGATATATTTTGTGCAACAGTTTTGTCAGACTTACTGCAATCAAGTGCTGGAGCACTTGTTGCAGTGCAGTCCCCACGAGCCCATGCTGTAAAATGACCCCATGGTGCACCTCATTCTGTTTCATTACCTACTGTCTCTCTTGATCTGAATAATCCATGTCTGAGAAAATTTACACTGAGGAAATATACACTTGAATATATAGTTTTCCAAAGAGGACGCATTAGGCAAAAGCTGTGCCTAATTTCTATTTTCAATTTTTCCGATATCAGATTCTGAACACTAGTATACTTTTTTTCCTTTCCTTTTAGTGTCAGAGCTTCATTAGTATTCCCTAATTTTTCCACAACAAAGACAGTTGTACTGCATGCAAGTTGCCTTTCATTTCTCACCTGTGATGAAGTGACAGTTTGAATTATTTAAAACCCTTTTTTCCCAAACTACAGACTGATTTTGTGGCTCTTGATCATCTTCAATTCTCAAAGCTCTTTTAAAAACACAAATATTGACAGCGGTTGTGTAATCTGGATTAGTTTACTGCTAGTTTCACTAAAGTCACAGCCAGGTGTTAATTTCAGCTTGCTACTACCGATCACAGCTTTTCTCTATATCTGTCCTTTTGCCATAGCACTGCTGGGCCTTTTGTGCTCTCCCACGTGGGCTGGCTGATGTTTCTTGTTAGCCAGATGACTTAGTGTGACAATGCACCATGGCCTGTTCTGTGTAACTGTTTGCTCTGTGTGATGGACCCCTCCTCATTCTGTGTTCCCTTACATGAAAAGAGCAGCTTTCCCAGCCAGCACCAGAAGCCAGCTCTCATCCATTCAACACTCCCTACACTGTACTCATCTGATCAGGTCAGCTATGGGCAAAGGGACCTCCCTCGTGCTAGCAACCATGCCCTCACCTCCCTGCCCTGTACCACACAAACATACCTGTTGTCACTTGTCCTTTTGCTGGTTTTTGTTTCCCCTGAATTTATTACAGCAGTTCAGGTCCTCAGTAAAAATTTAGTAGTGTGAAGCAAGGTAATTTTGAGTCTTTTCCTGTCAATTCTCTTAAGGAAATAAAGTTCCCTACTATTCTATGAGATTTCTGTAAATCTCTGTCTCTTGTTAGGTATTTCTCAGTTAGCTCTTTCTTTTTATTCCTGATGAAGTGTGCATAAAATTATACTGTGTAGCACTGGCCATTTGATTAGTATGTCACAGGACACTAAATAAAATGCCTGGTAGAGTTCTGTGTTTATGAGCTCTCCACTCCCCAAACTATTATCTCCTAAAAGTACAAAATGAGACCTGGGAGGAACTATATTCCATTTAAAAAGACCATAAGTCTTATTTTTCAAGACTCAACAGTGTCCTCTCCTTTCTTGCTCTGGCATATTCATGTCATATTCAGTGGCCCATTGAAGTGTAACTCATTCTGGTTTTTTTGACCTTAACTAAGCAAAAGGCAAATTTATTCTTCCTCTGTATACTGTGGAATGATGGATGTGCCCTTTTGTATAAATATTTTCTGATAATTTCTTTTATTTTGGTGGGAAATGAATAGAAGTGATGCAGAGATAGGGGATGGGATAAGGAATGTAACCTCCTGCCAGGAAGCTTGAACTCCTTCTGTACATGATACTCGAGAATTGCTGCAGGTGGTTTGCTGTGGTTGAGCAGTGTAGCAAGTGCCATAATGTTTCAGAAATATCTTGTGCTAATTTCTGCTACTTGATGTGCAACGGGCAGCTTTTAGGAGAATCAGTGCAGAAACTGTTTTCAGGTGCATGAGAGGGCAGTGTTTTTCTCATCCTGCTGTGAAATATTACGATATAAAATCAATGTAGCTTGCCATTGAGCAGTCCCATAACAATTATTGGCTTCATAACATCTTCTGCTCTGCAGTGTCTGAGACATATGTCCCATTACAGGCAAGTGGCCATTTCTATATGCAGATAAGTATCTAATCAGAGCAAAAGGTACCCTCCTTGAAGCAGACAAGTAGCTTGTTCCCACAGAAAGTCTGGCAGGAAACAGCTTCACAATCTGCAGCTGTTGAGAGTATCAGCAGTAGAATGTTCAAATGACAAAAAGGCACATGGTGATTTTTACCTCACTAACATCCTCTGTAGCTCCTACTACATACCTTTTTTATCATGTGATCTATGCCACCTTTGGATAGTGCATGAAAAGCTGGATGAGTACATGGCTTACTTTTTGTCTATTTTTCTAGTCAGGAGAAGCTGAATAAATTTGAATGCAGTCAAGAATCTTTATAGAAAACCCCTTCTGTGAAGGACAATTCTGCACCAATACCTCTGTTAAAGATCTTTGTCAGCTAGCTCTTAATCAATAGTGTGTGCATAAAGTGGGATTTGGCATTTATTAAAACAGATTAAATTTGCATTTGAAGTAAGCGCAATTCACCAAGCTTCTTCTCATGCCACCTTTTCCCACTTGGATCATGGTGTTGTACTTTGTAGTGAAAGGAGATAAAACATTTCTTTTGAACACTGGTTTGGAAAGGGCCCCTGTGTTTGAGCTTCAGATTAATATCCAGCCTGTCCTGTTAAAAAGTATGGGAGTTGTAAAGCAGCTGTGGCAAGATCAGCATCAGGGAACAGTCACAACAGGACTGAGACAGAGATATGGCTCATTATCCCAGCACAGCAAAAAATCCCTTCTCCAGCCTTGCTGAGGCAGAAAGGGAAGTGATGATCCCTCTGGAATCTGACTGTTAGCACCTGTCTGGACTGTATGAGCTCCTTTAAAGAGAAGAACTTGCCTCAGAGGAACTTGCTCCTCAGGAATGAGATGATGATGATGAAATGCACCGAAACTCTTCGGAAAATTCTTTTTGTATAAGGTCTCATTTACACAACAGACAGAATCTGTGGCTGATCGAGGGTCAGCAATGTGCTGGCAAGGCATGCTGGATGCTGCCTGGCTGCATCTGCAGGCACAAGCAATCTCCCACCAGTGCTGCATCAGAATAGAGCCCTGAGACCTGTTACTGAAAGGTGACAACCAGATGCTGGCCATGATTTGGGCCTTTCAGTCTCCATCTAGTAGACACTGTTGTTGGCATAACCTGCTAGCCATGCTAGACACTTTTGTAAGCTTTATTAAGAAAGAAAATAATCTTTTTATTCATTTTTTAGGCCTTGTTTCACTGTGCATGAGCAGGTGAAAGGACAAAAATATTTATATGAAGGAATGTGTTTTCCCTTGGTAAAGAAAAGGCATGAAGCCTGCTCCACTGTCTGTGTAGGAATGAAATGTGCAATAAATTTACAGCAAAATGAACCAGTCCTATGATCTTGAATCAAAGAAGCATAACTCAATAGTTCAGTGTGAGTTGATTTTGTGATATTTATTGTGATATTTATCAATAAAACATGAACCTTGCTAATTTTGCAAACTTATGAAAAAGCCCTTTTCCAATACAAGACAATCATAGAGTATGAACTGAGGTTTGAAATTCCTCTGTTGTCTGTGCACATGGTTGCTATTGCTTGTTTTGGCAAGTGGAGGTGGTCCAAGAACAGGGATACATGCTCTGGATCATTGACTACATTTCAGAGAAGTTTGGCCATAACTAAATATTGTGCTCGACTCCCTTACTTACAGAAAAATAAGAAATGTTTTTCCTCTGGGAGCAACTCCCTCCACTCATTCAAATGTGGCTTTGTTAGAGATAATGGTCTTACGGCTTGGGCATGAAATTGGGTAGCACAAGAGTATCTACTACTCAGTCCTCATCCACAGGCAAATGGAAATGGTGGAGTGGGACAAAGAATGTGGAGCTTGTGCTCTGGTCACACAAGGCATTGGTTTTTAGTTGGAGGACTAGGCATTAGGAAGTTAAACATTATTTTAGGGTATCTCACAGTTTTTGTGATAATCACATCACCTCCCTTTTGCTAATGTGGTGTAATTCTGATGTAAATAGTTAAAATTGTCCAAGGCAACCTGTCCAGTTCTACATCATTTGTGCAACCTACACCACCAATAGAGGAGTGGCCAAAACTTTTGTAGGTGATGGTGATAAGAAGCTGAGAGAGAAGAACCTCTTCTACCATTATTTGGAAGAGGATGACTATCCACCAAGACTGGGCTTGGATTTGTGTCACAGGCTCAACTTTTCCTTTGTTAGGAATTATTGCTTTCTTAGACACTGATTCTTCTACCACAGAGCTTACGACGGTGTTTAATTGTCCTTTCTGTGTAATTCGAAATATAAATTTTGTAATGTATAATCACTAGAAAGTGCATTCTCTGTGCTGCTATGCTGCACCAGATCATTTGTGTGCTATGTTTACCTTCCAAAACTGCTAGTTGGCATGGTTTAGGAATAGTACTCCCCAATTCTGTGCCCTCACTGGGACTCTCCCAAATCAGGCACCTCTTACTCGGTCCCTGCCCCTTCCTCTCCTCCTTCCTGCTCAGGGGATGGAGTTCAGAGTTGGAAGCACAAAAGTAAAACTCATGGGTTGAGATAAGAGCAATTTACTGGAAACAGTAATGGGATAAGAAAACAAACAGTAAGAGCAACAATTTTAGCAATGAAAGGTATAAGACAAATATTTACACAGAAAGTAAAACAGTACGTGACCATTTTGCCCACCATGCTTTTTCCCCAGGCAAGTAACCTGAGAAAGTTCTGAATAAAATTAGAGTCTGACCATGTTCCCCTCCTGGCTACTGTAAAAAACTAACCCTGTCCTGGCTGAATCCAGGTCAGTAGTGAAATCTGAGCTCATCAGAAATATAATTTAATTCTCCATTATCTTATCTATGGAATGTTTTCTAGGACATATATGCCAGAAATCAGACTCTTTATAAACTTTCTATATAATTCTGAAAAAATTACAAGAAAATACCTTTGATCTATTTAATGAAGGCACTGCAGATTTTTCATTTGGAAGCACAAGCATTAATCATATTAAAATAAACCAACAAAGCAAAACCAAAAACCAACCTAAACCAAAGCCCAGCAATCTGTACAAAGTCATTATCAGAAGAAAAATTGGCTCAAGGAGCTGAGCAGTCAGTGCTGAGCTCAGTGATACAATAAAAGTATCTATTTAAACCTTCAGCACTCTGAACAGATGCTATTTACTTTACAGAAGGACCTTCTTCAACCTTTGTTTTTAGTCTCAGACTCTGGTTCTTCAATAAGAGCTCATCTGTTTAGAAACCACTCTAGCTATACTTCAGTGTATACGACACTGAAGCCTTCAAACAGTACTGTTATTTAGCCCAAATGTATGATCAGTAATTCTTTCAGCCCTTTATGCAGAGAGGTCATAAAAGAATTACAGCAGTTCCAGAACTCACACTTCCCCTAGATGTCTGCTCATCTGTCATTCATTCTGCAACCTGTCTTTTCCAAGCCAACAGGCATTAATTCCTTGTAAAATCTGCCAATTTTAATTCTGATTTTTATTATTTTAAAAATATTTCCCAGTGTATTTGGCATCACAGTGATTTCAAAAGTTGGATTCAAAGCATGAGGGACCCGTGCCTCTCCCAGACAGGCAAAGTTTCTGTCTACATTGTTTTAAGAAAAACCACTCAGCTGCTTCATTTGTCAGTCATTCTCTTCCAGGAGAGGAAAATACAGGCACTAATAACAAAATGAGATTGCTCTCTGAAAGCAAAAACTTGAAGATTTTTTATCTCTTCCTATGATCTTCCATGATCTGTCTCTTGCTGTCAGTAAGGATATAGTTCTAAAAGCAGGGAATTAGATGAGGTTGGATATTTGTTCTAAACTTGCACTGCTGACTAAGAAATTACAGAGGTATAAAAAATAAAAAAAAAAAAAAAAAAAGAGAAAATAGAAGAAAGAAAGGTCACATATGCTTATATTTACTGGTTGAGAACAGAGCTCAAAGTACCATTTTGGCAGCAACACCACTGTGGATTGTTCCCCAACCAGCTCAGCTTCTAAGGGTACTCTAGTCCCTACATTTAATATAACTTCCTTATTCCCAAATATAACAATTGCAACACTGAAGCAGGCTCTACATTATCATCATTCTAAAAATGACTATAGTAATTTATTGCTGGTGAAATTTATTTCCTCTTCAGTACTGTCCATAGTAAATATACTGTTGAGTTTATCAAAGTGTAGAAGGAAATTTTCTTCCCATTTATCTGCAGTGTACTGCTAATTAAAATGGCCTAATAATCCTGTGGCCTCAAGTTTCAAGTACTCTCAGATAAGATTTTAGGGACAGAGATGATGAACACCCAATAAGCAAAGACACCGATCTTGAATCATGAGGACATGCCCTGCAGCTTCTCCCAAGAACCCTTCATCTTTATCATCATGTCATGAGTACACTTTGTTCTGCTCCTACATTGCTCCCAATTGATCTCAAAGCTTTACAAGAGGTGCCATCCATAGCTGGTGCTACCCTGAAGACTGAAAAATCAATGATCAGAGAAAAAGAGCCATCAATTACCAACCCATTTAGGTCCTGGAGACAAGTTAGTGGTATTTTTTAGAGAAGACATCTTGAAGTAATTTTAAAATGACACCAGGTACTATCGTTCTCGATGCTAAGAAAACTAAACAGCTTTCTGTAATGACAGCTGTTCCCAGGGACAAATAACTCCAAAGGCCAGACTAAATTAAGTAAACTACCCCTCTATTTCAGTCCAACTGTGCCTAGCAAACTAACATTATGTAAATACTGCTTACTGACAGAACAAAGCATCTGCCTTCGTGAACAGATTTCAGTCTCAGGCTAAATAACACAAGGCTTCATTTTCTGAAGGGTATTTACATTTCCATGAGTAATACTGGAAGTTTAGCCCTCACAATTACTTATTTTTCCATGTAATTTGCCATAATGATTGTGATGATAAAGGGCTCTTCAAAAATTCTGAAGAGAACTCGGTGCAGTTTTTCTCCTTTGAAGGCAGAACTCTTTTAAGCAGCTTAATATATAGAATACGAAGTCCTAAGAAAAATACCTGCCCAAGTGGATCTCGGTCTTTGGTGGAGGCCTTTCAAATATCAGAGCCAGATAACTACAGAGTACCTACATGTTTGCAGTCAAAACCAACTGGTTATGCTTTAAGAAAATAGTTTTCCTTTTAAAAAGCTTCTATCATTTACAAATGCAACCTATTTGTGAGATAACCAAGATAGCGCAAAGTGATATGGGGAAGAAGAGTGACAGTTTTTTCTGAGTAGTGTCTTCAAATTTGATCTTTAACTTTTTTTTAGGTTTGAGATAATCTTTAGCCATGCCCTAGAATTCATCTCTTTTGGCTATCCTCATTAATTAACAGATTCTTTTTGTGGCTTTTGTAATCCTTTTCATGCATGTCTTTCATGAATACCATGTGAAAAAAAATAACCTTGCTTTATTGGATACCTGATTGGTAGGTAATGTATTTTGTAAATCAAGGGGAAAAGTCTACTTGTCACAATTAATTTCCCCAAAATAGAAAAACAAATATTTATTTCTGTCTTTATCTTGAGAAAAATGGACTGTCTCAGCCTCAAGATAGTTTCCTTCTTTCTCTTTCTATAATGCTAAGGACACTTTTTAGCTCCCTTCCAGATGCATGCTTCCATACTGTGAGCCCTTTCTTTCCTGTAAAATATCTATGATTCACACCAAAGTAAAAGTCAGACTCTTCCCGGTGCAAAGGATGTTTGCAGAAAGTGTTCATCAACTCCTTGTGCATATGGAGTTAATGCAGTTAAGTCTGTTCAATTACTTACTCAAAGCCACAGATTTCTGGGCAACACTTGAACTCCACTTTTGTTACAAACAGCTGAGTCGGATGAGAAACTGAAGCAAATTGTCACTCACTGGAGCTCAAACGGACTACAAATAGCAATTGCATACCTTCCAGAGGAGAGATTTCCAGTCCATCTGGACAGTCATCTGTAACCTCAAGATAAATCTGTCAGAGACAGATTTCAGACTGTTTCAGACTGCTACACCACATGTCAGCTTGCACTCATGCAATGCCTGAAGCCAGACCTCACCCTTCCTCCTCTGCAGAGCTGGCAGAGGTTGGTATATCAAGCTGTGGAATGTCAAACAGCTATATATGTCTCCTGTCCTGGCTTAAACTGACAATATTCATAAAGATGCATCTTTCTCACAAAACCTCTGTTGCTGTTTTGCATAAAGGGCTGCTCACTGGGACCATTAGATGATCCCTGCTACATGATCCCTGCTATGTCCCCAGGCGGAGACAATACATGAACATTGAAGGCAAGGAAATCAGTGCAAGACATTCCATCTTCTTTTAAATACTTCCATAGACCAGATGTTACCAGGAAATACATCACTAAGTCATTGTATGCACAAGTATGAAAGAGTCCATTAGGGTTTTTTTTTTCCCAAAACAATGGCTGGCAACTATTTATATTTTGTTTCCCTTTCAGGAAACAATCTCTTGTCAGTTTATGCTCTCTTTCATGATTTGTCCTTGGATCAATGTCTCAACCATGAGTCCAGTTAAAGACCTATTCACTATCAAAAATACATCAAGTGTTTAGTTTTGTTTCATTTTGTTTTGTTTTGTTTCTGATCTCAGAACACTTACAAATACAAGGAATAAGGCATTATGCATAGTTTCCTCTGATCCCTTATTAGAGTATGAGAAAAAGGAAGGAATTTGACCATGTTTATCCAAATAGCTTCTGAATGTCTGGGACAGTTGTACCTAATGAATTACTTGCAATTCATCCCAGCCTCTATTAAAAAAAGAGAGGAATATTTTCTATGTAGCTTGAGATGAAATAGGCATAACCCTGAGCCTTCATTACCTGAGAAAGCCTAATCAGTGCAATGTGAATCAGGCCATGGCACTGACTACTTAATCAGAAATTAGCTATCAGAAGAAACAGTCCCAAGGCTTTTACCTCCCTCCTTACGATTGGATTCTTTCTTAATACTCTATCAGTAAATTTTCTGGAGTTGTGTACTTATTTAAGTTATGAAACTTGCTGGAAAACCCATGCTTCCTAATGGCAGCTTATTTTTACTGTCTTTTTTTCCTAATTACTAGTACTCCTCTTTGAGATGCAGAATACCCAATATATGTTTACCTTTATAGCTAAAGGATATGTTTGCTTTGAGGAAATACTATCCTTAGAGAAATAGGTTTCAGGATTACATCACTATATGAAGTTATGTCACCATATGTAAGGGGATCTGCAAGTGTATAGAAGTAAGTATTACAGTCTGAGGAATAATAAAAAAAGCATAGGTAGTGGAAGTTATATGAGACTGGGAGCAGAAAAGCTGGATTTTATGGCAGAGATCAGGAGTAAGATACAGAGAGATGATGCAAAACCTGAACGTGCAATATATGCCCACTAGATCCAGGCTAGTGCAATTCCTCCAAAAGAAAGCTTATGGAGGGCATGGACAACTGGGAGTACTAGGATAAAAAACCCCCCAAAACTGTGCAAATAGAAATAGGCTTCTATTCAGTAGCACAGGCTTCTTTAATCACTCCTTATATGAGACACATCACACTCACAGATGTGATGGAATGAAAGTTGTGGAAGTATGCTTAGGCTCTTAAGTTTGGGAAACAGGAATGGAATGAAAAATGAGTTAAAATATTAATAAATTCAAGGGTTAAGGAAATATGGACCATCTGATACAAGGCAGGTCAGCTTAATTGCCTAGAAAACATGAGTGATTGGAAACTTAATTGGTAACTTATGTACCATCTCTGTTCAATATTAGAAGATGGTCTTTTCAGGAAAAAGAGAGAAACACACTTCACCAAAAAGGCCTTCACTTTTATTTGAAGATTGATGGTGTAAAACCTATGGAGGATATGCAGAACAGGAAACATCTGGTTCTGTCCTTCTGACACATTTTGTGAAGTCTGCCAACATCATTTATACATAATTATACTAGTTTTAGCAGGACTACTGCTCTGCAACTCTTATGAGAACAAATATATTGTAATGTTGGCAGACGTTTGTGCTTTTCTAAACTTTCTGAACTACAATGCTTGTACAAGATCCTATCTTAGGAATTTATTTTCTGGGTCACGTCATTCAATTTCTATGTGATACAATATAAGCACTAATTTTGTCATCATCATTTCTCTTAGGACACCCAAGCCCAGATCAGGCACTCACTACATAACAGAGCATATTGTCCATCCAAAATAAAGGGTAAAAACTGAAGACAAACCAGTGTTCCAGGAGATTAGGGGACAATGTCAATTAAATGTGCTTGTCTTTGACACAATAACGGATTAATAATTATCAGTTGTTTTTGGGGAGGATTATTAGGCACTGCAACAAAGATATGTGCATGAAAGGATGAGGGAAGTGAAAAGCCTAAAAATATGTATATTTATTGGGAGCTCCATATAGGCTTTCTGAACAAGCAAGCAGATAGGGCAAGAGGAGAACTAATTAAAGCTTGAACCTCATTCCTGGAAAATAAATGAAAAATTATTCATTTGAACAATTTTTGAATAATTTATAAATGAAAAATTAATTAATAGAATGAAAATAGCTGTCAATGTCTTTAAAAAAGACATTTTTATTTGTTCATTGTAATGGCTACTGTTGATCTTGCAAAGAGCTGCATGAGCAAATCAAACTGGTGGGTTTTGAAGACAATCATGGCAGCAGTGTATAAATAAATGTGCCCAAGACAAAAATGTCTTTTATGGGACCAAGATGTTATAGTAAGTAAGCTGTAAAATGACGGTGACCTTAATGAGAACTTTAACAGCATGAGTGGATGAAAAAGACCAAGTTTTAGAGATGGTTCTTCAGGCATAGCAAAGAGTCTAAATTAAACCTGGCACCCAAGCTAGGGGTGTTTGAAACTAGTAGGACAGGAGGAGTCCTTTCAGAATCTGGAGAAGAGGCAGGGAAGAGATGGCTTGAAGAAGAGAGACAGAACTCTGTTTTAGCTGTGCTGAACTTGAGATGACAGCCAACGGCATATCAGCAAGGCATGCCTTGATCTTACCCTGTGAAGGTAATATTTTGGGGGAGAGAAGTCTGGAACAAAGCAATATTTGAGATATTCAGGTAAAGATGATAATGGAGTTCGTAGGTGAGATGAAACCAGGAGGGAATCAGAAATAAAGGGGCAAGAACTATTGGAAGTGCAGAAAATGTGACCTATGAGGAAATGAGGAAGAAATAAAGATATTTTTTCTTTAAAAAGAAAAAAAAAGGAAAGGTTTTTTACTGTCTATATAAGCACTAAGGGTAAATGGAAAATGGAGAGAAATAAACTGCTCTCCATCAAAATTGGAAAAAGAACATGTCAGTTTAAGGTATAGGAGCACAAAAAACCTTTGCAATAATGTGGGTTTTAATCCATGAAGACTGTGATATCTCCTTAGTTGGATGCTTTTAGAACCAGGTACATATCTGCCAATAAAACCAGGTACCAAAGTTAGTTACGGCTGAATTTACCAAGGTAAGATGGTTCTAATAGTTTCTTACAGTTTCTTTTATGTTTGACAAAAGAGAAAGTCCATGAAAAGCCCAAGAATGGGAGACCTTTCCTGTATTCTCTGCCCTTTGAAATGTTCATAGGCATCAAGTATCATATATGTGTGGGTTTTGAAAGGCTAGGAGATACTTATGAACTTTTGTAGTCATTAACCAGTAAATATGATTTTTGCCATCAGTAGCAGAAGGTCACAGGCTTGGTAGGCACATGGCAGCCTGGGGGCTTGGGATGTGTTTGGCTCTGCCTCCCTGGGAGCTGGTTTTGGCTGTGGTAGAAATTGCCTGGTGGACACGTGCCTCATGCTTGCCTATGTTCGCTTCACTTTGGGAATGCCTGGGCTGGGGGTGTAGCCACTTAGATTTCTGTGTATATTTTCTGATTTTCATTATTATTATCATCAACATCATTGTTACTATTGTAAATTTTAGTAATATTTTCATTAGATTATTTAGATAACAGGCTCACTGTAAATGGCTAGTTGCATGTATGTGGTATATTGCCTCTTGCCTGTAAGCATAAGCTTTTCATATAAGAGTCTGATGCCTTCTTCTGATTCAGAATTGCTCAATTTATTCAACATATTATTGTTTTAACTTTGATCAGATACTTGATGGATAATATAGACAGTTTTAGTGCCATATTTCTAAGATAAGATATATTAATTCTTTGAACATTGAAGAACTGGGACCTGGATATGAGTGGGTATTTTCTGTGGCACCCTTATTTATTAATAAAAAACTTTGTAGCCTAAAATAGCAGTGTTAGAAGCCTGATACATCATGACTGATGGATAAATTGTTTGAGCCTTCACAGTATGAAAAGCCACAACTCTTCTACAGAGGCCACAATGAATTAAACTGATAAAAGGGAAGAACTTCTCTTAAAAACTCAGCTTTGTCCTCTGGCTACTTGTTAAACATAAAATTTGACTCCCAACCTGTACAGATTTTTTTCTTAAATCTCTGAATTATGGGGAAGAAAATGCAGAAGCTGTGAACCCACTGTGTCTACTGGAAACAATGACCCAGTCACACCTTCATACTCATTAATTGAATCCCTGAAAATAGGAAATACCAGAAGATAATCCAGTGCCTTGAGGGGATATTAGTCTTCTTTTTCTGTTTCTTTGGATCAATTTTCTTCTAATTTTTACAACTTTTTATGTTTCTCCTTTGGTTTGTAAAGATTTATGCAAAATTTTTTCAAAAGCCAGAGCGGTTTATTACACAAAAAATTCAATTAAGCTTTTCCACAAAAACCAGTTATTTCTTCATCCACTATTTTTTTCATCATGACATCTTCAATTAGTTTTCCTTATTTACCTCAGATACTACAGAGGAGACTTTAGAAATTTTAATTTTATATAAATTAACTTACTCAAATTATTTGTTTTGTTAAAAAGAAGAAAAAATGGGGAAGTGCCAACCTATTATCTATGAGGTAAGGGTGTCTGAAATTTAAATATTTTGCAGATATTGACCAAAAGCATTATATTGTGTGTTCCTTGCTCATTTTAAATTGTGGCCAGTTACAGCTGTAACCAGAAGCTGAAATGAGCTGCAAGCTGTGAGCTGGTCTGGCACTGTGCTTTCACACTTATTTGTTTTCACTGGTACAGTTCTGTCATTGTACTACTTGCAGCTCCCCAGTAACCTCAGCAGAGCTCTAGAAAGAACCAGATTCACTGACTGACCATTGTTGAAAAACACTTGAATGAATGCCAGTTGTACTTTTGTATTTCTTTGTCAAAACATCAAACTCAAAAAGATCTTGTCAGTATTCATCATCAGATCTTAAACTTATGGCTCAAAATGGTCACTTCAAACTGAATTGGCAATGGTCTCTTCCATTCTGATCCTGCTGATCAAAAAAATAATCCAAGTTGTAGAAAATTGCTTGGAAACCAAAATTCTCTGTATAAAAGTGGTAATCACAAGTCTTGTAGGTTTTTTCCCAACTCTACCAAAGATCAGTGGAATGCTATTTTAATTTGTAGGCACTGCATTTTGTTGCATTTTTCTCAAGTGCTTGTCATACTAATTTTAGCTTTTCTGTTTAATACAATCTGGTGAAAATTCATCTGTTATTCTTTATGTACTGCAAGAAATACTTAAGCACATGCAGATGATGTGGAGTTATTTTGGGTAGCAAAGATGGTGTGCAACTACAAATTCTGGAGAAAGACCTTAGAATGTGGAGTGAATGGATGATAAGAGAGGAGGTGAAATTCCATGTGTGCAACCATAATGGCACACAGAGAGAAGGAAGCAATCCTAACTTCACAAGAATGATGGATTCTGAACTTGCTGTTGTCACTCAGGAACAAGATATTGGAGTTGCAATAGCTACTTTTGTGAAAACATCAGCTCAGCCCTCAGTGGTGGTCAAAATAAATACTGAATGTTAGGAATTACTAGAACAGGATAGAGAGCAACCAAGATAACCTCCTATTGCTTCTATCTGAGTTTAGTACTATGCAAATCCATAGCATACTTAAGCCTAAAAGGCTGGTTACGCTTTTGATTCCTCTTGTTTCAGGGCATACAGAAAACTGAGATTCAGAGAAGTGTGTGTGGTCTGGAGAGGGTAAATAGGCAATGGCTAATCACTTTGCCTTATGATACAATGATGAGGGAAACTAGGTGGGAAGCTGTCCAAAATAAAAGGGAGTGCACCCTTGCAAAGCACTCCTCAGCTGTGGCATTCCTCAGCCTGGGAGGCTGCAGATGCATGAGTGATGGAAGAAATTTTGGAAACATAGATCTATGAAGGACTGTGTAAATGTACTGAGATCCTGCATTACTGGATGTCTGAAAGGCATTAATCACTGATGGACTGTTGTATGCTTGCCTTGCTTAACTCCTTAATCTCTTGCGGGTGACCATCAGAGACAGGTTAATTAAGTCAGATGAACCATTGCCCTATTCCATCTCTTACACCAAAGAATTTGAGTGCTTAGGGTTGATGGACTATCTGAATATTGTTTGGCAAAGGGTGGGTGGATTTCCAGCATAGTACTAAGGAAACATTTTATTATTCAGTTGATACAACGAAGAGCAACATAATTATGCCTTTTCCTTTTTCCCTTACTCTTCATTTTGTTTGGTTTTTTAAAAATATTTCTGCTTTTCCTCATCTTCTTGCTTTTAATCTCTGATTCTCTTTAAATTAGTTTTCCTTTGTACCAAACAATCCTCCAGCCCTAAAGAAGAACAGGGCTATAAAAAGTAAGCACCCACACTGGTGAATAAACTCTGTGAAGCATTTCCAGCTTTCCTTCTTTGTTCTTGGTTCTCTACTGTGGAGCTGAAATCAGAGTCTCTGTTCTCCCAGCTATCAGACAAAATCAGGAGATGCCTTAGGGTGAGATTTGAAGGGAGTTTTGTTTCTTGTTAAATGTTGTTCTTCTCTCATTACTATCTACTGAAGAATTTGCAGTTTGTTGTATGCTTGTTCATCAGTTGTTCAGAGATGAGGTAAAAAGTGATTCCAGAGCAACAGCACTGTCTGAGCTCCTGGTCCAGCATTGGTGGGATGTTGGTGGAGTCAGCCTTGTTGTGCTTTCACTATGTTTTCAGTGTTAAGATGCCAATAACAAACATTTGGAGGGATAAAAGTTTTTATGTTTTGATCCAGACAGTGATGAAAGCCTCTCATTTTTTTCCAAGATGAAGCTTTTCTAATCAGGTCACCTTGAACTGAACTAATATAAACCAGTGGGGCATTGATGAATTTTCTGAAAAGCTGTACTGCTTTCTTTTAAGTGGGTGGAATTGAAGTTGTCCCATGACAAGCTCCATTGAAAATCCAGTATTCCTTGTTATGCTTTTACTAATCTTTTTAGAAAGTGCTTTAAGTGACATATACATAGCACAACAATTCCCTCCATTCTCTATTCTAAAATAATCAAAGGGACTTTGGTAAAAGACAGGGAATGTGTTTGAAATGAGGCATGAGATGTTAATGTGGCCTCTACTCCTCTGCCTTGGCACTGGAATAGCAATTCATTGGCAAGTTAAAACATTCCCTTTTAGCTCCTGATAACCTAAACCAGTTTGAGCCCCCAAGCTATCAGTCTTTCTTCATCTACCCTTCCCTCCTTGAGGCCATTGCTGCTGGTTTTATAGCAAGCAGGGTCTGGTATCATCAAACCCAGCTGTACACATGCTGAGTGATTGCTGTGACATAACAAATTACATTTTCCACAGGCTTTAGTAAAATGCATTTTCATTTATAATGTTACCAGAAAAAAAAAAAACCCTCAAAACAATCAGCAAGACTTGTTCTTCAGCACTTCCAGTTACAAAGAAGGGAGTTATAAGAAAAAGAAGAAAATAAATACAAAGAAAGACGTATGTTTGTTAGGTAATTAATTTCTGAGAAACCAAATATACCCTAAAGGATATTTTAATCAGATATAGTTTGGCACTCCATTTCCAGGTCTTGGCAGTGTTAAGGTATTCTCTATATCTGGTTATAATAGCTGAACATCTTTGGCATTTTTTCCCATCAGATTTCTAGAGTATATCTGTAGCAGTCTCCATGCAAAATCACAGTGTGTAACTTTCTATCAAACAGAAGGACTGTCATTGATTTGTTTTGGTATAACATTAATGCCATTGGTAGATCCAGATGAAACCAGAGTCCTGTTGTGCTAACCACTGAGTAAATACACAGAGTTATAAACTCGTCTGTGGTTTCCTCAGGTATGGTATTTGTGGATGACAACACATTATCAGCAGTAGCCAGTATTGTTGTGCTCTTAAATAGATAAAAACCCCCAGTACTCTTGATGTTGAACAGTTAGGCAACATAGGATATATGTTAGTTATCTGCAATTTTGGATGAGTGATCTGAATTTGAGAACTGAAAGGAATGCTATAATTTGAAATGAAAAGACTCAATTTTGATTTTCTTTCATGATCCAAACTAACAAATCCAAGGAGTATTTTGGCACACTCTGAGTTCTTTCCTGCTGATTTTTCAGTTGTATTTGCTATGCAGAATATACATTTGAATTTTGTTTTGTGAGGTTCTTCATAGGGAGTTCCAAGTAGAATGTAATTGATTCAGGTTTAAAGGATACTTTTCATGCTGTGTCACTTTTAAGACTTGCAGTGTACTGCAAGATGCTAGTAAATACAGCAGGAACTTTGAGCTTTATTTATTTATACCATCTATTAGTTTTCTTTTAATTGCAAATCCCACTGGTGTGCAAGAAAATTGTAGGCATTTCATTTCCTTAAAAGGCTCTTGGTTGTATCAACCCAGAAATGCTACAACCCATACTTGCTCCCACTGAAGTCAGAAAAAACCCCCAAACTTTCCCAAGTATTTGTTTTTGAACAAAACTTCAAAATGCTTACAGGTGCTCTTATTGCATCTAGTGAAGAGCAATACTGTTTAATCAGCCAAGTGGGAGGCTTTGCCTGATAATCTGCTGTAAGGAATATCTGATTGCAGCTCCATGTCTGCTGACCCTGTGAACATCAAACATCAAATGTTGAGTAGGACTGTTTGGAAATTAATTTCCTCAAACATTGTGAAATAAAATTATAAAACAGCAGTATTCCATCCATTCACATTGCTTTTTATCACAGCAGCAGAGTGAAATCATTGATGACCGTACAGAATTTTTCCAGTTCATACAATTTTTCCCTCAACTAATAGAGCATCTCTCCAATTCCCTCCCTAAAACAAAAGAAGTAACAATGTGAATAGCCTAGAAAACTTTAGACAAAAGCTGAGGTCCTTTACTGAACTATCTGAACAAGTAAAAAGGCAATAAAATCGATTATACCATGTGTCTAGGGGAGCTGGTCTGTGCTTATTTTCTCCAAAGATGCCAGAGAATATGGTGGAAGCAGCAAGATCCTGAGGGATGGAGGAACATAGGTGACACCTCTTCCAGGGTGTGGAAAGCAGGAGAAGCTGAGGTTGTCACCATTCAGACATAGGAGACAGCCTAGGGAAAACAGTCTTCACTTATCTTTCCACAGAGCTTCTTGCCTCCATGTGCAGCTGCTGTGACATTGCATATGCTTTTGTCTCATGGAGAAATTACTATGTAAAACTCTCCCAGAAGCTGATGCTAATGAATATGTGTCAGATTGACTTTTTTTGGTTTGGTTTGGGTTTTTTCTGTTTGTTTTTTTCTGGGTTGTTACATGATTCATCATGCTATAACTAAAAACTGTTAATTATCTACCACGTTGAGTGACTGCTTGCTATTGTCCCATGCATGCACACTTTGGAATGAACATGTCTCTTCCTTTGTGCCTGTTACCCACTTTTACTCAAAATGAACACCTTTGGGGAGACTTTCTCTCAGAAAAGTCCTCAACTTTTGAGTTAGCTTTCATCTTCTGGTCCAAGTTGCTGTGTCTTTGGGACATAATACATAGCCTATTTTTGTGAAAAGTCAAGGATGGTGGCAGGCATGCAGCCGTTGGGTTGCAGTTGGATGAAAGTTATTTTTTTCTTGGGATAATTCAAGTACATCTCCATTTTTCAACTGAGTCCTATTATCAATGCCTTCATTTTAATAGCTCAAGGAAGTGATCATTACAATAAAGAAGACAGCATTACCCATGTAGCTCCTGTGTATTTCTTTACTCACTCTTGTGTTTTTAATTAGAATCTCTATCCCCCGCTGACAAACCCAATTGAAATCTGACATTTTTATGCAAACTATTTCATTAACAGTTTTGTCATGCTACAACTATTTTTAAAATTTTAGCCTTTGAATTCTCTGTAAACATATGGCTGATGGAAGAACAAACAGTGATCGGCCTTATTTTGTTTACGTAGCAGCATCAGTGCACACACCAACCCCCCTGCCAGCCCTCAGCTTCTATTCTGGATTGACAATGTCCACTAGAGACAAGAGGCATTTCAAGGTGTGTAGACATTAGCCCTTGGTCTCCTTTTGTTATATTCTGGTACTATTTAAAGCATGACAGTGGACTTACACGGCTAACGTTAGTTTCGGTCTCCTTCCTTTCAACTTGTGTCTTTGATGAACACCCAAGTCTAAATAAGTAAAACCAGTTAGTAATTGAATTAAAGCTTAGCCTAACTGCAAAAAATAGTGTTTTTTTTCTCTTCAATAGCATGTCTGCATATTCCTTCTCCTGCTTGAGTGTTCTGCAGTGAGGCTTATTTAAGAAACTTCAGGTTTCAAAAGTCAAATTCTGGCTTCCTAGAGCAGACTCAGGCTAGGTGCTCCCTCCTCTTACAGGTTTTCAGTGTGTCCAACCAAACAATTATTATGCAATATTTTTAACAAAGCAGTTTCTATTATGCAAAATATAAAGAAAAAATATTTTGAACATGATACTTCTGATTTAAATAATTTCAATAACTACAATGTTTTCAGGCTGTGGAAAGGAATAAGAGTGCGACATATTTAATAACTGAACTTATACTATGCAGAGTACTAATTTTTGCTGAGGGCAATAAGTCAAGCACTCAAATGTTAGGTAGTAAAACTGGGTGAATTGACCCTAGCTAGATATTGGGTATGCACCAAAGCCACTCTGTCATTCCCCTCCTCTAGTGGGCAGGGGAGAAAAGATATCATGAAGGGTTCATGGGCTGAGATAAGGACAGGGAGAGATCACTCACTCATTGCTATCACAGGTGAAACACAGGTGACACAGCTTTGGGAAATTAACTGGACTCATTATTTATTACTTATTACTTATTGTTGCCAAGCAAAGTAAGAGTGGGGTAACAAGAAGTAAAATAAACCCTAAAAATGCCTTCCACCCACCACTCCCTCCTTCCTGGGCTTAGCTTCATTCTCAATTTTATACCACAGCCCCAGCAGCACAGGAAGATGGGGAAAGGAGGTGACATACAGTCCATGACATGTTGTTGATCCTGCTACTTGCTCCTCAGGGAGAGGAGTCCTTCCCCTGCTCCAGCCTGGGGAGACAGTCCTCCATGGACTTGTCAAACATGAGTCCTTCCCACAGGCTGCAGCTCTTCACAAACTGCTCCAGTGTGAGTCCCTTCCATGCAATGCAGCCCTGCAGGAACAGGCTGCTCCAGTGTGACCTCGGTAGGGTCACAAGTCCTGTCAAAAAACCTGTTCCACTGCGGACCCACAGGTCCTGCCACGAGTCTGCTCCAGCAGGGGCTTCCCATGGGGTCACAGCCTCCTTTGGACATCCCCCTGCTCTGGGATGGGGCCCTCCAGAGCCTGCAGGTGGATCTCTGCTCCCCTGGGAACCTCTGTGTGCTGAGGTGGATCTCTGCTCTCCTGTAGATGTCCACTGGCTGAAGGGCAACCTGAACTCCAGCCGTCCCTCTTCTGTCTCACCCACCTTGCTGTCTGCCGGGCTGCTGCTCTCATGTATTCTCACTCCTCTCTTCTCTGGCCAAAATTACTTCTTTGCAATAACTTTTTTTCTTTCTTAAACATTACATCCCAGAGATGCTACCCCCCTCACTGCTGGGCCTGGTCAGAGTGTGTGTATCTCAGAGCCAGCTGGCATTGGCTCTGTTGGACATGAAGGAACCTTCTAGTGGCTTCTTAGAGAAGCCACACCTGTAGCCCCTCCACTACCAGAATCTTGCCATAAAATCCAATACAACTGAATTTAATATCACCAAGTGGTCCTATTTTCATCTTTCTGCAGTGCTACTACTTCCAATTTTTGTTCATTCTGGAATATAACCTTGCTTATATCCTGAGCTGACAATGTCACAATGCAGGCTGATTTATATATATAAGAATGAAAAAAACAACTTATAGTAGAAAATAGCTGTGCACTTTTAAATGGTCAGCCTGCAATAAATGGATGTGCATTACTTTTCCAGCAAAGCTCACAACTGTTTGGGAAATGGAAGATCTCTTTAGTTTGGGGATCACTATGG
Source organism: Alethe castanea (assembly GCA_024734035.1). Classification (NCBI taxonomy): domain Eukaryota; kingdom Metazoa; phylum Chordata; class Aves; order Passeriformes; family Muscicapidae; genus Alethe; species Alethe castanea. The sequence continues at coordinate 79,599,542 of JANRGV010000001.1, forward strand.
AACCAAGATCAAAATTAAGGCTTAAAGTTTGACAGCAGAGAGTTCAGCACAACACAGTTTCTTAACAGATTTTTGGTAGTGCTTACAGGCAACATTTGAAACACATTAAAAAACTGACACTTGCTAAATTCTCAAATGATGCCAAGATGCACAAAAATTTCGTAGAACAGAGGGCTGGGCTTCCTTCCAAGTTGAGAAAGACATAGGTACCTCCTTATACTCTCATTGCTCTAGTCTGGCCTGAGCTAAACTAGCAACAAAATAGAAGACTAGCCTGTGAGGAGGGTGCTTTAGTGTCTGAGTAAGATCATCAAAGTAACTAAATACAGTAGGGTTTGTAGAGTGTGTGTGTATGTGTGTGCTGGTTACTTGTTTTTATTTCTCAGTAACAAACACTCACTAGTTTTTAATTTATTTTCTCTTTTGTCTTTGCCTACTACTGCTTCTATAGCCACTTTCAAGTTGTTAAACATTTTGCTCTGTAACAATTCCAGATTACAAAGACTGGGTCTAAACAACACCATCTAGGTCTTTCCTAACAGGCAACTGAATACAGTGTAGGAGCAACTGAGGAAAATATCACTTGAACTGGACTTGTAACTTTCATTGCTGTTATCAAATGATCTGACAGGAAGTGCATGGCTAGAAAAATGCTTACAATATGTCACAGAGCTGGTTAAGATGCTGATTCTTCCTTCCTACAAAACCCTTCTTGACGAGTACATCTACCTTATTGTGTTCCCTGTCAGTCTAAGAGAGTGAACAGGCAGAGAGCAAGTGAGATCTTGGTCATGTAAATAAGCTGTCTGTGCCTAACTAAAGGGGTAAATGAACTCTCACTAAAGACAATCAAACTCTTTATTAGAAAACCCATTACTGATTAGTCTTTTTTTTTTTTTATTAATGTCCATTTAATTTACATGCATTTTTTAGTGGATTTAAGATACGCTCAAAGAAAAACAATAAGGTTCATACAGACGTTTGCACTAATTTAGGTAAATCATTTTTAAAAAGTAACTTAGATGTTGGCCTACTTTGAGAATTTACTATTAAATTAAATTAAATGTCACAGACAATTCCACCCACTTGGTAAGCTTGTTATAGGGCTCTTAGTGCTAGATCAGTGCCACAGCCATGTTGTCTGAGTTATGAGGACTTCACAGTTGGTTAAAGTTCCTTTTAGAAATTGCGAAGGTCTAATTCCATGAAAGCAGGAGTCATGCCAAATATCCTTATCCACTCATCCCCAAAAAGGCCAGCACAAATCTGAAGTCTAGATGAGCTCTATATCCTGTGTTTTAGACCTTGGCAGTGATTATATTTATATTTATTTATATTTATATTATTTATATTTATATTATTTATATTTATATTATTTATATTTATATTATTTATA
>JANRGV010000001.1:79606485-79627394 GCA_024734035.1 Alethe castanea
GGCGCGGAGCGCCGGCAGGGGGAGCCGGCAGCGAGGCGGAGCGCCGCTGCCGCCGGGCTCCGGTGCCGGTAGCGCTGCCGGCGCTCCGAGCCCGTCTCGGGCATTGCCCGGCCCCACCCCCGAAAGTCCACCGAGCCTTTCAGAACGGGCCGCCCTTCTCCCCGAAGACGGTGCTGTTTGCTCCGGGCCAGAAAGAGCAGGCGGACAGGGAGCCGCATCTCCAGAGGGGCTGGAACCGGACCGCGGGTGCTCCGCGCAGCGGGACCCCCGCGCAGCTCTCGCCCTCGGGTCGCGCCTGCGGGAGCGCGGTCTCTTCCAGGAGAGTGAGGTGCGTTGCTGTCGCTGAGCCCCGGCTGGCTGGCTCCGGAACGATTCGGAGGGTTTTGGCACACTTCAGCAAGTGAAGTTTGCTCAGGCTCATCTTCTGGTGAGAGTCGAAGTGGCGTGAAAGGCACCGGCAGTTGTCTAAGAAACGTGGGTTTTCAGTGGGATGTTCGCGTACTATGATTTGAAAGCCCGATATGCTTTTATTCTCGCTGTTTTATTTTGGACTGTCTTTGGTCTGCGGTGTGACTGTATTTCGGCACTTTCTGAATTGGCGAGTTAGAGTTTAGCATTCCGTAACGATGCAAATGGAAACACCTCAGTCAGTTGTATACGTCTGTCGTTCTGTGAGGATTGCTTACCAGATAAATGAAAACTATTAGGGCTTGTTGTATCATTCCAGATGCTGAACGTGCATTGTAGATTGACACAACGATAATCTGCCCGGGATTATTCCTGGGGGGCGGCTGGCATGGGGGGGGAGCTGTCATTGCATCTGCTCCTGCTGACCGGGCTATTGGCAGGAGAGGTCTGTGTATGCAGGCACACACAGCCTCTTGAAGAAGGTTAGAATTTGCAAGATTATAGTTGTGAAAAACATCCTAAAACTAAAATACGTTGTTAAAGTTATAGCATGTTCCGGGAGCCCTAAGGTGGTGCGTCTGAAGGTCTTACTTTCTGAAAGCTGACTAACCACTCTTGGTTTGAATTTTGATGTAAAACCCTGATGTGATGCTAGCCCAGCTAGAGTGATGTAAAGTAGATTTCTTTTTTCATAGCGGAAATTACTCTCAAATCTTATTTCTAGGAGTTTGAGTATTTCCTTGTTGTTATACAAGGCTGAGTCAGTTCAGTAAAGTTTGACCTAAAATTGTTGAACTTGCTGATGTCATATATTTAACACATAGTCAATCAAAAGTGTATTGCTGCCTTGAAAGGCTGGGGTATGGCCTTGGGTACTTAGCTTAGTATAGTGAAAGATGATGGTAGATTTCTGGATTTTGTGCAGTGTCCCCACCTTCCTCTCCAGCAGCTACCAATAATATAACTTTATTACATTTACTAATGAATTAATCTCATTTTCTCATTTTAATGCTGAACAGCTGTGAGAAGTCCTGCTGAGAGCTAAGGTTTTGCTCTGGAGTGTGGCAGTTTTCTGTTTGAGAGGTTGTTTTGAACTAAGTAATATAAACACTGGCTTCTGAGTTGTACTACTTATTCCTTGGGATGTTGTAACAGATTTGTTTTGGTTGACAAAGCTGAAGGGATTAATATCTGAAGTGTCTCATTTCTTTTAATCTTTAACTAGTGCTGTTTTCATAAAGTACTTATAGGTAGTAGGAGTGTCTGTGCACTTTGTAATGATCCATAAACATGGTTGTAGCAGGTTTGTTGTACTCATTTCCTGCTGGGCAGAGATGCAGAGGGTGGTAACTGCTTATTGCTGCTGTTTTCAGAAGAAAGAGCTGTGTGGTCGTTTGTTTTTCACTTTCTTTCCCCGAGCTACTTAGGGAAACCACGTGGATTCTGACTTCTGTTGATATAGTCTTGTACAAATACAGGATTTTCGATGAATGAAGTTCATTACTTTTCAGGGAGTAACTGTAGACTACAATCTGTGAACTGCAGAAAAACAGCATAATTCTCCTGCAAATTCTGGCTTTTGTGTTAGAGGTTGCATGCAGTAATTCAGCCAAGGGAGCAGCTGAGCTCCTGAGGTGAGCAGGAGCAGAGAGACCCGTTTCTGCCCTCTGGTCTGCAACAGCTTTATCAGCAGTGTTGGCTGGGTCTGATTTCTGTGCTGTGGGACACGTAAGTGGATTGCTGATACTCCTATCAGTTGATAGTAGGTGTGTACTACCAGTACTATCTGTTGATAGTGGGAGGAGGGTGTGTGAAATCTGATACTGTGCTACTTCATGTAAAGCAGTATCTTGTAATTGGTTAGTATGTTGTGATGACGGACTTCTGAATAGCAGTGAAATACGATTTAGCTTTAGATTTAACATCTGGTTTATAAAATTTTGATATGCTCTTGATGTTTGGTAATGTGTGTTCTGAAGTTACTATGGCTCCTGTGATGAATTGCTATTGCTATGGCCATAATTATAGGAAGAAGCACTGAGGAGCTTCTCCTTTTCTGTAACATCGTTTTATGGAAATGTTTAATGGGCATTCTTGTCAATGCAGGGTTCTCCAAATTATTGTTAATCAGTCTGTTTCTCTTTATTATCATCCTTTTATCCTCTCTGGCATGTGTATGCATTCTGATTTGGAAACTGTTAAGTTGCAGCCTATGTATTTGTTCTCTCCTAATGCATTTTGCAAAGCTGTATCTGCTTCAAAAGAGCGAGTTCTTGGGGTTTTTTGTTTTGTTATTTTGTTCTGTTTTTGTCAAACGCTATAAACATTTTTCAAACTGACCCTTCTGAGGTATGTTTGCCAACTCTTGGCGGTAGGCTGGATTTAATTTCCAGGCTGCAGCATTGCAGCTGTGACCCGTGAAAGGCAGGTGGCACTCTGCTATCTGCAGTTCTTACAGACACCTGGGGAATGCCACAGCCCGAGCTGTGCACTTCAGGTAGGGTTTGCTGTTAAATCTCTTGTTGCTGAAACGGCAGATTGTTTCCAAAAAAAGAGGAAAGGTTGGAGCTTTTATTTTAGTTTTCTTTATAAATATGTTCTATGATTTATTTAAGAAATTTTCCAGTTTACATGTAACTATAGCACATTTGCTTAACATTTGTCAGGAAGGTAGCAAATGTAAACCAAGTTAATGATCCCCAACCTGCAGTTTAATTAGTGTCCTCTTGATTTTTTTTGCTAGAATATATATTGCAAAGTATGAAGCATGCCAATCTTTCGTCACTTAGTGGATTTATTCATGTATCTATTCTCAAATTTGTGTTTTCCCTGGGGAACTTTGATGCAATCCAGTTGTCTGCTGTGCAGTATCAACTCTTTATCTTCATACATAAATATATTAATTAAATTAATCTCTGTTTGGGGAGATTGATTTTGGAAGAAATTTCCTACTGTCTCAGTATATATTAGAAAATCAGGCAGCCCACAAAAAGCTGATGTTTGTCAGTGGTACTAGAAGAGAACTGGAGTTGATACATAGTCTGCACTGAGGCCTTTGCAGTGGAACTCTTGAGTCTAGCTCAACTGTTGAAACTTATCTTTTCAAATATTTTCTTTTCTTTGCCAACAGTTTGAATGACTTGTTCAGAAAGTTTAAATGTTGTGTAGCATGTTAGCTGTGCTACTGTTTCCAGACTTATCTCCAATTAGCTTATCTGTGATATGAAATTTCTTGCACGATAGCCAGATAATACAGCTTTTCATTCATTTTCCATTTTTTCTTTTTAAAATCAGGATATATCTCTGACTTCCAGTATACCTTAGATCTTAATTTCTGACAAAAATCTCTTCATGGTTACCAACCTCAGTAATGGAGATTAGTTTCATTTAGGGGATGTTGATTGAGCAGCTCTGAATCTTTGCTATATAATATTCTGATTTTTTAATCCCTTGCTAGATGAATAGCAACATGCATTCATTTTGCAGTATTTATTTGGTTTAGGAGAAGCTCAGAAATTATAACTTTGAAAATACTGAAATGCAGCCTTTTTTCTCTTTCTGTAATACTGGGATACATTCTTAGGCATTACTAAATACGTGTGATGAACAAATTAGACGATGTGTTATGGCTGCAGGATTGGTTTGTAATATGAATTGGGTAGACTGAAGAAATGGGCTGTAATGTGAATTGTATTGATTTTCTCACTTCTTTTCCCCATCTCCCTCCAAATTTCAAAATTGAGCTGCTGTCTTTGGTGCTGTTGTCCTCTGAATTGCAAGTCTAGTTGGAAACCCAGAATGCTGTTGAAATGTGCTTTCTTGTTAGACTTAGGTTTAACTGGGAATCAAGAATGCTTAATATAAAGTTAACTAAAAGGCCTCTGTAGCTAGGGAGAGAATATTTTAATAATCTTGGGTCCTGTTGTTCTGACCCACAGCAATCTTATTGCTGAATCAGTAATTTCTGTTACTGGTGAACTCTACAGACTAAGGCATGAGAATAAGTAGTTGTTTGTAGTTTTAAAAGTTATTAGGCAGTGTTTTCTTCAGAATACAGTCTCTTGAGAAATTCCTGTTGCCTTTTTCTTTCACTGTTTGTACATGTTTTTTCACCATCTGTGTCATTTCAGCGACCTGCTTTCACTGGAAGCCCACTAACATTTGCATTGGCAAACTCCCCTAGTTATGAAGGGCACCCTGGGAGCATGGCTGAGATGACCTTGTTGTGGGAGAAAATGTATGGGATGAAACCATTTCTGTTGACCTTGTGCGATAGTGAAATCGCCAAGTACTCGAGGGAAAACTCCTGGCCTTGCCAATTATAGGAAGATAGATTGCGTGTATTGCTTTGTGTCTCTCAATGTCTGGCAGAGTTTTAGGGTTTCTTTACTAAGTCATAGTCAAGGGTGAAGACTGAAAAGAAATTATCAACAGTCATTGGGTTGTTATGTTACTTAACAAGAGTTCAGTTGCTGATGATCTCTTCTATTGATGGTCTCGCTTGCTTTCTTATTCTGAACTTGCAACAGGGATATATGGTTGTTTTTTTTAGTTTTTGTCATATAAACTCTGTGTGCCTGTAGTCCAAATTTTAGCTGCTTCTCATGCTCCAGTGCATGCTTTTCCTTGTTGCTTTTTAAACCTAAGTAATGATATTGAAATATCCAGGAGACAGTATGTACGCAAAATTGTTACTAGTGTCAGATGTTATATTACCTAATGCTGAAAAATGGGACTCCTAGCTTAGCCAAAAGGTGGGATTTCAGCTTTGGATAGTTTTCTGATAGTGCTCTTCAAGGTGTATTAGCCTGGGGTAGGCCAAGAGCCTGATGACTTCTATGATCCTCATCAGTAGGTGTGATGCTGAAGTTGCTAAAGATGATGGTGGTACTGATGTTGTTGTCTGTTGTGCTCATTTTCTGACCCTGTAAATCCAAGTCCTGGCTCTCACTTGAAAAAATACTTCAGAAAAGCCCAACCAACCAAAGAACCCCCTTAATTCCTGTCCACTATTAACAACTTCTGTTTGTGGCCTGAACACTGTGTATGCTGTGATTCCTGAAAGCACGTAGATAGATGGAGGATGCTGTGCCATCAGAGTCAGAGAGTGCTGTTGTGTTTTATTGTCCTCCTTAGAAATTCTGGGACTGTGTCAATCCATTGCCTACTGGGTCCTTTTAGTTGTGCCAGCTATTCACTTGGAATCACAGTGTAAACAGTGTTAGGGGACTGATCATCTTAAAATTTTGCCTTTGTACCGGTGGCCACCAATCCCAGTAAGGCCCCACAGGCACTGGTCTCAGTGTGACTGCAGGTGTGCAATGACTATTATCAGGAGGGGAGAGGAGGACTGTGTGTGCAGAATAAAATTCTGCTTGGTCCCTCAAATAACAATGGAATGTCTAGGATTTTGCCTTGGTGTTTAAGAGTGTATCCAGACAGCTTTTCTTTGTGTCAGCTTTGTAGCAGGCAGCAAGCTCTCTTGTGGAGGCAGCAGGTGGACTGAGGCACAGCTGTATGCCTGTCTTCACCAGCCTAAACTCGCCTCCTGAGGAGTGAGGTACCTGAGGGGCAACGCCTCATTGCTCTGCCCTTGAGTGTGTCACAAGTGGGGAAATTCAGGGTAATAACCTGTTAAATACTGAAGTTCAGTCTCCCGCAGCTTGTCTGCCAGAGCTTACTCTACTGAAAAATGATAATGGATTCTGATGCATGCCGTTGGAATTGATAGTAGAAAGCCACAAAACCCTTCTACATTTATGTGCCAGAAGCACGAGCTCACATGTACAGTTCTCGAGATACACAGGAGGTGAAGTTGGTGTTTGTGGGAAGAAAAGCTTCTTTCAATGTGTATGGGTAGAAGTCTGAAAATGCTGCTACTCTGGGCTCTGGAGACTTGTCTAACTGATGTAATTCTGTTGTAAGTCTTGGTCAGAGTTTACAGACTTTCTTAATTGTCCGAGAAGGTTGCTGGATTTTCCAGTTTAAATTCTATTGCTTTCCTAAGTGCATAGTGTCAGACTCTACCTAAGCATTAGTTAAATCTTTAATATGGAAGGCAATTCAGTGAAGTGTGGGTAACATTCTTTAATGGTAGTTACAAAAAAAAAAAATAAAGTGTAACTGTCAACAACAGCAAAACCAGATCTGGACTCTAGAGCTGGATTGCTGTACTTTTTGCCAGTGTTATCTATTGTTTTAAATTAAATTAATAGTCCAGGTGGAGGAGCTTGATTTTTTTTCCTCTGGTATTCTTTCTTTAAGCGAGTTTGCAAGTAGCTTTGATTAGAAAATTCCATTTTTGCTCACTTATCTATAACTGTCAGGGGAGATTGTTTTGCAAATTTATTTAATCTGAAGGCCAACGAGATCAGTATCGAATTTTGAAGAAAAATAATCTTGAACTAGAGGCAAACACTTGATTCTCATATTCAACTTGAGTCTTTATATTTTTCTCTCAAACCCATAATCATAAAGTGCTCTTAAAATAACTTGAGCAAACATGTTATTTTTCTTAGAGTACCCCTATGAACTCATTGCTGGCAATGGCTGTCTGCCTCTTGGGAAAGGGACATATTGGTCTTTTTATAGTATGACTGTTGACAAAGCTTGTCCTTCAGCTTCACTTGTAGACCTGCTGTGTTGTAATTTTTTCTTTTTACTAGAAAGCTAAAAAAAGAACTAGTTTGCTGTGGAGGCATATCACTAATGTTTTATTAAGAGGAAATATAAGACTTGTTTAACTGGAAATATAGGGAGCTCTATTTATTTGTGAGGAACAATTCATGTACTTAACTTACCTTTCTGATTTACTGTGAATTCTGTATAAACCAGACTTGACGCATAATTGCATGTGTTTATTTGTTTTTGGGATTTAGCATTTCCCTTTAAAAAGTAATTTAAACAAGAGGTTTGGAGTTTTTTCCCTGCTACTCCCATCAACCTTGATATTTTTTATAAGCCCTAAATTTCTAATAATGCCAACACTGAAAATTTTGAAAATGGCATTCAAAATAAGTGGAGCAGTTGACACCAGGCCTTTTCCCAGCTCTGTGCGCACACTGACACCTTCAAAGGTCTATCTGTAGATATGGGTCTTGTCTAGAGAACCTGATTACAGATGAAACTTGAGGATCTAGAGGTTTCTGGTTTTAACCAGTAGCTTTAGTTTGTTTCTTGCCAAGTTGGGTGCTTGTCTTCTCTTGCCCCTTTCTACATTGTGAAAAGTGTTGCTTTATGGCATTTGAGTACCTTGTCTCTCCTTTGAGTATTTGGGAACTAAAACATTGCAAGCCTTATAAGAAATTTTGCACATATTAAATGTTCTTGCTTCCATGTAAAAACTTACTTTCTACAAATCAATCTTCAATCTTCATTTGAAGGATAGCGTTTCTGTGTTTGTATTAATATCTATCGATAGTTGATAATTGGAATGACCAGTCTTCGAAACCTGTCTGCTCCTGAATAACATTCATGTTGTCTTTTAGGTACTTTAATGCCACTTTCCATCGCAAAACATTATGAAGAGAAAAAACCACAACATTTGGCTTCATAATAGCATCTGGTTTTATTTCCGTAATTGTATTACTTGTCCTAAAAACATTAGGGTTGTATGAAATGGAGTGCTCATAGGAGCCTTACTTTTGTGACTGAGTGGTAAGGATTTGAGTAAACAAGACTTAGTATTATATTGTTCAGGTTTATGTGTCATATTGTGACTGAAAGGAGTTTGGAATTGCTCTGTCATGCAACTGACTAGGGAGAAAGTGATGAGCAGAAAATAATCTCTTCAGCCTTAGCAATGGCAACTGCTATATAAATTAGTAGTTTCTTCTGAAATATTTCATTTGGCTTCTTTTTGCAACAGTAGTTCCCAAGATTCACCATTTAAACAGCATTTGGGCTTACAACTGTAGTCTTTATGTTGCATCATGTGGAATATGTAAAAATTTTCTTAAGAAAGAATGTTCATTGATGTTTCATCTTTGTATACTTTTAAGCCTAGTCAACAAGAAGAGAGATTTAATCCATGAAGCAGAGAGCAGCTAACAAGCAGGCTCTAAGTGATATCTAGGTGTTAGAAGAACAAATTACTTGTTAGTAGAATTGCCTTGTTAAGGTGTAGGGCTTGACATGCTTCAAGGATCTCAGACCTAGGGGGAAGTTAACAGAACTTGGGAAGAAGGATGTTCACTATTGATAGTAAACACACAGAATGCAGAATTTAAGGGACATGACGACATCTGGAAGAACTCCCAAGACAATGAAGAACTTAAGGAAGCCAACTCAGCAATTGTGCTGAAATCATCCCCGTCTGGGTAAAAGGTAATTCTGGCAGGGGCAGATTGCATCCACCAACTCATGAACCACTGACCCAAGAAACCCAGCGACTCAAAAGAAGAGGAACACTGAGTATGGGACTAATTAGCATGGGAAGCAAGATAATAATTTACCAACAGAAGATAGAATACTAATTAGTAAGAGAACTATGTAACTTGTAGCCAATGAGCACTAATTCCTTTCTTTGCTAAAATGTATAAGCAGTAAAGAGCTTTGATAGTTGGCGTGCTTGATTTACGTAGTATCACTGAGCACCCAGGCTTGTGCAACTCTGAAATAAATTGGCAATATCTCTCGAGTGTGTAATTATTGACTTGTTGCACACTGGGTAATGAATTGAATTTTTCTGGGCAACATTTGCATGTTGGTCCCAGGAACTCATCAACAGAGAAAGCTGTTGCATCCATTTTCCGTTATCCAGTTTTTCTGGGGGGTATACCTAGCTGTTCAAAAAATGAATGGAAATATAGCATCCTTGCCCCAAGGCATCTATGGATGGAATTGGTTTTGTCTGGTAAGATCACTCCCAGTGCATTCCACTGTAGCTCAGCATGGGAAGTGAAGGATGCAAGTCAACATGGAGAATCATTGAAATGTTAAGATATTTCTCATACTTTTAGCAGTAATATTTTCATACTTGCAGTCCTATATAAAAAATTTTGTAGACTCTGTAGTTTGTATTTAAATATAATCTCTGAACTGTTTTCTTTAAACCTTCATTACTCAAAGTTCTACTTCAGTAAGTCCTGAAAGATTTACTGCTAACTCTTGCCAAGTTTCTAGTGTTTCCAGACCTGTTGGAATGAGTCCAGAGGAGAGCAGAGCTGGAGCACCTCTCCTGTGAGGACTGACTAGGAGAGTTGAAGCTGTTCAGCCGGGAGACCTTGTGGCACCTCACAATACCTAAAAGGGGCCCACAGGAAAGCTGAGGAGGGACTCTTTGCAAGAGCAGGTAGTGACTGGACTAGGGGGAATGGCCTTAAGCTAAAGGAGAGTAGATTTAGATTAGATATTAGGAAGAGATTCTCTCCTGTGAGTGAGGGTGGTGAGGCACTGGAGCAGATTGCCCAGAAGAGTTGTGAACACTCAGTCCCTGGAGGTGTTCAAGACCAGTCTGGATGAGGCTCTGAGTAACCTGGTCTGGTGGAAGGTTCTCTGGGCATTGGCAGGGGGTTTGGGACTAGATGATCTTACTGGAAGGAGGTTGTAGCAAGGTAGAAGTTGGCCTTTTGTCCCAGGCAACTAGCAACAGGACAAGAGGAAATGGCCTCAAGATGAGCCAGAGGAGGTTCAGGTCAGACATTAGGAAGAATTTCTTCACTGAAAGGGTGGTTAAGCATCAGTATGGGCTGCCCAGGGAAGTGGTGGAATCACATTTCTGAAAGTGTTCAGGATGCAACTGGCTGTGACCCTTAGTGCTGTGGTTTAGTAGACAAGGGGTGTTCGATCAAAAAAGGCTAGAGTCCATCTTAATGATTCTATGACCTTTAAGGTCCCTTCCAAACCTAATAATTGCATGATTTAATGAATCTGGTGTCTTATGCAGTGTGGCACAAAGCAAGCTGGAGACACAGGCTAACTGCCTTCCTCTGGCATTTGTTACAGGCAGCTGCCTGTACCCTGCAGGTGACATGTTCTGTTTGCTCAAAGTTCTGACCCATCAAAGGAAAATGAAGTATAATACATCTCTGTAGTAAAACTACAGTGTTGATATTTTAGTAATGTGTGACAAATGTATATGAACAAAATGAATGCTGTGCTAGACAGAGCTCATTTGAGCAATCATTTCTCTGTACAAATTGTTGGGTGGGGCTCAGTGACAAAAATTATTCTAGCTAAATAACTGGCTCATAGTAGTGTTCCCTCCTTACTGTAAAACTTCTCTATAATTTAAAATATTCGTATTAATAGTAAGATGTATTTGTGACGCTTGTATTTTCCTAAAGAATTCTTTGCAAACAGAATTTATAAATGCTTCCTGGTTTACTCTAAGAATGGTCAAAACTAACCTCACCTTACAGTTCTTGCCTGTGTTTGTAGGGGTCCTTGCTTGGGGGTAGACCTTTTTTTCCCCTCTCTGCACACATGCATTCACCACATTTTTACAGTCCATTCCAGGTTGTCAAGCAGTGGCACTGGCTAGATAATAAATAATGATCTCTTCATTTGTATAGCCAAATTGCTGTTGTAGTATCCCACAAAGTAATAGTGGAGGGACAGAGAGGCCTTTCTGCTGGGAATAACTTACCATCTTCAGTCCAGTAGTTAGTGCACAAGATCGTTCTGAAGACAAAGTGAATTGAAACAGAGATCAGGACACTGTTCTGATAGTTGATAGTTCTATTTTGAGCTCTGAAGAGCTCATCTCTTTGAAGAACAAAGACATATTGGTATCAAATATTGATTGTGTAGTATCCAAAATTCATAAACTTCTTAACTTTATTCTGGCAAGCTGGATTGCAGGGATAAATGCAGCAACCTTTGCTGGAGAGGGAAAAAAAGTCAATAAAAGAAATGTCATTAAAATTAATGTTTCATGATAAGTGGGATCTTTTAAAGGCAGATGTGATTAAATGATTTAACTGGATTTGGAAAATGCAATTGAATCAGAAGAATTTTTGTAAATTGTGAAGCTATGTTGATTTAGATGAACCAGAAATATGGACAGGCTAATTGGGCTACACTAATGAGGTTTTAATACACTTTTCTGGAAGCTGATGAACCCTTTGTAAGTGCAAATATTTCTTCATAGTTTGCCTCTGATTTGATGGTATATCTTGCCATGCACTCTTACTACAGGCTGTGATTAAGTCTCTGTTCTGTAAGATTTAAGTGTAGTTGTTACATTTTATTTTCTAAGTTCTTCAGGTTCTGCTGCCTCAAACTGCAGCTTTAGTTCTGAAAGTGGCATCAATATGTCCTAGTATGGTATTTCAGATAATGTGCAGTAATATATTATTTTTGTAGAGCTATTAATTAAAGGTTAGGTTGCTTAATGTTAAGGAAGAGGGCTGGAATACTGAGAGTTGATATTTAGCACTACTTCATTTAAAAAAAATGGAAATAAAAGTTCTACACTGTTTGTTATCTACGTTTCAGATTAGCAATGCTAATAAAATGAACTCTTATGCTCTGTTGAGTTCCTTTTTGCTGTGTGTACATTTTAAGGCAAAGCCAAATCAGAATATCCCTTGCTTTACTGTTTAGTAATTTGGGTCAGTTCTGCTAGATCTGTCCTGGGCAGGACAATGCCTAAGGTGTAAGCCAGGCTGGGATAGTCCTGCATTCTCCTTCTGGGTTAAATGTGTGTGAATGTATTAATGAACAAATGATTCTCGAGCAGTGCTGGTGTAGTTAGCTGATCCCTCTCTGCTTAATCCATCAACCATAAGAGCATGTTGTGAATTTTTAGCTAGGTGGAATTACTCTTCTCTACTTTCACTCTGCAGGGAATCAGCCAAGATGGTGTCCCAGCAGGGGAAATTGTGTCTGTGAGCAAGCCAAAGGTTGCCATCAGCATCTTGCCAAACGTCCTGTTAGTGCTATCACATCTAAGACATGCAGGTCACCTTTTCTGCATTCCTCTGGCCCAGGCTGAGTGTGTTGCTGTCACTGAACTCTGAGCAAGCAGGGGGCTTGGGCTGGCAGGAGCCTGCTGTACTCATAGAGCTGTCAGATTTTTTTCCTGCTGCTTTGAGTCCTGAAGCTCAGGACAGAGAAGGGCAGCTGCTGTAGTGTAGGTGGGTGGGGTTTTTTCAAGGAGCAAAGATAATGATGTAGGTGGTGGGCAAGAGAAACAGCTGGTAGAAATAACAGATGGGATAGGATGTTTGGGTGAGTGGAAATAGAAGGCTTCAGAGGAAACCAGTCAGTGTGCGATAGGAGAACAATGTGGTGGGAGCTAGTAGATGGGCAGCTGCAAAATTGTGAAAGCCTTTCTCCCTGCTTTCCAGCACTACACACCTGGCACCCCACTGGGGACACAGTGTTACCCTCTTTGTCTCACCCTGATGCTACAGTATCGTTTTGGACTAGAGCAAAACCCAAGGCTCCAGCTAACCGTGTCCCTGCTGCTGTGCTTAGAGGTATACAATTAGCTAATGGATGCGTAACACGGAGTTTCTCACATACAGAACTGCGTGAAGCTTGATGGCTCTGTTAATGTAAATAATTGGCAGGCAGGAGGAGTTGTTATATAATAGGAGCTACAGAAAGTTGGATAAACTGGGACGGGCTAATTGAAGTAATGTCAGCAGTTCTGAGGGTGGACACTGTTCTCATTTGTATGTTGAAGGCTTGTGAATCTACAGGGCTTTCAGCTGCTCTCCAGGTATGAACTTCCTTGTCCCTTGTTTTTTATCTGTTTTGTTTTTCTTTAGTGAATTATTATCTGCTTTGCAGTAGAAGTCTAATGTGGATGATATGACCCTGTAGATGTGTTTTGGAAATAAACAAGTTAATTTTTCAAACTTATAAAATGCATCCTGGTTTCTGGAACCCAGAAGAGATCAGCAAAGCCATCCCATAAATTAAAGCATGCACTCAGTCTGAAATGATAACAACTTTGTTTTATATCTTGGACAGGGGTCTTTGGTTTATTGTGATTACTTCATAACCCAGACTCTACACTCCACCTTTTATATCTGAAAAAAATAAAAATGTAATGCTTTTTTTTGATTGTTTTTACCAAAACAATCAAAAAGCCAATAGTTTCATTTGTCTGAGAACTTAAGATTGTCAGAAGACCTATGAAATATTAATGCTTGGTTTGGTGTGGAAACACAGTTGAAATAGATTGGAAAACCATGGTCGACTTCTGCCTGAGTTCTGTTTATTATGGTGAATATGGAACACAAAATATTTGCTTAAATAATACAAAGTGTACTCTGAAATAATAGTAAAAAATTCAATACAACTTCTTTATTCCACTGTCAGCATATCCAGACTTTCCTTTTTTCTCCTGTGTCTTTAAATATCTTCTTGAAAACCTTTCAAAGGTAGTTTTATTAACCTAACATAGTGCAGATGTTGCCAGCTTGAGAAATAAGTCACAATGACTTGTAGTGTTGTGTCAAAAATATCATTTAGAGGCTTAGAATGAGGGGAGCAATTAATGAACAGTCTTCACTAGGAACAAATGTCAGAGACTCCTCTAGGGCTAAGCTGCTTCTGTGCTATATTCATTAATTGCTCTTTTGAACCAAGTTAGTGTTGATGAGTGGGTTTAATTAGACATACCTGAGAAAATCCGCAAAAACAGATCAGATGTATTAGAATGAAAGATTTGCATTTGATTTAATAAATAAAGACCTTTTCATTCTCAGGGGGTTTTATGCTTCATGTAACTGTTTTTGGCTGACATTTCTCCCTAACTACTGTGTTGTCCTCACTGGAGAGTGGCAGAAGACAGGCCTTATGGTTTGCTTCAGGATGCATGCCAAATACCATGCCCATATTTAAGTCTCTATTATTAAATATGTAATAAATCTGTCATAATGGAAGACATCTCTCATAACACTCTCAGTCTACCTGTTGAAAAATGGCAGGAGAGGGAAGAAGCACTTGTGAGTAGAAAGATAGAAATCTTAGACGGCTAAAGCTCATTCCAAATTTGCTGACCCTATAACCTCATTAAAAATACCTCCTTGGGAAAAATCTCTGTATTCATATTTAAAAAAACAACAACACAGGTATAAATCTGGATTGTTCAATGTACTTCATGGCTTACAGGTCTAAATCGAAATTTGATGAATGGTGGCCCCCAAAATCCATGTTATTATGTGAAATACTGTAATACATGTGTCAACAATACAGTAATACCTGTGTGATGCCTGGGAGAGTCTGCCTAGAAGGAGAAGGCTATTTCTGTGTCTTTTTTCTGTGCATTGAAATCAAAATTGCAATAACATATAAAAAATACTATTTTTTTTGTTGCTTTTTCTTTTTTTTGTTTTGTTTTGATGAGAGAGTTCAGGGGAAGGGGGTCCTTTTTTCAGTTATACTTTATATAACTATAAGGTAATAAAGTTATGCTTTTAGGTATTTATTTTTGTTTTATTTTTGGTTTTATTTTTGGTTTTAAGTTTTATTGTGTAAAGTCAATCAGAATGTGAAGAACAGTTTGGTGAAAGTACTTGTAGTTTGCAGTTTTGAGCCAAATGGTAACTGGAAGCTTTAACAGTCTTTCAGTACCACTTCAGAAATGGAGATGTGCCATTGGACAGACATGTCAGAACTTAGTAAAAATAGCATATCCTGCAGTGGGCATTAATCCAGAAATCTAAAATTAGCATTGTACCCTGGATATAGTACTGCAGGTGGTCACAAGCCCTAAATTGTATTCAGCACCCTCTGTTATTCAAGCAGATCTCAACATCCTGATTTTAAAAATTTTATGGTTTTATGCAAGGCTACCTTACTGTTATTACTGTTGTTCTTTATATGGCATCAAAATGTGAAAAGTGTTTCATAGGAATTAAAACAAAGCCTTAGCCAGAGATGTTTAGCATCATGGTTCTGCGTGAATGGAAGTCAGTGGCACAATTCCAGCTGACTTCAGCTGGGAGTATTAGTAAATCCTGACTTCTTTCTGATAATATATATAAACATACAGCCAGTTGGCAGGTTTGAGTGTGATTTATTTCACATTATTCTGTTTTTGCTTGTAGCATTCCAGTAGAGTTTGGCCAAGTAAGCTTGAAGAAAAGTTCTATCTCTGCGTTAGGGGAATGTAAAGCTTGAGGAGAAACAGAGCTTGGGTATTATGGTTTGTTTAATTACTTGAATATTTATGCAGATTACAGTAGGTTCTGATGAGTGTTGTATGGGGAAAGTCTGTACTGACCTTTTCTTTCCATTATTCTGCCCTCTTCTTCCTGTTTCTGGAACAATAGCAGGACATAGGATTTTTAATGACTGTGGGCACCAGATTTCTTTAAAACCCACCGGAATGACCTGTAGAAATAAGAGAGAATTTTCTTATGACATAATTACTGAGTGCAGGTGTTAGTTATTGTGTTTGTTTTCAGATAGGGTAACAAGAGCATATGTTTCTCACTCTCTCTATAGAAGTCTGTACGTGTGTGGGCAGGGTGTGGGAGAGAGACAACAGAACTCTGTGTATGTAAATATTCTCCTAGAGGACAAACACATGTTTTCCTTTACTTTTTGTATTTTAACTATACATTATCATAATTTTTAAATTCAGAGTATATTACTTAATATTTTGGAGGTTATAAAGAGGCTTCTGACTTTTTAACATGATCTTTAAGGTTAAAGGCTGCTGCTTCACATTTTCAGAGTCATCTACAGATCTTTATTGCTTTGGTCATAGGTTTTTTTTACAGCAATTCTTTTATTGAATACTTGTGAGTATTCTAACAGCTTCTTGAGTGATAAAAGAAATTAGTCATTCTTAATTTAGATGATGTCTGATATTTTCATTGCTTTCTCTTGTAAGAGTTTAGGTAATGCTGGGATGAGGAGGCTGGATTTTTAGGTATAATATTCATGATTAAGAGAGAGCCATTCATTTTTCTGAAGGGGCACAATGAGTGCAGTGGGTAAGACAGAAGTGTAATTTCTCCAAAGATGCATAGCAGAGGCTTATTCTGTTTATTTGCCATAGTAGATTAGTGGCAGGCTTCAAACAGTGAAAAGATTGAGCAGTACCTGTGCTTTGCAAGCTGACGGGGAAAACTCCGGCACATATAAAAAATTTAATAAAGGTAGTTTTAAGTGATTGCAAATGCATCATGTCTTTGTGGAAATGGAAGTGCTCAGTAAACCTAAACTCAGTGACTTAAGCAAGTTTACTTTTTTAATTATAAGTCTATGCTATTGTAGGAAAAATAAGTGAATTAAAAAAAAATCAGGAAGAAAAATAAGCTTTTGCCCACTAAAATAAACCTGGCATTAATGGGCCTGTAGTGTGGTGTGGTGTCACAAGGATCTCTGCTGCTTATTTGCATCTTGGAGGAGCAAATGTTACAGCCATGGAAGTGACTGGTGTTACAAAGCCAGCAGCCACAATGAAACTTAGCTAGAAGCAGAATTGAGTTCTGCAGATTTCACTTTCCAAGTGAAATTTATATATGTGTGTAAATGCAAGCACCAAAAAGAACCTTCTAAGAAAGTATTCAGTACAGCATGAGTTTTAGGAAAGCTGAATGCTGTGCCATGAGATCTAATGAAGTGGTAGTTATTTTCTTAGCATGATACCTGTTATAAAGGCATATAAATTGCAGATAAAAAAAATATGCACCTATAATGCCTTTCTCCTGTCTAGGGGAAAAATTAATTTGTACAAGCTGCTTGTAAAACCTTTTGTGAAGAGGTTCAGACTGCTTCGGTGGAAGGTGTGCTGTATGGGTAAATAGGTCAATTTTATCCAGGTTCAGTCAACTTATTTAAAAAATAACTTTAAAAATTGAGCACTAATGAGCTTCTAATTCTCTGATAAAGAAAAAAATGCTGTACTGTTCTAATGTTAACCTGGAGCGCAATAAAAACAATTGAAAAACACATTTAAGATAGAAGAATTCGAAACAATTTTGGTTTCTCTGGTCTTTCTTTTTATAAAATTCTGGCTATGTTCTAAGATTTAGGGGGAAAAAAAAAAAGAGAGGAAAAAAGGCAACAGCACCTTCCACCCCTTCCCTGAAAATGACCATCTTAATGCTTATTTCAATGAGTATTTCAACTTCAACAGTTGTGTTGGCCTTGATGGGGGCTAGTGAAAAGAAAATTCTTGAAGGCTGAGCTTGTTCATGGGCTCTGCTTCCCCCTCAGTAAATGCACTCTGTAGGGGCAAAAAATTCTTGATTCATCTCTCTGAACAACCACATCTGTGGCTTAGATGGTTCATCTCTTTTTATAGAAAGAATTTAAGCTTCACAGAAACAAATTGTTTCCATATTGGTGTTAGTTTTTGCACTAATTTTAGGCAAAGATGCTTTAGTTGTGGGGAAGAAAGTTCTCCATCTTGTTTAGGTGACAACTAGAGACTTATATGAGAAGTAGAACATGTGACAAGTTCTTTATGATATGACATTTTAAGACAGATTGACAAACAGCTTGAATGACATTTGAAATGCGAGATGTTGTAAGAACTCACTGCCTTTGCTGTATGTAAACACTGCTGGGAGAAAAAAAGGCCTTTATTTAAAAAAGAAAAACTATGACAGGGAGAAGAGCAAGTTATGCCTTAAGCTATTTCCTTGTGTGATTAACACCTGGACTGTCTTCAGAAAATGGTATGTCTTTCTGCTTTTATAATTTCAGAGTGGTTATTGACTGAGCAATAGGGGGCTTTTTTTCCTTATCTGGTACCTTACTGAGTTCTTTGCAGCCTCCTGACTCTGCTAGGAAGTTAAAATTGCAATTTTAGCTATCAGACATAGAAATCATTAACAACATTTATTGACTTCTAAACACTCCTCTGTTATCTTGATGCTGTCAGATCACCCTTGCCCACTGTCTACAAAACATAATTGAAAACAATGAAATTTCTCAACTTTTGTGGACAGGTTACAGACTGGAGAAGATTTTTATCTGAGAACACATCATTCAAGATGAAGCTATAAGAAACTGCATCTGCTAGAGGTAAGAACAACTTTAACAAAGAAATCTCCACAAAAAAACCCTGTGTGCCTTTTCTGCTTTGTCCTTTGCATTAAACTAAGGGATGTTTTGCAGAGGTCAAATAAGAAAGTTGTAGTGAAAGTGGCCCAGAAGTCCACTCATGCTGACTTCAGATTTCCAGATTTCAGTATCTGTAGCTTCCTTGCATAGCTCAGTTCTGTTTCCCAGTAACAATTAATGCTCTGTTTTTAATTCTTTAGGTTTGATTTATGTATGAAACTCCTTTGTAACAATAGGATAGATAAGCATTGCAACTGCTTCAGGTGAAGAAATGAGTGAGAATGAGAATAATTAAATGCAGCTTTAAAGTAGTCTTATTTATTGAAGAGCATTCTCCGCGAGGAGTAATAATATCCTGTCAACTAAGAAATGAAGAAAGGGTGAGGAGAGGATTATTTAAATTAAAAAGCAAAGAATCTTTTAATAGACCAGAAAGTAGGACACAAAGCTTAAAAGCTAAAAAGGAAGCATACTGTAAAAATGTAAACCCTTTTTTGATACATTAGCAAATCAATATATTTCTCTCATATTTCACTTTGTATTTGGAGCCAAAACTACACACAGATACATTTTGCTGGAAATACGTGATTTTTAATTAGAACCTTACAAGTTTCTTTGCATATTAAATATAACAAAGGAGTTAGTAAATTGAAATATTAGAATGTTAGAAATAAGGTAAAAAGTAACCTGGATGGTTTCAGTTTTAAATACTGACTTTGACAGTCAGGGTATTGTTTTGGAGTACATGTGAAAATTGGGAGTGGTGACAAAAATGTGCTTTCTAATACTGTGTAATAGTATCAGTTGGAGCAAGCCTTTGGCCTTCTTGATATAGATTATATCTGTTCATGATGACATGGCTGGAACCTTCTTCCTGCTCTCCCTTAAATTACATGTTGATAAAGAAAATAAAACACTACCTCTGTTTGCTTAGCTTTGTTTCTTTTTGTCACTTTTGTGTGGTTTTCATCTCATAGATTGTCCCTTCTCTGTAACTTTACCAGACAGTAACATCTTCTACATAGAAGTCCTGTACCACAGGACACTGGGAGCTTAAAAGGCTCATCAGATATATGCACACAAACCGTATTATTTGTCCTGATCTGGAATATGTCTTTATTATTATACTTTTGGGCTGCTCAAAGTGTCATACTGCCAAAAGGAAATCATTCTCCCTGCCACCCCTTGCGTTTTGTTCAATTTAAGCGGGTTTTACCAAGTTTCTATCAGGTTGCAGTGCTATGGCCGTGTGTAGATTAGATACTAAAAATTGTGAGAGGAGGATAAAAGAAAGGTTGAGAGGAGTGGTCAGGAACTAGCAGGGTGTTAGGAGATGGGTTTGGAGTGAGTTCAGAGTGAAGAGGCTGATCAGGATGCGTGGGAAACGGATATGCTGTTCTCAGCCATAAGATGTGGAAGGCTGGTATCAATTCGTTGGGAGGAATGTGATGAAAAATGAGACTCTGATAACTGTTTGAGGGTTTGAAAGCAATCTTTGATGTATCATGAAATACGTGTCCAGTGACATTTTCTGAAACCAAGGATGGCAATGCTGTCAGCTCCGCTTTAGATGAGGTCTTGTAATTTTTTAATGTTACTGCTCTCTGAATAACAGAAAGTAACACTTCTGCTAAGCTGTAGAAGTGTTAGGGCTGTGGGGTGCACAGGGAAGGTGCTGTAAAATGGCACCTGAGGGGAGATGTGGCACAGGAAAATGTCTCACAGCCACTGCAGCTTCCCAGCTGTCAGGGGCCAGGACCACTGTGGGACTTCACGCAGAGCTGGTGGTGTTAGCACTGTAAATAGCTCTGAGGCACTGTCCTGTTGCATCACTCAGAAAGAATTGAAGTGATCACCAGGCCATGCCCACAGTGGGTACTGCCTCCAGTGCTTGGGCAGATGTTTTCCCTCAGCTTTGCTGAAGTGCCTGGATTCTCCCTGTGGTGTCTGAGGTACGTGTCTCTGTCACTGAATATGTGCAGAGCACAATGGTAGCCATACAGTCACAGGACTTATGAACTCAAATTTACTGCCAGAACAGCGAATTCCAATCATTGTGGGGCACCTGACATTTCAGTAAAGAAACAAAATGCCTCAGCCTTGATAACTCAACTTGCTGCATTCATGTTCATCTTTTTAGTTGTATAAGGGAGGGAAGGAAAACTTGCCCTGACATGGAGTGCCAAGCGCAGCCGGACACCAGACTGCAGCGGGTATTCTCAAGGGATGAAGGACCTGCAATTTGCAGAAGCCTGCTTGGGAGGAGTAGAGGGCTGTCTGGTTTTTAACAGCAAATTTGCAACTACTTGCTGGAACTTTTTCCCAGTGACTTTTGTTGCTGTTGGCCTCTTCCAAACATACAGAAACTTGCTTGCTGTACCATAGTGATTAGAAAATATTAATTTTGTTACACAAGAAAATCCCTAATGAAAGTTCCTAATGAAAGGTTGACCATTTTCTGCCACTGTTAATTTCTAAGCTTTTTTTTGCAAATGTAATTGCTGCTATGATTACAGAAT
>JANRGV010000001.1:79627494-79644240 GCA_024734035.1 Alethe castanea
CTGCTATGATTACAGAATGCCAGATTGAGTCTGGGGACATATGCAATATTCTTTTACCACTAGTCTAGTCAAATAATTTTTAATGAGACAAAGAGCCCATTGAACACCCAAATTGGTTTGTTTACTTCAGTAGCTTAACTGCATTAAAATCAAAGGGCCTTCATGGGCAGGGGGTAATCTGTGTCATTGCTGGACACCATTAATCACCCCTTCGACTGACTGCAACACTTTTGAAAAGTGACTTTTGGATGATTGAATAACTTTACTCTCTACACCATTAATGGTTCCCAGCAGGCTCCTAGTGTGCAATCACAAACATCTGTGCATTTGAAAGTTTCCACTTCCCCAAACAGAGACATATTTTACAAAGAAAAAAAAAAGGAAAAAAAAAAAGGAGAATTTTGCATGAGTGGTCTTTTGGAAAAAGGGCTAACAAAAATGTTCGTGCTTTAACTCTTGTATCATCTGAGTTTACCTTGAGATCTTTATGCTCTTAATGCCATTAGAAGAATTTTTTTGTTTTAATTTATTTTTGTTGCTTTTTTACTCCATAGGATCTTTCTGACATTTGATATCCAGTAGTGAAAGAAAATGTATTCTGCTTGCCTAATAACTCATGGATGTTTTTGTTTTAACTGTGTTTAAAGTAAATGTAGCCACTTACCCCTAGACACTGAAGAGTGTGCATTACTTATTCAAAGCTGATGATTCAAGCTGTTTTGCAAACCAGCTTAACAGAGAACAGAGAAAAAAAGTCATTTCTCCTGGCAGTCTGCAACTTCTAAAGTGGTCTTTTAGACAAGCATTTAATTACTTGGGGAAAGAGTGCTGAGCATTGACTTGTTTCCTCTCTGCACGGTGTCATTGTGGTTCCTCACACACCTGTCCCAGGTGGGTGCTGCATAGCTGGTGTGAGCATCACTGAGTTGCTTGGGACTGGAACAGATCATACAATCAGCCACCTATGTTCAAACCATATCTGTTTTAATTTAGCCTTTTCTAGCACATTTTACAGACTATCTCAACTTTTTACTTTTGAGGACTTCCAGTACTTGTCCTACATATCCTGTAGGGTATTAATCCAAGACTAACATCTCAAAAGCATGAGATTGATGGTGCTGTTTTACAATTCACTTTTCACTGTTCTTGCAGTGAAAAGGCCTCACCTAAGAGGGCTTGATAGAAAAAAAAGGGAAAAAAAGGATGACCCAAAGGAAATAAGATGGAAGGATGCCTCCTTTATCGGTCAAAGATAATTGGTTCTGTACTGAATATGCGTTTCAAGTTATCTATGGGTGAGGATATGACAAGATTAATCAGTTTCATGAAGCAGTGAAAATTTACTGCGTAATTGAAAGGTGAAAGGTTTGCATCCATTAATCAGATTGGTACTGGGGTAAGATAAAGATAGCCTTGAGTCAGAAATCTAACAATTAATAATGAAAAGGAAAGTGAGATGAATTGTGTGTGTTCCCTAACAGCTATGTAGAATGGGACTCCTAGGTAAGTGTATGTTACTCCAGAGTATGTTATAACCAAAAGTTGATGCATAGTGGGAGAATAAGACACCTGAAATTTCTGTTAAGTACCTCTTTGACAAAGCTAACTATGATTTTAGAAGGTTGGGCATCTTTGCCTATTCCAGCATTGCTACTGGGAGTGAGAAATGTTAGAAGGATTCATAGTTCCCACTTCTCTGTCAAGTGAGGAGGCAGATTTTTTTGTGCTGTCTCAAATAAATTGTCCAGCCACTTAGATGAGGAACTCTGTAAGTTGCCACCTAATGGGTCTTGTGTCCCTGAAAATTCTTCCTATCAGATTTTTTTTCCCTGTGAGCTGCTAATCTGTTTAACTTCTGTGGCCTGCGATTTAAATATACTCATTACTGATGTCCTGGACTGAGCACCCAAGGGGTGACGTCCAATTCTGAGCAGAATATGTGGGTTTTGAACTTCCTGAATGTATTCTAGCTTGTCATCTGAACTGGCAATTCCTGCTGATGGTAAGAAAATGGTAGAAAAAAAGCATGGCTGACAGAGGGATCATATTGTGCATTTTTTTGACCACTACAGTCATATGTTTTATCTGTACATGTGTTGCATTACATATTTTTTTTTTAGCTTCAGATTACTTGATTAATAAAAACAAATCCACAGTAAGACAGAACTGTCTCATGTACAAATACTTCCCTGCAGAATTTCTGTAGCAGAGGAATTTAAGTAGCTACAGTAGTAGTGAAGTGGCAAAGGTTGGTCTCAAAACTTCTTTGCCAAAAAGGGATTTTGTTTGGCCTTATGTCTGGCCATACTGATGGTCCTGGTCTTGTTAAATACCTTCCCCTACCCAAAGTATTTTATATGTATATATTTGTAGTGTGCAAGAGAGGGGCTTTGTGTGTCAAGACCAGGAAAGTGAGTTTTCATCCCATCAAGGCAGAATCGATAACAGGAGGATCATTAGCTACTGGCACTTGTCCTGGAACATAAACTACAATTGCTATTAAAAGAATGTGGCTGTAGATTAAACCTGTCTTTGGCATGAGCATCCAATAGACCATCATGAGGAGAGCACATAAATCATATTTAAGTTTTGGAATCCTTTTCCTTTATAAATTGAAGGAAATTAAGAAATCTTACTTGTTTTCTATGATTTTTTTTCTCCCTTCCTAACTCCCCTAGTGCTTGTAGGTAGTGTTGGATTAGTCAGCTGCAAATAGCTTGTTGTGAATTTATCCAAAATATTCAGACTTTCATTTATTCTTTTGTTTGTTTTCATGTTAGTGACTGAAACTTGGTTACTTAACTTCTTTATGTATTTATTCTCTGCTGCAACTGTCAATGCTGGTGCCCAATTCTGCTGATGGATTTGGTGATACAAATCTAGGCTCCAATCACCACTGTTTTCTGTAGGAATTGGGCAAGTGGTGATATCCAGGAACCATAACAAACTGAGGGTGGATCTCTGCAGACACCGGTGGCACTGGCTGTGGATACTGTGTTCACTCTTCATTTGTGAGTTGCTGGTTTGTGTCGTCTCTGAGCTTGTCTGCTCACATTTTTCATTGCAGCTTCAGAGCAGCTGTGCTCTCAACCAGGTGGGGAAGTCTCCCTGCACCAGCCCCTGTGCCCTGGCTGCACCTCCTGTGATGTGTTAGCTGCAGGAAACCACTGAGACTGTGGCAGAAATGGGAGACTGCAGTGAGTGAAATGTGCTCTACACTGATCTACAGGTCCACTGATTTGGAGCTTGTGTGTTTACATACTATGATAACTGAAGCTAAACAAAGCCAAGCAGCCTTCAGGAGGTGCAATAAAAACAAACAAGCACGTGCATCTCTCTTCCAAGATACCTTCATTACGGCAATGGCTTGGAAGTGAGGCTGTAACTAATCCTTTAAAGCATCAGCCTCATTTGTTTATACCTTCTTTCTCATCTTAATGATGGAGTCCCATCCTCTCTTGTGCTTGCTGCAAAGTTGATTTGGGTTTTTTCCCCTGTCTTCTAAGTTGGTAACCAAAAAGTACAATCATATGTTGTGCTCTTGCCTAACTTTCTTCTGCATATAGCTTTGTTGAAATCAAGCATTAATAACAAAACATTATTCTCTTGTTTTTGTAGAGAATTTTCTAGCTGAAAACTAAAGTCTATAAGAGCATGGGGAAAAATAGTGTATGTGAACAAAACCAAACCTGGATATTAAAAAAAATTTCCCAAACTCATACATTAACTGATTCCTAATCAATCTGAACCACATATAGATGGAGGTTTTGTATTTTGTGACAACATGCTTGTAGTGTTCTGAACCCTTTCCCTTTACTTATTGTCTGACTTAGGTGTGGCAACAAAAGTTATTTGCAATCTTGCACCATGGCATGGAAGTGGCCAGACTTCAACAGGTTTTATGTGTCTCTGCTGAATTCCATGCTTCAGCGTTACTTTTAAAACAGTAGGTTCAGGACATGAGTCAGCTTCTGGTAAAGCAAGGGCCAGGAAGAAACATTTTTTTCTGGAAACAGTACTTGTGGAGGACTGATTGAGGAGTAAGGTACTAGTTATGGCTTTTTAAGAATAGTGAGTTAGTAAGAATTGTCTTTTAATAAGAGAAGATCAACTGTGTAAGATACATTTACGATATAGCTCTGAAGAGCGTATATGTGCCAAAAAATTACTGACTATTTTATGATTTTCATCCTCAGATGTAAATTGAATTTTAAGTACAAAATTGAATTGAATTTTAAGTACAAATATCTGTATTTAATACTCAGCACTAAAAGTGAAGTGTGTGTTTGGTCAATAAATTAAGGAATTATGAAAGGAGTTTTGGATGGTCTGAATTCACATGTCATACAATGATAACATGTTCAATTTTATATGAAAAAAAATTGATGTTTTTGTCTACCAGAGGAAAAACAGTAACTTCTGATCAAAACTACAATGGGATAGTAATGGTGAATAAATTCGGAAGACTTATTTTGCTAAGGGTCAATTATGCCACATTATAAAAAAAAAAAAAGAGTACAACTTTCCTAGGTGTATCAGTATAATACAGCACTAGGGTTGTTACCAGTGTTCACTTCATATTTACTGACACCAGTTTTGCCTGGGATCTATTCAGAGACTATCCTGAGCTGGAAGAGACCCGCAGGCATCCTCAAGTCCAACTCCTAATAACAATGGTATCCAGGGTACATTCATGTTGTGGTAAGTGCAGAGGGGTCCTTCTCACAGCGTGGGTTAGTGTCCAGGGAAGTCTGGCTGGCCTGCAGTGTGAGCCAGCAATGCAGAGTGATCTGCACTTGTGATGCTAAGTTCTGTGCAGATCAGCCCAGTGTTGCAACCACCATGGGTTGTGTAGCAAAGGAGCTGGGAGCCCTTTTCCAGTGGCAGCTGGAGTCCTGGCTTGGGCTTATGCAGGGAGATGTCAGTGAGAGTTTCCTGGCACAGAAGCTTCTTTCTGACAACACTTGAAGCACTTTGTGTTTTCAGTCATGTAAATTGTGTGTGAGCTGCAGAACAAGATCAGCTGTGGTATAAAAATGGAAAAAGAGATTAACATTTTCTGCTTTGCTGAAGAACAGGTGGTGGAAATGACACACCTAGCTATTCTGTGCTATTCAGAATTGGGCTGTTATCATCTGGTTTGCGTTAGAAACTGTGAATGGAACTGGTAAAAGAAGTGAATAGAAGAAACTAACATCAAAAGCTAACTACTTTCCCATATCTTAAGGTAGAAATTAAAAACTGACATTTTTTTTTTCTTCTTTTTAATGCTTGCAAGCATAATTACAGCTTGACTAGTATCCTTATAGAAAACAGATTTTCAGCCTTGGGATACTTTGGATGGTAGAAGATAGGCTTCCAGAATAAAAACAGCTGGCTCAGGCATTTTAAAAAGTTTTTTTGTTGTTGTTTTTTGATTTTTTTTTTAAGAATATGCAGTAATGATTTCTTGGCTTCAATACTTTAGGATAAAAATAGATAAAACAGTGAGTTGAAGAAGTCTTCTCTGCCCTGGCCAATGGGTTATTTTCTGCTCCAGGCTGTATGCAAACAAAGATACGGATTCCCCCTTTCCTGCCCCGCCCATCCAAAACAAACAACTTTGAAGGGTGCTGTTCTTTGTTTCTGAGTGGGCTAGAAAAAGAGTACTGCTCATCTTCAAGCCTTGGCTGTCATCTGTTTTAGCATGTATGAAAATTTGCTCCAGCTTCCAGGAACAGACCTGTGAAATCGGTGACATGAAGACAGTTTTTTAACAAATGTAGCCCTGGCATTGGTTTGTGTACTTTTTAAGTTACATTTTGAGTGTAAGTTCTTTGTTTGCAAAGTGCAGAACATAATTTGTTGCTAAACAAATTATAAACTAATGTAGGCTCTTTTTTTTTTTGCAACAAGTCATCTATGATGCTGTTATTTATTTATTTTTGTATCAAATACCATCTGTGTTCTTCATTATAATACTTTAGTTTTAGCAATTAACCATACATTGCTAGAGCTGTACCACATATGTTAATAGTTTCTTTACTAGATGGCATTGATCTTTTGTTCCATGCTGTTAGTTCTGAAATCTGGCACTCTGTTGCTTACCTCTAAATTACTGATCCTTGAGCCATGAAATATGTTTCAGGTTGTTTTGATACTACGTAGACTAAGCTTAGAATATTTTAAGCCCCACAATGCTGTGTGTGCTGATTTATTTATTATTTAAATACAGCACAACTTACCTAAGGTAGTGCAATTTTTTCAAATGCAGAAGACATTTGCAGCATCTCCTGCACTGTCTTTCTGGAAGATTACTCTGCAGGAGAGTATCTGTTTTCCTCATTCCCACTTCTGTAATACTAAAGATGATGGCTAGTTAAGGGCACTTCCAGAACCTTGAAATACCCTTTCCATGTTGTTTATCTCGGCTGCATTGAATGCATCCTGGTATTAAACAACAAAACAAAGCAGCTTTATATGATCAGAAGCACAGAGGTATGACTTCTTTCTTGGTGTCCTGTCATGCCTCTTGTTATCATGTTCTGAATGTGCCCACACAACACTTAAAGGCAGAAGGAAGCTTGTTCTGTTTGTGGTTCAAGCTGGCTGGCAGGGATCCAGCTCCAATCTAAAGGCAGTGCAAACTTTTCAGTTCAATGTGGTGTCAGACTTAAGTTAACACAATGCTGCTATGTCTACAAGTCTTATTTTTTCCCCTGGGTTTGTTGGGCAGCTTGGAGCTCCTGAGGTGTGACCTTTTCTGCAATACATGACATAACCGTACTCTTTATCACATATGCCTTTTTTTTTTTTCCTTTGGCAAGCGATGAATTGAGATTCTGCTTAGAAACTTTAAGGCACTTCACTTTTTCTGCTCTACCTGCCCAAACCCATTTGCTGTTTGGAACTTTCAACAACAGTTAATGGTTTTGACTTTTTTTTGTGTTCAGTTTCTCTGTTACTACAGCACTTGAAGAATGGGGTATGGAAGAAAACCAAAGTAAAGAATTTGCAATTTAGAATTTTTTTTAGCTAAGTTTAAAATAGGAAAATCTAACTCAGAGATTTTATATTTGTGTTGTCACTGTTTAATTCACACTCCACCTGGTGAGCTAGGCTCCCAGAAAACAAGGAAGGTGCCTTGCTAATCATAGTGGAGTGAAGGGGTAATACTGCCCCTAAACTTTGACTGAATACCTCAACTCCATTGTTCTCTCCTCTATATCCCCCAATATTACTAAAGTGAGAACCTACCTGTAGATGTAGATTTGAAGTACCTGTGGTTAGCTTGAGCTCTGCAAGGGCCATCATTCAAATATGATTTTCTGCTCTACATGAAAATTTTGGATCTGTGGATTGGCTGCACTCTTTCCACATTTATCAGAAAGGACCACTAGTTGCAGGAACTGAGTTGGTGGCAGGCCATCTAGTTCCTTTGACCCTTCAACTGGAATAGCAAAAGAAGCCAAAGTCACATTTTGCTTACTTTTTTTATTATCCCTCTCTAAAGCAGTCGTGATATTCTTGAGACTACAAACAGAATTCATTTTTATCATCAACACTTACTTTTTGCTGGTTTCAGAAGCTTGGAAGTGATCTTTATCAGAAACTGGAGGCTGATCCTTTTGAAAGAAGATGTGATGAAGTCACGAGGGTACAGGCATTAATCAGATCTGCCTGCTCTCAAGTAGGTTCTGTGCTCCCTGGATAATCTGAAACCTTGGCTACTGCTTTGTCTCTCAGCAAGGCCAGCTATGCTTTTACACTAGATAACTTTTTTCTTTTCTCAAGGTTCGTCTGGATAGCTCTGGTAATTTCTACACATCTGTTAGCTAGTGCTGAAAATCATTCATTAATTGGCAATGTTCTCTGTAGCAAGGAAATATGATCCCAGGTGTAAGATTAAAGTATGATCTCCTTTTTAGCACCAGACCTATATTTCAATATTTGTAGTAATTTGTTGAAGGGCTTGGCCTGGATAACCATTAAAACACATTTTTTTTAAACACTTGCTCCAAAACCTTATAACAGTTTCTTTTTTTAAAATGTGCAAGGCTGTGATTTACAGCCCCTGCTCTCCAGCTTGGGTGACACCGTCAAGACCTATGGCTGCTTCAGTATGTGGGTGGGTTGGCAGGTGTGATAGCAGTGCCTGGACTGTCTGTTTTCATTCCATAACAGTTTCTCGACAATCAAAGATGGTGTTGACCATGAATTTCATTATCAAAAAGGTTTTTGTGTATGTATGTGTGTTGAGTCAATTTGAACACTTTTAAGTTTGGATTCTGAAAGGTGTGTTGTTGTTGTTACTTATTTTAAGGAAATCTACCTGAGATGAGAGGTTGCTAAGAAGCCATTCTTTATTGGTTACCTATTTTTAGTTTCTGTTTTCTTGTTGTGGTTGGAGGAATAGAGCTGATGTGTGTGCAGGATCAGCCTCTTGTTTGTCTTTGGTTCCTGTATGCATAAGAACTCAGGGGAGTTTCAGATTTGGTGGTTTGTTCTGCCTAGCTGAAAGGGCTGATGTTAACCATGATAGTTATACATATAACCTCTGCCTGCTCTCCACATCAAGGAAGACGATAAGGTGTGAATTTTGGTTCTTTGGCTTCAACTGGGACTGGATTAGAGGACATGGAAGTCAAAGATTACCTTGTTCTTCACTATCGTTTTTCTCTCACTTATCTTTGTGATTGTTTCAAACCTATGTGTGTGCAAATCCCAAGACCAAGTCTTCAGTCATCTTGACTTTGTGGCTGTTTTGTGGCTGAAATTAAAAAGTTTTTGATTCAAGCTTCTTTAACAGTTCTTGTGGGTGAAGGAGGTATTAATCGTACCTTTCAGGATTTGATATTTGGCTTTGTAGCTTAATTGTAATGAGTGTTGCCATTTCTTGCAGAATCTACTATGTCTCTTTTATTGGAGATTATGGAATGTGTTTTAGGGTTGGGGAAGAGGAAGCTGCAGGGGAGTACACTTCATTTTTTTCTGCCACCAAGTCAGAGGACATCATTTCCCAGACACAGGCCTCTGTTACCGTTCTTCACCTCCCGTTTTTAATAATTGCACGGCTACCACCTCAGTTTGATTTGGAAGACTTCACCAGAAGCTGGCAGGTACAGGAGAGATGCTCCTTCCTGTCTGTCTGCCGAGGGCTTGTCCTCACATGTGCCTCTCGGATACCATTTGCCAGGTTTGATGCTGGATTGGAAAGGGCCTAGCTGCTGTGACCTGGATATGCTCTGTCTGTGGCATTTCAAATTTGTATTTGTTTTCCAAAGCTCCCAGTCACTGGCATGTTTTGATCAAAAATCAATCTGAATTCCTTTTCAAGACATGTTGCTTACATTTATGCAGCCTTTAGTCTCCTTTCTAAACTTGACAAGAAGCCTAAAAATGTAGAAAATTCCTTCAATGATGATGATGGTATTATTATATTACCATTGTTATTAGCTGGTGGTGGTGTGTTGTACTAAATTTTAAGCACTGCAAAGAGTAAAGGACAATATAGATGTGACAGAAAGTATATGGGGTATAGTCAGACAAAATATATGCAGTTGACGATTATGTGACTGCTAAATGAAAACAAAGGAAAATGTGAAAAGAAAGAATAGGTAAGTAATGATTGTTTTATAAAACACTGACAGGAACCTAACTTATCAGGATGGAAAATCATACATAACTTTAGAGAATGTTTCAAGGAGGTTTTTGGAGTATCTGCAGAAGAACATAAATACGTATGCTGTGCCAGAGGAATGTTTTCCTGGTGCCAGGTAATTTTTTTTTTGTTGTCCTGACGGATTTTTTTTAATCCTTCTAATCTAAAGGAGATTAAAAAAAACCACAAAACCCTTTTGACAACATTGTTTTCAATGTGCTTTTTTTCTAACTGTCTATTGACATCCCTATCTTATTTCTGAAACCCTGATGTTGTCTAGTCATGTCATTGAACTAAACAATATATTTAGGCTTACTGTAATATTTAGGATCAAGGGAGGTGTTTACAAGAGGCAAGTTTTCAGTGTTACAGGTTACTCTTATACTTGTGAAACTTACCTTCCCTCACTTCTCTGTGTCTCTGTTCTCTGCAATAAAGTGTATAAATCCCACCTCCATTGCATCTTTTTTTTCTTCCTTTTTAATCCAGTGAGTCTGCTGTGCACATCAGGAGAAAGGCATTGTGTGTTTATGTGAAAAGTGTGTGATATGGATCATTATCAGTGATGAAATCTGTCATTCAGGCCACCCTTACATGACTTATTGGAGGATGCTATAAGAAACTAATTTGCTGCTCTGTGAATCAGCTTTGGAATAGACCAGAACACAGCCACTGAATTTCAGGACTGTTTGCTAAGGGAACACAAGGGTGGAGGTTGGAAGTCATTCTAGAGTCATTAGTGGTAGAGTTAGAAGGAACCTTTAAAGATCATCTAGTCCAATCCCACTGCTCTGAACAGGGGCATCTTCCACTAGACCAGGTTGCTCAAACCTATCCAGCCTCACCTTGATAACTTCCAGTGATGGAGCACTCAAACTTCTCTGGGCAACCTGTTCCAGTGTTTCACTGCCCTCACGACAATTTGTTCCTTATGTCCAGTCTAAATCTTTGGATTTAAAACCATTGCCTCCTGTCCTGTCACTGGAGATCTTGCTAAGAAGTCTCTCTGTCTCTATTTCAGCCCTCCTAATATACTGAAAGGCCAAAATTTTAGTTTCCAATGCAGTTTCTGTGTGGAATTGGCTGTCAGGGTCGCCAATTATTTTGTTTGCTGCCAACACAGCCCTGTAAATTTATATCTTTACTGTTTCTTCAGCTTGTCACCACTTTTGTATTGTTTCTGCTCCCCTAACCATCCTCTCCTGCCTCTGCAGGCTTTCTGTGCATGTTGCTCTGTGCCGTTCAGTCCTGACCTGGTCTCCTGAAGCCTTGCTGTCCTGTCTCCTCATAGTCTTTCCTTCTCTTCTGTTCCAGCTAATCCTAAATTCATTACCCTTGATAATCTGATTTTTTATTATTTTTTTTTCCTTTAG
The DNA here is from genome assembly GCA_024734035.1 of Alethe castanea. Taxonomy (NCBI): domain Eukaryota; kingdom Metazoa; phylum Chordata; class Aves; order Passeriformes; family Muscicapidae; genus Alethe; species Alethe castanea. The sequence goes on from JANRGV010000001.1 coordinate 79,638,508, forward strand.
TAATGCAATGTCCTTGTTTTTTCATGGGCCAAACTTTGCATTTCGTTTCTGTTTAACTTCTGGTTTCTTGTCAAAATTGTTTTCCTCCTCCTTCCCTTCCTTTTATCTCAGATCTAATGGACCAGCAGATCTGATTACACTGTTCCTTCCCTCTTGTGCATTTTTTTCCTGAGCCTTATGAGACTGTGATGGTCTCTTTAACCAGCCAAAAGAATCTGATTTTCAAATGAACCTATCTCGTGGGGATATGTGGTTCTCTGCTTATGGCTTTTTTTTTTTTTTCAAGAGGTGCTGCCTCAGCTGAACCATTTTGGTCCCTCTGCCGAGCTTCCTATCCCTTTTCTTTTCCTTTTTCCCCAAGCAGCTTCTTTCTCTCCTTGGGTGCCTCGAGAGAGTCGCTGCTGGTGCAGGAAAGCCCCTGCCTCCCATTCTCAGTCCTTTCTTGTTTTCACCCTGGGTGCAGCTGGGTCTCGGGGCTGACTTCACTGGTTACTGCTGGAGGGAGTGTGCTCAGCAACGTCCACATGTCAGCGAGCTGGCCAACTGCTGCTGCTGAAAGATGTGATTTATAATAGCTATATTTGTCTCAGAGCATTTGACGTGGGCCTGAAGAAAGAGCGAAGTGGAGAAAGGATAGACCTTAGCTGAAATACAATGTGCAGCTGTTCTCCAAACATACTGTGTTTATGACCCAGGATAATTCAGCTAAAACGATCTGGAAAGCTTCAGAGATAAAATGCGTCATTTAATGGTTGTAGTTCTTACTTCCTGAAGCAGTAGTAAGCTTGCACTCTTTCACTTTTTGATAGGTGAACCAGCTGGAGCTTGGAAGGGCTGGTTTGTAAGAACAAAAGATCTCAGTTAATTTGGACAGGCTGTATTTGCTCCAAGAGCTGGGCCGTACACCTGGTGGATGACAACGTTTCTAAAGGAACCAGAGTGTGGCTGGAAAACACTTTGTTGCACCCTGTCGAGTAATAGTGTTGTACTGACAGAGGGAAAAAATCAGCGTGATAGATACTGCTCAAGATCACTCTGGACATTTTTGTTTTCACCAGCATATGATGAGGGATCAGCTCGTAGTGCAAGAACTGGAATGTGGCCAGGACCATGGAGATGGATAGACAAGTTACTTTTGTGCCTGGGACGCTTGGCCAGAGCCTGATGTTGCTTTTTTTTTTTCCCCCCTGTAACCTCTACGGTGTGGAACTGACATGCTTCTTATTAATGGTGCACTGTAGCAGTGGTATGTAAAGAAGGTAAATAACATTTGTTCTCTCATCCCTTAACACACATATTCAATACAAAATGCCAAAATATGTGACTAATAAATGCTGCAGAGTTTCTTTGAAGAATGCCAGTAGGTTTTCTGTGTTCTCATTTCCACTTGAAAGTTATTTCTAGTACTCCAAGCAGAAAGCACTGTACATGGCAGCAATTTTCTGTGTGCTTACTAGAAAACTTCAGTATAGTATCTGTTTATAACCTCTCTGTCAGCTTCAATCAGAGGTGCTGAATTTTAACACTTTGACTAATGTGGAAGATTATGATCTCTGGCCCGTGCTCCAGAACAGAGGGAAATTGAGATGGCGGACTTGTAAAAGTATTGTGTCAGTCAATATTTGTCTTTGCACAAACATACTGAGGTTGGAAAATGTTGTAGGTGTTCAGCTCTAGGAGGTGTCTAGTAATTATGTGGCAGGAGATTTTGCTTTTCCTTCTCCAGCTTAGCTTAACCTAACAAGACTATCTGTGTGCATGCTGCTACTAGAAGGGCAGTCCTAGTTCTGGCTGTGTGCTGGGTCCTGTCTATTGAAGGTGACCCGATTCACCCTAAAATGAGAACAGTTTTCTGTTGCTCAGAGGAGTGAACTGGCTTGCAAAGCATTCCAATGAAGTCCAAGGAGTGGACAAAGAAGGGTGAAGGTGGAGTGGATCCATCTACTACTCTACAGCAGTGCACTCTTTGCTTAGCTCACCCTCCTTGGTTGATGTAGCAAATTTAGGTGGAATTCAGAGCAGCAATAGGAAGGTGCTTGGTGCCCCATCCTTCCCCTGTTGCCAGAGGCAATGACGTCTCTCAGAAAATAGTCTAGAGTAGTCTTTATAGCAGTACAGTGTGAGCAAGACCCGGTATTTGCCATGACCTTGGTCCAGGCTGTGACTGAACTGTTCAGCTGCAAGTTCCCTGAGCTGTTCAGTCTGCACTTGCCACGGAAGGCTGCATTTTGGGTGGGTGAAAACAGAACCTGATCATGTGAGCTGTCAGACAGCCCTGATGGTTGGCAGGGCCATCCCACCAGCTCCAGCAGCTCTGCTGGTGCACAGCTCAGGCAGGAGGGAGTTGGGCATTAGGGGAGTGGAGGGAGAAGTGAGGACAGAAAAGGATAGAGCAAAATGTGGCAGGAGAAGAAGAGCAAATGGTGAAAAAGAGAAATGGAGTAGAAAAAACCTCTTGCATTAGTTTTATGTTGCCTTATGATTTTGTAAGGACAATGTAGTAAAAAATATTATGAGAAAAGGTAATTACTCAGATTCCCAAAAGTCTGGTCTGATTGCCCTGCACTGCAGTGCTTGACTGATTCTCCTTTATATTTCACTGAAAATGTTTTGAATAGTCAACTGTAGGCTTGGTTTTGGTGTGAGGTGGTAGGGAGGGTCACACTGTGTGACAACTGGCAAAAGCTGTTGATCCTCCTGATGTTGATCCTCCAGCCCAGCCTTAGGTAGGAGACCACACAAGAGTTATGCCTGGCCTTTTTGATTTGCTTTTGTTCTGTGGGCCACCATGGGAGCTGGGAACTTGGGATGTGTTTTCTGTGGCTGGTTTGTTCGTCCACTGGCTGTAGCAGGGATCAAGGAGGATGTTTAAAATTTCCACTATTTTTAAAAGTAGTAGAATAGGATATTAGGTGAGAAGATTTTTTATGTGCCAGTCTAACTTGAACAAAGATTTGAGGTCCAGCAGTTGACTTTGGGGGAGCCATTTTTCATGGAAGTCTTCTGAGAGGACTTGCATGTAGATTACTGTTCTACTCTCTGGCTGCTTAGCTGAAGCAAACCTCTTACTGCAGTTTTAACTTGCATTTTAAATCACAGACACTGGATTCCTCACCAATAACACAAAACAAAAACATGCTCTTTATCTACTAATGGATGTTCACACCATGAGGCCAGACTAGAAATAGAATGAAGTGAAACAACCCAAAATGTATATGGTATACTTATGGACCTTGTGTTTTTATTTTAGGGCAAAAGTTTTAATACAGAAAAATAGCCTCTCTATATTTCTTCACTAATTTTCAGTGGCTTGATGTCCTCATTTCAAGAGCGTGTGGCTGTATTTACAGGTGGTGAAACTTAGACTGGGGAACAGCCTGTGGAAGAAGAGCTGGTGCTAGAGGAGGTCCATTTCTGTGTGAAATGCCGATTCCAAGTGGATGCACAGGGACTGGCAGATCTCTACAGGCTGAACTGGGTGCTAGGTGATCCCTGTGCTAGACAGCAGGAGGAGTGTTGCTGTGCTAGTGTGTGTTTGTACCAGCATTCTAGTTTTGACTTTATTATTTATAATTTGACTGGGTTGCTATAATTATTACTCACTCTTAGGCCCATAGCTATTGCACCAGATGGCAAAAGTGATCATGCTATGACTCTGCTTTGCGTTGTTTAAGAGTTCTGAGCATCCAACTGTGCCTGCAGAAAAATGCAATCCACTTACTACTGAGCATTTTTGGAGGTTTGACTGCTTTATTAAGGTATTTTGGTAAGAATAAAGTTCCAAAAAATCTAATTAGATTTTTTAATCTGTGTGTACTATGCCATATGAAAACTTGCAGTGCAGCTAAACTTGGTCTGTAGATGCATTATGGAAACTCATGTCAGCTGTCCTGAGTGGACACACACTCACACAGGATCTGCCTTAGTTTCATTAACATATGAAAACAGAAGAAATTTTGTTCCTGGTGTGGAAATGGATGAATTGCAGAAAAGTTAACTTGATTCCAGTCTCTGGGAATATTTGTTGGTCCTGTTTAATCATCTTGTGCAGATACAGTGTTGGTGGCTTCTATTAGGTCACATACAACTAGATAAAAACGTTGGAACCAATGATAATTGTGTTCCAATGGCAATAAAATCGCAAGTGGTACTGATGGTGCTTTCATGTAATAACATACAGCTGTGTGTTAATTAACTGTGTATTAATTGCTTTGGGCCTCATGCCAACCTATAGCTGTCTGAGTTTTGGTACATTTTTAATAGATTTGGATGTGCAACAGGTTGGTTTGGAGTGTGCCTATGTGGCATCTGTGCTCTGCAAAATCTTCGAATGAAAATGGGTTCAAGGTGTGACTGAATTCTCTGTCAAAGGTTAGAGGTGTGTTTAAACAAAACCAGGCTGTATCCCATAGTTAGATCCTAATAATTCTAAATAACCAGCCAGGGAATATGCACCAGGTATTTAGACAAGGTAAATCCTCTGGATATATTTCACAGGATTAATCTATTTGTGTGAAAATTAAACTTCATGTTATTTTTCTTCTTTGTTGAAGTAATGAAAATTCATGATCAAATTTAAGTGTATCAACTTCATTGTGGTAGGAGGAGCTCTGTGGACAATACGTTATTTAGAGCTGTCCCAATAGGACCTGTAGGGAGGCTGGTCTGGATTATAAATTTGTGCATGGAGACTCTGCTAGGCTTTCCCTTAACCTGGCAAAAGGGTGTGAAGAAACTTTGGGTGCCAGCATCTTATGGGAACAGAGCTTGCTGTAGGTTTTGGAGGGAGATGCTGGAGATGTCCCCTTAGCAGGAGGGCTGATGTAAAAGGAAGAATGGGGTGAAGGGGGACACTTCTGTATAGCAGCAAGAGCAGATGTCAGAAGAGAGGTGTAGTCTCGCTGTATTTAGATGAGCACAGCTTTTGCCAAACTGATTATCCCCTCTGCTATCTGTATGTGTTGTTTTTGTTCAAAAAACAGGGAGAAGAAATTACAATGCTCTTAGTTGTACTCTGAGACCATGAATCCCTTTTCAGATAATTTTTCAGAGCTGCTTTGAGGCAGTTTCCAAAACAGTATTTAAAGATAAAAGTGATTAAGGTTTCTATTAAAAAAGTATTACAAATTTCTCTGCTTAATTGGATAAAATTCAAGCAGGTATGCATTTGAGCCAGTAGAAGATTATATTGAATTTTTATATCTGTTCTGAGTCTGTCTGAAGGGCACATAGGAACAGAATACTGTCATTCAGCTCTGCCTTCAGGGACTACAGTTGCACATTTTGGAGCTGTCTCCAGGCTACATTGCAATCAATATTTACTGTAATCACAAATGAAATGAGGGAGTCTTAAAGTGGTGGGTGCATTTAATAAAATGTTTTAATAACATAGCAATGAATTAAGGGTCAATCAAATTTTTTTAAACTGGTGCTGAATTGATTTAGTGATTTGCATTTGGCTTAGTACTGTATGACTGTTGATGATAATTTATTAAAAAAATTGCATTGCAATTTCCTCTTAATTGCACATGGTATGCTTCAGGGTGGCAGGGAAGATATTAAAATATGAGTAACAGATGTGATATTTGCTAATGGAGCATCACATCCTGTATATTTCCCTCATCCTGTTATTTATTTATCTTTTAGAAAGAGAAAATCCACTTCTTCCTATGAAGTATCTGGGGTTTTTGTTTTTTTTTTTTTTTTTTTTTTTTTTTTTTTTTTTTTTTTTTT
>JANRGV010000001.1:79644340-79718704 GCA_024734035.1 Alethe castanea
TTTTTTTTTTTTTTTTTTTTTTTTTTTTTTTTTTTTTTTTTTTTTTTTGCAGAGAGCGAGAGCTGAGCTAGTAATCTTTTCTCATAAATCAGTAAGTGGAGAACAGCCAAGTATAGTGGTTATGTACCATAACATTATTATTACTGTAGGGTTATTAAGTCTCAATTTGGCCTTCAGAATTTTAGATGTGCACCACTGTTTGGGATATGAGCTAAAGATGTCTGGAGAGAATAAAAAATTCTGCATTCATGTCTATGAACTCTCTAAGAAATCCTTTCTAGCTGTATTCTGCCAGATGTGCTCTGTTCCAGATGTGACTAGGTAAAGTTGCTCTTGTCCTAGGGTAACTCTAGGGAAATTCGGTTTTCAAGGGCACTGTTCTTATATTGACCAGCTTTGACAATGGATGCAGATCTATATGTTCTGTCTCCTGTTGCTGCTGATGCTCTTGCTCTTCCTTCTCAGTGCAGATACTGTCTCTCTTTTGTGCCATGGGATGACACAGCACCTGAAGGAAGCCAGGATTCTTGTTTTTTTTAAAAGCAGATACAATTTTTGAGATCTGGTGATGGGAAGGTACTAACTATGCTTCCCAGGCACTTCTCTTGCAGCCTCTTACCCTTTCCTTCCAGGAGACCTCTTGGTTAAAGACGTGAAATAAATTCTTATTTTAACTCATTGATAATTCAACTTGGATTAGGTTTCTTCTGAGATAAATTGCATGCCTTTGCCTAAAAGTATGACAAACTTGAGATTTTGAAGTTTTTCCCCCCCATTGTTTAAGAAAAAGGAGAAAAAACCCCATCCCAGCATGCCTCCCAACCAACCATTAGTAATTATTGATTATTACCAGTAACTATTGTCTGTGCATTTATTTCTTTGCTCAAATGTCAGAAAGCTTGAAAGAAAACTGTTCAATAAAACTTCGATATGAGAGAAAATGACTTCACTGAAAGCATAGGAACTTTTGGCTATTTTGGCTTTGGTTTCCTGTTAGTTTTCTCTTTAGATCTGTTGAGGAGTAGAATGCCCTCTTAAACAGAGAGCTAGTCTTGTGCTGAAATAATATCCTTTAAATTCTTTTTAATATTCTAATATAAGGATTGTCTTTACTACCTCTGCTGATACTTAGAACTGTAGCCCAGTTTCTTCATTTGGTGAGAACCTGGTGTTCCTATTTTGTGAAAAGTAATCTCAGTTCTGTTGCAGATCATCTTCATGGTCCATGTAACTTCTTGCTAAGAACACATATTTTAAATACTTCTAATAGTTTCAGTTAGCTATTTCTGTGTGTTTCCATGGAGACAAAGTGGAGCTTTTGAAGTACAGTTTTTCATGAAGAAATGCTGCAAAGTTTTTTGCTCTCTTTTGTTAATAATTTTGATTAATTCCTGTTAATTTCTGTGACGTCATATGATTTATTTCCTCCCAAGTTGTACCATTCGAATTATCATAACACAACAAATTTCTTTACCATTCCTTAATGGTCTTATAGGACCACACAATGCATATTGCATGAAGTGAAGGTAAACCAGCAGGTACTAGAAAAACGGCTTCATGCAATAGATGTCCAGAAAACCTTCACCAAAAAGATAGTTGCTACTCCTGCAAATGAAAAATAACAAGGTGCTATTTTTCCATTGCAGTGATCATCCATATAATCTTATGTGAGCTGGGTAGGAGCACTCTGTGCTGAGATGAATATCCTGTCTTAGAACAGTCTTAATGTAATCACAAATCTATTATTGGAGAATCCTTCCCAGCTGTTGTAGACTGAATTAGTGTGATAGTTGCCAGTGTTGAGCAGATACATAGGAATGGTATGGGATACTTCCACTTATGGAATTTGTGAGTTTTAGGGCAGCTCAGGCTTGGTGCCTGGGTCCCATGCTGCTGATGTCATTTCTTGATGGGATCCATCAAAAATGATAGGACAGATTGATGTTTAATATCACCTTTATCTACCTGCATGACCTGTATGTAGCATAGGAGTAATTTAGTTGTTCAGAAAGATGGAAAGGTGGTCTGTTTTACCAATAGATTTTTGCTAGGAACAGCCTTCAGAGCATTAAAATGGAACCTAAACTGGCTTTATCTGGTTTGTATTACAGCTTGGCTGTATTGATACAGAGTGCAATACAGAGTATAACATCCCAGGTGAGGCTGTGGAGCCTCCATCCTTGGAGTTACTCAAAAGCTGCTTGAACACTGTCATGGCCCAACTTCATAAGGGTTTTGGACCAGATGAACTCTAGGCGTCCCTGCCAACCTCAACTTTCAGTGATTCTGTGATACCTTTGCCAGTGTAGTTGCCTCTTAAACGAAAGGACTAAAGTTGCTATATTGGTAAGGTACTCCTAATGTAGCCCTGACCTGTAATTTTGTGCATGGTTTGCTATACTGTACCCTTTTTGTCAGTATGGCATTGCAGTAACTGCTTTGTCCCATCAAGAATTTAGGCACAGAATGAGGGTGCTGTGTAGTAAGCTGCATTTTGACTGTCTGTGCATTCACTTGTCTGAAATTTTCCAAACCTTCCTGTTCTGACATCTGGTATTTTTGTGACCAGTGACATCCAAGAGAGCTTAAAAACCAAAAAATATTAAAGTGCCTATAGGTAAAAAATACTGAGGAATTTTTTTTCTGTGCTATACTTTTGGTGATGGAAAAAGCATTTCTGGAAATTATTTTTGGCAGGTGTGTGGCAAGTGGAATCCATTAATGTGAAAACCAGTAGCATTTGTATATAGCTGATAACAGCTTTCCAAAACCAAGATTGGTAGGTTCTGATAAAATAAAATAACAGAAATATCTGTTTACCACTTTCCATTCTGACAAATGGAGAAAATTGAGTTCATTTAAGTGTGGTGTTTCTCAACCTTACCCTCCTACATCGATAAACTTCAGTAATTGAGCCTTGCCAAGATGAACTTTTGTAGTGTTCTTAAGGTCCTAAGTAAAATTGTTCCTAAATTGACCAGCTTTTTTTTGGAAATGAACAATGAAAGTAAAGATGTACAAGTAGTAGTTAGATGAGACCTTAAAAGAGAGTTTATTGTAGGAGCAAGCTGTCCTTGACAGAACAGCTGCTTTTGTCATAAAAACTTGTGCAGACTTTTCTGTGTGTGGACAGTGAACAAGTTGTGAATCTTTGATGTTTGTGGCCTTGGCTCCTGGCTGGGTGTAATGCTGTCTGGAAGAGTAATGAGAGGGGCTACAGCTCTCCTGCTCAGATCCTGACCCCTCTTTAGCCTGCTAGCGGGGGGACTTGCCACATCTGCAAGTTGTATCTGACTGGTAAACAACTCCAGGGTAGATGGCAAAGAGGTTCAAAGAAGGGACCTGTCTGCAGGCACTTCCTGGGCAGTTTTTCCTTGATTGTGATGCCCATCACTTTGTTATTAAAACCTGTCTGTTTTGTGCTGCATAAAACATTCATGTGTGCTGTTTTACGGAGTGCTGTGTTCAGTGAAATCTCATGTACAATAAGCATGGACCTTGCTGCTGAGCAAGGCACTTGTGTAGCTGTTCAAAGACAGCCTATGCAATACACACAGAGACAGGAGAAAAGCATATTTTGTCTTAGGACATCCAGGGACTGCTTGTCTAGGTGACTTCAAGAAAAAGAGTTTTCTGGCAGCATTCAGTTCAAGTTACCTTGGGTTTATGAGTTTCATAGACAATTTGTGGGTTTTTTGAAACTCGTCTGAGGTGAAACTGGACTCTAAATTGCATCATGTACTTCAGTGCTAATGTGAGTAGCACTTGTTGTGTTTTTATATTCACAAAATAAGACATCTAAATTAACTGTTAACACCTGATCCGGGACCACGCTGGCTTACAGAATGCTGGGTGAAAAACCACCCAGTCATTTCACTCTCTCAAGAACCAGTACTGGTTGTCTTTTGCTAGAATGTTTTTCCTTGTACTTGCATAAGTATCTATTGTTTGTATTTTTATTATAAAAAGCCAAAAAATTTAAGCAATCGTTCTGCAACTGGATAGTCAAAGTAGGACTTAATTTAGACATTTTCAAATAGAAATTTTCAAATATAAGTCTTTGACACTTTTTTTAAAAAAAACAAATAAAGTGATTTTTGAGGGAAATCAGGGTAAAAGAAAAGTTTTGAACTCCCCAAATATATTTATATAGAGATAATTTTCATTGACTCTTTTGTAGTGCCATGTGTCAAAAATGGTCATGTAGCACAAAAATAATCTGGTTTTGTAGCCTTCAAGAAAAAAGCTATTTGTAATTGTGAAATATTAAAAAAAAATTGTAGAGCTTGGGAATATGCATGTGAAAATATGATAGCATATTGAGGTAAAAATTTGTTGATGCAATGAATGAATAAATACTGGATTAGATAATGGCTGATTAACGTGTTGGATCTGGTATATCAAGAAGTGTGTACTTGAACCAGAAGGATTGTGAGGGTTTACTTCTCCTTGTTCTTCATAGAGAGGGCATTTTATCCCACCAAATGTGGAAAATATCTTCGAGTGAGAATTATATAATTTTAAGTTCAAAATAGCAACTTGTACATTCTTCCTGAATTTATCGGGCTAAAAAGTAGAAAAGGTTGGGATCAAGACCTTCATGAAGCTTTTTAATAAAACAGGAAAGGATAAGTAATTTGGAAATAACCAAAATGACCCTCCTAGGGAGGCTTGGAGTTTTCTTCTGCATATTTATTACTCACTATTAATCATTAACTTAAAAGTCTGCCTGTGCTTTCAAAGTGTGTCTTGAAGGTTTGTGCATGAAGGAATACAAACACAGGTTTTCCAAAATGAAAAATAATTAAGATAAATGCTCAGACAGGAGCCAAGGATTTGAATTTGGCTTCAGTTGTATTACTACTGTTTCAGGACCTGTGGTGTTGTTCTTTGTGTCATAAATTATTCTGCCTAATGTGTTTAATTTTTATAGAATCATAGAATATTCTGAGTTTGAAAGGACCCACTAATCATAATATTTGAGAACTAGTGTTTAAGCACACGTTAATGAAATGAAAATAGTTGTAAAGATGGTCCTCAGTAATGGTTTAAGTAACAGTTCGTTAATAGTGAGTTGTGCTGAGTTGCCAAATCCGACTTCTCCAGGTACTGGGTTGTGGGTAAGACCATGCTGGAAGTGTGACTGACATGCACACACATATTCCCAGGCTGGTTTTCCCATATCTGTTTCAGGGATTGATAGGTTGGGAACATTGGTGACTTGAGCTTCACCCCTAGCTTAGATTTGCTGGGACGTGATCAGATTCATGCCTGTCCTGCTATTGATACCTATGCTAACCAACATAAAACTCAGATGGTATGTTTGCAGCATAGATAAACTCTGAAAAGAGAATTCAGTGAAATGCTGCCCTAACCAAATTGACCAAGGTTTTCCACTGGCAAATAGTTTGCAGCAGCAAGTGAGGAGAAAGGAGCATTTTTTTTCTGATCTGTTTACAAGTTCCACAATACCCATAGGCACAGAACAGTGTGGGCATTTCCTTGCGTAAACAAGCCCTGCCCTCTGTTTGAAGAGGATAAGTGTGCAGTCTTTTGCTGTGTAAGTGAGACTTTGGCCATAGAATGTTGCAGATAAGGAACTATGTTTACCATCTAACTTAGATTTTCCTTGTGAATTTTGAGTCACAGCTCAGTTTATGGGTATTTAGGGAGTGAGGAATAACAGCACTGGGTTTATAATTCAAACTGAAGTGATTTCTTTACTGCTTGTTAATTGTGTATGTTCACGTAAAGAGACTGGAAAAGTGATTTTGACAGGAGTTTGGAGTAACTTTACTTGGAGTCATAGGTGTTGAATGGACAAATTTGATTAGAAGATCTGAGTCACTGGTTAGAGGAGCTCACCTTAACAAAAAAACAAAGCACCAAAACAACAGCAGCAACAAAATAAACCAAAACAAACAAAAGATTAAGGAGATTCTCTTATAGAATGAGGTTAAGCATTTGGAATTCTAGCTGATGACATTTTTGGGTCTAAACTGCAATTCTATTCTGTTTCACAGAACATGGACATTTATTATCTTCCTGATGCACAAAATACCTGTGTGCCCACTCTGTGATTCATGGGAAAATGATTTGACCAGGAACTTGTTGTTTGGCCAATACTTATCTGTACAAAATAGAACATCTTGCAACATTACTCATTTTTAGGAGATTTAGTGAGAAAACTAGGAAAATACTTCTAAAATTTTGTATTTAAAGTCATGTGGAATTTCCTGTATGAAAAACATCTACTGTAGTCTTGGCACACATAGACATGAATATTTTTTGTTTCTATTCTACTTAAAGTGCACTTCCCAACTGCCAAAGGATTTTTTGCTTTCCAGTTTCCTTTGAGGGCATGAGTGTTCTTTTAATCGTGAGCTGGCTGCTCACAGCATTCTTTAAAACACTTGCTCAGCGGCTTCCTAACTCAGGATCAATAACTTCATAGATAATTAAACTAACCATCTCTTAAAAATAGATGCCATCTTCCATCTCCCTTATACCCCCAACCTCCCACTTACCCTATTTGACAGTCTGTGCTTATGCGAGTTTGCCAAGCTGAATTTTAATACTCCAGTGCCAAATGCCTGGCCCGAGCCAGGGAGGGATCCTGTGCAGACAGCTGCACTACAGGCATTGTAACTTCATAGCTTGAAATGCAGCGACTTATTTATTTATCCTAAATATAACTAACAGCAATAAAAATGCATTTTTTAAAAAATTGTGCCTAATTATCAGCCCAGCTGCTGCTGTTGTGAACAGTTTCCAGGAAATACTGTTTCAGAAGTTCTGAATTACTTTTTTTTTACTTTAAAAGTAAAGTTAGCATACACTAACAATATTTTTGAACCTTTAGACATAATATTGAACTTGGGATTTCTATTAAAACACAACTAGATGACAAATGTATAACCTTGAACAGCTAAACTGACCTGAAATTTATAGTCCTTGTTATGAAACATGACACTCTTCTGCAACAATGATATTAAGCTGATGTAATAAATGAAGTCTTCATTTATTGTTCTTACTGAGTTGTGTTATCAGCTTTCCTGGAATAAATAATACTTCCTCTGTTGATATTTTCAATTGGAAGACAAAGCAAGTATATTCCTTAGGGTAATTCCAGTGTTCTTAGAATTTTTACTTTGCAAAGTTTAACATTGTCAACTCACATTGCCTCAAAGAAGTATTGATTTGAAATCCAGACTCTGTTAAAGATCGAGAGATGTTGATAATGGGGATTAGACAAAATCTCTGAAGAGGTTGTCTATAAAGTTCAGATTATAGGCCTTTTGGTCATGTTTTGTAAGAGTATAGATATCAACCTTTTTAATCTGTGAAATGTTAGAGAAAACCTTTTGCAAGATAAAAGAAAGCTTGAGGTGCAAAACAGAGTGGTGTAAATTTGTACAGGTGGAAAAAAATATTTCTATGCTTCAAAACTCTGTACTTTCAGTCAGTGATTGCTGATCAGCAAATCATTTTACTTTTGTATGACTTGCTGTGATGCCTAAAATTTCTGGGGGAAATATTACATAAGAGTGAGATTATTCTTAAAAAGCATTTATGTACTTAAAATTTTGCATTCTGACATAGAGAAGACTGTTGCTTCTAAAGTACCTTGAAACATTTTTATCAGTGAAGCTCTTAGTTTGCATGATGCAATTGAAAGGCTTTGTTACTGTTTGTAAAATTTGGATGAATAGTAGAATAGTATATTAAAAAGTCAGTATCTCTCTTACAGGAAATCCTATTTGGTTTCTCTGTAAAAACTCTGTTAAAACAAATTAGAGTGGCTCATATGTGGGCCATGATGGTGGACATGGTAGCATTTAAGTTGTTGTCTTAGTACTTAAAATTACCAATGACACTGAATAACAATTAATGAGAAATTATGACTTAGAGAATCGTAGGAATGTAGGTTCTAAAAAGTCACTGTGTGCTTAGATATGTGTAGACAAGTTAATGGTTTTTTGTTTATATACAGTTGTCTCAAAAAGCATTCAGGAATAAGTTGCCAAATGTAAAGGAAATATATATTTCATAACTGCATTCCCATTCCTCTACTGCATCTTTTTTAGTAGTGCAACTCTTTTAAATATTTGAAAATACTGAAGCTGATATGAAATGAATTTGTATAAATTGTTTCATGAATACATATTAGAACATTCAGATGTAGTGTGAATATTATAATTGTGTGGTTGGGGTGAATTCTTTTATTTTACTCAATTGAATTTAAATCTTAATAGGGTCAGGAGGGAGGTGAGGTGAAGGGAATCAGTTTTCTCTGTAACAAAATGAACTGTGTTTTTCTGCCCCTTGCAGCTTCCTCACAGATTAAATTTTAATAAGATGTTAGTAACACAAGAACTTTTTAGACATCTTCTTTTTTAAAGTACTTAACTGTTAGCACTATTCCAATGGACTTTAAAAAAACATTTGAAGAAATTAGTAAGTAACTTTAACTCAAGTGCTGACGGGTTTTTAATAAACTTTTAAGTAATATGCAGTAAAAAATTTTTATTCCCAATATAAAATACATTAAAGGAAAACTATATTAAATAAAAGTTAAATTAATGCCTTAAAAATCTTATCTATTGAACTACTAAAGTTAATGAATATATACTGATAGCTTATGTTATAATTCTGATATGACTCTGCCCATACCCACTTGTTGCAGATGATGGAGTTATTTTCTGAGATGGTTGTTTGTAAATGATAGTGCAACATTCTTCAAACTGCATTGGCAGTTACTCAGTACATTTCTCCATGAATTCTCTTTCCTAATGGAAATACTTGGTAGTGGAAAGGATAAATTATTGTTTGCTCCGATGTTGAGAGTTCAGGCTAATAAAAGTCAAATCAGTTTCAAAAGTAGTGGAAGTGCCTGGCCTGGGGTACACATAGGACTAAACCAAATTGCTCTTTCTCATGGGAGAAATTTTTCTTACCCTCTTGTGTGAGAAATTTTTAGTGGGCCTCAGCATTTCCAATCTCCTCCCTCCCTGCACTGGGCAGCAGATGTTCCTGCATTGAAGAGACCCATCAGCATGTCAACAATTCCCAAAATGTTTTTGGCAGCCAAGTACTATCACATTGGTTGTCTTGAGGAGGATTCTAGGAGCATTGTAGGAGTAGCTTACTAATTTGGCTGAGAATACTTTTGGGATAGCAGATTTGTTGGAGGGCACAAGTACCTGTAATTCAGATGAGAGTAATCTCTTAAAATTAAAGCTTTATTTCATTTGAAATTAATGATATTTATGATACTGGATGATGGACTTTATTAGTAGTAGGCTATGAGCTCTTAAAAAGAAATAGGGAAGGGAAGAAGGAAAAAAATTGGGTTGTTATTTAAAAAAACTACCACAAATCAACAAAATCTTTTTCAATAAGAGATAGTTGGGAAAATGTGGAAGGAGGGCTGCAAATAAAGGGCTTTTTTCTTTGAGATCTAATTCATTTGATATGGTTGCAAATGTTATATGTGACCTTGAGTCTCTGATAATTTTTGTATTTTTACAGCCACACTATTTTTAATAAGAACAAGGAATTTTGTTAATCTCTAAATTTGTAAAACTGGGATATATCCTTTAAAAGCCAGCACTATTTGCCATGCCATTTGCCAAAACTCTGACAGCTTAATACAGAAAGCTGAAATTACCTTCTTGTTTGAGAATTTGATGTTGCACCTCTGTGTCTGCCTTTGAGTATCTATGGATGATGAATCACAAGGGTGAACAGCAACATTTGAGTGTGGTGTGGTGTTCCCAGAATTGCTTTCAGCTGGTCTAGGGGTACTCACCAGGGATGTGTGGTTGACCATGGCTGGCTGCCAGATGCCCATCCAGCTGTTACTGGGGTCTCTGTGTCCCTTTTCCGCGTTTCTCGCTCAGTTCCCCTGGCTCAGCCCTGGCTGCCGGGCAGCGTTTGCCCTCCGTTGCCCAGGCTTTCCCCGGGGCTGAGGGGCTCAGCCGTGCCCGGAGCTGGGGCTGCTGCAGCTGTGCCAGGTCAGGGAGCTCCAGACAGAGCCCCTCCAGCTCCTGCTGCTCCAGCATCCTGACACCTGCACCCAGGAACAGGCAGAGGTGTCAGTGCCCTGTCACTGACAGGGGAGGGCTTCATCCCTGTCCTCCAGCACCTGCTCCCAGCCCTGGGGCACCAGCCTTGCCTGGCCCTGCCCTGGCTGAGGTGGTTGCTGTGCTGTTGTAGGTCACTTCAAGCTGATGTAAAGGCCACTTTTGGAACAGCCTGCGGGTGCAGAACCAGCAGGGAGGAGCAGTTGTGCCTGCAAGCTGTGTCCTCTCAGACTGTACTTGCCAAACAGCAGTGTCTACACGATGGATGCTGTCCCTAGCAGCTTTTTTGTTCATCTACAGAAACAGGAGCAGAAATAGACTAGTTTTCAGCTTAGCATCTGGTTTTCATGGCTCTGGTTTTCATGGCTTTGTCAGTGATGGTGCCTGCCCTGCCCTGGCTGGTGGTAGCTCAGGATCAGTGTTCCTGCCCATTTCAAGGGCTTCTTTTGGCAAGCCTTGCCTAGGGCAAGGTTGCTGGCCTCCCAGAGGTGCTGGACCTTCCATCTCTGCATGCAAGGTGTCCCTTCTCCAGTTAGAACATTTTACGTCTCAAGGACCTGAGTGGATAAGTTCTGAGTCTTGTTCTACCTGCTTTGCTAGATTTTTGCACAGTGTTTATCTTGCATAGTGGTGCTGAGCGGCTTCTTAATGTGCTGCAAGCTAAAGTGGAATGTTTCCCCACTAAATCCTGATTTTGAATTTCTAAGTGCACCTTCTGGAAGACAGAAGACTTCACAAATGCAGTTAAAAGAGATGATCCTGTTTTTCTTGCAGAGATAATGCCGGGTTAGGACTTCAAAGAATTCTTGTCACTCTGGGGCTGTGCTTGTGTAGATACAATCTTTTGTTTGCATGTGTTTGGGCTGAAAGCCTATCCCAGTCGTCACTGTGATGTGTTACTCTGTTACAAGTTCCTTATTATTTCAGAACTGAATACAAAGTTCTCATTGCCTTTTAATCAAAGGGACATGCAAATATTTCCTCATGTCTGCAGTGTGAAATATTCTCAGCATCCACATAGATGCTTTTCTTCTTTCTACGTCCACTCATCCAGATTGCCGGTAACATGAACAGAAGCTCAGCTGAGATCTGCTTTGGAGCGCGCTCAGTTTTGGAAGGAGAAAAGCACCAAGCTGTAGTGCTTTTCTTTCTTTTCCCACTGGCCAGGTTTTTCTTGTCTTTCCTCACTGGATCGTGGTGTCAGGGGCATAAAAATTGCCTGGAGTAAGAATTGCTGTTCTTATTTCATATAAAATGATATATGGGTGTTGAAATTGTGGAGTAGTAGTCCTGGCAATACAGACCTCTGAAAATGATTTGCTTTTAATGTACTCAAAGAATGCTATATGTTTAAATGGTTAGACTCTAGCTTAAGAAGAATAATAGAAAAATAGTACTTACTTTTTAAGAAACAGTATTTGCAGTCTGATGGTGTTTTTTTAATGTCAACACTTTTGAGACCAAGATTGTGATTTGTTTGAAGTTTATTGGTCAGTGTGAAAATTTACTGTGAAAGCCGTCTGTGTTTGTCAGGTTAATTTTTTAGGAGTATCAAATTCAAACGTTGCAAGTTTAAATATTTAGCCTAAGGACTGGAAGCTAATGCACTTCCTATAAAAATGTTGTAACTCAAATTATAAGCATAGTAAATTATTCCAGCATTTATATGGGTAATTTTTTATTCTGTTTATGTGATTAATTAATGCTTGTTATGTTCCAGTGAACTGCAGGATGCTAAAATGGAGAAAAAATATTATATGTATTGATGCAAGTTGATTATTTAAATGTATTCAATTAATTGAATTAAAAAATTACTTGGATGTCTTGAAAGCAGTACATTTTACTCCATCACATTTTTTTATCTATTAGTCTTTATAATATGTTTGCGTGTTTGTTAAATTGTTAATGACTTGTTCAGATGTCCCCATGCTTTGACATTCTTTGGAATACTGAAATTGATGCATGTTGAAGTGGGATAACAAAGCTCTCCAGAGCTTGTCAAATATGAGTGGAGAGTTATAAATTGGAACTGCTTAATGATTTATGCACACACAGCTCACCAGAAGTTTTGTGAAAACTTTTAAAATTTACAGATCTTGTGAATGATTACTTAAAAATTAATTTGAAAATACTTCTGCAGTTGAGAAATCTGACTCTGACTGGAACTGCAAGGTGCTACAGTCATAGAAAGTGATAATATGGTAACTTGGCTTCATTTCTCCAATTTGTGGTCAACAAGATCCTAGTACTGTAAAACTGGAAAAATCAGTTTCAGGGTGCCTGTTGATTGTGTAACATTTTTGATTTATTTGTTATACTGTACCTTTGTGTTTTGGTTAGCTTTTTTATTCAAATAACTCTTTCCAAACCAAATGTGTTCTTTGTTCTCTTAGTCAGCCTGTTTTTTTGGTATGTGAAATAGTTTTCATGAAATGGTTTATAGTTGTAGTCCAGGGTATCAATTTTGCATCTGGGAGTATATGGATGAATAAATAGATCAGTTGTGAGGACAAATAGATCCATTGTGAGGACAAAAATAATGCAACTAAAATGACTGAGAGTTAATTGATATGGGGTTGGGTTGACAGAAGTCTAAACACAGCCAGCTGTGTGCCCTGACAATGTTCTGGATTGCATCAATGGGAGTAGAGCCAGTAGGTGAAGTGATTATTCCCCATTATTCGGCATGTATTAGACCATGTGTGGAATCCTGGGTCAGGTTTTGGCTCTCCTGGTGCAGGAGTGCTGATAAGCTTGAGGAGAGGCAGTAAGACAGACAGAGGACTGGAGCACAGAAGGGAGAGAGGAGACTGGGTCAGTTGTGCTTGTTCAGACTGTAGAAGAGATGTGTGATGAGGCCTAGTGCATGCAGACATACATGCAGAACAAGTGAGAGGTAAGTCCTAAATTGAAGCATGGACCTTCCAGTTCTGAGTGAGGAAAGAAATCACTATGAAGATATTTAAGGACTAGAACCTGTTGCTCAGAGGCAGTGTGAGCTCTCCACGGTTGGAGGCTGTAGGGACCATGCTGGATGAAGCCCTGAGCAGCCTGCTCTAAATTCACTGTTGTCCCTGCTTTGAGCAGAACATGGAACTAGGTCATCCTGAGGTCTCTTCCAAGCACAAAGGTATTGTGAATCTGTGGAATGCTAGGTGAGGGGTGCAGGGCAGGACACGCTGTAGCTACTGTGCAAGTGCTGTAAACTGCTGAGAAGAGTTTAGTGCAGAGCTGTAAAAACTTGTTAGAGCAAATCTGCAGGCAGAATTCCTGTTGTGAGGCTTTACAGTATGCTGTTGTAGAAATCTGAAGGAAAAGTTCATATAATTCAGAATAGATTTTGCATCTAATAGATAAAGCTATGTGATTACTGCAAGGTTTTATAGAAAATATCTGTAAATTCTACCCCATACTAAAGAGACATTGCCTTCTTGTCTCTGAGGTGAGAAATGTATTTTCCTTCTAATGTCATAGACATGCACATTTGAATGGTTTTGGTTTATTCACATTTGTGTTCTTTCTATTCCACTTCTGGTTCTTGACCATCTTCCATCTTGAAAGAAAGTAGCTCCTTGAGCGCCTGACTGCTTCTGGTTTTGGGATGTTTCACTTTTTTCACTCCTGCTTGACTTGAGATAGATGGTGGTGTTTTTGTTTTCCACTCACTATTTTTTTCCACTTAAGTATTTGATAGATTGGTTGTTAAATCTCCTTGCTGTCACACCAGTGACTTCATGAGCCAATATTGTCAGAATTCTGGGGTGCAAGCTACCATGTTTCTTCAGCTAAAACTAATTTTGTTGTTAAAGGTGTGTTTCCTGCATGAACAGTTACTGCTTCCTTGAAGAAATTATTTTTTCTGACAATAAGAAAAAGACACCTCTCCTCCAGATTAATCAGTGCTACTACAAGTAATTATTATTATTATTATATATTTCACTGTTTTCCTTCTATTAATGGCTAAAGTATTAATGGATAAAGAAGAGAAGGAGGAAAGCCCTGTATCATGTCTGTTCCACTTACGACATGTAATAGGATCCCTGCAGAATAGCAGGTATTGAGTGGTGAGGAGAAACAGGAAAAAATGAGAATGGGAAGGGAGGTATTTTGGACGTGGAAAGGGGGTAAAACTGCTGATGGACACATGGTGTTGGTGGCTTGAAAGCTTCAGTTATTGTTCACTGGAGGTATGCACACTTAGTTTGGGCATCTCTGAAAAACAGGAGGGAATGAATCATCATCATTTAGCAGAACAGATACTGAAGATCAGTTCTGGAATCAGCACCACATTGACTTCATTATGAGAGTTGAAGAGAACAGCTTAAAAAGCCAAATGTACTTTCTGAAACACCTGTGTACTTTGGTGGCTTGAAGGCTATACAGGTACATTGTCACCGTGGTGCTATTCATTCAGCTCTTTGCTTTTGGTATGTTGCTTTTTGTCCTAGTTCAAAGTTACTGTCTTTTGTTGCGGTCGTGGGTTTTCTATTGGAACCGTATAACATACTTTCTAGATGCCTGAATAATAAGTAACAACGGGAATATTATTTTTGTGACCTGTTAAATGTTTGCTACATTTCAGGCCTTTGCTGTCATGTCAGGGTTGTGGAATTGCAGGTGTGTTGTTCTTCTGCTCTGGGTTTGCTGATATGAATCTGTTCACTGTTTTCATACTCCTTACTCAGAACTCACACCTTGTATTTTCTAAAATCCTTATTAGAGAAATTTTGGGTGTAGAATGTGTATGGGTCTCTTGTTCTGAGACGCTAGGAATTACTATGCAGTTTCAAAAAGTGCCCAGTCCTTCTTTCTTATATTTGAGATTTGAAGCATTTCCTACCTCTTCTTGCACAGGGGATTAATTAAAAAACTCAGAAAACCAACCAAAGTTCACAATTGTTAGTTGTCTGAACAAATACCAAATTTTTAACTGAGGGTTGATTGAATACTTAATGAAACAAGCAGATTGATTTTTTTTAAAAAATGAGGTGTTTATTCATTTGGGAAAGCATTTCTTTCACTAAAGCTCTTTCCCTCTGCATATAGAAGTAGAAGTCTAGAAGTTTGGGATTTTTTAGTTGCAGAGACCAGAAGGTCCCTTGTTCATGCTGGTTGCTCAGATAGTTTCCCTTAGAAAACTGGGATGTGTGGTTGATTAGATATGGATGTGATATAAGCATACCTTCTTGAAAATTCTGATTTAGGTGACAATGTTGTAATACTTAACGCTTACATAAAAAAACCCCAAGAAATCTGCCCTAAACCTGTTAAGGCCTCAAAATGCTACAGAGAAATGAGATATTGCCAGTTAAAATGAACCTAATATCCCATCTCCTGAACCAGAATTAGGAATCTTTATGGATTAAAATAATATGAAATAGTTTTGTGGTCTAATTTTAGTTTACTCTGAAAAAAAATTGGGGGGAAAGAATGTATCTTCAGTGTTTTTTGTTGTGGGTTTCTTTTTTCTTTCTTTTCTCTTTCTATCTTTTAGTTTACTCTTGTTTTTCAGGTCTATATATAGGATCTACATTGAGTAAGCACACATTGATTTCTCTCAAAAGCAAGTTTGACCCATGTTAGTCTGTTTAATGAAGGTGAAATTTTCTTTTGAAAATAATAGTTATAAAGATTGTTTTTCAAATTGTGGAGCATTACTTCTGGGATGACTAACAGTAAAAGTAAATAAGCATCACCTTCTGTTTTTTTATATGAATTCCCAGTTTAAATGTCAGAAGACTGAATTACAAGAACACAACTTCATTATGAGTTGTGGAAGTGATGCCATCTTTTATATTTCTCTTTAATCCATTTGCTAAAGCCACTTTAGTTATCAGATAGAAGCAGACTGTTAGATATATAATTGCTAATTTTGTTTTTTTTGTCTGAATAAGCAAAGCCAATCTGAATCTCAAGATATACCTGATATATCTGAAAGATATAAAAGAAAATAGAGCATTCAGCTTGTAACTCCAGTTGAGGGTGCACTCTGGAGAGTCTGGCTTGGTTAAAAAGAGACTCCAAACAGAGATTTTGGATTGGACAGTATTTTAAGGAATTTAGAATTTTTAGTAGAGAATTAAGCATTTATATGGACTATGAGACATGCACTGGTTCCCTGTAGAAGCACCAAAACGGAAGCATTCAAAACACTGAACCCCCCTGCCCTTGACTTTAGACTGCCATGGTGGTAATGGTTTGTCACTGTGAGCTTTCTGAATAAAATAAAGCTGTTAATAAATGACATGCATGGTAATTCAGTATAGTGTTCTAGTTAAACATTTGCATCTTTCTGCCACTCTCATAGATTAGAGGGGACTGCTGAACATTAGTGGTAACAAGATGCACCTCGCATGCATGCTAATGGGTTATAACTTTTCATAGGTGCAATTTGTACCTGTCTCTTGGTGGACTGGGAAACTGGTGCATGAGGAACAGATCGTTAAGCATCAGTAGCCAAGCTTTGCTAATTAGCACATCTTCAGTGCCAGCTCTCTTTGTCCACAGAGAATGTAAATTATTCTTATTTTCTCCCTCAATCTTTTGGGCTTCTTAAGCAACGTGTCTCTTCGGCTGGGAGACAGAGACTGCAGATTTGTAGTTTTCAATTCTCATGATTAATTGAAGAACATGCATGGTTTATTCAAAAGCAAGGATGCTGCCAAAAATGATCTAATTGGTTAAATAAATAACCCTAAGCTTTTATTACTCAATGTGTTTTTTACTGAATTATTAATGCTATATCAGCCTCCAAATCAGTGAGAGTTAATGACTGATTTGCCTGAGGCTATTAATATTTTTCCAATCATTTTCTGCTATGATGACTTCTTTCGGTGACTTGTATCTCACTGTATTTGTTCACTTAGTAAAATGGTGTTGAAGGTAAGAAAGGACTGAAAAATAGCATCCAAATTTCAACTTGCTTTAGTTGTTTTTTTTTTTTTGTGCCTGATGAAATACATAATTCTGTTCATAAAATAGATTATGAAGTACATTTTGGGATAGGGGAAACAAAAAAGAGGAAATTTTTTTGAGAACCATTTGTTGTAAGTGGGATTCAAGGAAAGAGAAGCTTAATGCATTTATCACCTTTGTTGTGAAAAAGGAGGAGGAATTTGAGCATTATATGATTTTATAGTGGTAAGTAATATTCCCATATATGTACAGAAGTGTGCACAATGAAGTGCTGCAATGTAGTATGGAATGGTTCTGAGCAAGTGCCCAGAAAAAAAAAAGATTAAATAGGTTTTGACCTATACAAGGCACCAAAGGTGTTGAAAATTAAGTTTGAATCCTGTTTCTTTCTATCTATTTAGTTCTGGGAAAGACAGATAATCATCATTAACTGCTTCTAACAGGAATTAGATAGGTAATCATCTAGTTAACTGTATCAGATGGCCATTATGAATGTGTATGAAAATATGGGTGTATTTCTGAAAACTAAATAAATAAAAATTATTTTAAATCCAGAAAAATGCTTCATGTTATTGAATACTCGTGGATGATATTACTGTGTGTGTATCCAAGCTAGTGTTGCTTAGACCTTTTTGTTTCAAATGTTAGCTTTTGTCCATCATGTCAGGTGTAAGTCAGGTGGCTGAGAAATGCACTTTCTTTTCTTACCAGATATTAAATTTTTTTTCTTTTGAAACTTTTCCAGATGAATTACACTGCAGCAAATAACGGAACCTTTTCCATTTTCTCAAACCTTTATTTGAGAGTAGGGATGGATGAGTAGTCACTAGGAGATGGATAGATAGAGTAAGCGGAGGGAGTAAGACCATGTACTCTTCATGATGGAGAGGAACAGACTGTGTGTGAGGGAGACAGCTGAGTTTTAGGAAATCGCAATATGGAATTTGGGGAACTCTCATTTGTTAATTCCTGCAATACAAAACAGAGAGAAATTTGAAATGCAATGATATCCAGACATCAGTGAACTCCTGGCACTTGCCGCTGCATGAAGCTAATGGTGGCTAGTGGTGACAGATGAGATCAGAAAGGGAGTCTGTCTAATTCACAGGTGACAGCTCTGTAAGGAGGTGTTAGAAATATTGCCTTCCAGCATCTCTAGTTTGAGAGCTACAGAAATTGGCTAGCCTGTATTCCATCTCTAGCTACTCTTGGAGATGCAGCCCTGGAGTAGAGATAGCTTTGGCCTGACCCTGTGGGGCATTTGTCACCTACTTAGGGACAGCAGTATTGATGCGTGGATCCCATTTGTGCAAAGAGAGAATTTGGAATTCCCTCAGCTGCTGGCCATTGAAATTTTGTATGCCACCGTATCTTCTAACCTGAATTTGGGATCGTCTTTGAGAGGAAAGAATTTAACAGTGCTTCAGCATTCTGGCAGTCTGTTAGCTTCCAATGCAGCTTCTTGGGGTCATTGAAAAAGTGAATATACCATAGAGCAGCTTTGAGGACATGGAGTCAGAAAATACCTGAAGACTGGGAGGGGGAAAGTCACTTTGTCACTTTTGTCTTTTTCCATTCTTCTTTTGTATGTGTATGTGATAATACTGTTGCCACAAAAGGGTATCGGAGCCTGAATACGTACTTTGAGATTAAAGTAGAAGGAGTGAATTTGATTAGAGTTACTATGGCATTTTTTGTGCATTTGCATTTTTCATGCAGTCCCTATAAACTGTCGCTGTTTTTTTTCTATTTCTTGTTGCTGGGTGAAAGACCCAGGGGAAAAAAAAAAATAAGATGGTGCCCCCCCTCCCAAATTGTTGTACTTAAGAAATAGTAGTTTAATGTTTGGAGGGAAAACTGGGACTGGTCTCTAATTTTTATTTTTATTTTTTTTACCAATGACCTAAGTTTATTTATAATAAGAACGACTAAGTAGTATTGCTAGAAATAAATGCTTTAAATTCCTTTCAGTTTTAAACTCTGTTTCAGTAATAAGCTGGTATAAGAAGTCCATTGTTTACATTAAGAATCAGGTCTGGTTTTGTCACGGAGATCTAGTCAAACTCTAAAATAAACAGTATTTTATTCAGTGCAATGAAGGGAGTGGTTTTCTTGGCTTTTATGAGGATAGTTAACTTTTGCACCGACTTTTATGAAGTTCACATGCATACGCCAATCTAATCAGAAATGTTCCACATTAGAAAAATATTGCAATTATGTTTCTGGTTTCGTGATGTAGTTTTGCCACTGGAAGAAAGTGAAAATTGCATGTACAGACAAAGAAACAAAGGTTGAACATGCTGTATTTTTTTTTGTTTTAAATACTAGTAGTTCTTTGCTAAATGTGTTCTTTTGGTTGCTACTTTTGGTTGTTCTTTTGGTTGCTATTTTTTTTAATAGTGCAATTGTAAGTGGTTTTTTGCATATTCAGTTTCTCGTATTATGAGGTCTTAAAGCCTTTTCATCTTATAGTGAAACTTAGTGAATGAAAATAATGTTTCTATAAAATAAAGATGCTGGATTTTGAGTTAGAAGACCACTGTCATCATAGCAGTTCATTTGCTGGGTGATCTGCCTGTGGCTTTGGAACAGAGCCACTTAGAATGCAGCATTCCACAAGTGTTTTAAACTCTTGCAACTGATATTATTGCAATGATTTTAATTTTAAGATTTTGGCTATTACAAGAATACATCTACCTGAAAAAGTAGTTTCTGCAATATTCTGTAATAATTCTGTAATAAAAATGTAGTTTTCTGTAACCAGAAATTTGAGTTTTCTGCAGTTCTGCTCAATAATGTTCTCATCCTGACATTAAAGATAAGAAGAAAACTTCAAACAGAAATGATATGTGATATGTCATATCAAGTGATATGGTCATGTCTGTGAACTCTTTTTTTTTAAAGTCACACCATGATGGTACTTGTGTAGAAATATTTCTGAACCCCCCACAGAACAGACATCATGAGGAGTTGGATTGTGCATCAAACCTGTAGAGAGAGAGGAGTGTGTACCAATATTTATATTGCTGTGCTTTTACATCAAGGTTATTGTCTGAAGGGACATATCTCTCCTGTGGAACAACAAAATATTAAGCATCTGTGCTAAGTTCTGGCCAGCTGGAACCTAGAATAGGAAAAAAAACCCAACCCAATAAAACAAAAAACAAAACAAACAAAAAAACCCCAAACTCCAAATTTTGTTGCAACTTGCTCCTACTAAAGAAGATAAGGAGACCTTTCTTGAAATAATGAGAATGGACTAATTGACATGATGGATTAGTCATACCAACGATACCACTGAGACTTATGAATCTGAAAGCCTTGAATGCAAACGATGGAAAATGGCATGCTGCCTGTCCATATTTGCCCAGTAAACATCATTATCTGTCATCTTTGTATATGGCTCTGCAGCTGATAAGGATTTAAATCTCCATTTGTCTAATGTGTGGCCTTACATTTTAGGGAATAACCCTAATAAACATATTTATTATCAGAAAAAAATTTGGCTATATATTTTATTATATTATCTATATTTTTACTTCATGGTATTTATTTGCCCACCATTAAACACATAGCTTAATTTTTTTCCCCATGTAATAATACCTCCAGAAGGTTCTAAAGTTATTAGCCACATATTTTTGCAGGAGGAGAAGGTTCCTAAAGCCAGTAAGTTATTCTGCAGTGAATTTTGTTCAGTACTTTAAAATGAGTTTTTTACAGCTACATCAAAATTCTGGTCACTTTCCCTATTTCTGTGTAGCCCTTTGGCAAGGGCTTGAAGTGAAGATTTCCTTTCTGTGATGAGTGACTTGCCACAGAGCCATTGGGTCAATCACACCGTTGATTTTCAACTGCCCTTGATCAGCTGACACTTGGCCATGCCCTGTAGGACACTTCAGTGTGTTTTGCTATGGGATTTTTTTTTTTCCTGACAAAATGGGAATGAGGCTTTTCTATCCCTTGTTCACCTCCCTCCTCTCAATATCTGACAAGTCACATTTATGCTATTGACCTACACTTTAAAGAGCAGTTTTTCAATGCTTGAAGGCTGGTTGTTTTCATGCATATGAAATGGAGGTAATGTGAAAATCTGCCTCATGTGCCTCGTTTGAATGAATTTATATGAGGGTAGGCACTTTTTCGCTCACTGTTTTACTGGCTATATCAAAGGATATGCCACAGAAAGCTTTTAATGTTTCATTCTCACTTAGTAGGAAATAATGAAGGAAATTTGTGCCAGGCTGTGGTTGCTACCTAAATCAATGGCCTCTCTGCTTACCTGGAAAATTTGCTTTTCTTCCTTTTCTCTGCAGGTGTCCTGGCAGCTTGTGCTGCTGAGGACCCCACAAGAGAGACCGTATCTGGTATATACGGACACAACAGTGTCCGTGAAGTGAACTTGTGTTTTTCTCTCACATTTTAACAAAAGCAAGCCATATCTCACTTTTAATCTTTCCCTCTGATTTCTTCTTGTTAGTTTTGGACTTCTTTGTTTTTTCTGTACATGTATGTGCCCCCTTCTGATTCTGAGTACTGCTGACTAAGTTGCAAGCTGGGTGTACTGAATGCAAAACTAATCTATTAACTTAGTTCAGTGATGTGCAAATGCTTTTGCTGTTATTCTGCTGGACACAAGCTATCTGTAAGTATAACCATTTGGAGTGTATTTTCTAGTGCTTTGGACTCTGGAGAAATTGATTGGATTGGCTCGGATGCCAGACCAGCAAAGGATTTATTTTTGAGAATGTTTGGATTTTTTCTGGAACTGTCAAGACCTCTAAAAAACCTTTGTGTTTAAGAATATTGAGGTATATGAAAAGAGAAGCCTGGAGATTAGAGATACCTGCCAGTTAAGAGCTAAAATCAGATCTGAAACTTCAAAACCCACTTGGATTAAGTGGCTTTAAAATACTACTTTAAAAACAAAACAAAAAAAAAACACAACAAAAAAACAAAACAAAACAAAACAAAAAAAACCAAAAAAAAAAACAAACCAAGTGATGGCATTTGCTTAGACTTCCAAAACCAATGTGGTTGCTGAGTTCTACTGTGGTCAAAACTGGATGAGGTATTTAGTCAGAACTGCTATTTCAGTATACTGGCAGTAGTTCAGGTGTTAGCATGTGCTCTACTGTCCCTGCTTGAACTGTGACCCTACCAGGAATTGCTTCTCAGCATGGATTGCATCAAACTTTGTGCCTTCCTGTGAGTTGCTGGTCTGGCTATTCTAAATATAAAAGTGAAGCTTGTATTTGTAACTTCCCAAATTCATTTTAGGTAGGTGAGAGCTGTTTTGAGTAAATCCATGTAGTGGTACTTTTTCTGTTTTTAAGTTGTTTTTTTTTTTTTCCCCTGTGATGTTGTATTTGTGTACTTCTTTGGATGAGTGCTTGCTTCCTAAATGCAAAAAGTGAAAAGATGAATATCTATATTTGTTAATTGGCTGATTAACTTATTTTTTTTAGATTTGCATTATGGTTTTAAGTATTGACACGTAGTGACTATTACATAATTTTTTTTAAACTACAAAATTGAGTTTAGGAATGGTGATTTTTAACCTTGTTATTCTATGAATAAGTGACCCATTCTATTGTTAGAGATGTATTTTGGATACTCTAACACCAGCTTCAGGAGCAAATATGCAGCTGAGTGTGTTTAGGCCTAGTACAGGGTGTTGTTAGTATATCCTGAATGTTTTGGCACTTTCCCATATTTATCAGCTGGAAATCATGAGACAAATGCAAATGGTTCATTACTACTCTGTGGTAATTGTTTCTCCCATCCCTCCTTGGATTTCCAGCTTCAAAAGAATGTAGTTGATGGTCTGTACATGCATCTTTTGGGTTGTACTTGTTTCTTCCTCAATCACATACATTGGTTATTCTACTTATATATATATTTTACTGAAATATCTGCTTGAAAGAGAGATGTTTGCTCTGATATAGAGGGGATAAGATAGTAGAGTCCAATTATAGGGACTTGTGGCTTGTTTATTTTTGGCTAATTATGCAGTAGTTTCATGGCAGTACACCAGTTGACTCAAAAGGAATTATGCTGTAAAGCTGATTATCATAAAAACAAGGAGTTTATTACAGAATTTTGGAAGATAAGAAATGATGGAACCAGTGTAATCTCTTGTCCTTTGATTTTTTTATCCTTGCTTTTCAATGCAAAGTTGGAAGTGGCAAATGTTATGTCTACAGTGAATTTTTGAGCAGCTTGAACTGACTGGATTTTATTTCCTTATATAAAAGAGCTTGTTCCCTTCTAGACTAAAAGGAGGCAGAAAGCACTGTATGAGTGCTCAGGGGGGAATCAACCTGTCCATTGTGCACATGTGTGTGTAGGCTTGGTGTGTAAAATGGTTGCACTGCAGGGATGCAAGGAGATGTGAACACAGGGTGAGCCACCTTTGTCTAGTCTGCTGCAATATTTTAGAAGTTCAAGATGTTGGAGGAGCAGGAGATGCAAGATGATACAAATCTTATGACTGAGGAATTAGAACTTACACAGAAGTGAAGCCTTTTAGATTCCTAAAGTATCTGTGATCTGTTCAATATATGAAGCTGGAGAAAAATTCAACAAGGTTTTATGAGCTTTAGTCTCAATCAAAAATAATTAAAAAAAAAAAGGAAACAGAATGTAAAAAAGCTATGAAATAACCAAAATTGTAAAGTTGGAATAATTTGTGTGTGAGTCTAGAATAAGTCTAGGTAATATTGATGCAGAACCCAGCAAGGTCATTGCACATGCATCACAGATCAATTTAATTGGTAAATAAATGTTAGTTCCCAAGGCACTCTTCAGAAGGTTTAGCCTGAAGTTAAATTTGTGTTCTCTGAGATGAAATTTCTGTAGTCATAATAAATGCCAAATCCTTCTTGTTTTGTTAATGCAAAGAATCTGAACATTCCTCTCTCCTCCCCACCCCCCCTCCCCCACCCCCCCATTAACCCCTGAAAAAGAAAATGTGCTTTATTTATTGTTGTTTGGGAAGTCAAGATATGAATGTCAGTGAGCTGCTATGTCCATATTTCTGGAAATGGAAATGATAGGGTGTGATTTGCTATATGGGGAATAACTGATCTTGTCTTTCCCACAAAGCCCTGTATGTGGGCTTTGGAAGTTGCCTTTTTGCAGGGCTAGTTCTTTCCCTGCTATGACTCACACCCCAGGAGCACAGTTTTCTAAAATCTGGTGCTATGTTGATGTGGTGTGGTACTGCAGACTTAAGTGTGTGTTCTGAAGATGGTCATATTATTTCACAGCCCTTTGCATTTCTCAAGTCTCCTATTACTTTTAGAAGAACTGGAATAGCTGTTTGTTTTGACTGGCAGGTAGTTGTATTAACAGGCTGATATTATTACAGATATTTAATGAGGAATGTATTAATGGTTGATAACACTACAGTCAATGCTTCACATTTTATCAGCATTAAGTAAATATTCAGTGTTTAGTGCTAAATGTCAAGGGAACAATAGTGAAGCTTTGTTTTTTAAAAGAACTTCTCAATTTCTGTGGGTACTCTTTCAATTGCACGGTGATAATAAATGCTAGACAACATTTACTTCTTTTTACCCCCGGTATCAGTTGCTTTACACATATTTTTTAAAAACTACCTGCATGTAAGTAATTAAGAGTACACTGTACTTGCCCTGAGTTAGCTGTGGAATGCTCTTTTAGAAATTATTAGATGCTAGTTTTATGAAATCAAATACTGTAGGTATGTAGTCAATTATGGTGAGACAGATTTTTAAAAATGGAAATAGAAATAAGTTTAGTTTTCATATTACATGCATCTCAGCAAATTTGTGTTTTCTGTAATTATATAAATTGTTAGGTATTACTCATTTTTGGCTGTGTACCTCATAAAAGCATGCCTGTTCCTGTTTTTTATAATGAAGCCAAGATGGGCAGTTTAGCAGGCAATCTCTAAACTGAATGCCAGCTTTATAGGGAAAAACACTTCAGATGCACAAAGTGATGAGAAGAACACTTTTTATTGAAACTGGATAAGTTCAATGCATAGAAAATGCAAGTTAGAGATAACTGAGTAATACCTTCTTTGTAACCTTTAAAGCAGCCATCACACTGAAGACTCTGTGTTACTGTACAGAGA
The DNA here is from genome assembly GCA_024734035.1 of Alethe castanea. Taxonomy (NCBI): domain Eukaryota; kingdom Metazoa; phylum Chordata; class Aves; order Passeriformes; family Muscicapidae; genus Alethe; species Alethe castanea. The sequence continues at coordinate 79,669,460 of JANRGV010000001.1, forward strand.
AACAGCCCTGATGTGGCATTTGTTTTCACCTGCTGTACACTTAGAGTAGCAAGCCATCTGTGACTTTTCATGGTAGATGATTACATTGTCTTAAAAGATACAGAGGGAATTTGTGCAGCTCTCTCTCAGCTTAAAAGTGCAAACGTGGTAAGTCATAAAGTTGCTGTATTTTAAAATAGAAATAATTACATTGAAACTGGAAATATTGTGAGCTGTGTTCTCCTACATGCACTTCTAATAAATACATAACATTTATATTTCTTTGAGTTGCTTAATGGCAGAGAAAAACATTTTTGATAAGTTGAAATTGTTTGTTTTATTTTAATGGTGTTTTTTTGTGTATGTTTTGTATATTAATCTTTTTAATATATAACACATATACAGTGAGTGAGTAGACATTGTTTTGTGTAGGAAAAAAGTACTATAGAAACACTTATAAGATAAATGCTAGTGAAGATAAGAGGCGAGCTGGTTAGACTTTTACATTGCTTACTTGGTTCTTGAGAAGAAAGATAAAGATGAAGGAAATGCACAGATCCTTTGTTTCTGCTTTAGCCAAAAAAAAAAAAAAAGATAAATGGTAGTGTTGTATAGAGATACCAGATCATATTTTTATGTAAAAAATTATTTCCTGGAGACAGTCTTATAAATCTCAAAGCCTTGTAGTATTGTTTTGTTTCTTTGCCCTAAGGTACACAGAGAGGTTGTGTTGTGTGGCTTGATTGGCATGTCCCTTTGGATGTGCCTGTCCTTACTCCTTTGTTAAAGCTGGGGATCTGAGTGTCCAGAGCAGTTGCCATCTGTCCAACCTTGCTTGGTGCCATTCCTTCCACAGCAGCCTGGTCTCAGCCTCTCTGTCCTTTCTTTTTAACTTCTCTTAGGGGTGATCTTCTGTGACCCACCCAGACACATAATTTATTAGTTTATGAACCGTAAAAGTTAAATAAATGTCTGTGGTTTATAGGAGGTCATCCTCTCTGAAGTATTGCTTATTTCTGAAATACAGCTGGTCATTTCTAATTACACAGGCCTGTGGTACTGATCAGTGTGACTCCAGTTCCACAGGATGACCAACTCTTTTCCCAATATAAATCAGCTACATTAAATAGAATATTTTACTGAGCTTCTTGACATCAGTAAAATGACTGAAATGCTTAGTGCTGAATGCAGAGTTGCTTTTCTTTCTGATTTTCTTGTGATGTTTTAGAATGCTTTTCATTGACACAGAGGTGAGGTTTTTCTCTATTAAGTACTTAATTAATATGAAACCATCTTCATTGTTGTCGAGACTTTCTTTGATCGTAGTGGTAGAAAAGTAGAATAAATAGGAAATAATAAGTCTCATTTTTTGCTTAAAGGGATTTTGGATGTAAATTGAAAAAATAATTATATTCTTTATATGAAGAATCTCTCACTTATTGTTTTTCCTCTTTTAAGGATTTGGACAAATTTACTAGGAATTTTAATGCAGAAAGGTAGGGTCTGGCAAGTGTGTAAAACATGATACTTCTTTTTATTCTGATAATTTTATTGTTGTGTTTTCTTGCCATGTGAAACTGAAGTTTTATTTAGATGATACATCTTTTCATCCACAATCCAGCCATGTATTTATGATGTTCTGCTTTCATGAAAAGTCAACCTTTTCATCTTACACGATTGTATCTCTTTAGCGATCGTATCTTTGAACATAAACAAATCAAATAGGTTGCCAGTATTTCCTGGGTTCCATGCTTATGTTGGTAACTGAAGTCAGTCTGCTGTTTTCCTATGATTTCCTCTCTGACTTATATTGCTTACTTTAGGGCACTTACACTTACTGGATTTCTCACCTCCACTCAATTGCGTTGACGTATGTCCATGGAAAATATTTATTTTCTGCATGGGCATGCTCACTATAAATATTGTATGCAGATTTTTATGAAGGATATTTTATTATTTAGTATTTTATTTTGAAAAGGTATTTATGGTAAGAGTTGGTCTCTGACTGTCATGTTTCTGCCCTCAAGCAGAGAAAAAAAGGGAGATGTTTAATAATGAAGAGCTGTAATGAGAATTGCTCTGTTAACCATAGGGAAAGCCTGGAACAAGGCAAAATGTTTCCACCTTGAAAAAAAACAATGGATGATGAATTAAAGGGAGTATCCAGGAACAGTGAAACAAATCTGTCTTGTGTTGTAAACAACTGTGCTCTTGCAAGTTTGTTTTAAGGCATCAGCAAATTAAAGTAGGGAGGGACAGGAGAACAGGGGAAGGGATTTGCAGATGCTGATGTGCAGCTTCTCTGAACAGAGATGGAGTGGGAGGAAGGCCTGGTGATAAATTAGCAGCAGTGGCTGGTGGAAAAGGCAGGTTGGAGGTAAAACTGGCAGTAGGTTTGGGAAAAAGATGTGCTAGGAAAATGCTTATTTACAGCCATGTACCTGAATGTGTAAGAACAGGCCACAACCGTGGCTGTGAAAGATGTTGCAATAATTTCACTTTGCATTTCACCTCTCAAGCTGTGTAAAGGTAGTGGAGATGACAGGGGAGAGGGTGCTTTAGAAAAGAGGCTGCTGAGGTAAGAAGTTACTCACAGCTGCATTCTGAAAGAGGTACATCCTTACCCCTTGAAAAACCCCCAAAATTACAAAATATTTTGAAAGTTTAAAGAATTTTAGTGCATTTGGCAATTATGCCTTCAGCAATTACAATCCTCTGGGAAATTGTTTTATTTCTTAGGGAATTTTCCCGTGAGGTAATATGGTAATTGTTTCACAAAGCTAAACTTTTCAATGTTTTCAGTGTGGATTCAGCTATAGGCTTTTGTGATTTAGGAGTATTCCCATTTATGCACCTTTTTTTCACTTTACTTTTAAAAGCCTTTTCTACTGTTGTATGCAAGAAACAAACAAGCAAAAAAGTTGTGTAAGCAATAAATTTTGTTTATATTATCTACATGGAGAAAATAATAAAGCTTCTTAAAGCAGTGTTTTTTTGTCTTTTTTTTCGAGAAAAAATTATTGAGTTGTAGGCCTGTGTGTTTTTGTTATTACAGCTGGGTCAGTTTAAGCTTGTTTCTGACCTTAGGTTCCTTTCTTCCCTCTAACCTTTTTGAGGCCTCAGAGCTCACTCAGTTCATGGGAAGTCTGGCAGAGAGGAGGAGGACACTGGCAGCGTTTGGACAAGCACTCTGAGTATTTCTAGATACTCAACTGTCACAAATTGTTCTTCATATACTTAGGAGGAGACAAGCTCCATAATTTTTGCTAAATGTTTTATTTCCCCCGCTTCCTTATTTCAGTTTTACTGCTTTAAGAGGAAGAAATTTGTGAAGTTGTGTTTTGCTTCAAGTGCCCTTCTTCTGATGCTTCTTCATCTGGTAAAGTGCTGGATTATTGATGACTGTGACCAGTGCTTAGAAAAAGTTTTAAACCATTAAGCAGTTGTTATTTCCATCTTTTTTGGAGAGTTTATTTTTTTTCAAAATCAGTTTTGAAAAGCTTGTGTTCATGTTGGGAAAAGAGCAGCTTCTTTTACAGCCTCTGTATAATATGCCAAGAGCTGCAACTGATTTAAAACAAAGGTTCATGAAATCCAACAAGGTCTATTCTAAATAGGCTCTGAGTGTAAGTAAAGCATTTCAGGCACATTAGAGGTGATGATTCTGTCCCATAATCATGTATTTAGTAGCTGAGGGAGTTGCAGCTACTGATCAGGCCTTCTGTAAAAGACAGTGCAAAGGAGTCATTGCTGGTGTTTTCCCTTGTGTTCAAGATGGCATTTTGGCACTGCATTTACAGTCTGAGGACTTCTAGCTGGGAAAATAACAGACCAAACACAGAGCATACAGTGGTCCTTGTCATTAGGCCATTGTTTTTTCGTGGGTTTGGTGCCACCAGTGTTTTTGCAATCTGATCTCAGTCAATTGTGATTTGTGACTTCTGCTTTGCAAATGAAGTACTTTAAACATCTTGATGGTGATGTAATTATTCATTTATCATTCTTATGGGCTTAATTTTGGCAGATTTTTTTTGTTGTTTTTAATTTTTTTTAAAAATTTTTTTTTTAATTTTTTTTTTTGTGTGTGTGTGCTTGGCACAGAGATTGTAGTCCATTCTGTGGCCTCTTTTTGCAGTATTTCCTTCTTGCAATTAAGAGAAATTGTTCTCTGTTCTGGTTAACATCTTGAACATGGACCCATTTTGTTGGTTATTGTTGTTTCTGTTGTCCCTCCATTCTTACATTCATTTTCCAAATTGTTTTGAATCATGGCTGTGACTTCCATATTTTTCCACTTTTCTCTAAAGGTGTGTTCTTTATTGATGGCAGTATAAATTGTAGGATCTGTAGTGTTCAGTTCTTCACAAGGAAGGGACTTTAATTTCCCTGGTACAGGGACAGAAGGCAATTGTCCTGTGGAGTGTCTTTGTTCCTTGACTCTAAATGCATCTCAGATTCTGAGTTTCAGTATCCTGGTAGCATCCTAGACAAGGATGATGTAGTGTCTCTGGAGATACCTTCTGTGTTAGAAGCCAAAAGGACACTGCAGTGTGTGCATGCCTGGATATTAGAAAACTGGGGTTCTCTAAAATACTGCCTTGGGACTTCTGATACTGCAGCAGTTTATTTTTAAATGAAAAAATATTTCTTGGTGTGAGTTCTCAACTAAACTATATGTGATGCTCAAGACTAAGGATGAAAGAGTTAATGCAATTTTCTAGCTGCTGATTTCCCCCCGCTGTTTTATGATAAAATATTTAAAGATTTGTAGTGGTTTCGATGACCATGATAAGTGATTCTATTATTGTTCTGTATTTTATATATGTACATGTGTATATGTGTGTTAGAATACTTGAATTTTAAGGGTGATGGGCGATGAAACTGGAAATAGTACTAACAAATTTCTTCTTCTGTTTAAGTGCAAATTACTTATTCAAGCACGCACAATAACTTTACAATTAAATGGCTGTCTCTTGTGTTTAGGATTGGTGGTGATGGTTTTACTTATGCTTTCTTTTGCTTACCTAATCCTTAGCATTAAAATTGATATTCTGGGAAAGGGAAAATCAGGGATGCTGGCGTGCATAGAAATAATTGTAAATATTGTCTCCTTTTGTAGGTGGATGTATCCAGGTTTTCTTAGGACTTTAGTGAGAGTTTAGTAAAAATAAATTATTTAGTTAAAATAAATGCTGGAAAGGATTAAGGGATGATTTTCATCAAGTTTCAGATTTATGTTGTATTTTAAACATATTTCTCCTTTTGGTTCAATTAATAATGCATGGCATAGAAGTCCTTAGAGCTTTTGCAGGATTAAGTTATGGGGTTTCTTTAAATGTAAAACCATGAGGAAACTCAAAGCTTGTCATCTGCAGGATGAGGTACTAGCATTTTAAAGTAGGTTTTGGTTTGAGTGTGTGTTCTTTCAAAACTCTTTCAAAATATGGCAGATGATGTTTTTAAAGAGATTTTCAGAAGAGTTGCAGGGCTGTTTGAAGTCTAATTTGACCAACCTTGCTATTCAGAAAAGCATTTGAGAACTCCATGAGACTACTTTGTTTTTGTTGCATTTTGAAATGAGAAGCTAACAGGATAATCCAAGATAAGTAATGAAGAATTACATTGTGAAGTTAGATGGGCAATAAAACTCTGAAAAACCTTGAAGTGTGGGCCATTTGCTACTTTTATCATATATCTGAAGTTCTAGTAGACCAATACCTGCAGTTAATATCAAAACAGAATCAATGATGCAGTGTGTCTTTGAGCAGAAGTATTAGTCTTCTGTGGAAGTGGAAGGACATCCAGTATTCAGTAAATATAAAGAATTTTGCATCTTGGTCAGTTTTCATGAGGATCAGTTATGTCTATTGCCTTGCAAACAAGAGTTTAGCTGTATCTTCATGCAAGTCTGTCTTGTATAAATCTGGAACCTGTTTTGAGGGGTAGAGAAGCAATTGAAATTATGTAACTTGTCTGAAATGAGAAAGCTGTCAAATCCATCCAGAGGTGTTCTTATGTGACAGTTCTACCTTCTTCGTGTCTCCTTTGTTTCAGAGGACTTTATTTGTAATATATAAATAGAGCTTCATCCTGCACTGATAATATTTCTTATGAGATGGACTACTCCTCATTAGTCCTGTGGGAATATTTATAGGTATTCAAAGGCTGAAATTGGAATTGAATCACTTACAGTACGGTTTATTTGGTGTTTTTTAGAGACCAGTGGGAATGCTTAGAGTAATCGGAATGAAATTTTTAGCATGATTGCTACTCTTCAACTCTACCTGTTCCTTTGCCATCGAGGGGACATCTCTGGCATCCTTAACCAATCTTTTTTTCCCTAAGACTTATGTTATTTTTCTGACTTTTTCCATCTTTTTCTTCCTTTGGCTCTCTGATACACAGAGGCAAGTAAAAGAGCAAAATAAGCTTAATGGAAAACAGGCTAACGCAGAAGGGAAGAAAATACCTGAAGAAATTGTGTTCCTGTGCAGTAGATAACACACACAGCTAGCAGGTGGGCAACTAACTTGGGGTTTTATACAGGTTTCCCCACAAGATTTCCACTATGCAGTTTGGAGAGTCACAACTGAGATACTCTTGAGTAGCTTTTATTGACTTTGCATCCCTAAGATGCCTTGACAATGAGCTTTGCTAATTTTGCCATACATCTGTCAAAAGACTTTGACATTTCTGAAGATGTCACTGAATAGGATATAGGGAAGATATTGTGATAACTGTAGCGTTCTTCTTGAGCTTCCCCTTATTATTTTAGCTTTTATTTAGAAACCTGATCTTAGCTTGCAAACTGAAAGTCGAGCTTGGAACCTGAATAAAGCACAATTGATATTTTAAATCCTGGTGATACTCTGTTAAAAATTTAAGTAAATTCTACTGTATCTAAAAAAAAAAAAAAAAAATAAAAAGCAAGCATACTGCACATAGACTATCCATCCATAACTACTGCCTGTAGTGGCTTTTCTGACTTATAGATGTTTCAAGACATGCAGGAATGGGGCATGAATTGGGACGTTGTCAGGAAATTGCAAATAGCGCCGCCTCCTGTAGCGGTTTAAAGCATGTAAGAATGTCTAAACAAGAACAAGATTCTCGGTGCTGAGTTTATTAACCTCCCACTTGATGACTTGTCTTATCCTTTCCATTTCAGTATTAGTTTTGATTTCCTTCAGTTACTGAATCGTTATTTCCTCCTCTTCTCTGCCTTAATTCCCACCTCTGAAGCGGGCTCTGTTTTTGTATTTTCAGACTATGCAGTACTTTCCCACTAATGCTCTATATGAAAATGAGGTGTTCTCTTCACTACCTGATAAAAAAGTGGATGATCCTTATACTTTGTAAAAAAGGAAGGCAGCCTGTATACCTAAAACCTGTATATCAAGAAGTGTTTGTTGGAGTCTTTCATTCTTAGTTTTTTTCTGAGCTGCACTTGAGTGGATAGGAGGACAAGGAATTACTGAGCTACACGGTAGGTTCTGCTTTGTGTTTTGTGCCTGTAAGCTGCATTCTGACAGCTGCATATCGCCAGCCTGCCATAACAAGGTGTGCAAAATAAAGAAAAAACAGAATGCTCATCTTCTATTTCCCCTGATGTTTGGTCTCTGCCTCAAGAACTGTCCTGTCCTGCATCCCAAACCACTTTGTCTGATTGTTTGTTCTACAAACTTTGAGATTTTTGCCATGAAGTACAGAGGCCATAGGTGTTCTGGGGAGCAGCACGTTCTGACAAGGAAATAGAAAACCTTTCCCATTTTTTCCCAGTATTTCCCAGTTTTAGCACACAAAGTAGTGTGAATAATGTATTTCTGGGTAGAGAAAATTTTCTTCAAATGCTGCATCTGAACTGTGACCTTAAGAGTATTTTTTGGGGAATGAGGAGGGACTGTAACACAGGTTAAAATTGTATAAAGAAGAATGCTTTTCTGAATTCAGTGCCTAATTTTGGGCAACTGGAGAGATGTATTTGATCTCTCAAAGACCAAGTTCTCCAGATGCTACACAGTTAAGACTATGACTTGAATCATACTAGAAGAAATATCTGAAGATATCTCTGCATAGAAGTGTATGGACAAAAACAAAAGGAAAAGGCATCTTTTAGTTTAGGGTAACAATAAACTGATTTTAATAGCTTTTCCTCCACGTAGAAAGGAGAGGGAGTATAAGAAATTAACAGAATTGAAGGCGGGGTATTGCTTTTTTATTGATTTATTTATTTTTAAATAGATTTATTTTGGTGAAGAAAAGAATCTTCTATTAAAAATAAAATTTAGTCCTCAGACCAATTCCAACAGTTGCATAATTTTAAGTTGATTAAGACAGAGCAGAGCAAAGAAGCTTCTACCAAAGTATCTGCTGTGTGCCCTTCTAGGATTTTCAGTAAGCCAAGGTTGCATATTTGAAAGTCAACATTCGTTTTGCATAAAGTCCTTCTTCCTGAGGCTGAAAGGAAGAAGGAATTTAAGTTAGAATTCTGTTTAACTGGAGCCTTCACTATTGCTCAGAGTTTCTGAGGGAGAGAACCAAAGGGGCCTCCTGTATGTGCAAAATGATGTGCACTTCTGGGCCAGCACTGACTGTGTGGTATCATGATTGCAGAATATCTCCCATGTGCTTACACATTTTTGTTCAGTTTTGTCTCATCTGTGATGATGGTAAAGTAATACAATTTTATTCAAAATGTTATGTTTTTAAAAAATTCTATTACTTTAATGTTATACTGTTTAAATTCCATTTTAACACTGTGTTTATATGGGAAAACTTAGTAAACCCTTCTGTGTGGTCTAATTTTCATTTGTGATCTCTGTGTATCAATACTGCCTTCAGCACAAAGTAATGTGAGTGCCAAATTAATTTGTTTTGAAGAAATTCAAACCTTGGGGTAGAAAGTGAGAGAATAAGTTGTGTGGTGGGTAAAAGCCCTGACAATTGCAGCATGGGCACCAGTTATATATATTTAGTCTGTGGTAGAGTTTGAAGCTTACCGTAGACAAAGTGTGATTATCTCACAAATTTATCTGCAGTGCAGCTTCTCTTTGCTTTGTTGCATTGTTTTTACTTATCTTACCTTTGAAAGATGATGAGAACTTTGGAATATGGCAGCTCTTCCAGCAGTATTGTTTGTATTTCTGAAGGGAGTACCAGTCTTAAAATCAGAATTTCCATATGAAGTTTGGGTGTGTCTTTGATGTTTTTTCTCCTTGTTTGTACTATTTACTTCCTGCAGTTGTTCTAGGAAAATTTCAGTGGTTTGCTGTGATGCAAATCTTCTAAATCAAATACCTCTTTCTTCATATACAATTACAAGAGATCAGAAGTAACAGAATCATACAAATCCTTGCAGATAAATTTAAACAGGACATGCATCCCACTATTCTATCCTAGTAAGCAAAATCTTTGTTTCACAATTCAAATTCTTAGAAATTCCTAATGGTGTTTCTAGTAAGAGTTTCCTGTTAATTGGTGAGTTTAGTGCAGTTAGTTGTGTATGTATTACTGATTCATACTGTTCAATTATGAACTAACATCAAAATTCTAAGTGTTGCTTGGTGAATTGTCAAAGATAATGAAAGCCAATTCCTGATACTGAAGTTAACACTTCATTTTAATAAATGTACTTCAGGACAATGTGCCTGTGCCTCTTCATATTTTCCTGCATAAGTTCTCCCAAAGCTTGAGTACCAAAACTTCAGATCAACCCCAGCACCAGCTACCAACATCTTTCTCAGCTGCCTGAGGTGAATATGGAATCCTGTACTTCATGCTCTACTTAGTGTGGATGTAATAAGTTAATTGAAAATAGGTATAGATTCAGTGGATTGGAGATAGAGGAGGAGGGAGAGCTGTGTGCACAGTGCAGGGCAATTCTGAGATCTGTTGCCTACTGTTTTAAGCCTAGTGCATAGCAGAGCATAGAAGTAATTTGTTTTCAACAATAGCTTATGATGAACTAGGCATTGCAATCAGTGTCTTGACAGGGATCATACTTGTATATTAAAACTCTTCTTCCTTAATCTCGTTAGTACCAAACACAAGAAAAAAAATCTGTTGAGGAGCTTGAAAATTATTGTGTGTGTCCTCCCTGGGATTGTGGCCAGGACTGAAGTGTTTACCTCTCTCTGTTTGCTTAGCCTGAGGCATTTGTGATTGCTTCAGCACCGGTGAGCAGCCAGGGAGATGGGAGTTTTCGTGCATGTTGGGTGGCAAAGGGAGGGATAGGCTGCTGGAAAATGCCAAAGCATTGCATGCTTTCATTGCAGATGGGGAAAACATTTGGCCCTGCGTCAGAGTATTTCAGACAAGGCTTGGAATATGTCCGCATCACAACAATATTCTTGCTATTTCTACAGTCACCTAAAAAAATGAACCCTAAACTCCATAGCATTCAACTTCATGCTGAAGAGAGAGTAGAAGAGCAAAGAATCTTGCTGGGGGAAGCAGGGAGCATCTATCACTTTGGGATTTATGGTTCCAGATGGACTGTGCTGTGTGTTCTGGCTCCAGTGATGGATATGTTAAGTTTTGTCTTTCTCTCACACACGCTGAGATGGAAGAAGGGAAGGCATCCATCTCTGAAGGAGAACAATCAAAGCCCAGAAAAAAAAAATGCCACAGAATATGAAAGCCATAGACAAAGAAACTGTTGTTACTTCTCTCTCTCTTGCATCATCAATGATTTCAGTACATTTGTGCTGTGAACCTAAACTGTATAAATTCTGTTGATGACTTGTACCAATCAATGTACACACACACTCCCCTCCCACCCCAACTCCCTTTCTCATAAGGTTTAAGAAGTCTCCCCCCATTTGGAAAAGCAGATCAATTTTTTTTTTCCCTGATACATAACAAGTAAAATTTATAGACTTACCTAGGATTTAAAATGATCTCCTGTATTTAAAATGGAAAGGATATGATTTCTTTAAGTAATTTTGGAACACTTTTAGACTAACAAAGTAGATAAGCCAGCTTTTGGAATAAACTGACGTGTAAAAACTGGCAGTTTCTAAACATTGTACATTGTAATTGCATTTTGTTGGGGTATTATTACTTCAGCTGCACAATTATGGGAGCCTGCTGCATATTAGCAGACGCTTTTCCAATAACCTCAGGCTATATGCACTGAGTTGGATTTTCCTCTTCAGACTATCATCTTGGATTCTCCCAGACTACATACCAATACTTTTTTTTTTTTCTTTCTCTGTAGTAGTGCATGCTATAAGCAATAGTGAGTATAATACTTTCTGTGTTGTTAGACAGTGAACATTATCAACAGCTGCAATATTCAGGATTAGCCTTTTGGCATCTGCAGTACCTCCATGAATCTGTTCAGTCCTGTTTCTCCAAGAGGCAGCTGGGCTCTTTGAGAGAACACAACCATAAAGGTTTCCTGTAATTGTTATTATCCTCAGGAGTTCAGTCTTAATTGGAACTGTGATGTTTCCAGTGCAGTTCACTGAGATATATAAAAATTTCAATTTTATTTAAAGAACATGGGTTATATTAAAAGATGTCTTCACATTTTATAATGGTGAAATGGGGTCAGATCAAAGTTCTCAAAGATACACCACAAATCAGTTCCTGAGTAAGAGCTATAATCCAGGTATCATGGCCCCAAACTTCATCCTTGGTCTGCTAGCAGGCAGATGTCTCTGAATTAATTATGCTACAGAAAACGTATCAGCTGGTATCCTGCAGTACAGCAAATCTATTTCAGAATAGCAAATAAAATCTAGGAATTCCCCGGGGCTTGTGGACTTTTTCTTTCTCTCGGAGGTGTCTGTCATCTAAGCTTCATTTGAGTTTTTTAAAACTGAAATGGAAAAGTTCACTGCCTTTTGCCAAAGGTCAGAGAAAACAATATTTTTATGGTTACGTATTTAAAGATGCATTTGCTAAGGACTGATCTTCCATGATACTCATAGTTTTGGTTTTACCTTTCTTAGCTTACTTGCTGCCTTTGGAAAATAAAGGAGCCATGTACTGGTAAATGAAAGAAAGGAAACAACTGTTTCATGCAGACTAAATTACAGGGATTTAGTTTTGCTTGTTTTTCCCAAATTTTCACAGTTCTTGGAAAACATGATGATCAATGAAATTTAAGATATGCATGCTAGCATCAGCTACCAGCATGTCACTTAAATCAGAGAATCAGTTAAGACATGAAATTACTTGGAAGAATTCCAGAAAAGGAATGGTGTTTTATTCCAAGAATAGTTGTGCTCCTGTCAGGGTGGGTGAAGTGATGTTGAGGCTATTTATCTTACAGGTGAAAACGGTAGAAGAGGGAGAAGCAGTATAGGGTTGCATATTGGGGAAGAAAGGAGATTTCTTAAGAAGACCATTGCATGGTATCCTTCTGTGACATTAAAATACATATGCACACAAAACAAAACCCCAATGAACAAAAAAACCCCAAACCAAACACAATACATCTATTGGGTTTCATCTTAAAGGCACCCAAAAATGCTAGAAACATTTATTTTTATCTAAGTCCTGTAGAGATACACACAGAAACATATCTTGTGTACATAAGCTATGGTGTTCAATAATTCTTTTCTTTGGCTTGCATTATGAAGTTGATTTCTCTGGTCATGACACTCTTGGTCTTTTGTGTCCACAGTACTAACACCATTTGGCTGAAAGGTTCTAAAAGGTGTTATTCTTATCAGTATCCTGGAACTGAAAACTCTGTCTGGATCGTCAAACCAGTGAAATTCAGGTTCAGAAAATGATGTAAAAGCTTGGAGACATGTAGGCAGCAAATACCAGTGGCAACAGAGCACTATAGACTTTAGTAAAAGACCAGAGAAGCATGAGGATAAATGGTGTCATGCTCAAGAAGAAAGATTTTCAGAAGTTTTGCTGTCAAACTCAAGAAGATCAGAGTTGTATTAGAAGTGATTTATTTTAAATAAATTACTCAGTCGTATAATTTGCAGAAAGTTGGATAAAGGCCATGTTTCCCTGCTCTTTGAAGTCTTCATGAAAAGCATGACTTCAGTGGGAGCAAGACCACAATAATTTCTCTTTTATTACTGTTTTTCTCCATCTCTACCATTTTGAACAAGGTAATACTGTTTGTTCTGTCAGCAGTCTTAATGATGTATTATACTTTAAAAATTACTATTTTGGGATCATGGTGGGGTTTTTGGAAGAACTAAATGCTGCTGCTTTTGGATTATAAATCTGTGGTGGTTAATTAAAAGGCTGAATGAACACTAGTACGTCCTATCACTTTGACCTCAATGGAATTAAAGCAAGTAGCAGGGTAAGTTCAGTGGCTTTAAATGAGTTATTATGAGTCAAATCCCTGCAAAACCAGATAAATGTTATGTCATTCGGTTTTGTAATTTTCATCCAGAGAACTCTGGCTGACTGGTGACCTCCCATATTCTGGTTTATGCTTTCCTGCTAGCAATATGTTTCCTGTCCTGGCACTCCAGTCTCTGCATTTCTTCTGTTTTGGCCTGAAGGCGTCTGCCCTGATTATTTTGACTTTACCATGCCTATGGAGTCAGCCTGACAAACTCAGGATGAGTCAGATCTACTGCTTATGGGATTTGCATGCACCCAAGTGTGTGTGCACACTTGTCCACAGTTGTTCATGCCTGGGAGCAAGGCAAGAACGAAACTGGAGCTGAAGAGAGTCCTGGTACTGCTACTGTTTTGATTGGATGTAATTTCTGAGTTGAACCAGAAGACACATGTGTCAAGACCTGGAAGTTTCCCAGCCCTGCACGTGAAGCAGGAGCGGGTGTTGCACTCTGTACGTTGAGCTTCTGATCTGCAGGTGTCTGTCTGTTTGGGATGTATTTGTATGGGCTGGTTCTGTGGTCTCTCTCTCAGGCAGTGGTGGCTGGGACATGTTCAAGGATGGTACTGATTTTTCCTTTGTTCTGCTTCTTCCCCCTTAAAAATCCCTACATTTATTTTATTTTAGTTTTATTCTGCTCAATTTGGAAAGCATATAAACAAAATGCAGATTTATAAGAAGGATATTCATATTTCTTTCATGTTTCTTATGCCTAGATTCTGCTCAATTATTGCCATCTTTCTATGCGTGTTATTTAGTCAAGCAAATAAGCTTGATTTAATGAGATCTTTTTTCTTATGCAAGGACCTCTTCAGCATGAAGAGAGAAGGATAAGTAGTAATATTTGCTAGCATATATCATAAGGAGAAATGCTAGTATTTGTAGGAGGAGCACAAGGTAGTGGATTGCAGTTGTAACCATTCATCCTTGACTGATTCCTGAAAGTAGGATATATTTGTATAATACAGAGATGTTTTGGAGGAGGGAAAGAGGAAGGAGAATAATTTTATCTTTTTATTCTTACTCTTGTTATCCTCTCCCTTTCTCAATTTTGATACATTTTCAGTTTTGACGAGATTTTTTCTCTTGCCAGATATCAGCAAAAGCAAAGAATGTGTTCAATAGTGATTTAAGCAGTACGTGAAATTTACTCATATTTGTTCAGTTCTCCTGTGCGTACATGGTGAGAACACTGAAGTGTGGAAAAGCCCCATCTGCCTGGTGTCCCTAACACTTTAGCTCCACTGGCATCATCCACAGTCACTTGGAGCAGCTTCCTTAGCTCAGGTTGTCAACTTTGTGGAGTAAAAGCCAGGGCTAGCTGGTGAAATGATGTGGAGCTGGCATGTTCTTATCCCACTCAGTGTGCTTTTTTGTCTTTTAGGGTGAGCAGGGGTTGTCATTGGGTGTTGTGTGAAGATCCTGAGTGCCTGGGCAAGCTCCCAGTGGGCAGGTGAGGTGAGGCTGTGCTGTGGCACACTGCCTGAGCAGCTAGAGCACAGAACTGGGAAGCCTCAGCATGCAGACAAGCCACGGCGCCTAGTCATGCTGTGATTGTTTCTTTGCTCAGTTCAGTGTGTAGCCAAGTATCTTTCCAGGTGTAGTGGACAGATGTGAGCACAATGCCTGCACCTGTGTAACAGCTAAGGTGGTGACTGCATGTGTGCTCTCTGTGGTGCCCCCACCAGATTCAATCACACTTCTTGGTGATACCAGTGACTTTAGTACCATATCCTGTCAGCAGCAGGAATCAGCACTTTACCTTTAAATCTCGTGACAATTTCTTGAAACATTCCACTAGTATACACCTATGTCTATTTTTATTCATTTGCAGAATTCCCCTTGCTGCCCCATTCTTTTAAATAAGTGGGCTTCTGGGAAATAAAATGTACCATGACTGAATTCCCCTCTTGTGTACCTGTGTTTGTCATTGAGAGTAGGTACAAACAGCTGTTTGGAAAGTCAGTTTGTCTCTTGTTTTTCCTGACTATTTTCATGGATGTTTTTGTGTTAAACTGAAACTTCATCCGTTTCGGAAGTCATTTTGAAAGTAAAGAGTGGGAGACAGAGACATGAAGCAAAGCCACTCTAATGTTTTTGGCTTTAGCAACTGGTGCTAAACCAAAGCAAAAGTAAACTAAAACATGATTGCATACCTTCCAGTAAAATAATTGATGTGGGTTTTTTTTTGGTTTTTTTTGTTTTTTTGTTTTTTTTTTTTTGCAGTTAGACTTCTAATTTTTGTGGTTTTATTTACAGTTTCTGTAAAACTGGTTTGGTGTGGGCTGTGTAGACCTAGTTAGCCTAATTTTAGCTTAAATTAGTGAATATTCAGGGTAGTTTCTGGTGTTATCCTACCCACAGCATGCACTATATCGTGCTTGATGAGTACTGCCACAGTCATAGGAGCAGCAGAGTTGCCATATGAAGAAGTGTAAGGGGAGCAAGATGTGAATCTGTAGAAGTCTAACTTTTACATCTTAGATTTTGTGTGAGTGCATGTTTTCCTTAAATCAATAAGATGGATTTGTACTCTGCTTTCCAGTTTTGTTTACGTAATTATTAAGATTAGAATAAAAGTAAACTAAGCTTTTATTTTGATCAAATAAAATCTAATATGTTTACGTAGAAATAAGAATCATGAAGTGAGTGGTGAGGAGACAGTGGGCAGGTTCAAGTGCTTAGAGAAAGCACTAGTAATGTTAGGCTTGTTTAGAAAAATTGAGGTATACAGCCTTCTTTGTAATGTTTCAAAGTCTAATAATTCAGCTGCTCATTCTGGTGTAGTGAGTGCATACATAAATCACTTGCACACTGCATCTTGGAGATGGGTTGCTTGTAGTTGTCTGTAGAACTTACTGCATGGTAACAGTTATAATTAATTACTTGACAGACTGAATGTCTCAGAGTAGTTTGTCATCAACCTGCACTGGTGACGGGTAGCTTGAGTGCTGAGGTGTTTCAGTATTCTCTGGTACATAGTAATATAAAAAGCAGAATTTGGTCCACTTCCAGGTTTTAAATTTGTCCTTGCCTTTCTGAAAAGTGGGAGGCAAAGAAAAGGTGATGCAATGTCTTGTTGAAAATATAAGCTTCTCCTACCACCTTGAAATTGAGAGTGACTTTCTATCTTTTAGCTTCAATTGGTCCCTATGCCTTGGAGAACACCATTTAAATCTGCTTTTGGTAGCTTCTACAGCAGAGTTTGACATCACTGGATTTGACTTAGGGATGTGTATATATGCCCATATGATATAAGTGATATGATATAAATTCTTATTTTAGGAGAAAATATGTGAATTATATTTTGAAGTACTTGATGATAGGGAGAATGGGATTCTTGAGAAATTTTGATGTGGTAAACTTAAATCTGAATCTTTGTTGGCCAGCCTGGAGAGTTCTTCTTGTTCGCATGATTTTTCCAAACATTTCTATGGTTATGCGTTTGGCAGATTTCCCAAGACTTTCATAGGTCAGGAAAGCAGTGGAAAAAAAAAATCACAATCACTTCCAGTCATCTAGTACAGTCATTTCATATAAGTGAGTAAACAGAGTGGAACAATGACCCCTTTTTTGCCTCATGTCTCTGTTTAGGTTCAAGAGTGAACTGTTGATTGCTGGTGTATTTGTTCTGTTCCGTAGACGTTCTCAATCTAGGAAATGAATGCTTAAATTGGACAGAGTACTACTGTTTTTCTTGTGAAGGGCCTTTTTCTTGAGGTGTTGAGAGCAGGAAACTGCTGCATGATTCCTGTCTTGCTGTTTCAAGTAGAGATAGCACTTGATTGATTAGCAGTACTTTGTTTGTTTCAACAAATAAAAAAGCAAGATAATTTAAAAAATATTTATATTTGTCATTCCTACAAGATGGGTTAATGTCTTGAAATGTGCTTAATGATGCATCTCTTTCTTGAAAATGCCTTTTGTATTGTTTTGAGATATTAGAGAGTAACTACATTTTTCTCTTGAACCTTATGTTTTATTGAAAGATGGAAGAATACTGAAGTTTTATCCATCAGAATTCTGTCATGGATTTTACTCAGGGACAGATTTAAAACCATGTATTAGGCATGTTTACTTTTAGTGGTGTTAAGGCACCAAGGCAAAATTTTATAGTAAGGATTTTTCTCAAATTCATGACTCATGGATTTTGATAATTCTGCACCAAATATTCCTCTTCTGATCCTCATCCCAAGCTGCCAGGTATTTTAAATAATTTTTTTTTTTCCTATCTCTTTCCATTTGTTTCTTGTTCACACTGTGTAGTTAAAGCACCTTACATTTCTAATTTATTGACTTGAGAGACATGTTTTATGTCTGCAATAAAAGTCTGAGAATTGCTGATGAACTGTCTCCTCAATACCTATTATATCTCTTCTGTGTTTCTTTAACTCCTAGGAGCCTCCAAGGTAGACCCAGGACCCCAATTTGGCTCTGCACAAGTGCTGAACAGAGGCAGTACATGATTACAGAGGGATGGTGACTAAAAGGTGGGTAACACACTGTATTTTGTTCAGTCAGTCGATGATGATATCATGGAGAGATTGTAAGATGATGTCTGGAAAAAAGACTTGTGTTGTGATTTTGTAGACCATTACAGTTGTTCTGCCTTTCTCTTTTCCCTATGCTAAGGAAATTCAACAAATAGAAATGGGAGGAATGAAAGAAAAAGAACTTGCAATTCTCCTTTCTTCTTTCCTCTCTTAAATTATGCTCAACTTCAAAAAGGGAAACTATGTAAAAAGGGGAATGTTTGTTTACAGTGACACTGAAAGGGTAGCTGGACGAGTTACATGGTTGTAGGTGACTATTTCAGGATGCTTTTGGATGCTTTTGGACACTCCACACAAATGCTTACCATCAGTCTTAAAACATCTCAGGAAAAGGAAGCCTGTATAGCTAAATGACCAGGTAGGGGAGACTATTAAAAGCAAGAGGACATCTTAAAAAAAGCTGTGTCTGTGTTCAAAGAAGGAATTAGGACTAAAACGTTCCCCTATCAGGCTAAACAGAAAGTTAATAAGTGCTTTTTTTAACCACACCAAGAGCAGGAGGCCAGCTGGAGACCCTGTGTGGCCTGTGTATAATGACACTATGACAGGAATGATCTGAGATAAAGCCATGGCAGAAAACTAAGTAATTCTTGTGTGTATGTGCTCACCACTGGAAAGTGTGGGGTGGATCCTGTTTTGGAAACCTTATGGGCGTTTTAGGAGATTGCCTTTCTGGAGCAAATTTCATGTTCTCAATTTAACAGGTCCAGATGTAGTTTACCCAGTTGTTTTAAGAATGGCAGAGTGAAATAGACCAGCTGCTAACTGCAGCATGCAGCCCCTTGCTTTTAAGTGTCTCACCAGCTGAGTACTTGAAGATGTCTGATTTCATACCATATTTCAGAAAGCATTCTTCAGGACTCAGGGAGTCTAAAAACCAGTGGGTCTCTTGTTTAAACTGAGTGGATTAATTAAAAAATTAGTTTAGTATCTCTGTTTTAGAAAGAACATTGAGTATTATAGCGGAGAAACTGAGAAAGGATTGATAAAAGCCTGATTAAGAGGATGTTTAAGGCCTGGTGAACTAGTTAATATTAGCCTTCAGCCTCTTGAAGGATGTTTACAAAGATGATGGAGCCAATGTTCCTAGTTGAGACAAACCAATAGCAGGAAGTTAACGTACACAGATTGCAAATCGAAATATTCTGATTGGACATTGTAGGTAAATCTTTTTCTGTAGGAGTGTAGTGCACTGAATAAAACATGGCTTTGTGATGGGGGTGGCAGCTCTCCCAGTGGAGATTTCAAGTCTTAGTTGGACAGAGCTATGGCTGACCTGATCTTCTGTGGCTTTTAATGGCTGGCCAGACTGTCTGACTGGAAGACACCCAGAGATCTTATCCAGCTGGCATTTTTGTGATTTGAAAATCACATAAGTGGCCCATGGTCTTTGAAGGAGGCAACTGGCATGCAGGTGAAATACATCACTGGATGTATTCTTCTACTTGAATTATGAAAATTTATTTTGTATTCAAGGTTCTCTTGAAAATTTTTTCAAGCAATTAACAGGCACCAGTTATGGAGGAGGACTTCCAACTGTGTAAATAATTGTTGAAATAGTAAGGGAAAATCTTCAGGAGAAAAGTGTGTTGGGAATCACCAGTGGATTTCCATAGATATCTCTGACTGTGCCAGGGGGTATTTTCATGTTCCTAAGTGATTTGATACAAAAGTGTGGTGACAAGGTTTGTTTCTGCAACTAAGTTTTTCAGGACAAAAGAAAGTATACAAAAAGAGGGCAGACTGAAACAAATGCAAAAGAAACCAAGTGGCCATTAAATTGATGGAAGAAATTCAGGATTGGTAATGTTAAAGTATTTTGAGTTAGCTTGAGGTCTTGGGACAATAAGCAACAATTTATTGAAAAAATCAGCTCTATACTTTAGTAGCACTCAGGTAGAAAATTTATATCAGGAATTGCTCTGAAAGGAGAGAAATCAAAATATTAGACCGCTTTCTAAATCTGTGGAGTGTTTGTGTCTTAAAGATGGTGTGCTGTCTTGGTCTGTTCATCTCAGAACAAGTGGAGTAGAACAGGAAAAGTTTCAGAGAAGGGCAACAAAAATGAAGAAGAGCAGCAGGATTCAGAAGGCATCCATGGAGCAGCATCCATACAAAAACAACTATCTAGACAAGAGTTTTCAGACTGGAAAAGAGAGAGTGGCCAGATGCTAATGCTAGGTGTTTATAAAATTACAGGTACTCTGAGGTGTATGGATGGGAAATGAATACTCAGTGCCACCTAATTTAGTATTAGAAGACAGATGAGGTGAAACCTGCAGGAAACAATTTTAAAGCTGGGAAAAGAAGTGTTTTGTTTAGTTTTGGTTTTTTTTGCATAGTGTATAAGTCAATTCTGAAATTCCTTGCCACAGCATTCTATGTCTGCTGCATAAAGAGCTTCTGAACAAATTTGGAAAAGGAAGTGGAAAAAAAAAAAGAAGAAAAAAAAATAGGAGTTGTTAACCATACTAGCCCTGGATAAGAAGGTTACTGAGCTGCAAATTATGGAAAGTATGAAGTGTTTTGGGGAGAGTGGAAGAGAATTTTTGCATGTGGTTGCTCTAAACATCTGCTCTTAGCTGCTTCTGAAGACAAAGTAGTAGGTCAGGCTGGATGTTCTGTCTGAGTTGGTTTTGTCATTTCAGTTGGGCTAAACAGCCTGCTGACCCACTGTGGTGGTTCTTCAATGCTACTTTATGAACAGTAAGGTTGCAGGGTGCAGTCCAGGAAGAGAACTCTCTTACTAACACTATTTTAAAAAACTGCTAAGCTGTTATGTAATTTGAGGTCTCCCACTGTGCTTGGAGCCTCTTCCCTCATTGTAAGATAAATGCTTTTAATCTTTTGGCACTTGATAAATTACAATTAAATTTGTTTTAATATGTTCAAGCTGTTTCTTTGAGAGTTCAGTTCTTAGTCCAAAAATCTCAGTTTTCTGTTTACCATGTTCCCTGTACAGTCTGTAGTGCCTGTCAGGGAGCGAGGGATTACCAGAACACCTTTTGTCAATCTGTGAGTTCTAGTGACACCCATTTTAGTGTAGAGACAGTAGACTTCAAGGGGCAAGATGAAATGGCAAAGCTTAAAGGAAGTACAAAGAGAATGAGAAAATATTGATAAATGTAGAGATACTTTTGTGCTTGCAAATTAGCTTCAGATACAAGGTTGGTGTTATATTATCATGATCAAAGGGGAATGGCTAAAAGTGACAGCGTTTCATAATGATAGCAGTTCAAATGGCCGGAACAGATAAGGTTACTGGAAGGAAGATGGAGAAGATTAGAGGAAAATAGGTAAATTGATCTTAAGGAATTGAATGAAAAGATGTAAACAAGCTTAATGAGCTACTGAATAAAGTTCTGAAGAATTAACATAATTTTTGGAGCTTAGAGAGGAGCAGATACTGGGAATATGTCCAAACTGTGTTTGGTTTTCCATCAGTGGTTTTTGGATGTGAGATGAATGGATCCATGCAAGTATTAAAGAGTACTTCAACTTCCTCTACCAGTATGTGTACTTCCTCTGCAAAGTTTTCCAAGGGGACTTGAAATTAAAGACATTCCAAAGGGGAATTTTTTTAGGTCAGAGAAGTTAGTTGCTCTTGCAAAAGTGAATTTTGTTAAAAAAGTAGCAAAAGTGAATCTAAAGAAGTTGAAATGGAGACTGAGAATTTCTAAGTAACATGGCCGAGACTTGGGAAGAAAAAAATTATATGAAAATTTCAAATAGTGATGTGCAGTCCTGAGGAAAGGGTATTTTTCTTGCAGGAAGAGGGGATACAAGGATGTGGTTTTAGATAAATGGATGGGAATTGCGGAATAAGAGGAGTTAAGAGGGAAAGAAGAATAATTGTATAACATTGCCAATTTAAAGTAATGCTTAGGTCAGCCATTTCTCCACCCACCCAATTCTTTGACCTCACCCATTTATGAAGAAAAGTTCTTCTTCCTGGGCTTCTGACACTTCTGGTGTCTTCCTTGTGACACTGTGTGTCTAGTGATGAGCGTTTCCCTTTGTGCAGGAGGACCTGTGGAATTTTACAAATAAAACATAACAATGAAAAGCTCATTGTAGTAGTTCCCTCTTACAAGGAACCTGCATTGCTTCAAAACAATTGCTTCACTAGCAATTTCAGAGTCTAGGGAGCTTCATTCTCTTTCAGAAACTTTTGTGCCTGGTGTGTAATATAACTGCAGATCACTGAGCTGCTAACAGCTTTGTACTGAAGTGATGAATTGTGCTGTGCTGGAATCTGCATATGAGGTGAAGAAGGATCAGGGAGGGATGGATGAGGTCATTGTGCCTAATGGAAGACTCTCTGTTTCTTGCTGCAGAGAATGAGACTCTTCCCATTAAAGCCAGTTAAATCTCTGAGATTAATGGCATCTAGAAGCAGAGTTTTAACACCTGGTGTGAAACTAAATAGTCCTTGATTTATAATTTTAATCTCTCTGTTTTTTTCTTATGCTTAAAATTCTAGTTAGAGGTAAGGTTCATCTTCCCCCCACTGGAACAACTGCCCTCCTTCAGGTCACACTCCTTGCAATAGAGATGCTACCTTTAATTATTCCAGATATCTCTCATTTGTCTAAAGTCTCATGGGATGCTTTCTCATGTTGTGATGATTTAAAATGTCAGAAGAATTTGTAGAAAAGGGCACTGTTTTCAGACCTTTCGAGCTGACTCTGTGGATCCAAGTTTGGTGCATTTATGTTTTTTCTTTTTTCATGTGACAGGGATTTTAATACTTGCAGTGTGTGCATTAAAATATGTATAATCTGTTCGCTCTGGAAGTCCTTTTAGCAACACCACTGAAGCAGTTTGAATTATTTTTCACTCGGATTCAGATTGTATCTTTATAAAATGTGGTGAAATCCAGTGCTGGAAAACAGGCAAGATTGACAGCCCTGGAAATTGAAATCCCTGTTAATCCATGTACTAGCTAGCACAGCCGAGCTGGAGCACTCTCTATCTTGGCAGCACGGCTCATGGTTAACCTGATGAGATGACCTCTGTTTCAGTTATTTGTTGTTGGCAGAGCACTGAAGGTTTGCAAAGATTTTTCACAGTGAGAGCAATGTATTTCAATTCCTGTTTTCAACATCTTTCTGTATGATGTGTTTATTACAGCATAAATGCAGGTTTGTGCCTTTAAAAAAAGCAGAGCTATGAACTCTGCCCTGAATTTCTTCTGTAAAAGAGGTGTTTGTGTACAGTTGTATTATTAGTTGTAGAAATTGGTAGGGCTGTAGTGAAAGAAACAGAATGCATCTTGGTGACATTAGCAATTTAGGATTTCTGCTACATCACTCTGCATCTGTCCCATCAACATCATGGTGAAAGTGGCATGTAACAGGAGAAAGAGCTGGCCACGTATGAAGGGATGGGGGAAATTTGTTCCTGTATCCAAAGTGTGCACCTAAGAGAGAGTCCCGTCCTCTCTCTGGGGTGAAGCATGCTGAGCTAGAGCAGAGCAATCACATCATGCTAGGAAGTTGTTATTACTCCTTGGTATTAAATGTCTGTCTCTTCTCAAGTTACACATTTCCTAACACTGCCAGAAATGCCAATTTTTTACTTGGCCAGATGCACACAATACATGCAAGTTTCCTTGTTTGGTGTGTGGTTTTTCGTGTGTCCAGTCTTTTTTCTTTTTGCCCCTCTCAAGATCAAATTCTGCATTTTATTATTGCACAGAGTACCCAGTGGAAAGGCATTTCATCCTCAGCATTTTCCTTCTCTTATTTTGGGCTCTTTATTTTGAATTCCAGCCATAGATTCTGTAGACCCTTCTCATACCTGTGATACTTGTATCTATCCACTGCTGCATAAAGTGACACTTTTCTGCTCTGACTTTTCAACACCACACCCACAGCCAAAGGGAAGGTTTTAGTTGTAAAATATTTTGTTGTACTTGTGGTTTACCTTGTGTCGTTAATAGACACCATTTCTAAGGATTCATTTTTGTTTGTTTGTTTAGTGTTTTTGTTCAATGGCCATTTTCCTTGGTATTCCTTTTAGAGCTCTGATCTTGGACTATTGTCCTGGAAGTAGATTTGTCTTTCTCTAGCAATATGCAGATGAAATCAATGCAGAGACTTAGTAAATAAGGGAGAAAAAATATAACTGGAAAAGACTTACAGAAGAAGAGATAGAGACCATGGGATTTTGATATTGTAAGAGCATCTTTAGTAGCACTGTCAGGTGAAGAAAAGAAATAAAAGCAAATGCAAAGGAAAGGTAGTGTTTTAATATTTTATTTGTGTTTAAATGATTGCCCTTTTCTGCTGATGACAGCATGTTTTGTTTACCTCAAAGAGGAGAGGAACTGAGTTCTACAGAGACTGGAAGGCTGAGGGTGGATGGACATAGAGGAGCACAAAAAGGGGATGTGTATATATAATGTATGTTTTTGGTAGTCTCGGGCAGCATTAAGGATCTTGGAGACTGCACGTCATCCAGCCTTGGCATATGATGAAGGCATGGTCACGAAGTTTCCCTTTAAGCAACTGTGGGGGTTCTAGAAAAATTGGACACAAACTAACCAGCCATAGAAAGCGGAATCGGTGCCTCCTTTGTTAGAAAAATCTAAACAAAGATGCAATCCTCCTATGTGTTTCTATTTAGGAGCTGAGGGTGACCTTGACACATTTGGTCTCTGACGTGTAGATTTCTCAAAAAGAGCAGTCAGAACTATGTTTCAATGTATACAATCTGTGCATAATACTGTATGCTTATAAGATTCCAAAGTGATAAACGAAAAATGATGGCTACAAAGCTACCAAAGTGATTTTAGATATGATGGAGACATCAGTGACACTTCACGTAATTTAGTCTTTGACTGATGAAAGCTGTCAGCCACTGAGAAACCGTTGGGATAGATGTCACTAAAGAAATTGAATTTTCAAAACATTTTTAGTTTGTGAAATAACTTTATGGAATAGATTTTCTTCCTGAAGGCTTGTAAATGGAAATCATTAAAAAGAACATCATCATTAAGAATTAGGTAAACCATGGAAATCAAAGTAATCTAAATAAAATAAGAGGATATTTCAGACTGGGAAAAAAGTAGAGTATATTTATTTTATTATTTTTGAGACTCAAATACAGAGAGCAGCACGGTGTATGCTCTGAAGCAAAACCACAAGAGGCTTTCCTTTATTGAAAAAAGTATGTCAAGAGCGATTCATTCATTTGTCATTTAACTTTAGGCTATTTGACATCTCCTTATTTGTTGTTTGACAGCTTCATTGAGAGAATTACACCAGATAGTGTATGATTTCTGTTGTGTCAAGTCATACTGCTTGTCAACAGATTTAAAAATTGAATTTAAATTTTTAACCGTTGTCTTGGAGGAAGAAAATGAAATTATTATTTATTCTCTTTAGAAGAATTTTTTTTTTTTTTTAGTTGTTGTTGTTGTTTGGGGTATATTTTTAGGATCTAGTAAAAATAAGGACGTTTGTACTGACAAGGTTCAGGCATGTGCAGGGATGTTCCTCATATGTGTAAAACCTTTGTATGTGAATACATGGGGTCTTGAGTATAAGCATTGCACTAATAAAGTATTTGGCCTTTTGTTTTTGCAAACTCTGATGATTTAGATATTTTAGCTGTAGAATGGTCTTTGAAAATCTTTGTGCCTTCCATTGTTTTTAATTTTACCTGGTTTAATTTAGGAAGGGATTTATTAACTTGATATTTCACAGAAACTTTAAAATATCTGTATCTTACTTTAGTGAGTGATTTACTGAGTAACTAAAAATGTGGATGAACTTACAGAAAGATGTAACAGAAATAAAATGTTTTCCTTCTGGCTTCTTATTCCAGGATTCTGATAGCTTTGTCAGGGTTCCCTGTGTCTCTGCTTAACATCTTCAGAAGAGAGAACTGATACAGAGGGGAGCTGTCTGATTTTTCTGTAGCAGTTCTAATTGAATCAGAAATCTCTATGCAATGTCTGATACTGAAGAGTGTCTTTTGGATTGATGGAACCCCCTTTGCTCATAATTGTGAGAGTTAATAATGGAATTAGAGGAAACATTAAACAGCATTTTCATGTGAGTGTTAAATCTTTGTAAGTGTGTGGTAAAAATCTTGTTGATGTATAAATTATAGAAATCATCATCTCTGCAGTGATAATGTTAATGGGCAACAAAATGAACTAGCAGCCTAGCTGACTTACCCCTTATGCAATCTGCTGTGGTGGGGGGTGTCTCTTCCTATGGGACACCATGACAAGAGTTGGACCTAGATGATCCGACCTAGAACCAAAACCATTCTGTCATTATCTGATACTAGTTCTATATTATCTGTACTTATTTGTATAATCAGTGTAGACTGAACCGTTGGATGGTTCAGGTCACCTATCCCACTGGATACCCTATTGCTTATCCAAGAACCGGTGAAAGAATCCAGAAGCTTGGTGAGATGTGTGTGTGTGTTTTGAATGCTTACCTTGATAGAAAAGCTACATATGAATGAATAGGTGGGGAACAGAAGTGCTCTGTAGCAGTGATGTGGGATGGGAGCTCTGAGCTGCCTTACCTCTCCTTGTCTTTCATACCAGTCTGCTAAACCTTGCCTTCACTTAAGCAGTTGCTGTGAAGGCAGAATATATTGGTTACTGGTGGAAAGAAACAAATCAAAAGCTGATGATTAGATGGGAGTTGAGAGGTGTTGTGAGTCTGAAATGCATTTGCAAATGGGGCCATGGAGCTGAGTGGGTTTGCCATAAAAGTTGTGCTCTCCTCTACTACAGTTTGGTTGTCTCAGCTGTGACTGCCCTGCATTTGCTGAGAAGTGCATATTTAATACCCAGCGCCCTTTAAAACTGTACCAAAGAACTTCAAGGCTGAACCCACTGCAAGAAGATGAAGTTGCTGTTATTATCTAGCTGAAGCAGGCTGTCACAATAGTAATTTCATGACACTTTGGAGCTCATCCAGTGGTTCTTTAAGGTAGTAACTACTTTAATATAATCTTTATTTTGGAAGGTTGCCTAGTATTAACGTACAGAATACCCACTAACAGTTTTGTTTTAACAGTACAATTTTGTGCTTTAGATTGGTGATTTGCATTTAAAATGTATTATATTAACTTTCTATGAACGCTAAATACCAGGTACTGTCAAGTACTTTTGGTACACTAAATGACAGAGAACTGTTTTAAGCTGAATATAATTTTTTTAAAAAAACCTAGTGATTTGAAGTTGCTGTATCACTGTCTTCCTTCTGGTTTTTTACATCCATGCACAAATTTTGGCAAGTTTTTTAGTACAGTTTGCAAATATAAAAAAGTACGTCCAGATGGCTACAGCAATAATCTGTGATG
This sequence comes from Alethe castanea, assembly GCA_024734035.1. Taxonomy (NCBI): domain Eukaryota; kingdom Metazoa; phylum Chordata; class Aves; order Passeriformes; family Muscicapidae; genus Alethe; species Alethe castanea. Next base: position 79,696,655 of record JANRGV010000001.1, read on the forward strand.
TGATGATCTTCTTTTTTAATTATTCAACACATGTGACTCCAATCTGTGTTGCCTTTTCCCAATTTATATAGAATCCAATAGCTAACTTGAATTACTTTCTTATTGCCTCTTTTTTACCTGCTTTGATTAACTTTGCCTTTGCTTAAAACTACTTTTCTACATCTTCAAGATTTGACAAAAAATTTTCATCCAACTCTAACCTTAATCTTCTTCATCTTCTGCTCAAGTGATACAACTTCTCTCTTCCCAGCTAGTTTTTCCTATGGTTATCTCAGTGCATTGTCATCAGCTGCTCTGTTGCATTGACCTCCTCCCAGTCCTGAACTTGTGCTTTTATTTCAATCAAGCTTTGTTCATGTTTCTAAACCTTTTTTTTTTTGTGATTTTTTTTCCCAGTTTTTTGAACAGCTTTCAAAACACAAGCTTTTGTAATTTAAGAGTATTTTATATATAGTGAAGTTTCAGCACATTGTTAATGCTATTTAAGTCACAGCTTTATGTGTAGTTTTGTGACCCTGGTCCCATACAGATTCCTAATTGTCACTGGTGAAATTTCATAATTCACTTTTTCTGTGACTAAAAGGCTTGCAGTACGAGACTCAGACCTTTGCAGATAATGGAAACATGACTGTGCTTGGTCAGAGGGGCATCCAGCCCAACATCTGGTCTTACTCAGGAGCAGACACCACATGGCTCAGGAAGAGGGTAAGACCACAGCAAGCAGCTAGTGGGAGTTTTCCAGAATATTGTAGTTTCAGGCTCAGGAAATTTCTGAATTTCACACTGCAAAATGGGAGTTTCTAGATATTTTACAGCTATCAATGGGTCCATTTTCTCAGTGTCTTCCTGACTGCATTTTGAATTTCCGTAACTTTTATAAAATGAGCAGGACTCTGTTAGATTGACTCTGTTCTGAACTGTTGTTACTCTCAGGACTTGAAACAGTATTTCTACTACAGAGCAGCTTGTCCTGTCATTGATGGTGTTGACAGTCTGCTGGGCCCTAAGAAAATGTGTTTCGTTTGCCAGTAGTCGTACCAACTGGAAAAGGAGTAGGCAAGTGTGTAGAGAGAAAAGAGAAGATGAAATGCAGGGCTATGTGTGTTGTTGTTTACTACAGTTCTTCCTTCTCCGTTTCCTTTTCCTGCCCTAGCTGACTCTTCTGTCCTTTCCTGGATCATTTTCTTTCACTTCATACCTTTCCCTAGTTAAACCTCTTCTGTTTTTTCTTTCACTCTTCAGACTTTTATTTGCAAACAATCATTACAATTTCATTTTTTCCATTAAAGTTATTTTATAAAAGAAAAACTTTGCTGGCTTTGTAGTTCATCTGAGTTTTGAGGTTTACTTTTATTGTCCCAAAATAAATTAACAATAAAAGTTTTCCTTTTATTGCCTCATTTCTGATGCCCAGTCTAAGGATCAGAGTTCAGTGGATGTCCCAAGCTCTGCATGGAGAAAGGCTCTCTCAATGATTGGAATAAGGCACTAGATGTGAGTGGAAGGAAACCTGAAGTAAGAATCTGTGTCTTGGGAGGATATCAGAAAGGGTGAGGAGCTAATGGATAGCTAAGATAAAAAAGGGATTTGAAAAAAGTGTTGAGGTTTTATTGGAACTTGGGCCTAGTCTGTGCTGATTTGGCTTTATTCCTACCCCTAAGTTGCCTGTGGTTCTCTTCTGCGTGGTCCTGCTGGGTTGCCTGTGCTTGCTTAGGGAGCTGAGCTCCTAGAGCACTGGCTGTACACCCCACTGGTGAGGCAGGGAGACCAACAGTGTGATAATTGAGTTCCAAGGTGTTATTAAAAAACTCCTGTCTTCACTCGGGCCAGTGCTCTTGAAGCAGTGCTTCCTTTGCTGAAATCACAAATATCAGCTCTATGAGAAGTGCTGGAGAACGAGCTCTGATGAGAGAGTCTTGTTTTATGAATTGTCACCCTTAGCTACAGATATTAGCTGTCTTTTGGCATAGTGTCACTATGAATTCAAGGACTGATTTTTGACTGTGTTAGTCAATGACAACTGATGGCTGTCTGCCTCTTGCAGAACTTAAAATTCATGCCACTGCAGAAATGAATGATGGTATTAAAAAAAAGTTGAAGGAACTCTAGTAATCAGTTTTTTAATTGAAGCTGACTCTCACTTTATGCAAATACAAATTAGAATATGCTACTCTGCTGCATAGTAAACAGTCTGCATTTCTGGGTCCAGTGATGAGACTTGATGGTGTACCACTGGATTATTTCACTGAAGATCTGTAGCCTCCAGTCTCATCTCAAAGTTTAGTGAGGTGATCCTTGAGATATTGCTGTAATCTAATTATGTATCTGATTGATATGCAAATTGTTTTTCTAAAGGTGTACTGAGTAAGGAAAGTATTTCAAAGTAATTATACTATGAAGAGGGATAGATTTGGTGGTTTTGTGCATTTGACAGCAAACAGGATGCTCTACAGCAAAAGCAACTGCTTGGGGGATTTTTTTGAGGATGTGTTTTATTTATTTATTTATTTATTTAAGAGCCCTCTTGATGCCTGCTTCTGGCCTCCATCCCTTTTTCCTTCTGAGCTCCAGGGCTTGTTACTACTGATGAATTGAGAGCATACCCATTGCCTTAGAATTCAGCTAAATTCTTTGGCAGGTGTGGGGACAGTCTTTTTTTATGTATTCCTTTCTCTAACAATCTTCCTCTCAAATGTTTTGTATGAGTTTGAGGAGTTTGGCTTCAACAAGTCAAGAAAAATTACAGAAAGAGGCACTGAGCTACATTGTAGGGATATTCATTTTACCCTCTTTCCTGATTTGTCTACATGTTTACTAGTGATAGACAACAGCGTGGCCTTTTTTGGTGAAGAGGAAACAACAGTTCTCCCTGTTTCCTTGCCAGTTGCAGCAGCAGCAAGCAAATGTTCTCTTGTTTTAACAAATTATAAAAAAGGTGCCACTAGCAATACAGTAGACAAACTACATATTTCTCACAATATTGATCAAAGATGAAATAATTATTACTATTTTAAAGTAGCAATATGGGACAACATCCTTCTTTGTACTCATAATTCTGTTCTAAGGAACCCATAGAATGTACAGTTTGTTTCATTAGTTAAATACTTTTTTTCCAAGTTTGTGCTAGTGCCAAAAGGTCATATGGAGTAGTTACTTCACATGAGCAACTTTTTTCCCCCAATCTTTATTGTTTTGTAAAGATGTGGAGCAAAGTGCCCATGGAAAATGGAATGAGTATCCTGCATCAAATTACAAATTACATGAGCAGCATCTGCAAGAGTAAAAACTGGTGTGCATGTAAAGAAGCCCCAGACCTTCTTGAGAATGCCTGTACTCAGAACCAGTCCTGAAAATGGCATATTTTAAACATGCCAAACCCTGCTGTTTGTACGTTTATATTGACATAAGCTCACTTCATCTTTCACTAAAAGTGTCATTTTAAACTGTCACTTACAGAATCAGCACAGGTAATGATTTGAAAACATCTTTGCTTTGGAACAGCTGCAGCTAGTGTGGCAACTTTTGCATACAGTGGCTTATTTTGATTGAACAAAGGAAAATGTAGTTTATAATTCAGAGGTAAATTGTACTTCCAACACAGTGTACTTTGACTGATCTAGGAACATTGACTTCTGATTATTTGACTTTAAATATATGACTTCAGTGCCTGGAGGGAATAGACTCTAAATGAATCTGCTTGGACCTAGCAGTAGCAGTTAGCTGCCTTGCATGCTTAGCTGTGCACACGTTTTCTCTTTAGAAATAGGTGTCTTTTTTTGCTTCAGCTGAAACAGAAAATCTTGAATTGCATGTTTTTTTTCTTCATCAAATACTGCTATTGGAGAAACCAGAGGCTACATTTATAAAATATAATACCTTTGCCTAATGGGCCTCATTCATCTTTATATTACTTCTAGGCAAGCTGGATCAAAACAAAGGGAATGAGGGATAGAGTAAGTGCACAAGACCCTTTACATACAGGAATAAAATAATACATTGAAATAAATTGCATCTTATAGTGCTGCTTATTCTGCTTTCTTTATAATTTTGCATCTTCAGATTGTTTTACAAACTTGTAAAATGCAATTTGTTGAAAGAATGAATACAGGTCTCTGCTAGAAAAGTTATGCAAATAACAGGTCAATGTGCAGTCTCCCCAAATATTTAGCAATAGTTAAAATGCTAATCAGTGTCACTGTTTGGATATATGTTTTGAAGAGTTTTGACCTGACCATTATTGTAATTTTGAGAGAGATTTACATACGGAAGTTATACAGAAATCAAGGAAAGCAGCTTCATCTTTTCACGTTCAGGGTGCTCTTGGCTTTGTCTTGTCTTGTCGTATTGCTTCAGGCCAGCTATCACTTCTTGGCACGCAAGCTGCACTTTCAGTAAGGAGAAGGGGTGATTTCAGGAGAGATTGCTTTGTCTGCCTCCAGCCTCCTGGCTTGTAGCAGTGTTCCAGGTCGGTGTGGCGTGCTCCCACAGGCTCACTGCTGGAGCTGCTGCCGTGGGCAGCGATGGGACTCGTGCAGCGCTCCTTACTCAAGGATGTGCAGAAGGGAGCAATCTGGCCTGTACAAGCTATGTGGAAAAGGATCCGGTTTTGAAGTCTTTTCTAAGGTGTCTGTTCATCGCTTCATGCTGTGGGTATATGTTGAAGGTGTGTGTTTCTTTGAAGGGGGCTTAATTGTATTTTTTGTGGGGCTTTTTTGGTTCTTGAGGGAAGAGTTTTGTTTGGTTGGTTTTCCTTATTTTGTCTGTGGATCTTTAAAAAATACACTTTTTATTTTTTACTCTAGCATTGTAACAGGTGCAGTCTCCAGACTCCTTTCTGCTTCCATGCATATAGTAGTTTAGTGAAATGGATAGAAACTTAAAGAACTTGTGATGAGGTTTCTATCTACTGATTTACTGTTCTTTTGTCAATTAGGGCCTCTGAAGATTCTCCTCTGAGTTGTTGCAAGTAAGCTTCTCCTCATAATTCCCTACAATAATATATTTAAATTATTACATCCAAGATCTTTAATAGGCTTAAATTAATAAGATAGTGCAGTACATATAAACAGCTAAAGATCGAGGTAGACAGAAATTTAGACTGTTACTGGTGGGTTTTTGTTTTTTTTTCTGATATATATATATGGTCAGAAGTGTATTCACACCTTTCTTTGTTTCTCCTTTCTCCTTGCCCTTCGATATTCTAAATGAGAGAGTATTTCCTGCTCAATTTTTGCCATGTGACATGCATGCAGTGAGAGGAAGAGTTCAGCTAGTAAGGAAAAAAGTCCTTGGCCCCAAAATTCTTCCACAGCATGATATAACATGCAGACAACTGTGTCAGAGACCACTTACGGCGTGTAAGTAGTCTGTCGTGAAAGAGGATGCTGTTTGAATTTAGAGGCCAAGGAAAGGTGGTGGTGTGAAGGAATCTTTGTTTCTGCTACTGAGTTCTGCTCACAGGGGAGAGGTGGGAGAAGTCTCTTGATACCTGTAGGGTACAAGACATCAGACCTCTTAACATTTATATCTTAGTCCTTACTAACACCACTATTAGTTCCATGAAGTTGTAATGAAACCAAGAAATCCATACCTATGTGTGTATTTAATATTTGGATGAAGAGTAGTGATCCTTTTCTTTGTTTCTGGAGAAACAGAATTACCTTTTTGCTGTGTTTGCTGAGTAGAGCTTGGTGTTTTTTTTGAAACTTGCTTTTTGAAACTTGCTGGAGTACAGAAGCCTGGTTACATAAAGACCATGGGCTTCATTTACAGCCAGAGAGACAGAGAATGCTGTGATTTCAGTACAAATGTTTTATTTCATTTTCCTTTAATTCCTTTCCATTATATTCACATATTTATGAGTATTTCTGAGACTTTCAAACTTAAAAGAAATAAAGTTTTGGGTTTTGCTTGTTTTGTTTTTTTTTCTTTGTTTATTTTTTTTTTAAACATGAAAGCACCATATTCCTAGGTGTTGGGATACTTGCTGCTGTACTGTGTGCAAGAAGAACATTTTTTGAGACCTTCATGAAGGTATCAGACCTTCATTTTGCTCCTAAAATGCACAAATGTGATCTCACAGAAATATGAATTAGAAGTACCTGTTAGTATTTGCATGATCTGTAAGTTAGAAACAGGAACGCTACTACCCACATAAGCCGCTTAAATTTGTGTAAGAATAGTGCATCATACATTTAAATCTCAATCTTGCAGAAAATGGACTATATATGCTCTAGGGTTGTTATTCTCTCAAAGTAGTCATTCATATGAGGGAGCAATTATTTTTCTACCTTGTACTTGCAAGAAGTCAAAGCACTCCTTCTCCTCTGAGGAAAGCTGGACAAGAAGCAGTGGAATCCAAGTGAACAGGGAAAATAAATTTAAATATGTTTGCTCTATCTAAGAGGATAAAATGAAAAAATATTGGAGAATATTCTTTTCCCCACATGTTACAAAATAAAAGAGAGGGGGTAATGAATATCAGCTTTTTCATCCTGCTGGGTGACAGATCAGTTTTCCTAAATTGGGTAACTGATGATAGGTTTGTGAAGTAATTAGAGAAGCAGCTGACAGCATACTTTTGAGTAGTCAAATGCTACACAGAAAGAAAAAAAATGTTGTTTTGTTTTAAATTTCAGGAATTGTCTGATTTTTTTCTGTAGTTTGCTCTTGTTCTTAAATAGATTTCTTTGAATTCGCTAGGTGCTTTTCCCACATGAGTGCAAGAAGAGTAGACAGTTAAAAGAAGTGACTGCTGTGGAGGACAGCATGACCATCATGAAAGGAAGCTGCTTCCTCACACTGCTCTTGGCAGGACTTGGGGTGTTAGGAATACTGGAGTCAACAACAACAGAAGATACCCACTGCCACAGAGCTGAACACCCAATTATTGCATACAAAGGTAAGATGTAAATGCCAAAAGTAGACTAAGTATTGTATAACCACTTCATGGAAGCTTCTGCTTTTAATGTAGAATGGCATGGGAAAAAAAGGTAAATTCTGTGCTGCTATATAAAAATCTGGGCTGTATTCTGTGCAAATTAAATACAACTAGGCTTTCAAATTTTGTTCAGCATTTGAAGCTGAATGTGTCACTTAAAGGTGGGTGACTCATTTTGCTTTGTGATTCAAACCAGGCTGTACTGTTGCATGGAGTTATTCCTTTCCAAGTGCACAATTCTACATGTGTGCACTTAATTTCATGAAGTTGCTCTTGCCCCCTTCCTTCACCCAACTAGGCCTCTCTGGGTGGCAGCCCCGCCCTCAAGCTTACCAGCTTCTTCTCTGAATTTGGTGTTATCTGCAAACTTTACAGACTGCGTTCTATTGCCTCCCCTTCTTGATTAAGGTGTTAAACAGGATGGGTCCCAGGGTCAACCCTTGTGTTATTCCACTTGTTGCTGGCTCAGGTGGAATGAGGGGTATCAAGCATTTACTCTCCAAATGGTAGCTCTTGAACCCCTTCTGCTAAACAAGAGATGCCTTTGATACCTTAGTGGTTGTATTGAGTCCTTCAGCATCATCCATTTCACGTCATCTGCCCAAGTCAGCAGCAGACTGATGCTTTCCCTGTTCAACCCTTCATCCCTGTTCAACCTTCCATTACTATTGGAGCAGCAGAAGCTGTTCCTGTTGCCCCTGGCATTCCATGCAAATCGTAACTCCCACTGAACTTTAACCTGACGTTATCCCTGCATGCCCATATGGTCTTTCCAAATTGCTCCTTGTCCCTGCTTACGCCTGACACAGCCCTTTTTACATTGGAGCTGCACCACAAGTGCCTTCCTTCACCAGGACAGCTCTTCATACATATGGTTGTCATCTTGAATATTGGAGTGGAACACTGAGGAGCAGTTGGAACAAAGCAAAGAATACTTGGAGGATGTTTTCTGTAAAAACCTGAGGCAGTTAATAACTTATCTGGCTTTTTTTGTTTATTTGAATTGAGATTTTTCCGTTAGTGTCTCAACTTAGAATGAGTTCCAAATAGTTTCTAGTTATGTGGATGTAGGGATTAAGATGTATCATATTACACACTGCATTCCTCCTGTTTCTCTAAGAAAGTACATGTGTAAGTTTTTTATCCCAATGAATTAGAATTTATTGAATTTTAATTGAAAAAAGATTTGTTCCCATTCTTTTCATAAACTTAGAGAAAATAATGCTGTGTTTTTTACAGAAAGTATTTTGTTCTGGCACTTTAATGGTTTAATAATAGTAATGGTACTGGCTGTCCTGTTCTTCAATACACTGGAGAATGAACTCTGTACCTCAGAACAGCAAACCACCAGTGTATTGTGAAGGAGGGACCTTTATCACTCACTTATTGATGGGCTAAGTAGTATGAGTTATTCTGATGAAATAGCTGGTTTCCTTTGCATTCATATTGTGTATAATTTAGTTTAAAATGTAATTTTTTTATCAGAACACACATGCACAAAGTCATTATGCTAAGGCTTTTTGGGGATAGAGGCCATATTTGTTCAGTTGCATCTTTTGATATAGCCAAAGATAGTGTCACAGTTCGAGTTTACCAAAAGAAAACCAATTTATTTTTACTGTAAATATATGTGGGAAATATAGCTATATAGAAACATTTATGGTCAGATCTTTAATATGACATCTAGTAAGATTTTGAATGCCAGAGTCCCTCTTGACCTTTATGGTAAAAAATACCATTAATTAGTACATATCCATGGCATACCTTAGCCTTTATGAACTGGCATCTCTTGAAAAATATTCTGGCAAGCTGTAGTTCATACTTCACACAATAATCTGTTGAGAGTCCTTTATAACTATTAGCAAGTACACGTAGAAACGCATTTGCAATGTAGAATACAGCATGTGATTGCTGGGTAACCCAGTTGGTGAGGACACACAGCATTTGACTTGTAGTTGCAGAACTGCCAGTTAATGGAAAACAAAAGTTTTGAGACCCCAGGAAAAAGTACCTGAGAGATTTGTCTTTGAATCTGTTAGGAATGGATTAGATGGGATATCAGAATATAAGAAGAGAGATGTATGTGAGGAGCCACTCTCTGAATGAGTCTTGCAGTAGGAGTTGGCAGGTTTCAACCAGACACCTTACTGATATCCATATTCTTCCTGTGACATTTGCTGGCTCCATGAATGCCTACAGGAAAATGCTCTCTGTATCTATTGATGTCGTTAGTGCTGCTAGACCAACGTCGAGTTGAGAAATCAATCTGTAGCAGTTAAAATCCCTTTGAGAGCTGCATTAATACCCTAGTCTGTAAAGTCATCTTGTAACAGTATTAGATCCACCAGAGCTAAATACTGTGTGGGATGCTGAACAGCAACCAAGGCTGAGTGCTATTGAGTGGTAGGTGCTTTAAAGCTTGTAAACTCGGTACTAACTTTACAGAGATATCAACACTTTCATTTTATTTATAACTGATCAAAGCTCTTTTTCTTTGTAGTTTCTGGTATGCCAAAGTAGAAATGTACTTATTTGATTTGTCTTCCTTTGAGAGGTATGGTAGATGAAGTATAAACTATTAAATAAAACTAATGGAGTGAGAGTCTGATGTAGCGTATGGATGAACAGCTGCAAAAAAAACCTAATAAAAAGACAAGATAGTCCCCAGGAGTTGTCACAGTGAAATATGGAAGGGGAGTATATCTCCTGAAAGGGCTTGCTTTCTTTCCCACTGCTCATCAAAAATTGCTCACTTAGGTGATGATTCTGTCAAGCTACCTTGTGTAGAGATGCATATACTATTTTTAGCACTGATTTTTCCAGCTAAATAGTTTTAGTTGAAGACTGTGATATATCTTCTGATAGCAAATGGCAAGAATTTCACCCACCAGTTGACAACTTTTGCTCAAGTGCTTTATTAGCTGGTGGAAGAGGAAAAAGAAGGTGCAGTAGCAGGAGATGCACACACTTTGAAAGGATTTTTGACATAATCTCAAAGATTTCATTTTATGTCTCTCATACACAGCATTAATAACCATGTTGTAATTTATCTGCGTAATTAATATTAGGACTGCATAATGCACCTTTTTGCTCTCTCAGAATTTATAAGTAAGAAAGTCTGCTATAGATCAGAAAATGTTGGCAGCTCTAAAATATCTTGTCACAGAGCTTCCCTACATTAGAATAAGGTGCTTTGTGTCTTCCTTGGAAGCTGAAAATTTCCTTTTCTTGTTATTTAAAGTTGTTAGGAAAAATTACTGGAAACAGATTTATATGAAATGGTCCTTTAAGTATTGGAAGGATTGACAGGATCAGCCCAGGAGTGTGCAGTTCAATGTTTCATGTGGTAAAACTGACTGATGGTGCATGGTCCCTCTTTGAAGTTACTTTCTCTCTCTCTCCCTAAGGATGAGTCTGCATCTAGAAGTGCAAAAATATACTGATCTGTTGAAATGCAGGCTTAATAAAAAAAGTAAAAAAAAAAAAATAAAATCTGTTTGCATATGATAAGAATTCATCAGCTATACTAACTAATCCCAATAGTTGGAATCAAGGGCTTATAAATCAAGTATAACTTAGAGCTGGGCAAAAGGAAAGAAGGTGCAGATCACAGAATGGATACACAGAGACTCAGTGTGAGACCCTTGATCTTTAAACACATTTCTAAATGTTTAAAGTGTAAAAAAAAAAAGGAAATTATGCTTGAAGTATCTTAAGAGTTAAGACAGAAAAAGGGCTTAAATAAACTACTCATTAAAGATAGTGTTACAAATTTTATTTGTATTAAATTAATTTTATTTGGATATACTTTTTTTTGCATGCAGATATGAAGTGTTAGCTCCGTAAGTGAATTAGGGCTTATTGATGGTCACCTTCTTGGCAAAAACATTCTCTTATTGTAGTAAAGGAATTTAGTATAGCGTTTAACCTGAACAGTTAGAAAAGGCTGTAAAAATCGTGTTTGCTCTATGATAAACAATGACACTTTATAAAGGTTGAACTATTCTTAAGCAAAAAAACCCAAAGCAAAACAGTTGAGTAGTGTAATGTTTGTCTAAATATTTCCAACATTTCATATTCCACTTGCTCTACAGAACTTTGTGGTAGCTCTCTGTGGACCTGACCTTTTATTAGATTAAAAAAAAAAAAACAACAAAAAAACAAACCAAAGAAAACAAACCAAAAATGAAAACAATCAACAAAAAGGGTAGAGGTAGTTACAGTGGAAGCTTGTTTCCCCAGACACACATATTTGCTGAACTTTGAATCGCCAGACCTTTCAAAACTTAGCTGAAGACTTGTTTTGTAGACAGAGCCTATCCATGAGGTAGAACAGAAGGGGCCATCACAACTGCTTAACAGCATGTGAATGAGCTGCAAAAAAAAATTGACACAAATCCAGTTTCAGGTGTGAAATTTTATGTATTGACTGTCCTGCAGATTACCTGCATAAAATTGAATTTCTTCAGCTTCTCTGTAGGGAAGTGCAGTTTTGGACTTGACTTAATTGTTACTGGGAGAAGAGCAGAGGTCATTTGCTCTGGGCCCAGCCTCATTCTTCTAGGCTCCCATAAAATAATCAGAATTTAAAGTCATGCTGTCTCAACAAAAAACATCAATTTTCATAATTTTAGAAGCTATATTTAGTCATAATTTAAATGCGAACTCTGCTGTAACAAAGTTATCCGTTGAATAAACATGCTCAAAAATAGCATGTTTTAATCCATAGAAGAAATGAAGTTAAACCTTTCATTTCAACTTGAGGTTAACCAGAAGAGAAAAATAGCATAGTTATTTTTGATTTCTTGGTTAGAGAATCCTAAGAAATATATTTTCTTAACCTTATTGTCTGACCACCATAGAATTCCCTTACTTGAAGTTTGTCTAAGTAATATAGACTCAGTACATTGCTCTGCTCATTTTATCCTGTGGTTTGTCTACGGAGTGCATGCACTTAACTTGTGCCAAGAGGAAATAATATGTGGGCTGAATGAAGGAGGATAAATGGCATATGAACTTGTTTTTGTTTGTACTCTTCTCTTTCTCCTAATCTTGTTGCAAGTTTTCTTTGAAACTAACAGTACTAAGCTGTTTAGTTTTTACTGCTTTTTCCTTTTCTTTCCAATTTTTCTTAAATACATTTCAAAGATGATCTGCCAGCATCTGCAGCGGGATTAAGGTGTATCGCTTTCCATTCCCTGTCGTCTTTTGGGTTTTTCTTTAAATGAAGATGATTCATCAGTGAAGAAATGTTGATTGCTGGATGTTGCAGCTTTGGTTTGTCTAGATGATAGGACTACGAGACTGTTTGTGCTACCTTGCCAAGAACCAGCCCCTCTTAAGGAGGAAAATAATTTACCAGTTCTATGTTTTTGGTTTTTTTATTGAATCAGGTTTGCTTTTACTTTTTTATAGGAGATTAGGCTTCTGCTGGGGAAGAGTAGATTTCAACTCTTTACTCATATTTAAAAAATACCTTTGGGGACTGAAGGCTACTATCCTCCTATATTTCCCTGAATCACCCAGTGTCGTTGGTCCCCATAAAAATGAGGGAGTGGTGGTGGGCTGAATTCTCTAAGCAAAGTGCTTGTATACCAACTACTTTTTTCCCCCTGAAAGTGATCATGTTTTAAAGTAAACATCAATTCACAATTTTGGCATCCCTGTCAAGTTCTGGACCTTCATTGAATGCTAATAATTTTCATAAATTTTGATAATATAAAATTAGCAGTGCCTACAATGGGTAGTGAGCGGTGCAGACATGTCCTATGAGCCTTTCCATGCCTGGTTTGCTCCTTATTGCCCTAATATGGCACTTTAGAGCATGTGCTGTTGGTTGTTAACAAAGCAGCAAAATGAGAGAGAGGTTTCTGCTGCATTCCACTATCTGTACAAAGTAGGCAGATGGACTTAAAATCTGGATTTTTTTTTTGTTCTTTTTCTTTTTTTCTTCTTCTTTGAAAGAGCTGTATTTTTACTAAAAGGTTGTAAACCATCCAGACTGGGATATGTTAAAGAAACAGAGCAACAATCAAGAAATACAACTCATATGTAGATGAAGTTCTGTCAATTTTTTTTGTGTGTGTGCTTAAAGCAAGAGGGAGCACAATATTGCTCTTATTTCATTTTCTTTTCCCACCAGATTTCTATTTAATTTTTTTCCTCGCCAGATAGAATTTCAATTCTTTTCATAAGAAAAGACTGGAGAAAAGGGGTCTCAGGTGTGACCTTATCATGCTCCACAACTGCCTGACAAGAGGCTGTAGAAATGTGTGGGTTGGTCTCTTATCCCAAGTAACAAGAGATGGGACAAGAGGAAGCAGCCTCAAGTAGTGCCAGGGAAGGCTTATATTGGATATTAGGAAAGACTTTTTCATTGAAAGCACTGTGGAGCATTGAGCCAGGCTGCCCAGAGAGGTGGAGTCACCATATCTGGATGTATCCAAGACACATGGTGACATGATGCCTGGGGAGTTGGTTTAGTGGTGGACTTGGATGTGCTGGGTTAACACTTGGACTCTATGAACTTAGTGATATTTTCCAACCCAAACCATTCTATAAGTCTAAGTAACTTAGACTTTCCTGCTAGTTCAGGAAAGATGTCAACAAATGCAGTTACTGCAGTTACTGGCCCTCTGATCCTGAACAACATTTTCATACTTGGCAGAAAGTGTCCAGAAAGTGTTTGGAAAGACTCCTTCCAATGGTCTTCCCTTCCAGATCCTGTGCAATGTTTGTGGGGCCTGTATTGCTGTCACTTGATGGCACCTGCTGCCCTTACTGCCTGTCACTGAATGTCACCTTCTGCTGCCTATCACTTTAGCTGAGAGACTGGGGAAACCCTGGCCCGTCCTCTGGCCTTGCTTAGAGGTCCAAAGTTTCAAGAATCTTAAGAGGTGGGAAGGAAAAACATTACTTAAAATTTTGGTTTTCTTCCTAATTTCTTAAATAACCTTACCAAGACACATTCTGTTTATTAGATAGGTTGGGTAGAAATAGAGAACCGCAGTCAGTGCTGCTTCAAAGTGGTTTTTTTTTGGTTTTTTTCCCACATGTTTTCTTCCCTGTCTTTCTTCTGTGGCGGTGCTTGTCTGCTGTTGACGAGACTTTAGGATGCTGGGTAGCAGCTGATTTTTTGTGGATGTACATGGTAGATACTTACTTGTTATATGACAATTTGTCTTATTCAGGTTGGACCAAACTTTGACTTGTCATAAGCTTGTCTTTCCATTTCTAGTGCTCACTTCAGATTTTGTTTTGATGGATTTATGGCTCATTCTTGTCATTTCTGAGAATTAGGACCTGACTGTTTTACAACCAGCTTTGCAGTAAATCTACTAAAGTAATTGTTAATAGTGACAAAGCCCTGGAGTTTAGCAGTGCCTTTTAGAACAAAAGTAAGTTCTACGAAGAGAAGTGTTGATTGTAGTGTTGTGGTTCTTTCTTTCTTTCTTTCTTTCTTTTCTCTTCCTCGTTGCTTTCTATTGTTTTTGCTTTGGGGCATCTTTTTGGTTTTGTGGTGGAGGAGTGGAGGAGGTGGGGAATATATTCCTCTTTGAAGTCCTGGCTCCAAACTCTTACGAAGATTAGTGTCAGGCTTTGCTGTCTATACCCTTGATCTTTACAATATGTCTTATTTTGTTGAGTTTTGCATTTCAAGAAATATTATCAGACCTGTATTTTGTGAGCTGCAGTCTCAGGCAGGATGGGATCAAGAAATTTTATTTTTGCTGAAACAATGTAAATAAAAAAGTTTATTATGTTCTTATGCCAACATTAGTCAGAATGCATTACTGCACGATGGTCAGTTCTAGCTAAAATGATCTTGTTAATTGAAGCATAGATATTTCCAACAAAAATAGCAGTGCATAATTGTCTATGGGCAGTCTGCTTTCTGTTTCTGCTCCCTACAATAAATGTATTAAAATTGAGCAGATTTCTTTACAAAACTCTGTCTTGAGACTAAATAATGATTTTCCATAACTATGTAACGTTATTTCCTTCAGTATGAATTCTTTGGCTGGCTGCCAAATCCAGCATGTAAGTGTTAAAATGCAAAAGATTAAACTCCTCTGGAGAGAGTACGTGACTGAGGATGTCAAATGTTTTCTGTGGTCAGTATGTCCCTCTGTCAGATTCAGGAAGATTGCAGGAGCAGCACAGGGACCAGAGGTGGTAACTGTAAGGAGTAGCTGCTCTCTCTGGGAGGAGCATTAGGGCTCTGTGCTGGATGACGTGTGACGTTGGTTTTTGACTGTGCTGGTAGCACTGAAACCACTTTCATCTAGGTGGGAGTTCATTCTTTTTTCACTTGCACTTTCTTATATTTGTATGCAATATGTGTGTTTGAACAATGAAGCATAAACAATTCCAAACCTTTGTTGAGAAAAATAAGAAATGAGGAGACATTGCAGCAGATGTTCCTGTCTCTTCCCTGAGGGCACAGACAGTCAGAACCCAAATTCCCTTTAATTATCCCACTAATAGACATATGCACACACATAAGAATGCAGCAATGTGTACTTCTAGCTGGGGGAGCTCTGGCAGGGCAGAGAAAGTAGGAATGCAGGCTAGATTTTAGACCTTGAAGGTTAGAGTGGGTTGTAAAAGCAGGCAAAGGAACTACTGTGAGAGCAGTAGGACAGGTGGCCAGGGCAGCACTTGGTGCCTACTGAGAGAATGAGTCAGTAGTTGGGTAGAAGGAAGTAAGTTTACCATAGGCTTAAGAAAGAAGTTCAAGTTTTCATGCATTTAAAATAATAAAAAAAAATACTGTAGGAAGTATGCTTCATTTTCACTTTTCCCCACTAATAATAGATTACTTATGCCCTGCCTCATGAGCTCAAAAATTGTTCTGAAGCTGTAATTGCTGTTCATAAAACGAATGCGCAGTAAGCAGGTGGTGAACTTTCTGGAGAATATCAGGAGGTTTATGGTCTTGGGGTTTGTTTTATTACAAATGATTTAAGCTAGAGAGGAGTGTGAGAAGCTAGCAGAGCTTCTAGATAAGGCTAGATATAGATATTTATTTCTTGGCTTCTGCTGTTCTGTTTGTATGGAAATGCAAGCTTCAGGACAGTATTAAGTTTTACTGGTTAGTAGAAGGAAGGCAGCTGGCTTGTTTGTGGGATCTAGAGACCTCCAGAATACTGCATCTTGAAAGGGATCTGTAGTTTTGAGGTTGCTTTGTCTTTTTGTGGGTTCTTTTTTTCTTTCGTTTTTCCTTCCCCCCTCCCTATAAGCAAAGATGAGCTCTGAACTGCAGATGGAGATCTGACATGTTTTCATGTTTCCAAAGGAGAACCAAATGTAATGTGGTAAGACTTAAAAGAGGAGTCTTTTAGTTTGTGGTTGCTGATTTAATCATTCTGGGCAACTTTGTAACTTCATCTTTTCCTTTATAGAGGACTGGATTGCATTTAAAAAAACCCTGCTGAGACTATTTTTTTTTTTCCTCCCTTGGAGGGAAGAAGTGATGTTTTGTTTTCTTATATCTTCCTGGACACCTTTTTTGGAAACTGTAATGTTCCTACTGTCTAATCACTAATTACCAGAATGTCTATATTTTTCAATGTATTAGTCAGATTAAAACATATTCATGATTTCTATAAGGAATATTTTGAATTTTCAATTTAATTAAAAATAAAGGCTTGACTAAGCATATGAACATATATTCCCTCATGTCCCAGTTATGATGTCCATCCACATACTCTTAATTCTGTACACAGCCCTGGTATGAATAAGTTCTGTATTGCAAGTGAAGTGTCTTTTCATTAAAGTACAATGCTGAGTACTGCAACAGATCCATCTGTCCTAATCCTTTCATTTGACAGAAAAGCATTAAATGGTGTTGGGTGAGACTGTCTTTTTTGTTGTTGAACTAGTGCTCTTCTCCTCATATGTTGTGTTCAGCCTGCTTCTAGTGTACACCACTTGGATTGTCAAAGCCCTCTGGTAGCGCAGACCATTAGATCTGTTTACATCTGTGGCCCTTCTCAGGCCTGACATATGGATGTTTGTACCTTATCTCTGAAAAAGCGGACATGTCAACTGCATTCTAGTAGCAGGTGGATCAGTAATTTCTCTGGAAGTTTGAGCTGGGATTGTCTTTTCAATTTATATTTTTTCCTCTCAGAAAAAGAAATATTGTCTCCTTCTTTGAGGTTTAAATGTTAGATACTTGCTTACTCGTTGTTGTTTATTTGGTTGAGGTTCTCAATGCAGTAGTTTGTCCTTGTGTATGAAAAATTACAGAAAAAGCACTTTCCTGGTGCCTTCTAATTAATCCTGGTGGTGTATATATGTGCCTAGTACTTAATGCTGTGTTACTTGGGCATTCTCCTTCTGCTTAATTTCTCTGGTACCAAAATGAAGTGTTGGTGCTACCTTTGAGCTCTATTATTGTAGGATGCATTAATAATCATTTTGTCTGCCCCTGCAGTGTGTGCTAAAGGAGGACAGCAACAGGAGCATGTGGAAAGGGTTAATGAATACCCAGACTGCTGGCCGAGGGCTGTAATTGCACTGGGTGTGCCTGGCTTTGCATCCCACAGCACCTCTGGATGTACAGCCTAGGCAAAGGGCACTCTATGGGATCTCCCTGTGGGGTTTTCTCCAGAGCTGTGACATAAAGCTCCACAGCATGGGCAAGGCAGTCACCTTGGGGCTACAACTCTGCAATAAGCATAAGCAGACTGCATAGGCAGTCTGGGTCATAAAGCTGAGGAGCTGTATGGTCCTGGAAGCAGACCTACCAACACAGCATTGCATATAGAAAGCATGTGTCTGGCATTAAAGGAAAAGCAGCCTGTAACGGGCTGGCCTTCTCTGCTTTGCAGTGAGCTGCTGTCTTCCAAGTGCTCGGCTTCTGCCACGGGCCTTACGCAAGAAGAGCAGGGCAGATGTTTGTGCTTAGATTTTGAAATGAATATAGTTTAGCATATTGTTTTTGCTGGAGTATAGTAACCTGTGAGAGAAATTGAAAAATATTTGCTGTGTGTTAACTATAGTTGTTCAATGAGGTTTTTTTTGGTGGTGTTTTTTTTTTTTTGGTTTATGATTCTTTTGTCAGATCTTTGATTTTCTTTCTCAAAAGAAATGGCGCCTTTTATGATTTCATGGTTAATGCATCCAACAGAAATAAACAATAGGGAAAAGTCTGCTCTTGCCTGTTTTGCAACAGAGCTAAGCTAAGGTTAGAGTAGGAATTTGGTTCAAAGTAAGTAAAAATAAAGCATGACTTCACATATATAAAGGATATGTATATAAAGAATTAGTTACATTTGTATGGGTTTAAACACTTTGTACCAGAAATAGAACCACGACAGTTGTGGTAAAGCTTCATGGTACTGCAGCCTGAGGAGTGAACAAAGTAGTTTGTTCAGGTGCAGCATACGTTTCTTTCCATTACAATGACAACCAGACAAGCCCTGATGCCTAATCCAGAATTTCGTTTGCAGCTGTGTTCTTGGCAGCTCACCTGAGAAAAAAACCTACCTGTATATGGTATCTTATATTGTCAGTTACATGTTTGTAACTATAGCTGCTTTCTGCCCAGTATTTACTTTTTGAAAATTATTTAAAACCTTGCAGTCATTTCATGTAGATGCTGAGCAACACATGCCTTGAGTAAGTTCTAGAGAAATAAGTTATATTTTTGACAAACTGGGCCTCAGCCCATTTCTGGTAAGCAGGGGTATGAACTGGGGTTGGTTACAGAAGTAATACAGCTGTTCTTTCACTGAACTTTCTTGATGGAGTCCTCTTTTTAGTTGGAACCTGTGGAGTAGTGTTGGCATGTATTTTCTTTCTTCACTTGAGCTGTGGCTCCCTTTTTCATTTCATGTGCAGTGAGTCAATGGCTTACCAGCAAGGGTGTGTTTAATACATTTCTGTGAAGAGAGAATACAGTGTGAAAGATGTAGGAAAACTGGTGATTGGAAATATAAGAAAAAAGTATAGACAAAAGCAAATCATAAAAGATCCTGCAACAGGCTCTGTCGTGCCATTTTCTGTTTTCCCAACGTGGAGAAATGCTTGTTAACTTGAAGTTGTTCTGAGTGAATTTATTATTTACAGATATATTTATAATATAACGTAATTTTAAAATGTGAACAGTTACACTGACTTGATACCAATGATGCACAGAAATTGCTGGAGAAAATCTTGTTTTCCTCAGTTCTAGTTTTAAGATGGTGAGAGGCTGTGGAGTCCCGAAGTGTCACAGCAGAGCGTTTACAAGTGCTCTTAGCTGTGTCCTTCAAGCACAAATGTTTCAGATAAATCCCCAGACAGAACATGCTGAATGAGTGAACAGGTGGATCTCTTCTTGCCGGCCCTGACACCTTCTTAATAGATTCCCCTGGGGTTAATGGGACTGTCACCAGGGCACGGGGGTGATGTAATGGAGTCCGCGTGGCACATCCCTGCGGAGACTTCTGACATGTCTTGCTGCCTTTGAAGAGGATAGCAGTGTAACTTGAGTATCACAGGAAGAGATCTAAGGCTAAAATTATTTCACAGCTTCAGGAAGATGGAGTTATTGTGTCATCCTTAGATTAGATACATTTAATTATAAAATAGCTTCAGCATGCAGAAATATATTTTAATTTTCTTCTGATGAGATTAGAGAGTTTGTTGTACTGATGCCACCCAGAGACTTTTGTTAATATTGCAAATCTGCTAATTTTCAACTATGATGTTATTGTTGTTGCTTCTGTTATTGTGGTGGCATTGTTGTTGTAGTATTATTATTATTACTATTGTTGTTATTTTGCCAACAGGGTTTCTTCAAGGTGCAGATGTTTAAACTTTGTACTCAACTTTTTTCAAAAAGGACACCATAGCATGGGGTGTCACACACATATACCATAAACACTACTGAAACTTTTAATATCTATGTTAATTTTGAGATCAGGAGGTCTTTATTGTCTTTTGACTTTGTTATTTGCCAAATTGTATTATTATTAAAGATCACTTCTGAATTTGGTTCTAAATATACCATTCTATTCCTTGTAAGTAATTTCTCAATTTATTTTACTGTTTACTGTAGCTTTACTTTGAAGTGCTGGGTAATAAGGCTTAGGTGAGAGGCAACTTTACAATTTCATTTGCAAAGAACTGTAGAGCTCAACCCTTGGCGAGTCCTTGGACAATATAAACCAAACATGTCGTGGCCTGTTGGGCAGATACTAAATTTAAAGTAAAACGGAGACAGGTTTCTGGTTTTTTGTTTTTGTTTTTTTTTTTTTTTTTAAATATGAGTATCTAATGTCTTTCTGCCCACCTTTGATTGTTAACCTCCTTTGTCTTTAAACTTCTTTAAGAGAGTTCCTTGACCTGTCCTAGGAGCTGAGTGGAATCTGGTGTGTTTGCTTTGCTGTAGATTTATGAACCACGATAAACTTTGTTTTATATTAAATCTAAGCTATTAACCATCCCTCCCAAAACCCAGACACCCCAGGAAAACCCATAACATCCGATTCCTGGCATGTGAGAGCTGTAGCCTTCTCAGAAAGACTTTTTTTAAACATCCATCTTTTAGTTCCATGAGAAAGTGGGGGTTTTTGGGGAATATTTTTGAGTTATAAGGCCTGCAGATTTCAGTTCTCTAATAGCAATGAAAATCTCTTGTGTTGCTAAGGTTAAGTATGTTCTGGATGTACCAAAAGGATGCAGTGTGTGTTGACAATGACCTAATGTCATGAATGTGTGTATACTGTGATAGATTTCTCTGGACAGCTTTGAGTCCTAGACCAATGTCTGCAGAATGCCTGCTTAGTTTTAAAGGAAAAGCAAATCCAGGCTGAAGGTGTGTTTCAATAAGTGTTCTCATTATCAGGAGTAAGAAGAGGGAAGTCAATAAAGGGCTTGGTGTTTTACTGTAATTCGCGTGAAGTGAGGGCAGCAGGAAGGGAGGGGAATGCCAGGAAGGAGGGTCAGGATTGGAAAGGGTAGGGATATTGCTGATTGCCACCTGTGACCAGCAAGCAACACTATTAGCTTACTTGCTGGCAGGGCAGCTTGATTGCCTTACACATTTATTTATGGTACTGTAGTACACAAAATGTACAGCTATGTTATTATGTAAAGCTTGTCATGTTGCATCTGCATGAAAGCCATTAATAAAGTTAAATTATTACTTCTTACTACTTTGCCATTAGAGTTTTAATTGAAAGAAAAATAATTTATAGGCCTTTAGTAGCTAATTATGAATTTTTGACTCTAAGGAGATAATTCATAGCAAAACTAAAAAGTCTTGTTTCACCTATGGTGATTTCACTTGGTGAAAAGAAATTTAATTATTCTATTAATTAGTTGCATAAACTTTTACTTTTGCAGTGTACATGGGGTTGGATTGCCTTTTTTTTTTTTGGCAGGCACCATTTTTTTGTTCATTTTCCCTTAAAAAAGTGTCATGAAGTTGTAGCTTTATCTCATAAATGCTTATTTCTGCGTGACATGTGCTGTCACTGTGATGCACAAGAGATACAGTTTTAGTGTTTTCTGAAAAAGAAGAAGAGCTCTAGCAGCCATTTACTCTTCCTGACCTTATTCCCTCAAGCAAGAGGGCTGCTGAATGCAACAAAGACAGGATAAAATCATTTATATTTTGGAGGGGAATGCGATTTCAGAGAGATTTCTTGGCAAGTCCTCACCCTTGTTCTCTATCCTGGGCTTGTCTGGCCCCTGCTCCCTTGCTCCAAACTTGGAAGTGGTCTCAATCACCTGCTTGCTGTAGCTTGAAGCTTTATTCTGTCTTGCTGAGACAGCAGGACAAATGGAAGAGAATTGAGTCTTCATATCTCAGTCTCCCCTGTAGCCTTCTGGCACTGCAATAATTCTGTGTACTGAACTGTCCCTGGCCCCCCATGCTCCCCCATTCCTCTCCTTTTCTTTCAGAAGACCAAGAGTCTCACTTGTCCTACCAATATAGAGCTGATTCCATTCTCAGCTGCTTACCTTTTCTGTCTTTCAGAGACTGATATTTCCACAGTGGGTCTGGCTTTATTTTTGTTTTGTTATTTATTTTTTTTTCTTCTTTCACCAGTAATTGAGATTCTTCATTATTTACCTCTGGATTTCCTCTTCTTCATTTCCTACCTAATTTC
>JANRGV010000001.1:79718719-79728943 GCA_024734035.1 Alethe castanea
TTAGAATTTTGAAATTGATTGTTTTATATAAAATGCATGATTGAAAAGTTAAGGCTGCAAAATCAAGTACAGAAAATTTAAGAAACACCTCTTTTATGTATATATATATATTTAAATAAAAACAGATAAGTATGTATAAGGCTGTACAGGCCTGTAATGTATATGAGTGTTTTTCCTCCCTCGGAATCCTGCTGGGTTCCCTGCACAGCATCTGCAGTAATGGCTGATGGCAGCTGTAATCACGGTTATCTAATATGTGGCCATGTCCCCTTTCCACCCCAGTGTTTGAATCATGGTTTGAGCACCCATCCAATGCAGATGGAAATCAACAGTGAATTTAGCTACAAGTACTGCAGAACATGTACAAACTGGCATTGCGAGCCTGAAATTGCCCAGATGCATACAGGCTGGCATTAAAAATGCAGAAGTTACTTTTCTGACACCCAAGTGATTCTACTTCACAGTTCCATCTGTTTTTCCAAAGTATATGATGATACAGCTTCTGCACACTGCATTTAATTGTTGTCTGCAATGGCTGAACACGTTCTGACACAGAATAACATTTTTCTCCTGGGCCCATTCCTTAGGAATGGATAGCCCACTTGTGCTAAAACTTTAAATTAGGAACAAATCATCCTGAACTAGGCACCAGACATGGATTATTTCAACTGAGACATATGCAAAAGCAAGAATATTCTCAAGAGTGAAGAAGAGAGCTTAGAATGAATGCTGTTAACCTGAACTGCAACTAATGATACCAGTATCAAAAAATTGCACTTCTGCAGCACCTGCGGGGGGGTGGTGTTGACTCTGTGTTCTAAATGGTCCTGATCATGTTCTTGCCTTTGGTCTTTCAAGTGACTGTTTCACACCTGTAATCTTCAAATAAGACAGTCCCACAGACCATTGTGCTCAACACACACAACCCTCCTCACCTTTTGCATAAGTTCCAGACCACTGCTTTGTGACTACATTAAAAAAAAAAAAAACAAACAAGCTTCAATCATTGACCTGAGAACTGCAGAATTCTAGAGGATGAGGTTTTTGTATGACTGGACTTTGTTTTAGAGAGCTATTTCTACCATTTCTATTGTACAGCAATTTTATATATTCTATGTGTCTATTTAAAAAAAAAAGAAAAGAAAAATTATGCTCTGTTTCCACAATATTGTGTTTATTTAAATAAACTGTTGCATGTCCAGTTAGTGATATGAATGAAAAAAAGAACTACTAGTATTGAAAATATTTAAGGATTTGATTTGCAACTATTTATGTGTGCTTAAGTTTGAAAGTAGGAACAAGTTTGTCTTCTGAATGCAGGTAATGCCCCTTGCTGAGTTTCATCAACTCACATGTTTTTCTGCCCTTATTAATGTACTTAATGTGTATCTAATGTAATGTGCTTAATGCTTAATTGGTCTGAGAAACGAAGGTTAAAAAAAAAAAGAGTTCAAAGAATGTCAAGCATTTTTCCTTTTTCATCCCTCATTTCTCAACCTTTTTATTGAGCAAATGATGAAAAGTCAGATTTGTTTGTTTTCCTTGTTTCTTGTCACTTAATCAGGTCTTTTTGTAAAGAAAATAAATAACTAAAAAACCCCTCTAGTCCTCAGCTGCTTTTGATGCATGGAAATTTAATCTAACTTTGCTTCAGTATGTGCCAGTGAATTGCAGTTTCACTGTGATGTTTTCTGCTTTACCCAAGGAGGAAAAACAATTCAGAACAAAATATGGATACTTGATTCAAGTGTGTATCAGGTGGCTGCCCAATATATTTTACAGGCCTGTATTGTAAATTAAATGGCATGGTGGTGAAAGTCTCCTATGTTTCCTTAGAGGACCATAAGGAAAAAACTTGCAGATCCACACAAAATATCTATAGATTTAATGGTGGCTACCTGATGTACTATACCTATAACATTTATAGTAAAAGTTGTATTTCTTGATTGTTTTTAGAAATTGCCCCTTGGCTACACGTGTTCAAAGCAGAAGACGCTGTGGACTTCTCACAGTTAACATTTGACCCAGGACAAAAAGAGCTTATTGCTGGAGCAAGGTGAGAAATCTTTTTTTCTTTTTTGTATTGCAGCAGACTGGATTTTGTTCTTTGGTGATAAGCGATATTTAGCCAAATTCCAACATCAGTGTGCTCTTGTGTGACTCCCCTGCCTTCCAGACCCACTAAACTGAATGTTATGTACAAATGTTATGTATGTTTATTTCTCTTATCCCTGACTGGAGTGACAAGATGGACTGCCTGCCTGGTATCAAGTTTTATAATAGTTTATACTATTCTAATTTTTAAGAGGACTCTTTTGGAGTGCACAATCTTTGTGTGCATACAGTAGAACAAGCAGATGTTGTATGGCAACGTGACAAAAGTCATCATTGCATGAAGCTTAGGATGATCCCAAATTTGCCTGTGGCTCTTTGTATTGGGATGTTTCTAATAATTATTCACTACAATGCCAGGAGCATCTGTTAAAGACAGCAAAATTAACGTTGGTAAAGTTGGTGATAGTCACTGTTTGCACAGTAGGATAGGAGAGCACTCTGCAAGCTGTGATCAACAGTGACACTGTCTTAGATGTCAGCAGAGAGGAAGTGACAGTCCTTGACCACTATTTTTTTTCCTCTTAGCATATGAGGTGTAGTCAAACATCTTGGTTGGCCAAACAAAATCTTACTGATTATGCGCCTTCTGCATATAGTCCCACAGAATCCATTCACTGTGAATATCATGTCAAGTTTTCTCTTTATTTGCAGGAATGGTTTTTGCAGCCTTTCATAGTCTAAACTGGCCACATTGATGCTTTTTTCACCCTTAATGTACTGTTTTTAGTTTCCTTTCACTGAGAGCTATCTGAAAAGAGCATTAATATTACCACACTTGTGCTATGGCCTGTGGACAATATTTTAGTTCAAGTTTCTCGAGCATCTGCCTCACTGGATTCACATATTCAAACAGCCATTCAAAGAATTTGTTTTCTGTCCTAAGCAACAACTGTGCTTTCATAAAGACAGCAAAGAGAATTTAATTCTGTTAATTCACTGTTAATTCATTCTTCCTGATGAAGTATCTTTTGATATGTAGTAATTTCTCTTAGAATATTTCAACTTTTTTTATTATAGTCTTCTTGTACTAACACTTCAGTACTGAAAAACTACTAACCATATGTAATGTGAATTCAGTAAGATCTGAACAGTGAAAAGTTTCTGTTCACTTGTGAAAATGATAATTTGTAGCCTTTTAGCATGGAATTAACTTTGTTACCCAGTCACTGGTAGAGACAGAAAGTGGGCAGCAGGGCACATGAAAAAGTTACAAATAAACTTGTATTACTCTATACACTGCCAAGAGGAGTACTCACATTATTAATTTCTTGTCCAACATCCATACAAGAACAGATTACTGGGTTTGCATGGCCAGCCTCTGGTGTGGAAGGGGGCTAGAAGTGTGGGTGGCTTCTGTGAGAAGCTGCTGGGAGCTTCCCCCATGTCTGGCAGAGCCAATGCCAGCTGGCTCCAAGGTGGATGTGCTGCAGGTCAAGGCTGAGCCTATTAGCAATGGTGCTAACATATTTAAGAAGGTAGAAAAGTTATTGAGCACAAATAATTATGCCCACGGAAGAAAGGAGTGAAAAAATGCAAGAAAAACAGCCTTGCAGTCACCAAGGTCAGTGGAGAAGATAGGGTAGGAGGTGCTCCAGATGCTGGAGCTCAAACTCCCCTGCAGCCTGGGGTGCAGAGCATGGTGAAGCAGCTGTGTCCCTGCAGCCTGTGGAGATCCATGGGTATGCAGAGATCCACCTGCAGCCCATGGTGGAGACCTGTACTGGAGCAGGGGATGCCCAAGGGAGGCTGCAACCCTTTGGGAAGCTCACCCTGGCAAGACCTGTGGCCCCATGGAGAGAGGAGCCCGCACTGGAGCAGGTTTGCTGGCAGGACTTGTGACCCTGTGGGGGAGGCAGCAGTCTGTTCCTGAGGGACTGTGCCCTGTTGAAGGGATCTGTTCTGGAGCAGTCCATGGAGAACTGCAGCTGTGGGAAGGATCCATGTTGGAGAAGTGCCTGGAGGACTGTCTTCCATGGGAGGGGATCCTGTGCTGGAGCAGGGGAAGGCATCCTCTTCCTGAGATGGAATAATGGCAGAAGCAACGTGTGAAGAGCTGACCATAACCCCCATTCCCCTGTCCTCCTGTGCTGCTGGCAGGGAGGAGATGAAGAGTCAGGAATAAAGTTAAGGCTGGGAAGAAGCGGGGAATAGGGGGAAGTTGTTTTTAAGATTTCTCTTACTTCTCTTATTCTACTCTGATCTTAATTGGTAATAAATCTGGTTCATTTCTTTAAGTTGTTTCTATTTTGCCCAGGAAGGTACTCAACGAGTGATCTCTCCCTGTCCTTATCTCAACTCATGAACCTTTAGTTATATTTTCTTTTCCTGCCCAGTTGAGGAGCGAAGTGATAGAGCAGATTTGATGAGAACCTGGTCTTCAACCAGGGTCAGACCACCACATCTTTGCACCTTCAGGATTCTGCTTTAGTAAGTTGGTGGTATTCTAAACCAGAGGAGAGGAATGATTTTTCACAGCCAGCAGCTGTGTTGTGGCTCATCTTACATTCATAATTGATTTTTTCCACCTTAATGTATTTAATAAAGTCTTCCCAAATTGCTCTGTCTTGGAAATCAGACAAAATACTATTGTGAAAGTTTGATACTATTGGAAATTTTTAAATCCTTTTTCCATTATTAATATTCATGGCAGGTGATTCTTTTTCATTTATTAAGTTCTACATCCTCTAAAGGTATTTATGATTTGTCTTGAGAATGGTAGCAAAGATCCCAACTGGGATCCAGACTGCATTTCTGTTGGGAGTTGCCAATGTCATGCAGCTGTGTGGGAAGACACATATGATCATATGATATCATAAAAGGTGTCTCCCAGAGTGATAGAGAAATTTTGATCTCTTTGCAGAGACTTTAAATTGTGCTAGTGTGTACTATTCTGTTTATAAATGCTTGAACGATGTTTAATGAAATTAGTTAGAAATGTAAGGAAGGACAGCTAAAAGGCAGATGAGAAGAGGGTTGTAATTGTAGTGCTGGATAACAAGGGCTGAGCATGTGCACAGCACCTGCCCATCAGCAGGTACACCTAGAAAAGGGTATAGCAGTACAAATGGGGCAGCAGTGTTGACAGAAAACCAGATAGTTTAAGTTGGCCGTGAGTAATTTTGTCAAGAAACAATGAGTTTTGTCACATTTTGCTGAGGCAAACAAAATAAGAACAGAAATAATTTTGATATAGAAGTCTTTAAAATATGCAAGGGACTTTATTCTATAGTATTTGTCATAGCAGGCAATAACTGTGAAGTTGATCCTATATCGCTAAGGTTAGTCTTACTTGTCTAGTTTGGGAAATAAAGGTGATCTCCTGATGTCTGTGGGCATTCTGTTCCTGTGCAAAATTAGATGGTTTACAATTGTATCTGTCCCCCTATCCCTGCCCTCAGCTTCTGCAAGTTGCCTTCCACCTGTTGTGAGAAGGTTATAACTCGTTGATAATTTTTTTTTGTTCTGCAAAACATCCAATTCTACTTTCAGTATTGTGTTGATTAAGCTGGAGTCTTGTAGCCTTCTTTCAGTTTCCTTACACCATCAGCAGCAATCTGTGAATGGTACCACTCCAACACTAGTATGTGCCTTCGCATTAATCATGCAATCCATGCTCCTATGAAACTGTATCTTTAAAATTTGCCCCAGGCATTGTTCTTAATATTGCATGTGACCTGGCAGATAAAAATAAATGAGTTCTATTGCAATCTAAAACCTTCTTGGGAATTCATTTGTTTTCTTAGAAAAAATCCAACCCATATGGCAGGGCAGAATTTACTTTTATAATTAAATGGCACCAGCAAAGGATTACTCTCAGGGCATTAGCTCCCCAGTAAGCTCAAGGAAATGAGAGACACTTGTTTATCTTATTCTGATAAATTCTAATAAAATATTCAGATTAAATAGTTCTCTGTGCGTTACTTGGTTGACTGATTTAGCATGTAATAAAATATAATAGTGATTTCTGTATTTTGAAATACAGGTAGGCATAAAGATTCATGAATTTCTCCAAGAACAACCTTGTCTTCTTTGTGGTGTGAAAGTTCTTTGCCATATGTTTCTTTGGAAAGGACAGTTGAAGGGGGAGAAGACCAGATTAGGGGAAGGATACAACAGTCTGTGAACTGTCAAGCAAATTGTGCATTGCCATTTTTCCTCCTCATCTTCTGACAATGTAGGTAACATGTAGCAGCTCTAGTTTTGATAAATCAAAAATTGCTGAAAGTATTTCATCCATTTTGGCTAAAAGAGAGTTGACAAAAAGCATGTCAAATCCCCAGTAGTTTAGGGCAATTTTTTTATTTTTCTTTTTTTGTGACTTTTAATTTTATTCTTTTTCTCAGTGGTTTTATTCAAACCATGCAAGAAGAATTATGTCTATTTTTAAAGGGAAAATGAAGTTATCCTCTTTTCCCAAGCTTCTTGTGCTTGAAATTCTGAACTGATAGCAGCCTGGATTGTGTTAATTCCTAAAATGTGGAATTTTTTTTTTTTAAATTCAAGTTAGGCTAGCTCAGCTATACTTCTAAATGATATAGCTAGTACCAGAAATAGGTCTTAAAGCTATTCCACTTTTTTTTTTAATTGGCTTATATATATTTAGACATTACTTACTTTTTTTTTGTTTGCTTTTTCAACATAGAGTATCCTAATAGTCGTGGCTTTTTCCTATATGTTCTCCTGCAAGTTAATTAAACTTGCTTTTTAGGATTATAACTTGCTTTGGGATGGCTTATTGACTCAGTCACTGCTTATCTCACTGATGAAGGACTGCAACAGTAAGGCTTCTCCCTTAATTAGGTGTGTGTTTGGGAACATTAATTTGAACAATTGCCACTACTTGCCATAATAATAGAAAGGCAAATTAACGAGTTAATTAACAGTGTTTTAAGGATCTCTAACAAAGGAATAAATAACTATACAGGTTTGCTTCTTGCTGTTGTCTGCTTCCAGCAGAAGAATCTTAGAGCTTCTTGTTAATAAGGTGCTCTGAGGGCTACATGTGCAGGGAGAATATGCAGGCAGAAGGAATTGGTGCTCTACTCTTTGAACATCCATCTGGGTATCACTGCTCATTTAACACTTGGCTCAGGGTAATCAATGTCTGTCCTTCCACTGATTGAACTGAGCAAATCTAATCTAATCTAATCTATGGTTTAATGCTAAATCTGTGAGAAATTATCACCCTACTGCTGCAGAAAGAGGCAGGTCTTTTTCCCCCTACTGCTTGTGTTTCCTACCTTGCTCACAGGTTCCTGAATATTTTTAAAGCTACATTCTTCTCCTGCTCATTCCTGGCTCCACTCTGCAGTTTTCTCCTTCTTTGCACTGGTAATAGTCTGTTTGCAGAGTGACACTAGTCAATTCCCTAACTCCACAAAAGTCCTTCATTTTTTTGTTCTGATTTATTGTCTTGGGATTTTAATTAGAGGAGCTGACATGGTGCATCATCGCAGGAGCCCTGGAGCTGACTCAGAGTAAGAACAAAAGAGAAACTACCCCTTTATTAGGGGTAAATGGAATTTTTGTCACTGTCGTAGCAGTTAATTTTCTTAATAAAAAAAAATTAAAAAAAAAAATCCGAACTTTGGATACTTTAAACTCTTTGCCTTCTCCCCCTGACCTTTCTTGCACTGCACGTCCAACAACTCAAGCAAACTTTATGCTCAAGTTGATTACTCTAACAGGAGACAGAAAAAAGTTTGAACTGCCTAAAATATCTAAATTTCTAATTTCTAAAATTTCTAATAAAGTTTTAAGCCATTTTCCTTGTTGGGGGATTTTTTTGGAGGAGATGTAACAGCAACCCTTAAATTTAATTTCAATTAATCTTGAAAAGAAACAGAAGATTAATATATTGAACAACGAAATGATAGCAAGACCACATAGAATTTGCATGGCTCTTAATGTGAGTGAATACTGTACAGTATATGTAATATCTGCCAAAATATAAAAATTGGGGGCATGTACTTTGATATATGTGTTGCAGCAATAAAAAAAGTATTAAAGATTTTGTTAGCCACAGTTATGAAATACAGGATTAACATTTTGGTTCAGCTGATATTTCAGGATAAAGTTGTATCCAACAACAGCTTACTAAATAAATAGCTCAATAACCTCACAAACTCATCTGGACTAAAACATAATATTCAGAAACAACCTTGACCTGCATTCATCAGCAGCAGACAGGTGTCAAATATTGTGAGGCCATTGCCAGGTGGGGGGAACTTGAGTTCTGTGTGTGAGAAGGAAAGACCAACAGAGGAAGATGTTAGTGGAAGTTTGAGGTGACATGGCATGACTTCAGGAGGAGGGTGACCTCCAGAGCTGCAGGCACCCCCAGTACTTTTCTGCTTTTTCTGGGTAAGCCCATGGCAAGAAATATGTGGAAGTGACATCTGGCTGTGGTTGAACATCTGTGCAGGACTGCTGTGGTCTAGGATCTCCAGCTTTACTGAGGCCGCATGAGGAGCCACAGGGAAGCAAAGTAAGGTTTACTAATCCAGAGGAGAAAGCATCAGAGAAGGAAATCAGATTTCACAGCACCCTTGAGTGGATTAATTCAATTTTTATTTGGAATCTATCATAATTGACTCATATAGTGTTTTTCTTACTCTGTTTGTGCCACTGGTCAGCTTATGATTATGTGCGCCTTTCCTTTGCCACTTTGAATGTTAATAAAATGCGGTTAGTCTTCATTCTTCAAGAAAAAACTGTAATTTTAGAAATTATTTGAAAAAAACAGTAAGAACAATGAAAATCACTTCTCCATAATTTTTAGGATGGATCAAAATGACCTACTAGTCAGAAAAAAATTCTCTCTATGCATATGCTGTTTTCACATATTTAGCATTTATCAGTAAGCCTCTAATTTCATTATTCTCATTTGCTGTGGCTTCCATTTCATGCAAAATGAAGATAATATATAACTTTTGGCCACTCTGCTTTTCCTTATTGTAATTTGACCATTTTTGTAAATGGTTCAACTAGAACACTTGTATTAGGTTTATTTCCAATGCATCATCCTTGGCTTTTTGAGTTATTTTTCCTATAGATTAATGATTTAACCAAATAAATTTTGTGCATAATAGTTCTATTTATATTGATTATCTCCTTTAGTCCTTAATATTTATTTGGCAGCATCTAGGATCATACCTTGGGTGTCTTGAGCTTGCTGCAATCCCTATTTATTGATTCAGGCTTTCAATTGCAAATGCATGTGGGGGCTTAGGATGGGTTATGGAGATTTTCTGTGATACCAAGATATATATTTTGCTATCTTTTTAAAAAAGTTTTAATCTTGAATCCATGTTTTCCTGAACTGTGTGTGCCATCTTAATGTTCTTCTAATTCATGTCTGTGTTTAATGCTAGAGTATTTATTGTTGTTCCATTCAGCTTTTATAGCTTGCAGTTTCACAAAGAAAGGGTAAAATGCTGGATTTAACACCTATTACTAACATGATATACTTTTGAATCTTTATGCATTTTCAATTGTTTTTCAACTTGGCCTTGTTCAGGAACTTACAGAAGATTAGTTTTATATTTTTAGCTGCAGTCATGCTGAACATAGTCAGTGCAATAGATTGAAATATATTGTTGTGAAGGAGGTGACTGGAGCATGCTTTTTGTGTGCTTTCATTCAGTTCCCACTGATACCAGAGGAAGTGTTTACCCTTGGGTTTGAGCAGGCTCTTGACTAACAGGTTTTAATTAGAACAGCTGAGCTAGAAGAGTTGTTCAGTGCTGTGAATGTAAAGCAAAATGCTTACTGCCTGCTGGATCTCTGAAGGAGTGAAGGATGCTGCTTTATCTCAGTGTTAGTTGTGTTTTCTTCTCATTAAGTGTCCTTCTGTTTGCAGATTTATGTAACATATTTGCTTTCCTCATTCATTAAGCACCAAATGGAAACAAATTTGCCAATTACCACCAGTGTCAAATCAGTTTAGTTCCAGCGAGCAAAGTTGTATTTGTCTTGCTTATTGCCACCATATTTGGAAAGGAGGCAGGGCTGTGTGCTAAGAGGTCATATCTGCGCTTCAGAAGTGTAATTTCATTTTTCTTTCCAATCCTTTGTTGCCTTCAAAGCATAAATGCACTGGAATAAAGC
>JANRGV010000001.1:79729621-79763804 GCA_024734035.1 Alethe castanea
TTTACTGAAGTGGGCACATCTAGGTAGGAATAGCTCTGATTGCTCTCTGAGTGCTCGTTTGACACTCAGCCCACGATTATTTATGTAGTCACAGTCAATCTGTGCTGTCCATTTGCCCAGTTTATTTTGCTAAGGTGTTTTAATTGTCTCTTGCACATTGCTTTTCTTGTTCAATTTTCGTTCTGCTGGCTTTATAAAGCTAAAAATATTTTAATTAGTTATTGGCAGCCACAGGAAATTGAAAAATGTACACTAATTAGCTCTGCCTCTTGATCATTCACATAAATATAGACATTTTGGTCTCCCTAACACTTATAGGGTCAATTTTTCTAATTTCACACTGAATATATTAATGTGTAGAAGTGTTGTGCTCTACTGAATAGGATAAAAATCTCATTTTTTAGGAAGAAAAAGACAAGAAAAATGTTGAGTGTTTTTCTTCAGGCTGGCACTGTGTTTGTGCATTTATTAGTTTAGAATCTTTGCAGTTTGGGACAATAGCTTACGTTTTAATAGGCTGAAATGATGTCAGGATGGAAGATGATAAAAAGACATTAATTTGATAATCTGTCCTAAAAAGGCCTCATAGACATAAATTTTCAGCAGATATTTGAAGATGGAGTACACATAACAATTGAAATATGACCCAAAGTACTGACCCAAAAACTAAACGTGTGAGACCAGACTGTCTGCTCACATATTCTGCAACAGGGACTGCATTTATTTGTAGAGGGAGATGGGGCATTTATGTGCCGTTCCTGTGAGTCTGAGTTAAGAAAGCAGTTTATACCTGCTGAGGATGCAGTTCAGTTTTTCTGGAAGGAAAAAAACAGTTGTTTTGCAGCAGCAGTGAAGTTGGTTTCTTTGATATCGGAGTGAAAAAAGTACAGTGATGGGTGATGGAAGTTTAAATGCACCGAGATGAGGAGCAGTCGAAGTATTCATGCTCCCTGCTAAATACTTCTGTGCTAGGCATTCTGCAGAAGTGTAGGCATTTTTTATCATTACAGAGGGAGTTTAGAAGTGTTAGAAAGGCTATAATGCATTGCTTCCCGGTGTTTTGGTGAAAATCTTTCCACTTGCATGTAACTTGTTGGTGAAGCTTTGTGTACACATTGTTCTGCAGAGTACTGTTTTCTTTGTTTATCCACTTCAGGTCTCTTCATGACTCAAACCCAAGTATTTTAACTATTTCTTTGTGGTGATTTAGCTGTACAATAATAAATATTCTGTCTTTATTTTACTTTCACATGAATTCTTGCCCTTAGGAACCTGCCCCCTGCTTCTTGAGTAATTCTCTTTAACAATACTCCTGGGTATTTAGCAATCCTAATGACACGGTTCCTGTACAGCCACAATTTAAGTACACCATATATGTACCAGAGCCAATAAAAAAATACTTATAGCTGTTTCTGAGAGTCCATAAATAAAGATAGCTATGATGGCCATGGTGGTTCTGTTTCTGAGTTAGACACAATTTGGTTTTGTTCTTCTCCCCTTCCCTGCTATCTCATTAATAAAAAAAAATAGAGATATAAACCACAGGTTATGACCATCTGTGCCCATTAACAAAACCTCATATCTCTTTGGAAAGAATTAGAATTATTATCTCAAAAACTTTGGCCTAATTTTAATTTTGATTACATGCCTATAATTTACATAGATATAATATTGCAGATAATTAATGAATATCGCAAATTTTTAAAGTTAAGTTTAAATTTACTCATCTCTTTATCATCTGTGTTTCTTTGTAACTCTAAATGAATTTTTAAAAAACTTATAAATTGGTGTTACATATTTCTTATGAATAAATTAAGATATAAGTAATTTATATTATTTTTAAAAATCCTTTTTATTTTCATCTCTAAAACATAATCACTCTGTACTATCATTGGAAAATCAGAATTGTTTTAAATATGGTAAAAACTGGCAGAAGAGGACTGAGGGGTATTATTTCTGTGAAGATGCAGTAGGAAAAAACGAATAATGAAGAGAAGAAAAAGAAGTGTGATAAGAACTAGGAAATAAAGAAAACAGTGGTGGAGGAGGAATATGTCTTGCTTGTGGTTTGCCTGGATTCCTCCCAAGGTGTGTGGGTGCAGTAATATTGCTGTAGAGAAAGGCAGAGTGAGAAATATTTTTGCACTAAATGCACAGGCTTTTGAAAACTGTGCTTGGTTTGTTTGTGTGTAGCTCCTGCTGTCTGTGGGAAAAAAATTCTTAGGCTTTGAAGAAATTAGACCACATAGGGCAAGACTTTGGTCAAAATTATGAATATTCTGGGGCTTGTAAATATTTGCCATCCTAGTGGGATCCTGTATTTCAAACTTTACATATATGTGACTGAGCTAATTGCCTGAAGTTCCCGTCTTTGTGGGGAGAAATGGAGAGCTTTAATCTGCCTGTCCACGTGTTCTGATGTAGACATCCAGCACTGGTGACACGAATCTGCCAAAGCACTGAGTATTTCTTCCCGTTGATCCTAAAGGAAGACTGGAGCAATGGATCAGATGTACATGCATGCAGTATAAATATCTTTATTCATGTTTAGCCATTTCTTCAGACTGAAAATCTGTTTTAGAAATTAGATTAGTCCTTATCCCAAAGGGCTGTATATTAAGACAGCCTCTGAAAGAATATGAAGTCCTGAATACCTGTCACTTTTAATTTTTTTCTGCCTTTGTAGTCACTAATCATATTTTTATTTAAACAGTGGTAACATTTGGTTTTCTTACTGAAGCATTAGTAACAATTCATTTTTATTTGCTATTTTTTTAACCCCAGAAACTACCTCTTCAGATTGAAGCTTGAGGATCTCTCTCTAATACAGGTATGTTTTATTTCTGTTTCCATAGTTCCTCTGCAAGATGTAGGTAACCAGATGTTTTAAAGCAGATAATCAAGATATTCATAAGCTTCATAGCTACACGTAAATATGCATCTGTTTTTTGTCCTTTTTCTGGCCCCTTATTATATAAGTCATATTATCCCCTTTAATTCCAGATTAGCCTTTGTCCCAGGCCATACAGATCTGATGTTGCCCTAGTCTGCTGTGATTTTGTTAGAATGGATTTTCATAGTCTTTATTAATAGAATTTAAAATTAATTACCTTTAGCTTCAATACTGTCCCTATTAATTCATGAAGTAGTGCTATACAGCTGAATACCGAAAAGTAAAATGTTTTCAGGTAAGGCTGTCCTTGTGATTTGTAAAACAACTTATGTATGCTTTAATTAGGCTTTCAGATTTGCCTCTCCAGACTACTGGAAACAAGATCTGATGTTAGCTTATATTTAACCAAAACTGCAATATTAATAAATATTCAATTTTGTTGCTGGCATATAATGCTGTGACACACCAAGCACTTTTAATATACAGAATTTGTGCTGTTCATTTTCATCTTCTGTGCCATATTCAATATCCTAACTAATAATTTAAGTCATAGAGATTCTTGTTGAGAGGCTGTACTCAGAGATCTCTGATGGTGCCATTGTAGTTTATGGTGCTAATTCATAGATTGAAGTTCCTGACTTTGTTAGGACATACAGGCTGAATTCACTAATGAGGGAGAAATCTGTAGATTACAGAGATTTATAATTGTGCTGTCTGATTCAACCAGACCCCTTCTCACTCCAATCAGAAAAAAAAAAAACAAATAGAAACTGTGCACAGAAAACATACTGTTGATGTTGCAGTAGGTTACTGGGTTTCAGTCTTATGCCTTTAAACAGTCTTCTCAAGTTGACTTTTGGTAGTTTCTTATTTTGTCTTCAGTGTTGTGGCACCAATGGTTTGCCTCTGTGTCTTCAATATTCTTCAACAAATCCTTAGAGAATTTGTGTTTCTAAATCAAAAGTGCCTTTATTTTTTTTTTCACCAGCATATCTTTAATATCCCTACACCTAGTATTCCATTTCCCACCCCCGTTTTCAAGTCTACCATTATGACTCCTTCATATTTTTCCTTCCCAAAATTTCTCTTCCTTTTCTTTCCCTCTACTTCACTTACAGTTCTGTTAGAGTGCCTCAGGACAGCCATTATCCAAAAGATCTGTTTCCTCGGATATGCCTGTTTTGGAAGCTCCAAATCAGCTGTGAGGTGGCTGAAGCCATTGCTTTAATTTGTAGGGTGAATTGTTTAGGATTTCCAAACGAATTAAACAACACATTCAGGTCTTGTCTTGTAATCTGGTATTATGATTGGAAGGGACTGGAACAAAAGTGGGAAGCAAATCAAAAGCAGTACAAAATCCTTGCAGAACAGAATGATGGAATTTCAGGGGATAAATAAAGCTTGCTGTGGTTTAACTTGCTGATACTCTATGTGCTAGTCAGCGTTTGTTTGGTAAGGGCTGAGCACTTTGACATTTCATGTACTGACAGAAGACATTTTCTTTTAACATTTCTTTCTCTTCACACAGTTTTTGTTGTAGTAATAATGTAAAAAAAAATCTCATTTAATTCTTCTATTTATGTTGCTTTTATATATTTACTTTTTTTTTTAATGAACCAGCTTTTGTAAAAACATGCAGATGTTTCACGAGCTAATAAACCCATGCTTTCACATCTGGAAGAAAAGGCATGCAGTGAAGTGCTAGCTATGTGAGGCTTCCAGCATAGCTCAGTAACAAGACAAAAAAGGCTAGAAACAAGACAGGGTATATACCTGTTTTTTAATTATCTTAGAAAATTAGTCAAGCTGTAGTTTTGCTGTTTGTGTGGGAATCAGGAGAAAAATTACTGACTTTTTCTCTTGCACAGGAAATACTTCCAACATGCAAGCAAATTGGAACAATTTGCATCCTACTTTTCTACAGTTTTCAATCAGAATTTTATAACTTTATTTCCTTTGCATTGACACTGATTTTTTTAATAACTGATTCATCACTTGAATCTTTCATCAATTGTACTTTTCTCTCTGGAAAACAAAGGGAATGCCTCAAACTAAATTTTGACAATTGACGCACTTCAGTTATTTTTGTCTAAGTCCATTTCCTCATCTGTCATGTCTAATTGTCTGTTGGAATATATTAGTTTGTGCGCACACTGCCACTGGGAAGACAATAGGCTTCATGTTACATGTGATAAACTGCAACAGTAATAATCTCATATTTATAGGAAAAGCATATTTGAAAATACTTAGTTTACAAATTTCTGTATTTTTTGAAAGATAGACATTTTATAAACTAAGTGTTGTTTTGGAGTATTATGCAACTTTGCAAGATTACCAGATATTGTTTTGTAATAGGAAAGCTTTCTAAAAAGGAATGCATTAAATAATGAGTTCTTCTTCACAAACTTTTTCAAAAATTTCTTTGGTACAAAATATGTGTATGTCCTGTCTTTTACAAGTGTATGCCTGGAAAATAGTTTCTAAACACAAGATAATCTTCCTTGGGACCACAAACCAAAAAACCAATAGCAAAAATCCAAACCAAAACCAGGCATCCATTTGAAATGCAAGTTATCACAAAAGAAATGCAGCACATGTATTAAAAGGGTCCTGTTTCCACCAGTGTAGTGGAAGCTAATCCCTTGTAAAAGTGGGGTTAGAGTGCTTCCAGAGTGCATCAGACAGGATGTGCATTTAAACATGAGTTGGGGCTGCGCACTGAGACATCATTGCCCATTGTGGCTCCATCAAAGTTGTCATCCCACATGTCATGGGTCTGTGCTCTGTACTTTTTAGGAAGAGCATGTTGTTTGAATAAGCAAGTTTCATATGATAATATCTTTAGCAAACCACTATTTGATGTGTCTCAGCAATTTTCTTTGTGTAGCAGAATAAAGAAGAACAGAGCAAGTGAAAGCTTTTTAAGCTCTTGATGGAGAAGCCTAAGAGTCAAATTGTTCAAAGCTGCCTGTTGAAATAATGCATGCATAATGATTATGGATTAGGGAAGAAGCACTCGTTGGGGTTGTAGAAGGGCAAATATTTTATCACTCTCTCTGCAGCAATAGTAGGCTCACAGAAAGAAAGGCCTGACTGCCATGGATTTGTTTTGTAAGTTGTGCTTGGTTATTGCTCGTCTCAAGTAACAGTAAGAATGATCCATAAAAACATTGGCCAAGATGAAAGCTCGATTTCTTAAAAAACTCTTTTATATCTCTTAAAAATATAAAAGCAGACATCTAAATAATAGTTTTTAAATGAGTAATGTATGTTCAAAAATGTACTTTAAAAACCATGCCATCTAGGAAACGTCAATATTAATAGTGGGGCTTTAACATTATGTGGTGGATGTCTGTCACAAGTATCTGTTCTCACCTTTTCTCTTTTCTATTTTTTTTTTAAATGAAAGCTTCTAAATTCAAACACTTATTTGTGTCTACCTACATGACAAATTTGCTGATGTGTCTGTTAAGATTGAAAAACTAATACATGCCAGCTTATAAAAGTCTTTATGTTACAGTTGCCATAAACAATAAGCCAGCCTGCATAATCTTTTCACAAACCTCTTTTCTTCTTCTATAAGGTGAACTTCTTTATAAACTCAGGTTGTCAAGGTGTTTACAGGGCACATGCTTGAGTTTGCCTTTCTCATGTGAATATTCCATCTATGGAATGTATTTGCTATTTGAGATGGCCAGGAGGTTGAATATGAGCCTATTTCACCTGCTTCTGTATTTACATAGTTCTCCACAGGTTTTGTTTTCATTCAGAACCTGCACATCTTTCATTTAGAACAACACATAACTCAGAGTCCATTTTAAAGGCAATTTTAGCTCATTTTTACTGCAAGATTCAAATTTAATTCTTTATATGGGCTAAGAAGATCATAGTTTCCTTTTTATACGTGTTATTCAACTTTAAATTCTGGAATCTGGAGGATTTTGGTTTATAGATGTGTTTGTGTATATATGTTTGTACACGCACAAGGCATTCAAAGAATTAAAGGCAAGACTGGAACTATGAATTTTCTGGAAAAGGAGCTACTTTGAAGAACGAATTTTACCTTAGAGAATTGTTGCTATTATTTGCATGTGTCACAAGTGTCTGAAGTACATGTCACATGTGATAGTTCACTTCAATGAAAGACATTAATGGCTAGATGGTGGGCTAAACAATGAGTTAAGTAAATTGTACAATTCCTTGAGTATATATTTTGTGTGTAACCATGTGAAACAAAGAGGGAACTTGATTCCATGACTGCGGTTTTATAAAAATTCATATGCATAACCTGAAATGCTTTTATAAATTTTACCTGAATTTTAATACAGAGTATAATTATTAACAACATTTAATTTAAATTTTTTAAAAAACAAATCAAATCCTCACCAGGGTTGTAATTCCATTTTGAAAATAACAATTGTTTGCTATTATTATAAACAAGACTTACTGTATCTTTTGGGAGAAGCCTTCATAACCTTTGTTTGTCTTTGGTTAAGGTGGTACTTGGCCAAGTCTAAAAAAAAGCCGAGGCACAAATCACTCGAACTCTCCTTGCAGTTAATTTTTGGGTCAGTGCTCTCAAGTTCCCTTTACTATGAACAAAATGAAAAGTTGTAAGTAGTTATGTAGGATCAAGTCTTTAATTTATGCTGATATTAAACACTTGTAGTTATAATCAACAAATTCAGAGATAAAGGGAATGAAGCTTTAATCTTTCAGCCTCAAGTTTTTCGAGTTACTAAATAAATAGAATCCATCCTTATTTTTTTTCCTATCCTTAAAATCGTATCCTTAAGAATCCTTTATTTTTCTAAAACTTCTATTCATTGTATTTCAATCCTTTTATTTTCTGTGTCGTATGTTACTTAGAGTCACTATTTGTGTAACAGATGACTGATTTGTGAAATACATGAAGGAAACCTGATGAATCGTCATTTTAATTTGGGGTGAAGGAACTGTGCTGATAAGGAAATGCAAGAAATATTTTCTCTGATATCACACTTGAAGGCATAAGGGACCTCAAGTAAGGATGACCTTAACTGATGACAGTGCTAAGAAGACTTAGATTTTACATTTTTTTGGTTGTCTAAGCAGGGAAAAACCAGACAAAACAAATTAAAAAAACTCTCTTGGGTTCTCCTATGCCTGGTATCTATCTAAAGGTGAGGGGAATAGAGAGTATTCCTCCCTTTTATGGATACTTTTCTCCCTTTTTATGTGAAGGTAGCATCAGCCACCAAAATATTGTTTCTTCTTAGGCCCTTCACATTTGTGTCTAGGACATACAGTGGATAAGCAGAGTGCACAAGTTAGTGTTACTTTTGATGCTGTTCCAAGTTCCTCAAAAGGTTGGAAGTGACGGGTGCAACTTGTGCTTATGAAACTTTTCAGAAGAAGACTGAAGCGACCAAATCACAGAGTGACAAAAAATAGAAGAGCTGGTGCAAACACCTGTTTTGTGCTAGGGATGAGCAAAATGTGCAGAGGTATTTGGACTGTTATCTTTTGTTTAAATTGGTGCTGAGAGCAGAGTTTAAAAAAGAAAAACAATGAAGCAAAGGGCAGGACATCTACATATCACAATGCCACTGCTGTCAAGTACCTGTCCCTCTTGTTGATACCTTTCTGGTGGCAGATTGTTGGATTTGATTGTACAACAAGTGCAGAACTAATTAAATTAGATTATTGGAAAATTAAAGAAGATTTAATAATTTGTGTGAAGCCAGAGCTAGTAGTTTGTAGCAGGTGTAGATGATAGCTGGGCTATTCCAGTTCTTTTTCTGTGTTTCCATTAGTATTTTTATGATCTTGTTTTCTGCTTGCATGACAATAGTTTCTGACCAAACATAAAAATTTATTGAAGCCAGAAAAGGATGAATTCAGCTCGCAGTGTGTAATTTCACATATCTGATCTCTACCCAAATGACCTGAAAGTTAGATAAAGCAGTTGAAAGCTAGATAAAGCATGTTAGATCCTAATACTAGATAAAACATGTTAGATCACACAAATCCTGATATTCCCTTTATTACATATTTTTTTAAAAAGATGAATATAAAAATGTGCAGAAATCAGTTGCCAGCAGACAGTGCTTCATTTCTGCTAAAAAGATTTTGTGCTCTAAGCTTCACCTATATATTAGTCAGAGGATGGCTACTGTTCTAAAATGATTTAAGTCATATTTGGCCAACTACTGATTCACTCTGCATTCTGAATTTTCTTTCCATGCGTGGGATTTTTCACCTGCAGAGGTGTGATTACACATATCAGCAGATTGTTTAAGGACTTTTTCCTGTGTGTGATGTTTTAAGTTCATATGCAGACCCCCACAAAAAATCTGTAGAGAGGGCATGTGAGGCAGCCAACTGGATGTGTTACTGTTTTTCTCATTTCTTCTTGTTATTCATTTACACTTAGCTTCTAAAAAACTGGAAGGTTTTAGTCTCCAGAATTTGTAATTTCCTACCCTTCAGTACAGTTGAAATTTGTAATATAAATTTTAAAAGCATCTAACTGAAGAAAAAGTGTGCTGGCAGATTGGCAGGGTTTTGCTGCTGCTTTGGCTTGTCTGTATGTGTTCGTTTTTTCAGAGATGGTGGAAAAGAGTAGAGAAAGAAAACGAGGCAGAGATGTAATTCTTCATTTATTTGCTGTATCTGTCATTGTTTTGTGCCAGTGCTAAAATACATGTGCCAGTGTATTCCTAGACAAATGAGTCAATTTAGCCCAGATGCTTAGCTTTTTATCCTTTTTTTTTTTTTTTTTTTCCTTACCTCTGCTTATTAGGCTGTATTTCTTGTATGTTTACAGCAATCTTCTGTTCTGGTTTTGCAGTAAAGCAAAATAGGTATTAAAATTTTTCGCTTCTATTTCTTTAGATATTAAACATTTTTTGGTTTTTTGTTTGTTTTTGTTTTTTGTTTTTTTCTTTCACTTGTGTGGATTTTTTTTAAGAGAAAGGGGAAGCCTGGATCACTTGACTTTATAATGTGAGGGCATTCGTTCTCATGACAAATAGGGGTGATATCAAAAAGTATGTGTGTGCGTTTTACAGCTCATCCTCCTGAAACAGCTGATTGGGATTTTATAGTGGAATTATTTCACCCTTCCTGGTACCTTTCCCTGGTGTTATCTATGGTGGTCAGCCACACTGCATTACATGCACAACAGGTAATTGTGGAAATGTCTTTTCCTCAGAAGCTGACACTCAGTCCTGTTTTCACTAAAACAATAAATCATTAATGTTACACAAGAGTAATCACCGAGTAGAATCTGTTTGAAAATAAACCAGGCTGCTGCTTTCCAAATCTCTGGACTGTGTGTACTTCAGCTAAATCTGGACTCAAAGCGGCATCCTGTGACAATAGGGAGATATTTATGGATGGACACTAGCTCTCTTTCAGCATCACCTCTGTACTGAGAAAATTCAGAAATGTTAGGTAACTGTAGAAAATGAGAGCAGAAAAACTAATATAGAGACTGAAAGCAGATTGTCTTAATTCTTAACTTGTCTTGCTCAGGTGGAGAATTTGCTGATGGAGAGTTCCAGCTCTTTGCAACTGGATGCTGCAGTGCTTAGCAATTTAGAAAAGAAAGGGAATATGCAGTATGCTCTGGAAGACATGATGTCTGTAACAGAATGTCTGCAAACATGTTTATAGATTTTTGCTTACAGACCCTGATAATGGAACTTCGTTGTGTGTTCTGGCCTGTAACAATTAATTAGAGTTCCAGCCACAGTTTGTATACCATGTGTAGTCAAAGAGCAGGCTTAAAACCACATTTTTTCAGCCACAGGGGGAATTGTCTTTTGCAGTGCTGCAGAGATCTATTTAACAGTTCTGCAAGGTTAGGTGGGATAGGGCATAGATGCTTTTGGGTAATGCTACAGAGAGGAGATGAGTTTAGCTTACCCCTGCATGTCAGTGGTCATCAGTACCTGGCATAAAGGCATTGTTTGGTCTGTAGTATCCCCTGCAGCTTGTTGCTGAAATTAAAAAAATCCCATGAAATTAGGAATACAAATATTTAAACCTTGAATAATAGAAAAATGGTGGAGCAGTCTCATGTTCCCTTGCCACAGGGCAGAAAAATTTAAGATATGCATCTTGACCCTTAGCTCTAAGGAGCCCTTGACTTTAAAGGATGCACCCAACTGCTAAACTATGGGCAGAACTGGCTGTTTGCATA
Organism: Alethe castanea; assembly: GCA_024734035.1. NCBI lineage: Eukaryota > Metazoa > Chordata > Aves > Passeriformes > Muscicapidae > Alethe > Alethe castanea. The sequence goes on from JANRGV010000001.1 coordinate 79,740,703, forward strand.
AGACAAAAGGTTCTGTTCCCTTAATTCCTTGGGAAGAGGTGTAAATACTTTTAAGGTTAGGAGACTAGTTTTTTGCTGCTACAATTAAGGGAAACTCAGGATTTTTAAACTTCTAAGGAAACAAAGCAGCCATACTGAGGCTGAGAGACATGGACACTTGTCTCTACAACCTAAGTAGAAGGAAGGATTTGAGGAACTTGCAACAAAAACATTGACTGGTGAGGATTCCATGTGAATGGTTCAGGGGACAAAGAGAGGGTTGCTTCCAGTATGTTACTTGCCTGGTCAATGCTGCTCAGCTCAATCCATGAGATGGATTGTTGCTCCTAAATGTTGCTCCTAAATGAGAGGGACACTACTTAGTCATAGCATAAGAAGCTAGTCCTGTTCTGAATTGAGAATGGAGGAGTAAAGTTGTTTTGCTCTGATAGGCTTATCCAATATTTTGGGATACCTTTTGGCTTCATTTTGCCTTATGCTTATTTTTCTGCTGCCTTTTCCTTACCTCATTTTTAGTTCTCTTCTGTTTTGCCGTGTATTGTTTTACCCATCCCAGATGGTACTTCAATATGATGCTTTTGCTATCAAGTCTGGGAGTGATAAATCATGTCAAACTACGGAAATCAATCAATTTAACAAAATTGAAAGCTAAATGTCCTTTGAAATATCTGGGTTTAGACACATATTTGAGATTTTTGTATTAAATTTTTTGTTTAGCTGTTATTTTGGATTTATTTGAAGGCAAGTCTAGACCCCCACAGACCACAAGCAATTCCCCAATGCTCAGTGCAACAAATTGCCCTCTTAAGGACATAATCTTACCCATAAAACAATTAAGAGGAATAGTGCCTTTGTTTATGATGTCAGTATTTTACTCAAAGTTTGCCTACCTTCAAATCACAGTATTTTTAGGTGTTTGTCCTCAAAATGAAACTTGGAGTCTGAACGTGGGTGTTTAGGCTTTCTGTCTGGTCAAGCACGGGATCCACTGACATCTGAGTTCTGAATGTTCTGATCCCCCTGAGGAAGAATGTTGAGTGCACAGGGAAAAATAAATTAATAAATGCCACATTTTTTTAGTTAAACATCTCTGTTGAATCTGACAATAAGATTTTTTTTCTACATCACTCATATGCAGCAGGCTTGCATTGTGAGTAAATTGTATGTAAAATGTGTGTCAAACTCTTTCTGTCACAGTTTCTAAACTCTACAAACAGTATGAAGACTGTGTGACCACTGTTGTTCATTCTTAAGCAAGGCTGAATTGAATATGGGCTGATCTATCACAGATTTAAGTTAGTTATAGGTTTATGTGCTGTATGTTTGGTTTTTTTCTTCTTTTATTTTTCTTCCCTGATTTTAATACTATCTTCTTCAGTCAGTACTTCTGAATTTTATAGGTTTGCTCTAGTGCCTGGGAAAAATTTATTTTCTTTTCCAAATCACGGATGTGCTGGTGGATGGTATACTGATTTTCCAAACAAATAATCAAAATACCAAAAGAAAAGAACAGACCATTACAAAGTAATGAGAAATTACAGGGTCTGTACTTGGGCCTGTTCATATGTATTGAGATATTTATAGCAATTCAGATTGATATAAGTAATGAAAATAGTTCAAAGAAAACAAATTAATAAAATTGAGTTTTACTAGAGGTTAATATTTATACCTGCAGTTATGTCTATATTGTTTTGAAAATTACCTCCCTGATGAAAACCTACAGTTCTTTTTCCCAGAGTATAGCTACCATTTTAGTAGTCAGAAATAGTCAGCCACAAAACTGTTTGTGTTTTGGTTTAGGTTTTAAACTGTCTGATTCGGCTAGGTTTATTAAAAATCAAATGACAGACCTGAGAAAATCTCAGAATTTCATATTTATGTGGGTACCAGGATAAAGCAACTTTATGGAAATTACTTCAAGGAGAAACCAGTAACGTTGTCAGAAGCAAAACAAATTTTTGTTATTAGTTAAATAACGACTTTCATTGTGGCATTGGCCATTTTTATGTGCTGTATGATTCAGTTTTTCGGTACTTTAGTTTCTAAATGAAAACTGACTTGGGTGTGAGTTTTCAGAATTTTGGAAACGCCTTGGAGATAATTTGATAATTAGTAAATATTTCTAGAGGTAGGATGGAGATTAAGTGGAATGTTTTCCACTGTTTTGGAAAAAAAAAACACAAGTATTTATGCTGTTATATTTTTATGACTTTCTGAGCCCTTGAATTGAGCATTTAAAATTAAATAGTGTCTAGTAGGTATATGTGACCTTGATTTTTCTTAATTGCATTTAAATATGAATGACAGAATGAAATCATTCTGAAGCCACATTGAGTGGAACATGCAGTAGCTGCCCAGTATTTGTACATAGCACTGCTTTTAGGGTATCTGTCTGTGGGAATCCTGCTTGTAAGGGTGAGGGCTCATAAGCTCCAAGTCTTTGCCTAGATATTTGGGCAATTCTGGGAGTGATTCTGTGCCTCCTCCTGCTCATCTCAGGGATGTGAAACGATGAAAGGTCAAACTGTTCTTTAATTTTCCCCCCACTTTTTTACATCAAGAACTGTGAAATCTGGCAAGAGGAGACACTTTGAGGGAAGTGAACTGTGGAAGCTCACGTGCATGAATGTTCAGACTTTTGAACACGTTTTACTTTCCATTGATGAGATGAAACTTTCTCAGTGAAACTTTGTCTCCTACGTGCATGGTTATTTTTGTTACTTGGTAGAATTATGCAGGGTCTTTTTTTCTGAATGCCTGGGCAATAAAAAGATCTGAATTAAGTTTTATACTGTCAAATACACACAAAACCTTTCACAGTGGCATTTTTTCTTACTTTAATTAGGCTAGGATTTATTAATGAATGTTTTACAATATGTCAGGACAGGTCTGAAGAGACAGTAATTCTGTGTGTTCATAGAAGATCAAAAATAAGCCCTCATATATTTATGAAGACCTGCTCTAGGCATGATTCCATGGTCTTTTCTCACACATCTGTCAGTGGTGTTACTTATAGAATATTGTGTTATTTTGCATGAGAAAATAAAGCTGAATGAGTTATACTCAACAAAACTCTGTATATGCATTGACAAATTAAAGCTGAGTGGAGAATTTCCCATGCTAATGTGTATGTAGACAAAATACTTTGTAAATGGATGTATTTATTTATTTATTTTTAAATATAAAATGGTCCATACTGAAAACAGCAAGGGCATCAGGAGACCTGCATGCATACACAATGGGTTTTCAACTAAGCTCAAGCAAAATAAAGAAATATTCTAGTGGTGGAAACAGGCATAGGTGCCTAGGAAGGAATACCAAAATCCCTGTCCAAGCAGCTTCGTGTGGGATGAGGAAATCCAAATTACATGTGCAGTTGAATCCCATGAGGGATGGGAAGAGCAACAAGAACTTTATTTTAAAAGAAACAGATAAGAATCAGCTGCTCTTGTGTTTCCTCTTGAAGTTATATTTAGATTATTATACTCTAGCTATCCTGTAAAGAAGACTGAGAAATAAATTTGAGACTTGGGAACTGGTGCATGGAAAATCATATGCAAATAATCTACAGAAGCAGACTTGCTATGTAAACCAAATATTTTTTTTCACTAAAATCTGTGGTTTCATTGATTTTTCTACTACATGCACAGCTATGACACACAAGAGGAAGAATTGCTTTCATTTTCAATTGTAGAGGAAGAAAAATGTCCAGTCATTCTTATTTCCTTAAAATTATGCATAAAACATAAGAAGGTATTATTCATTGTACAATTGCACTTTAATTAGTCGACCTTAAAATGAGGGAATAGAGAATGATAAATCTACCCAGGCGAATGTTGAAGAAATATTTGTGTTTCCCTCAATAAACTTGCTGAAACTTCTATGTTGAAATTACAGGTAGCATGATGAAACACTGGTTTCTAGTAGCTACATTCTCACTGAGACTTACTAGTTGCAGAGAAGAATAGCTGGACAGGCTGGAACATAGGTAAAAATATATTCCTGGGAATGAATCCCATCAGAATGAACCTTTATAAATGCGTTTTAGAGTTGTTTATGTTTAGAGCAACATACAAAGCTCACTGATAACACTATGGAAGGCCTGTCTCTGCTAATCACCCATGTGAACTTGGAAAGAAAATATATCTTGTAGCTTGAGAAATTATTCTAGGACAAACACGTCTTGCAGATGGAGTTAGGGAGCTTCCAAAGGGGAAAGCTGAATTTTTACTGCAAGAAGTATGTAAAAATGTGTTATTTGTTTTTATCTGTGAGGAACAAGTAATATTTGCCAGACTTTTTCAGAACAGCAGGTATATGGGCAATGCAGAACATAACAGAAAGGATCATGAAGTCCTTGCTGGGAGAACCAGCCATGCATAAATGCCCTGTTGAGTCTAAACAGCCAGTTGAAGAAAAAGTGCCAGGAAACTGGAGATTACCTCTTTAAAAAAAAACACAAAAAACCAAAAAACCAAAAAAAACCCACCAAACAAAATCCCCAAAAAATGTAACACAGATTGAATCTGGTTTGTGTAAAAAATCAGAGCCAAATAGATGAAAGAGCTTTAGTCAGTGTAGCACAGAAAATGGAGTCCTGAAAGATAAAATCTGAGGAGAAAAGAGGATTAAAACTAGTAATTTCTTCAAGAAGAACATCTGGTCTGGCTAAATACACTGCACGAAAAGCAGCTCTTTTATAATGGCCACAAAATGGTCACAAATCTAGAGTATCCCTGGAAGCCAGCCGACAAGAAAAAAAAACTTCAGCTAAAAAAGCTGTGTGATCACCACAGAGAAGACTCTCTGAGCTCTGGAGCAAGGTGGAGGCAGTGCAAATGTCTGATTAACAGGTTGAAGGAGAAAGGCCAATGATGTTTAACAGGCTGTTATGCATAATTTTCAGCCAACAATTTTACAGAACAGGTGATGGAGACTCTCCAGATGCACATCTCTGTGAAGATCTGCAAATGGCTTTGTGGAACCTGAGTGTAGTCATTCAAGTTTCTTGGACGACACACAGTCTGCTAAGACTTGAATAAAGCCCAGGGAGTATCTGAAGTCATTCAAGCTCCTAAATGTTCAGTCAGGGCAGCATGTTGAATTTTGAGATCACACAGCCCAACACAGCCACTCTGCTGCCTGTATGTATCTGGTCTCTTAAAAGATACTGATGCAGACAATGAAATGGAGTGACTAAATAAAAATATTTTCTATCTCAAAAGTAGGAAGGGGAAAAATGAAACAAAGAGCATGTAAATCAAATGGTTCTCAAATTACTCCTCCTGTAGGAAAATCCTAATTTTCTTGTGTATAATGGACTTAGCACAGCTGATTAGCCAATGTGCTCCTCTTATGCAGAGCAGGGTGTAGCACAGAAATATCAAACTCCATTTTTTGAAATGTTAAATCTATCTGAATTGAAACCTATTTTTGGGCCAGTACAGCCCCAAACCAAAATGTAAGTAGAATAAAATTAATATAATTTAATTGGAAGACTGCGCTTATCAGTCAATCCCATTCCCAAAAATTCCATTGATTCTGAGATTAAACAGGATGGAGGTCTTCTAGGGAGATAACAAAAACTGGCTTGGATGTGATTCTGCACACCTTACTCTTTAGGAGAATCTGCTTTAGCAGGGGAGGTGGACTAGATGATCTCCAGAGTCCCTTCAAGCCACTCTTAAGAGATGACCACTGAAAACCTATAATGGATTGGAATAATAGAAAAGCGTGACTATACTCTCTCATTCAGAGGAAGTTTTTCATGTTCATAATAAATATTTTGGATTTTCTGTGTGAAGTAGAAAATCTCAAATAGGCAAGTGAGAGCTGAAAAGCCAAATAGAATTAACAGAATAACAGCTAGCATACTGCTTTTGAGTGTAAGATTTACTCGTGTCTTTATTTGTCATCTGATTCACAGCATGCATTTGGGTCTCTCTGTTCTGCAGCTTGCCTTTCCTAAACAGTAGGAATCAGAAAACTTTTTGGTTTTTCTCATTTTGTAGATATTTAATTCAAGCTCTGAGAAGCTTTTTTAGTAAATTTGTAATGAAACTTGAAAAAGCTTTTGGGAATGGTTCAACACTTTCCATAGGCATCATTGTTGCTATTGTTGGAAAAGTTCAGTCCAGATTTGATGCCTTTGTGTAATACAGGTTTATGGTTTTGAGAGAAAGGAAGCCCACAGGACTACTCAGATGTGTCTGTGGCATGCTTCTGGGGCAATAGGGTGATGTGCTGTTAGAGCTGGCAGGTGTTGCATTTGCTGACATTCGTGTGGTGCGGCTGAATTTTTGAAACTCTTCAGGTCTGTAATTTTGAATCATTGATAGGTGAATGAGTGGGTGGATTTGGGCAGGGCTGCTCTGCTACCCTTACAGCCCAATGTAGACCTTGCTGGGAGTGCTGTAGTGGCTGTGCATATGCCTGGGGTACTGGAGGTGCATTAATCTGGCTAGCACGTGGATTGATGGCAGCATTAGCTGTAGGAGCATGGACTTGTATGCAGACTGTGCACCAGACTTCCTAATATCATGGGACTGGAGTAGCAGATGTTTGTGTTAATTGAAGCGTGTTGAGATATCCTTTACTTGTCTGTGGTATAGACATCACTTTAAAATGCCTGTTGAACAGACAGTGTAATTGCTGTGTGGAAGTTTATAAATACTGATGTTACTGGTTCTGATGTTAATGCACTGCTATAACAGCCAGGGAATATTGGTTGAGCCCCTTTTCCTGCTGGAGTTTGTTTTCCCTCCTACTTTGTTTTCAGAAGAGGCACACAAAAGAAAATTCTGCAAGTCTTCAGAGCAGGCAGAGTATAATTGGTATAAGTCACATCAAAAAAGGTTTATCTAAATCTACATTTTCTTGTCTTGGGAGTAAATAGACTAAGTACCTACTGCTATTTTTAGAGAAGTGGAATGACTTTTTTTTTTTTAATCTGTCACCTGCTTGATTAGTAGAGACATCTGTAACATGCTTGAGACCATGAAGAGTATTTAATTCTTCTGGACAGTGGAAAGCAAGGAGAGATTCTCTCTGTCACAGGCAGAATGTTTGGTTTCTTATATAAGTTCTGCTGTTGCTGCTGTCATGAATGCTAGGACAGCTGGACTGCTAAAGTAGGCTTCTTTTTGAAGGAATAACTCGTAGAGCAGAGATGTCTTCCTTTTGTCATCCGAGTATGCATTATGCAGTGCAGCCTCTCTGCAAAGCTCTTGTAAAGGAAAGCAAACAAAAATGCCACCCTTACAGACTCTATCTAGGATATATTCTTCCCTTCTCGTGCCTTATTGCTATACCAACAATCTATCAGATTGAATTATATGCTTGGGAATACTCAGAGAATCCTGAAAATAGCTTAAAAAATGAGCTGACTGAGGCAATCTGATGAATAACCCTGTTGGTAGACAAAGCATATCTGAGGTTGCTCTTTCATTGAAGAACAGATGGAGATCTTATTACACACAAGTAATTGATTTATAAACTGATTAATGCTGGAGTAGGTTTCTGCTTTTAATAGGCATAGCTATTTATGTCTTGATATGCATTAGTATCTACCTAATGACAAGACTTTTTTCAGCACTTTTTCTGGTTTCAAGAGGCTCTTAGCAGTATTTTGCAAGGCCTGAGGATCAATACTTTTATGAACAGCAGTTTTCAGCAGTCTCCATGGATAGTGATTACCTTTTAGAAAAGAACTCATGTAACACTGCATGTTCATATTGATGCATCCTCCTCACCTAAGGCAATGGCAAGCCTAAATGCTTACTATCTCTACAAATTTTGTCTGTTGTATGTTCTTATTTTCCAGATGTAAAGTACGAATCCTCTAATGCCATTTCTGGAATGCTTGTCACTCTTGCTAGTACAGGCCTTTTTTGATATCACAGTCAATTTAGTGTAGTCTTCTATAAGCAACGTTAACAAAATCGCTTTCTCAACTGCACAAACTCAATAATGATAAAGATAATAGAGATTCTGATAATAATTGCTATTACTTAGAAAAGATTAAAACCATGCAACAACCTCTTTTCTTGAATTTCTCTGCAGAATGATTCTTGGCTTCCATGTGTTCTTGTGTTACAAGACTGAACTATTAATCTGGGTCTAGTTTTGCCATTTTAAATTCTGAGACCATAGTCAGGGTTTTGAGCAAGCACAGAGGACATTTTTTCTGGGCTTAGGAAACAAACAGAGGTCTCAGAAACTTAACTCTTAAATAGATGAAGGAAAATATAATACTGAGAAGATGATAATGTTACTTGCTGTACTGGTTCTAGATAAGACTCTCATAAGATTTATTTTTTTGGCAAATTGAGAGACATGTTGTAGTGAACAGATGTCAAAATATCAAGCAGAGCAGAGAAGCAAGTGTATTTTAAGCTGAAAAAAGATGAGCTTTAAAAAATATTAAGGAAGAGGAGAACAGACAGTTTGCATTAAAAGTAGGTGGTCAGAAACTACTATGAAAGTACCATGTCAAATGTGAGCTGGACTGTAGTTTTTTACCAAATTACGTATGTTAAAAACAAGTTGTGAAAATAAAATATTGCTTTGTGTACAGAGCTTCCCAACATGCATATTTAAAAACCCTTATTGGCATTATTTAATCAGAATCTGCTTAGTGTCCTAAGGATTTTTATTTGTGTGGAAGGAAGTGCAAGAACAATGAGCATGGAGAAGAGAGTTAATCAGAGTAATGATTGTACTAACAGGGTGATAGTGTCAGAAGTCCAGCAAGTACCAGAAACTGCATTAAATCTGTGAGCCTTTGCTACTTTTTGCTTGTTGGGGAAACAGAGAATTAGAGGTGAAAAATACAAAACTTCTGTACAATACATTTGCCTTGATTTAGATTCAAATTTATTAATTCAAAATGCGAACTTGACATTTAAAACCTGGATTTTTTTAAAGCGTCATCGGATGCTGAAAGTAATCTTGCAGGGTTTCTCAACAAAGACTTACAAGTAAACTTAATAATGAAGTAACATAGGTGATATTTATCTGTTTCTAACGTTCTTCTTTGTATGGTTCAAGGCTTTTTTATTTCTGTTCAAATAGTAAACATTTCTAATGTTTAAAATTAGAAAAGAGAATTTCATTAGAGAAACCCTCTTTCACTGATTTAATGATATCTAGTGTCTACCTGGGCTGAATGTTTCACTTCTAGCATTGCAGTAAGATCTTCCCAGTGTTTGGAAGTGTGGCAAAGTTGAAACCTTTAGTGAGAAGTGTAAAATCAGTATGAGTGTCCTGCAGTGTATACTGTATACTAATAGGAACAAACTTTCCATAGAAATCTCTAGATTTATTTGTTACTGTTTTTGCTATAGGTTTGTAATTCTCACTTGTTTAACTTCCCTTGCCTGCAAGAAAGCTGTAGAGAGGCCCCCATTACTTTTTCAAGGTTGCTAATGAAATCTTCCTGCTCAGGTTCTAGACCATTTATTTAATGGAATGATGCCATACAGGTACATCAAGCTGAATTATCAGCTGCATCTCTTATAACAAAGTCTTTATGATACAGTGTTCAGACAGCTTGGTTTCAAGTTTAAATTCTGAAGGTTTGAATCAAAAAATGTGATGTCCCATATACCTTTTTAACTTCAATAAATGGGGAATTTATGGCTCCCTAGTTATTACAGTCCAGCGACAATTTCTCTGTTCTCCTATCTGAAAACTGTAATACCCTGACAGTGTGCATGGCAAAGATTAGAGAAATCATGATGATAGTACTCAAATGTCAGAGTTTTTGTTCAACAGCTGAATAGCCTTTCAGGGGCTGCCACATGCCACTGCCTTCTTTCCACTGTTCATTCAAAAAACTTGCAACGTATGAAAGGTTAACTTGAGGATAAAAAAGTGTACTGATCTTTTTCACAAGCTTCAGTCTTTCATGATATACTGAAGGTTTGAGCATATAATCCTGACTTGGGCAAAATTCACATTTGTGTCAAAAGAGGTTTTATAGCTGCAGGATCAAGAAGTCTGGATATTCTGCTGCCAGAGTGGCATATAAAGAAGAGCCTTATGTTGGATTCCTTTGACTTATCATTTGGCATTTTCAGATTCATAGACAAAATCCTAAATTTGTTGTTAGATAGTGAACAAGAAGTGCTCCAAATACTGAGTTCTTTTCTGTTTTGTTGAGGCTGCACCACACCCATCCAAACATTATTTTCCTAATTGTGAGTGCCTCATATTTTCCTCAGGTCTCGAAACTTCCTTTAAAAGATGACCAAGTAGTTTCAAAAGAATTAAGAAATAAAACTCCTCATGGAGTGGAGAATGATGGTAGTGTTACTCTGACAGATCTCTGAGGGGCCAAGCTGCTGATATTGGCAACATGATCTGGTTTAATTGGACATGTCAGCATTCCTACATATGCTCAATTTGTGGCTGAACATTGCCTTCCTCTCCCACTCATCACCTTACCTTTCTGGTCTATAAGGAAAAAGTGAATGTTTTTAGGCTATTTTAAGTGATATAAGCAGTTTACTATAGTACCATACAAATGTGGTGGCACAGAAGAGGAGACAGGAATTTGTGGGTAAAGCAAGAACATTTTGGGATTAACAGGAGCACTGAAGGGTAGAGCTGGGAATAGAGAGGGGAACCTACATTTCAACTTACACCTCCTTACTAGACATGAACTCAGCCTCTTAAGCCAGAACAAATAAAACTACCAGTTTTGACTAATCTTCTTAAAAGGTAAAAAAAAAAGTAAAGGTAAAAAAGGTAAAAAAAAAACAAAAACAAAAAACCAAATGACAACAACTCTATTTGTTTCTATTTATTGAAAAGAGAAAGGGGAAAGAACTGTGATTTATTTATGAGTAGCAGGTAAAATGCACATGCTGATAAAGAAAACCAACGAGACAAAAAACCTCAGAAGAATCTAAAGCCTCTTAAGAACACTTACTCTTTTAAAATTAAATATAAGAAGAGAATCTGAACTTCTGAGCTGCAACTAGTAGGGATGGAAAGTAGTACTATGGCAGAACTGTGCCTTTCAGCTGCCCTTTTACAGTGCTGCTGCTAGAGATCACAGCAGAGCCTGAAAGGCCAAAGACTATGAGAGTTTAGAGCTTGGGGGAGAATAAATAGCACTGTTTTTTTCTTTACTTATAAGATTCCAAACCCATACTGTCACTTTTCCACTTAAATCTTATCTCCTTGAAGGCATTTTTGCCTCTGCCATTTTGTTTAATCTATGTCACTGAATGCATCTGAGGTGAAAAATGGTATTAGAATAGCCTAGTTTCTTTTCAAAGAGAGTTACTTCAATTGAAAATCTCTTCTCTCAGTTAATGTTCTCTGTACATCTTTGTTCAAACTGAAGTTGGTAAACTACTCTTGAGAGTTTCAGCATTTAAACTTGGAGGTTTACATACTCAAGAATGTAGAAGACAGATAAGGAAATTAAAAAATAATCAGAAAGTAAAACCAACTCCAAAAAAAGCATCTGGACACAAAAGAAAAAAAGATTATCTTAATAGAGAGATTGACATGGGGCTGGGTAATTTTGCAGTGGAGTGCTGATATTGACATGGGGCTGTTATTCAACTTTCCCAAATCTGACTGTTAAATTAAGAAATGTTCTATGGATGACACTTTTCATCAGTGAGTTGTATTCTATGGAGTTGCATGAACTTGGAGATTCTCAAAATACCATGCACCTATTATGCTAATGAGCTATAATACTATTAATAGTGAGAGGTTTTATAAATACACAAATGGAAAGAGCAAATCATGGGTCTGAATGTGATAAAGAAATATAAATGAGGAAAGTCACTTCATTTACACTTATTTAAATTTATTTTACACTGTATCCCACTTTTTTTCAAAACAGGCCTGTAATTTCTACCCAATCTCCTGCTTGTTTTGGATTGATTCCCATCTGCTCCCCATGCTGCAATGTTAATGCAGTGTCTTTCAGGCTGTTCAAATTGTATTTTCGTACATTAGCTGTCAGATAAGGTGCTGTTTTATGTCTGAAGTTACACCATGCCTCAATATTTTATGTTGAACACCTAGCACAGAGGCTGGATAGACACATAGGAAAAGTTTCATACTTAAAAAAAAACAGTTGTAGCTGGTTCTTGGCAAGCTCCTCTGTCACTTTTATTGGCAGAACTGTGTGTCTTTGTCCAGTGCCTAGAAGCTTGAGCAGAACTCTCACTGCCAGTAACCTCATTTAAGCCCAACTACTTTTATTTCAAGGATGTACCTGGCAGATTTCTGTCTGATAATAAACTAGTCCAGAGTGATCTTGTGAGAAACACTGGCTCGATCAGAGCAGCATGTTTCTCTCTTTAAATCTGCATCCTGGCTTTCAGTATTACAAAATCTCAAATGGAAAGCAAATAGTAACTTGGCTGATGCCAAAAGCCAGCATTAAAAAAAAAATTAAAAAAAAATTAAAAATTCAAGACTGAAATGCCATGTTGCATAGTTTTTGACTAAATTTTAGTAACTTGGTTATATTTCAGAATTGCCACTGCTTCCTGAGCATCTCAGCTGGAAGCCTGAAACTATTGCAGTATGAAACAATACTCATGTGAGACAGATAATTTCAGTAATGCATGACTGTATCAGATATACAGAGCAATTGATGAGCAGAATAAGAAAGATAGGATTTTTTTATTTGCATATATGCTTGTTTCATATGGGAAAAACTCAGCAAGTGTAGTTTTTCCTTGCAGGGAAAGGGGTTTGGAGTTCCTTGGTTTTTTTGATGCTGACTTCAGCAAGTAGTTATCTAATTCTAGGTACATTTTGTTGTCCTATTTATGCTAACATTATTAACAATGCCAAACAATGTGATTTGGGGTAATGTTAAAGGAAGAAAAGGGGAAAGGCCTGCCTAAAACCAGTAAGCTTATTCCAACCAGTCTAATGAGCACAGGACAAAACAGTGATTTATATCTCTCTCAGGCTCCTTCAGGGTCTCACTCCCTCAGTGACAGTTACAGCATTTCTTCCTGAAATCTCAGAGACCAAACATTGGTGTTTGCTCTTTGGACCAATGAGAAATCTTACTTCTGTTTGGTGTTATGTTATCTTTACTGGGAATGAAAGACTAACAAGATGGCTGAATCTCTTCAGAAGCAGCATCTCCAAAATGAAATGCTTATTCAACCCTATTCCTAAACATACAAGGTAGAGTAAAGGCTTAAAACAGTAAAAAGGAATTTAATCATTAGTCAATTCTAATTATAACCTCAGTTTTTCTCTGTAATTATTTGTTTCTTTTTCCCCAGCTAATTTCCAGTTGTGGATTATCTGTATTCCTGTGGGATCTCCTAATCTATATTTTTCCTTTCTTGCCTGATAGTGCTTGCTGACTCTGAGCCATCTGTAGTTTCCCAATTGTCTATCTGGTTTTAGACTAGCAGATCTTCAGTATTTTCAGAATGGTTTCCTTTCTGGGGCTTAGCCATGAAAACAATAAATCATTCCCTGCTTTACTGGAGATTGATAAGGGACACTTTCCAGTAATCACTCCCTTTTTTAAAAATCTGGAGTAGGTCTTTGGCTTTTGTTGTTTGGTCATTCTCTGGTTTTTCACTTCTTTTGTCATGGGCAAACACTCTAGCATACATTCTATATTGATGAAAAAGCATTCTGAAAACTGTGGAGTTCATTTTAAACTCAAACATGATGGTCTTTCAGGGACTTTCAGGGTAGGGAGAAAGCTATTGGAAGCCTGTAAGCAATCATTAAAAGACAATTATAGGAAGGTTCAAAACTAGCTGAAGACTACAGCCTGATATTTTTTTTTTAGCCTAGATGAGAATTTTGATAATGAAAAAAGGTGAATTCTGTGAGCTAAGTGAGCTGTAGTAATTAAAACAAAGGAATCTGGGATTTTTTAATAAAATCTCAGCCATATTTTAAAATTTCTTGAATAAAGCATTTTGATTTTTCCTTCTAGAATAGCTTATGGTTTTCAAAACATACCTCAAAAACAAATCCTTTCCTTTTCTTTATTTGGAGGGTGCTTCAAAATATGGGATGTTAATTTCATTATTCCTTGTGAGAAATTAAAAGCTCTGATTTTGGCATGAATTTCACACAAATGATGTCCCTGCTACAGGTAGAATGATGCTGCTCTTTGTCAGGTCAGTAGCTAGTTCCTTGAGGCACTGAATCTGTTTATCACATGGGATGAGGACAAGGCACAGCAAAGGCTTAAACAGAAGCTAGAGAGGGTTGTGATTCCTGGACTGATGCTATTGAAGTGGAAGCAGGTGGATGGCACTTCAATGGAATCATTGGAGTGCCAAGGTAATTGAGCACCAGAAAGTGAATTCTGAAACCCAAAGCCTTCATTACCAATTTGAAAGGGCTTTTTTTTTTTTCCCTTCCCCGCTGATGTAAACATTTAGGAATGGTACTTCCCAATTCAGTGTCCCCACTGAGACTCCCCAAACCATGTCCTGCTCTTACTTCCCTGTTTTCTCTTCCCCCTTCCCACTGTGGCAGGATGAAGCTGAGAATTGGAGGTACAATAGGCAAAGATCATGTGTTTAAATAATATATTTCTGGAAATAGCAATGAGATAAGAAACCAAACGGTAACATCAACAATAGTAATGACAGAGGGTATAAGAAAAGAACTGACTCACACCCAATAAAGCCCCCAAAAATAGACAATGCCAGATGGCTCCCTCCACCACATTTTCTTGACCATGAGGACTCCCTTGTACCTGGAAAAAAGTCCCTGCCCCCTGCCCCTGATTATGACTGATGTGATAAAATAACCTCCATGTCCCAGTCATGCCCCTTCCCAGCTGTACCAAAAAATTTGCCCTGTCCTGGGTTAATCCTCAAAGGTAGTGTACCTGGATTTTTACTGTGAATCACCTGAAAATGACAAGTATAAATGGATGTGCATGGAAGACCATGAAAGGAGCAAGCTGCTCCTAACGGAACTCAGAAGATGTAGAAATGAATTCTACAAAAGATGAAAGATGGGGCTGGTAGCCCAGGAGAAGTGTAAAGTAGTTTTCTGGTCTTGCAGGGATAGACTTAGGAGAGCCAAGGCTGACCTTGAATTAAATCCAGGAAGGAATGCTAAGAGCAACAAAAGATTCTACAAGCACCTCAGCAGCAAAACGGAGACTGGAACAAACATGGTCCCACTGCTGAATGGGCACAGGGAACTTGTGGAAAATGACATGGAAAAGGCCAAGGCACTCAGTGCTGCCTTTACCTCAGGTTTTGCTAGTAAGATGAGAGTTCATGTATCTCTGTCCCTCAAGACCCCATGGGAAAATCCAATCTCTTCTTTCACTCCTGTTTTTTCTTATTTGTCCTTATGGGACAGCATCTAGTGTGTCTAGTATGCCCTTGGCCTTTCTTCCTCCCTGGGTTGCAAACAACAGTCTGTTCCAACCAGATCTAAATGCCAGCAGTGGATGTGTACTACATTTCCCTGCCTACTAGGAGGCAAACTAAAAAAGGCCAACGTTGATAGCAAGAATGTGTTTGCTGCACTGGCACCATCATGGACACAGAGCGTAGCCAGGCAACAGGAAAACAGGGCTTTCATTTACCAGACAGGACACAGAACAATCTCTAGACCTTCTCTCTGCTCTGAATCAGGGAAAGCAATTTGCAAAAGAATATTGTGCAGAACATGCAAAATCTTGCACAGGGGAGATTTCTGTCACAAGAAATATTTAGAAGTGGGGGTAGCACAGGTAGAAACACATACTCAGGTTCAGGTAACAAGATTATGAGTGCTGCCTTGCAACCAGCCTAGAACAGAACAGATCATAAATCACTAGAAAAGTGCTTAGAGTGGAAAATAAATAACATATGAGCAAAGAAAAGGCAGTGTGCACTACTTGAACTTGGATGTTATCATAAAAACAAAATGCATTTTGGTTGCAGTCTAGGCTTAAGATAGGATTTTTATTATTGATTTTATTATTTTAATTTACAAAAAAAAACCCCAAACTGGGTGCTTATTTTATAAGCATTTTGTATGATTTCCCTTGCTATGAAGAATAACTTCAGTGATATTAATTATAAATGATGCTTGACTTTCTTTCATTTTTGCTGAAATTCTTTTTAAAAACACTCAAAATATATAATTTTGATGAATGTTTATTGCTAATTTGCGGTAAATTAAGATAAATAGCAGGTGATGTCTCTCTATTTGGAGTTACAATTAGAAGGTTGTATCACTGCTGGCTCAGACCATACCTGCTGTACTGTCTTGCCTCCAGCCTGCAGCAGGTGCCTACAAAAAGCCTAAACTTGTAATGATAGTTCCCTCAAAAATTTTCTCAGCCAGTGGAATCCAGGAGCTTTCTGAGGTGAAGGTAGGGTCCTGGGTGGGTTTTTTTCCAGTCTTAAGCTGTCACAGGGGATTTGCAAAGTGGGGTAACCACAGGAACAAAATCACACCATTCAGTGACAAGTTTTAATAATAATTTTCTCTGTTTGGTTAGGGTTTCGAGCACAAAATAGAATAATGTATTGCCAGCAGGGCAGATTTAATCAAGAGCTCATTTCCCTGAGGGATATTTTCATATCAATTTCACCCTGTGACATTTAACTCATTTTTTGTATCTTCATTGTCCTATGGAAGAGAGTTCTGCACCTCATTGTGGAAATGAAGAACTTTGGGGGTTTAAATCCTTAAATATTATTTATAATTCAAATAACAGTGAATACACTGTAACTTCACTTTGTAAAATCAGTGAGCAATATTCTCTGTGCACCTTTCTCATGACTGTATTTCTATTATCTCTCCCCTCAGATGCCTTTTTTCCAAGCCTAAGGAATCAGTCTATTTAATCTTACTCTGTAAAGGAAACACAAAAAGCTGGAGGTCTTTTGTCCCCTTTCTATGCATCTTTTCTAGTTCTACTTTCAAATTTGAAATTGTGGGTTGGGACAGGTTTGAAAAAAGTGTTCAAAACAAGAGGAGGGTGTAAATGGATTTGTTCCATGGTACAAGGATGTTCTTTAGTGTTTTGTAGTTCTTATAATGAATTCTTTTTTTTTTTTTTAATTGTAACTCAAGATCTTGTTTTTGAATAATAATGTTCAGTTCAGAGCTCATCAAAGAATACATGAAAATAAATATTTTATCTATTTAAGGTATTTTTTCCTGTTGTTTTAATTAAAAATGCAAATTAAATTCAGTATAGGTAACTAGCTATTCAGATTTGTAAGGGTTTCCTGGAACTCTATGCAGTCAGTTCTTTGCTAATCTCAATGACTTGGTGTCTTTAGCAAGTATTGTCACATAACTGTTCATTCCCTTTTCTGCATCACCTAAGGATAAGTTCAGCATTTATGACTTCTGCTGTAGATTACTGTGTATTTCAGCTACTCACATCCTCCCCCCTGAAAATTGACCATATACCCACTTACTTTTTATTATCTTTATCCATTCAAGAACCTTCCCTCGTTCCCTGATTTTCTTGAAGAAGTTCTTAAAGGTCCTTTGGTAAGAGAACTTGTCCAGTACATATTACAAATCCAAACAGAATGTATCTTCTGGATATCCTTTGATTATACTTAGTCCATATCCATATATATTTTTCTAGTAATTTTTCTAGGATTTTATTCCATTCTAGATGCAGGACTTGGCCTTTATTGTGCTTAATGTGGCTCTTATCAGCATATTTCCCTGGTCTGTTGAGGTGCCTCTGAGAAAACAGAGCACTTTGGGCTCTCCAAAATTTTGATCTCACATATTCTCTGACTATTCTGTAGATTAAGAAGCTGCTGAGAGTGTACTGTGTCCCATTGTCTGTAATAAAGCCATTGAATAGTACTGGCCCAAATATCAGTCTCAGCTGACTGATCACTGGTGACCAGTTGGATTTTGTGCTACTAACTGCAACCCTTCAAGCCTCATGATTCAGACAGTTTTTCACTTTTGTTATCATCTATTAATCCAGTCAGTGTCTCAATGGCTGGGCTCTGAGGATAGCAAAATATATTGCTAAAGTTAAGTTAAAACAGTGGGCACTGTTGTCATCAAAGAAGGCAATCATGTTGGAAAGGGGTGATTTTTCCTTTTCAGATCCATGCTGGTTGTTTCCTTGCAGATTTGCTAGAGAATGACATTGCAGTGTCTTCAGTCCCCTCTTTCAGTACACTTAGATGCTGATCTGGTCCCATGGACCTGTACAGTTAGTTTAGTTATACTCAGTTTGGATGTCTCCTTACTGATTTAGTAATCTCCTCTGCATTTAGTAATGCTTTGTTTCCACAGGTTTTGCCAGTAGGCTCAGAGATTTTGCTCTGGACAGTTTACACCCAGAAGTCAGGGTAGTTGAATTCACACACCAGGCCTTGCATCTCTGTTCAGTCTTTATTATTTATGATACTATTTTTGAGAATTTGCTTGATACAGACATCAGTGCTGATGGTTTCTTGGATCTTCCCGGAGCCCATTTTAGAGATGTGTATTAAGTTTACAGTTTTCCAAACCACAAATACCGAAGCAGTTGTCAGCTGAAGGTCATACAATGTTTAATAGTTCAGCACTTTCCTTTCTGAATTACTTTAAATATTCTTGCTGAAAATTTTATTTTCTTTTTATCTTTATTCTATAACCTCTTGTAACAACGCTATGGTTTGAGATGCGAGTTTTTCATCAGCAGCCCTGCATACTCTGAGAACTTCCTTGAGCTCTGCTGTGATGAACTTGGGAAGGGGGGAAAATTTGGGGGTTTTTTGGTGTGCCTTTGTCTTAATCACTTCTTTGATCTTTTATTGCTGCTTTGAACTGCTTTTAATGTGTTTGAAGGACTTATTGGTAATATTTACGACTTTTGTATATTATTCTTCTGTGCTTTATTTTCTTCATTTTGTCACTGCTTCAGTTTTTTGAAAGATGCTTACTTCCTTTTGTTAACTACTTCTGTCCTGTTGTTAATCTGTTCCAAGTTGCCCTTTGCCTCAGTTGGTTTTTCTGGTTTTGTTTTTTTTTTTCATTTTTGCAAGGTAGTGTTTATGTGTCACCTGCTAAGTATCCTTAAATGCTGCAAGTAAAACATTTAACTCCCAGCTGCCTGACCTAGCACTTTCTTATCAAACTGCTTCATCCTGATGTTCCTCTTCATGAAGCAAACATGCTGTAGTATCCAAGTACATATTGGTTGCTGTTACAGTGCTATTCCTACATACTTCTCAGAGCAAAGTCAAGAGCTGCATTTTCACTCTTCAGCCTTATGTTAAGTTGCTTCATAAAAACCTTAATTTGTGTCTAAAAATTTACTCTTGCTGCCAGGCTATAGTGTTATCCCTGTCCAGATTTTGTGAGGGTAGCTGAAGTCTGCCATTCCTACTGTACTCTCTGACCTCATAGCACTCCTTACAGTATGTGTTTGGGGAAGCTACCTTTTTCTCTGGAGAGGATGCCCGTCAATGTACCCAAGTCTCTTCCCAGCTGGACACTGGAGAGAGGTTTTCCATTTTATCTTTCTACTTCTCTCCTTATTTTCTTTCCATAATTAAGTTTGAAGATGGTGTGTAACATGGGCTATGGATCCCTCTAAACGTCTCTCAGCTTCTTTTGTGAAACACATGACGATCAATTCTCTACCTAACTTAATTGCTCCATTTTATTGGCATTTTTGCTCCCACACATTAGTGTAAGGAGAGAGAACCCAGCATTAGATCATTTTCCTCTCCTTCTGCTCACTCACCTGCTATGATAACACTGGATGATCTTTCTTGGGCATTGTTCTGGAGTGTTCCTGGAGGTCACCTCAACCTCAAGATTCCTTTATATCTTTATTTAGTTCTTCAGCAGTTCAGTGCTCTCCCTGTCCTTTTGTAGGCATCTAGAGTGAACCCAGCTGCAGCATGTAATTTTCTCAGAAAAGACCAAAGGATGCTTATTCTGTCTGCTCACTAGGGCACATACTCATGTGTGGAAATGAGATATTGCCTGCCCAAATATAGCATATTTACTCTGTGTGACTGCTGCTAATATTAGCTAGTCCCCTCTCTTCATCCAGTCTTCTTCTACTTGTAGTGTTTGGGTTGAGGACCATGCATGATACCTGCAATGTGAGAAAAGAAATTAAAAATTGTATTAGCTTCTTTTGCTTAGATACAAAAGAAATTCCCTTTGTACTCCCTGTGCAGCAATATAGATTTGCCTCTTGTGTGCAGAAAAAGCCAACCTGTTGACATTTTTGGTTTGCTCTGTGTTGTTTTGATTTATACAAGTTCATGTTGAGGTTTGGAATTGAATCAGATTAGCATTTGTGGAGAACTGACCTCCTAAAATAGACAAAACTTTGATAAAGGATGTTATTGTGGTGGCAACAGTGGGAGAGACTTCCAAACACGCATTTTAAGTATGTTCAGGCTGTTACCAAATCAGAATTGTTATCTGTTCTCTGCCTTGCATCACATCTGCATTAACCAATCCCCCTCCCCCCCCCGGGATTCTTAAGATACCAATCTCTCTTCATTAAACCAAGAACAAGAGCCAAATGATTGAGATTCCTGCTTGGCTTATCACATTTGGAAAATTGGCATCCTTTTGACAGTGAGACATGACAAGCTACATTTATGCTAGAAAATTAATATGTGTTAGAAAATAACTTTCAGCTAACACAACAACAAACATGATTTTGCATTAAATTTAGATTGAGATTAAAAACATTTATTGCAAATGCATTACTCCGTTTATTGAGACAAGTTTCTGGCTTTTTATGCTATGATTACTGTAGACTAGAAGTTGCTCCTGTGAATATTAGGAAGCCTTTGGGGGTTATGGATTGGCTGGTAAAATGTGCTAATTAAGTTGACAAATTTGATGAGTTAGTTCCACTGTAGAGGAGTTCATGGGTATGTGTAGAAGGAAGGAATTTAGTGTATGAGTAAAACATTAATTCCTAAGTGCCATTAATGCAATGCAGCACTTTGTTGCCAGTAGATTTGTGACAGTGGAGTAAGAGAAGATGGAAACTAGCAAAGAAAGTCTTATGTCTTCCTCTCTGTCTTGCTTTATTTTCCATACTGGTATGATAGTTTTTATTTTGCATTACTTTTAGTTTGGGTGTTTTCATGTTCTGTTAATAGAGCTGTGTTTAGTTCCAGCTGTAACGGGGGCAGTTGCTGCTCTAAAATGAGGCATTTTTTGGTGCACCTTTTTCTTGTATCATGTTTTCATGTGCTTCAATATTGCTATTACTGGTTTTACTGTTACTGTTGTTACTAGTTCTAGCAGTTTGTCTTCTAGGGAATGCATAATATTCTTGCCAAGGGCATTTTTTTTTTTTTAATGTGCAGAAGAATTAATTTTGAACAATTGAGTTTTTTTGCCTGAGGACATCAGCCATCCCTACAAAATTATTGAGATGTCATTTAACAGTCCTAGAAAAATGAGCAAAAAAATACAAGATCCAGCTCACGTACATTCAAAATTTAAATTCTGTTGTGCAACCCTAAAAACTTTGTAAAATCAGAAGTTTTTTTCCATTCATGCACAGAATACTTCTCAAAAAGCTGCCTACTATGTTATCCTATTTGCACCTCAATCACTTTCTGATTGTGTGTGTGAAACAAAAGGACCAGATTTTTTTGCAAATATAACAATTGAAAAATTTTATTTTTCTGTACTCTACTTTTTTTTTTTTTTTTTAAATTACTTTGCTCATATTTCCCTCTCTAGCAGAGGAAGATTTCATTCTGAATGGTGGAGGTTTCAGAAAGCTGGGAAGTACCAAGAAGAGTAAGAAGCAGATTATTTTACTAAAGGTGTATTGATTATTCATAAAAGTGTGTGTTAATGGATATTCTTCATTTTCACTCTGATCCAATCTGTTGTGTAAGAATAGGAGCAGGCATATATTTTTGGAAGCATGGCTAAAACTGAAAGAAGGGACAAAGTGTCCATCAGAATCAATATTTTAAGAGCTAAAGTATGAGAACATTTTTTTTCCGCCCTCAAACTGATTTCTGACAAATGGAGAGCATCATGGATGAAGATATTCACATTGGATTTTAGGTGATTTGGAGCATGCAAGCTTTTACCAAAAAAGTGCAAAATGGAAGCAAAAATGCGCAAACATATAAATAATAATTTATATTTTTTATTTATATAAATATATATATATTTATATACCATTTATATACATAATTGTTATATATACATGTATGTAATGTATCTATGTAATGTACACTACTGTGTAATAATCTCAATATAGAATGACATGACATTCAAATTTTTAGAGTGTTTTGTTTCTTCTGTTTTTCAGTGAAGTGGCTTGTCCTTGCTTGCACGCAGCTCACGCTGAAATTTATTTGCAGCAGCTCACTGTAGTATAGATTTTGTGGGATTAATGGGAAGTGTTTTCTAACAGAACTGCAACTTTTGAAATCGTTTTGGCTTAAAAGAAAAAGAGTGTCTAGCTATGAATATTGTATGGAGTAGGGAAAATTGTGGGGAGGGCAGAGTGACAGGTTATGGCACCCTGTTCTCTAAATCCCTATGCTGCTGGTGAGGAGGAGGTAGAGTCCAGAGTGAAGGGATGAATTTGTTCCTGTGAAAAGCTGGTCATGGTTGTGGTGGGAAAGTGTTTTAGCTATGTCTGTTTCTGACCATCAGACTCTATTCTTAATTGTCAATAAAATTAATTCATGAGAAAGAAGCTGGGTGGGCATCTGGTAGCCAGCCAAGCTGCCTACATTCTGGCATGCTTTCTAAATGTGCACACATTTCAATTTCTGTCTCTGCTTTTTCCAGAATCTGACAGATTAATACTGAAAATATCTAAATTCGAAGCACCACATTTAACAGAGAATATTGATAGTCTGGATGAATGTAGCCAAAAATGGTGCTATTTCTAGGAACATGGGTAGGAAAGAATGCATTGTTTTTGTCCAGTCTTAATCTTAGTCTTATGATGCTGATGTGAAATTTATATTGCACTTGAGGAAAGCGTTATGTAGGTTCTCAGTCACAGTTAACGTCCAGGCCAAAAGGATGTCTCTACTCAGGCTTTACTTGCCATACAGAGCAAGCAAGTTTTTTGTTGTTTTGGTTTTCAGCTGGGATTTTCTTTTGTTTGTGGGTTGTTTTTTTCTGTTTTGTTTAAT
>JANRGV010000001.1:79769587-79787034 GCA_024734035.1 Alethe castanea
CATCTCTCACTTAAATCATTCTAATTGGCCAGTCCTTTGTTGACTGTGTTCAAATTTAAAATTTCCTGTCTACGTTACTAACTAGACTTATAGAAAGGGGCCATATTAAAGTTAAGTATGTAGGGCTCTGTTTTTTGTTTGTTTTGTTTTGGTTTTTTTCCTGTTCTATTTTGTAATTTTTCTGGAAAATTATGAGATAATTTAGGTCAGAAAGGATCTCCAGATGTCTTGCCTGGGGACTTCCTTTGTTGCTGCAGGTTGGGTATGTAAGAGAATCCCTTGACAGTTACTTCTGTGAACTTTATTTACTGTTTTCTATACTTTCCATATTTCTTTTTTAGTGTTCTTCAAGGGTGTTTGGACAAATCAGTTTAAATTAGAGATAGTCTTTCAGCTTTTGTTGGAGTTAATTTCTTTGCAGTTACTTAGTTTAACTGGCTGAAGATACAGTAGTTTAACTTCTAACCGAGGTTCTTACTGTTCATACAGAGAAGTTACTAAAATATATCTGTTGTTGCAAAGAATATTATTAATTTCAAGAATGTAATTTTTAACATAATATATGGATGTTGAATGCACATTTTTCTTAATTTTGAAGATAATAGTTTCATTACATATTCTCGAGTTGGAATTTTTTTTCTTTGCTGGCTGGAATTTCTCTCCTCCTACTACCCCTTGAAATAGCCAGGAGGGATTTCATCTGAAGTTTTGAAGTTCTTTACAAACATCAATGTTTAAAGCACTTACACAGTTATTTACAATTGAAATTTTTTGAAAAGCTGCCTGCCATCAGTTTGAAATGAGTTCAAGCTTAGAGTTAAGCGTGCACCAAAGCCTTGGTTTTGTTCAGTCTGATTTTATGTCAAATCTGTATGGACCTTTGTGGTTCATGCACTCGTTTTTTAACCAAAGGAAACAATATGTGTCCCAAAGTGAACTGTGAGACCCTCATCAGAGTACACTGGGTTAAGTTCAAGTTCTGTCTTTCAAGTGCAGTCTTTGGAGTTGCTCACGTTGACTTTCACAGTGTTAAACATCTCACTACATTACATAATTAAGGGTTTTTTTATGTATAAAAGAATGTATATATAAACGAGATTGGGAAATTAGAAGCATACTAACTCAAGGCTTTAAATTCATAGAGTTGCTTGAAAGACCCTATCGATCATAGGATTTATAAAAGCCAGGTCATGGTAAATATTGTCAGCTAGCAAGAAACAAACTGATGTGCCACCCTAAGCCCTCCTCCTTAACCTTTGCCGCTGCGTTCTTTGTAGAGGTGTGTAGTAGTAGCTGTGAATGACTTGTCCTTATTTTCTCTTACACCGACTTTCAAATCCCTGTTTACTCTTTCCCCAGAGCAAGAAAACTTGAGTGTCTGTAATTTGGTTCAATGAACTTTGCTGCCAGCTTAAGTAGAATTATAATATTAATTAAAACCAGTACACGGAATGCTGCAGGTTGTATTTTGAGTGTGAAATCTGAAGGTTCTTGTTAAGAAAAATAGAAAAAAATACATCCTAACAGGATAAACCATAGCTGTATAGATCTTCATAGTGAATCGAACATCCAACATGGTTTGCATGTCATATCTGCTCTCCTCCTCTGAACTTCATGGAAATACCAGCAATCAGTATTAAGCAGGAGATTATGTCAATTTAAGGGAAGCAGTGGATAACAGTAATATCTGTAAAAATGGTTTTGCACTTGCTTTCTGGAAGAATGCAATCCATATGTGTCCATCTCGCCTTTCAGAATGACAGTTTTCAAGCCATAGTCTTCTAATGGCAAAACCACATTGTTATTCTGTTAGGACATTGTGTTTTGTCTTTGTGTGCTGAAGATTCAGGACACATTTTTCTCATTTTTTTCCACATTGAAATGATGTTTATCTTAAAGAGTTTTCTACCTGTCTTCCTCCTGTATAAAAGCAGTAGACTGTGTTGCATACCTGAATTTCCATTTTGTGGGAAACTCCCCTGAATTTCCTGGAGATTAGAAGGTAAAAAGAAAGCAAGCTCTGTATAGAAATGTTTGCCTGCATTACTGAACTATGTGGGAGCCTTAGGAACCAAAGTAAAACAGATTGAACTACTCAGTTCTCTTTAGATGCCTTTGTGCTCCATTTGCAGCCTCCTCTATTATTACCTCCGCTAGCAGTGGGACCAAGGGCTACAGGACTATGAGTACACTTGGTTTCAAAGATGGGGCTTAGCTTTGTTAACAGTGTCTCTGCACTTATTTATTGTCCACTTAGTATTACTCCTTTTTAGCAGATGTTGTCGTGAATAGGGCTTTCCCAGAGAGTTGGCCATTTGGTTAACTTGCAAGCAAATATATTTATATCTAGTTGTAGCAGTTTCTTCTGTTTGTGTTCTTGTATGTGCTGTTCACTATGATGTCCAGAAATATTACATAATGTTTTAATATTTCACATCCTTCTCCTTCAAATTAATTTTACTGTGGACTTAGAGCCAATTGAAAGCTGGGTATTTAGTCACTGAAAATTGATTTATTGATAAACATTTTGTATTTAATGCCATCTTTTTCCTTCTGTTAGTGTTTGACATGTTTTTCTCAGTTCAATTTTGGCAAGAACTTTGCTTCAAACCTTCCTTTTAAGTACCCGCATTTCACTTTCTTTCTACTCTGACCTCCTCCTGGTATCTAACCCTTGTGTTTCTCCAGGCATTTGAAATTTTTTGTGTTGTTCAGATAACATATTCAGCACTTGTATCTAGTGCCATGTAACATGGAGGTTTGGTGTGTCCCAATGGATTGATTAGGAATTCAGCTGGTCGTCCTACAATCTCTGTTTGCATTACCGAGTCAAAGGAGCTAGGTCATTGCTGCTTCTTATCTAACTCAGATTTCTTTCATGCTGCTAAATACAGTTTGTTATAAATTCTAGGGTCATTCACATGTGGATTCTTCCAGAAGCTTTCTACATATTCCCCTATACACCATAGTCATTTAGCATTGCAAAAGCAAATGCTGTAACAAGGAAGGTTTAGGATGGAGGAAGAGAAGTAATTACATTAATTTTCATAAGTCAGGTTTTTTTTCGTTGAAGTGAAAACTGTTCATTCTTGGGCTTGTTGAGACACAAATGCTCTGAAAGGCATTTCCCCCTTTAATTTAACTAGGCTTTCACCCTATTATTAATTAGACAGCCTGCTTGCTATTATTACAGTCTCTATTAAAAGACATGTACAAAATATTTCCTATATTAAATCTGGATAAATGGCCTTTCATTATTTCCTTGTAAATAAAAACAAAAGGCTGTGGTTTCAGTAATTAGGCAGCAGTGGTTACTTCAGAAGTCTCAATTCTTCTTGATAAAATGTGAAGTGCTTTGTGGCATTTTTATCTAAAGAACACATAGATGTGCACTGTTGAGGTGAAAGAATGCAGCCTGATTTAAAATGCTCTTTGACTACACAGCATATATAGGCATTCAAATATGTACATGCATTGGCACATTAACACCAAGCATGCAACCTGCTCCACTGAACAGCAAAGTTTGTAAGTCATAGCTGCTGAATGTTAAATATGGAAATAACTGGAATTACCTCATGCAGTGAAACTCTACTAATGCAGACTAGGCATTGCAGTCCTGGCATAAATCTGCTGAAGCAGTGAGACAGCTCAAAAAATGAGGATAAATTGCTTCTGCTTTGCAGTGCACTGTTGCACTGTTGTCTTGTATGTCTCTGCTCATTGCTTCTTTCTCTGAATGGATGTTTTAGTGCTTCTGATTAGTGCTGCAGTCGTACCTTTGGAGACTAAAATCTTCACTTGATGCTTGAGATAAATACTTCAAAAAGTGCAACAGGGCACACTTTCCCATTGAGAAGGGTTTCTCAGAAGAGCTGACCTCAGATGCTGTGATGATGCAGGCCAGCTCTGCTGGAGAAAGAGATTCAGCCTTTCTGTTCAGCCTTTCTTTGTGTTCCTCTATCTGCTTACCTCCGTAAAAGTAAAAAAAAAAAAAAAAAAAAAAAATGGAGCTAAACAGTATCAAATGTAACTGTGGTTGTTTCTGCTGTAGTGATTGGGACAGTGGTTGGCCAGCTTCCTTTTGGATTAATGAAAAACCTTCAACAGTAGAGCTACATTTCTAAGAAGAAAACTCTTAAGAGGCATTCATGGATACGATCATCGACAGCTAATCATCAGTATATCTGAAACACATAACACAAACATGGGCTTAGATAGCTCAGAGGCTATTAAGATTTTTGTGTTACCTGCTTTTCTAACAAATTCCTTTTGGTTGCAGGCAGTGGAGTGGCAATGTGATGAAGCTACTAAACGAGCCTGTTACAGTAAAGGCAAAACAAAGGTAAGCATGACACAGCTGTTCTGCTTTAATAAAAATTTTATGTTAATAACAGGTGTAATTCAGTGTATAAATCCCTACCTTTTTCATTTTTACTGTCTCCCTTTCTGAAGTGAGATGTAGAAGAGGAATCTGCCATTGATGTGTAAGCAAAGAAATAAAGAAGAATATAGAGAGCATGGGGTGAGAGATAGTCACGTGATTTCTGTCTGAAATGGCCACCAACTTTAGTTTCCAACAATTTACTGTTTTGACACCAAGGTTAAACATGACATGTCATATGTAGTGAACTGTATTCTCACTTCATTTTCTGTGCTGTAAATCCTGAATCACTGTGTAATTACTTTATAAAATTCTCAGTTTATATCCCTGTGTTTAAGATGCAATTTTATTAACTTTTTTGTTTCCTATCTACTGGTGCTATGAAGAAAACAATATGAAATTCACTAACTTCTTAGACACTGAAGTTGATGTATTTTTGTATTTAAAATTAACTCTTTATCTGGTCAACTGCATTTTCTATTATTCAGTACAGGTATATGTAATGCTAAGATGGAACCTTCAGCTGTCCCAACCTGAAGCTAGTTACCAAATTAATTATGAAAGCAATTAGAACTGCATGCAATTTATGTTTTTAATTTTTATACTGTTCCATAATTAAAGTTAATTGAGCTATAAAGGGAGAACACATCAAGAGTGATAAGTGCAAAAGAGCACACTTTTATTCAGCAGAATGTGTTGCTTACATTATTGTTGTGCAAAACTCAAAAAATCCCAAGCTTCAAAAACATATTGAAAAGCTCTCTCATCTAGTAGAGAAGGAATCTCTTCAGCATAGTTATCTAATCACTGGCTTTTATATTTCTCTCAATAAATAGTTAATTTCCAGCTCCTTTTTTACTAAGTGCTGGATAATAAAATTGCAGTGTTTGATTGTACATTTGAGATTAAAGAGGAAGAATGGCCTCACTTCTGAAGCAGGGCCATGTTACACTGTGAGGTATAGAAAAGAAAGAAATGGAACCTCATATTTTAAGCAAGTGTTGAATTTTCTAAGTTGTTATTTTTCCCTAGAAAATTTATGCTTCAATATGTAATAGATCCCTCAAGCCTTTATGCTTAGCTTTCAGATGACAATGCTTGGAAGTAAGGGAATATGCTCAAGTGTCAATAGAGTATGTCACAAAGCATTGGTCAAAGGGCATATACAGTAGAAACTATTCTGGCAGGAATGCTATGTGTAATTGTACATGTATGGTTTTGTTTCACAGTGATTTTCCAAGTTTAAGGCTGTGAGAATAACATTCAACTCGTCTGAAAGTCACAGTGCAGTGGCTGTGATCTAACATGATGGATGGAAGTAATTGCAAATTCGAGGCTATAGCAGTGTACTTTGGAATAAAATGTTGACAACACTGTTACCACTTTTACTTCAACACCGTAAAGCATCTGTTGCTACTAAATAATTTTGTTAGGAGAAGTGCACAATGCTGGTGACGCACATTTAAAAATGGGCCTTAGTGTAGTTTTATTTTCATGCAGAGTTTCATTTATGCTCATCACACCCTTTTGAAGAAGATGATGATTGGAAGTTAAGCTGTGAAATGGTATATATGCAACTCAAATAATGACCTCTCAGATTATTTCTTAGTATTGCTGTTATGTGTCTAAAGGTTTCATTTATACCCATAGCCATGTTCCTCATTCACAGTCTAGAAGAGGAGTATAATCTTTATGCTTCATTACATTCAAAAGAAGTCCTGGGAGTAAATACTTCTCTTTTTATTGTTACCATTTGAGTTGTGTTTTTTGGGGTTTTTTTTGGTGTGCAAACTTGGTGGCCTGAAAGCTTCATATGGGAGTAGCTGGAGAATGAAGAGATACTGCCTGAGAAAGCCTACCCAGCTGGAATGACAACTGTCTTTTTGAACTTTTCATGCCTCTTTTGTTTTCACTGATGTGGTCAATGTTAAAATCAAAGACAAATTTATGACCAGAGAAAGGATAGTTGAATGATGTTTGTCTTTTATTGCCTTATATCCAAGACTAAAGCAAGGTCACTATACTCTCTGTAGAAGGAGATGCATACAGAGCCTTCCCTTGGAAAAAACGGGAATTATCAGATAAGGAGGAATTCATTCCAGTGCTACATTGTCCCTCTAGAGGAAATCTCTTTGCAAACACAATTCTAGTTACTGTTATCAGAAAAACTTGCTTGCTGCCCCATTGTACAAATAGGTGCAGCCCAAATTGCAGAGTTGCTGGGGGTTGCATTTCTGTAATATTTCTCAGGTGAATTCAGATTTCAGGGCAGACACATGTAACTGTAGGAAAACACAGGAAAGGCTGGAGTCAAAATATGTTCGGGCCAGCCCGGAGTGTGGCAGAGGAGAGATGAGGAAGGCAGGGATGGCTGTGGGTGAGTTGTTCATTCAGATCCTGGTTTCTCTAGAATCTCTGCTGACCACAGAGCAGCATGAGGGCAATAAGTTCAGGTGGCAAAACCTGAACTCATTGCTTGAAAAATCACTTTAACTGATGCAGTGCATGCCCTGAATCCAGAAGGTGGCTTTGAACCCTGAAGCAACTCAAGTAATTTTGAGATAATGGTCAGTGAAACACAACTCATTTTTTGTTCTTGAGAAAGAAGCTGCATGGAATTTTTGCCTGTGGCTATTATCAGTTGTTCTGAGGTTTATGCTTTAGAAGCCAACGAAGGAAAAGAGCTGAAGGGGAAAATATATAGGGACATCTGTCATATTTGACAGTGTAATGTGCACTTGACTTTTGAAGGCCGATGTTTGTTACTCAGAATTCAGACATTTATCTACCAATTTAAGCTTGTGCCTAAAATAGCTAGTGGCTCCAAGAGTGAGCCAGGCAAAATTATGTCCCTGTGGCCAGCATGCATTAGCATGAAGAAGTCTAAAACACCAGACACGATTAAGAGAATAAATTTGCCTATTCATACTGACACTTGTGGTAGGGAATGTTAGAAAGAAAATATATAAATGCACTTGTTGAGAATGCAATAAACCACAGAGAGGTTAAAAATAATAATGCTAATTGAAATTAAGTCCCATCTCTAGCTTATTTAAGATTCTAATGACTGGGTGTGTTAGTATCTGAACCTTCAATAAAAGTATTTAAAAATTAAACGCAGCTATGCTTAAAAGGTTAACCTATACAAGAAATATTGCTGCAAGAGGATAATTACTTTGCACTCAGATACACTTGGTCTTTCAAGGTAGTCTTAAATAGCAACCTAGCCTGCTGAATTGTTTCTAATAGTCACATTTTGTATCAGATATGCTGATACAAAAGTAGAAAGTACTTCATAAATGTATTTCTTTATTTCAGATATATTTTTATAGGAAAATAGAAAAGTATATGACATAGAGTTTGAGATGAACTGGAGAATAAGACTACATAAAAGATGAGTACCAAACCTAATACCACCCCGACTTTAAAAATCCTTTGGTTTGAAGTTCTTTGTCACTTCTACAACATACATCTCATTTTTGCATGTGTCAGAAGTGAAACAGTACAGTCAAACTTGACTTCGGAGCTAGAAAAGTATCTCTGAAAATTCAAGTGACTAAATAGTCAAGTCCTTTTTCAGTAAGTTTATGGGTGGTGATATTCACACCCAATTTTTAAAAATTTTCTTTTGCATTAATGCGGATATTTTTTCAAATTGAAAAAAGTTGCCAATTAAAAAAATTTGTTCTTTCATTTTCCATTTTTTGCACTGTGTTCCCACAAAAATTCCATATGAGATGTCTTATTTGCCCTGCTGCAGTATGATTGTTGTCAAGCTGGCACAGGACTTGGGAACATTAAAGAAAGAATGTTGTGATTCCCAAGAATGTCAGAGTTTAAGAAATTAGCATTGTTTTTGGACAAAATGAGTGGGTGATCAGCGTGCAAGTAATTTGGAAGTGACACTATTTCAGGGAGCTCTGGAATATGAAGAGGAGAGGTTGGATGGGTTGTAATGTCAGAACCCACTTATTTTTCCTACACGTACATTCCATGCATTGTTGCAAAGAGCAGAATGGAAACAGAACAATGAATAAATTACTGTCTTACATTCTGTGAGCCTCCTTGAGCACCCTTCCAATGAAAAAACAAAAACTAATCCCCTAAAAAGTTGTCTTCTAGTTTTTGGGGGTTTTTTTGGGCGGTGGAGTTAAAGCAGTCTGATACAAGGAAGCTGCCAAAACTACCAACACTTCCAAGTTGTGAAACAACTACTTTTGTAATGGCTTGTTGCATTGCCCAACTTGGTTATATGGTTGTGTATTAGCTTCTTTGTGGTTTAAAGAATATTAAGATGACAGTTTTTTAAAGTTCAATATAAAAACTTCGTATTTTTTACCCAATGGGAATCAAATCTTACTTCTAAGCTGTTTGTCCCTTGCTCTTAGATGCTCAAAAAGAAGCATTTAAAAGCTACTTTTTCACAATAAACTAATGCAAATGTAGGTTTGAGAGGTATTTTTTCCAAAAGGTTGTTTCTTTCCTGAGATTTTAGAGGATATTTTTGAGTTTATTTTTAACTTGACTTTTATGAGAAAAGGTATAGAAGATAGATTCTCAAAGTTTTCTCAGAGACCTTTAAAATATTTTCCCAATCTTCTTTTGCAGTCTATTTTGTGCCTGTTCAATTTATTCAGGATTATATTTGTTGTCTTCCAGGATGAGAGTCTATTTTCAAGATAAACAAGCAATCTATTTAATATAACTGTAGGCCAGATAATGGGACTTCTGTGCTATTACTATTGTATGGATTTACTTACATGATTTCACTTAACATCGGCTAGAATTGCTCAGCTGTATTTTCACAAGGCTTTTTTAAGACTTTTTATGAGACTATCTTGTGGTGAATGCCAGAGAGCATTCAAATGTAAGTTTCCAGGAAACTATTTTCTCCAAACATATTGTTGATCATTTTATTGGATAGAGACATCGATTTTTTTTTCAAGAAAAGTGTTTGAATTTTTCCTCATACAGTTCTGGGAGATTTTTAGTATTGAAGGACGAAGCTTTCTGTTTGAATTAATAGTAGAAATTGCTGTTAATATCTAGCTTCTGAAATGAGAGGTATGAACATCATAAAGCCTTCACCCATCCTAGTGGGGTAAAAAACATGTCAAATTATTCCTCAGGGTGAGCATCTTTGTATTGTGGTGATGAAATTTTTTGAGAAACTTTGAATTAACAGGAAAGGAGATGCTTCTTATAAAACAGGGTAAATTATGAAATTAATGGTAACAAATCCTCATTTGAACATTTCAAGAGTTTTATTTTCACTAGTCTCACTATATTTTTGTTACTGACAACCTGTTCTTTCCCCTGTTTTCCTCACAACTTCCTTCTTTGGCCTAATCTGTCTTTGAAGTCAACATCTGATCTCCTGTGACAGTATTGTATTATTTAAGTCAGCATCTATCTGATCATCTATCTGAACTATCAGTTCAAAATTTAGCAAAGCCTTTGAAATATATCCTCAGAGGAAATCTTTAGTACTAGAGAGGTTTATTGTTATCCTATTAAGAACTTTTCAGAAAGTTCGATGGATGCTTGTGTATGAATAAGAAACCTGTGCATTTTGTGACTGCTAACTCAGATATGCATGTGTTGTTTACCTAAAATTTTTCAGTGTGGATGGAAAACAAATTGTTATTAGTCTCTTCTGTACTTTTCAGTATCACTGAATATATTCTTTTTTTTCTGTGTGGCAGGAGGAATGCCAGAACTATATTCGAGTGCTTCTTGTTGGAGGCAACCATCTCTTTACCTGTGGAACCAATGCATTCACCCCAATCTGCACCAATCGCACGGTAAGAGTTAAAATGTTTTGCCCCAGAAGCTAAAGTCCCTGTTCTGAGCCAGCAGATTAAAAGGCAGATCATGCTGTGGCTGAGAACTGGCTATTTGGGTATTGATGGGTGAGCTGATGTGTAAAAGGCTGATTTAGCTGGTGGCAGGCCAAAGAGTAGAGCTAACCGATCTCTTTTTGCAGTCTTTTCCTCAGCTGTGGGAGACACACAGCTGTGAGCAGCTCAGTTCCTCCTACATGCCAATTTTTATGAACCTTGGTGTTTATTGTCTGTCAGGCTTGATTGGCATCAATAGGTTTAGTTATAAAATGTGCTTGTGTAGCTGCATACTGTGTATATGTAGTTCTGGAGAAATGAGAGTACCTGCATAAATGATTTCTGACTGGTGAAAATGAGAAATCTTGACTGAGAATACTCGTCATTCTCAAAAAATAGGCTCCAAAAAGCCTAATTGCAGCATCAGTAATAGTCATAATAAGTATCAAAATGTCACTGTTTGGACTAGGCTGCCTATTAGTTTCAGGAGGGGGGAAACACTTAAATAATAGCTGTATTACTAAAAAACTCATTGGCAGATTTATTATATCTAAACTCATTGCACTGTTACTTTCAAATAGCATATTAACATCATGCTGTGGTTTATGGCTGAAAGTATTTGGGCTCCTAAATCAGAGATAGTTCTGCTGACTTGGAAAGCTGTTTTCTTACTCTCATTTTTCATGTGAGATTTTTTCCTAAAAGACACCAACAAAACAAATAATATATTTTGTTGTTGTTGTTGTCTGCTATGGTGGATGCCTTATTGATTCTGGCAATCAGGTTTAGTTTTATTTTTCCTAATAAGAATCTTTGCAGAGATAACTAGTTTTTGAGCCCCTTCTAATAGAAAACATTTAGGCCTTGTGGATAACGGCTGACGTGCATGCTTTAAGCATCAAAAGGACAAAAATGAGATCTGACAACATTACAGTAAGACTTTCTTTCTGAGACAACTTCAGATTGATGTAGAGGTTGGCTCATCACTATACTACAATACGAAAGCAAATAACAGGTGTTTGTCTTAAGATTTTGCTCAGATTGATGCAGCTTGGCTGAAATTATAATTTTTGGGTAATTTTAATCCCTTTTTCTAATTATTTTACAGTTAAGCAACTTGACAGAGATACATGACCAAATCAGTGGCATGGCTCGTTGTCCCTACAGTCCCCAGCACAACTCTACTGCTCTTCTCACTTCCAGTGGAGAATTATATGCTGCTACAGCCATGGATTTTCCAGGAAGGGATCCTGCTATTTATCGAAGTCTGGGAACCCTTCCTCCTCTCCGAACTGCCCAGTACAACTCCAAGTGGCTGAATGGTGAGTGCTGATGGACTGTGAGACTCATCTTTTTAACTCATGCTCGTCATAGTCATGGTATTGAAGTTCCATTCTGAGAATCTGAATGTTTTTGGAGTATTTTTTATTTAAGTTTTAAATTATTTTGCTTTTTTATATATTATTTTACTAGTATAAGTATTATGGAATTTAGTTAATATAGCTGATGTTTGTAGATGTGCCCTTTAATATATGTCATTTTTGCAGGCATGGGGATGAAATGCACATAGTGTTATTACATGGCAAAGCTGAGTCAGCTTTGAGCAGCAGCTTGCATTGAGCATTTTTTTTTCTGAGTCCCTCAAAAACCTAAGGCAGAAAATAAACAGTTTAGAATGGACTGAATTCTCCTGGCTTTCCCTGCAGGTCCTAGCCTTGACAAGTGGAAAAAGTTCAGCTTTCAAGGTGCTTAGGTGGCAGACTGACATTTTTGACACTTATTATAGCTAAAGGATAGGTAATTGTTTACAAAGTATATCATAAAATTGTGTTTAGCAGTCAATTTTGTGTCATGGATGTTGATCACGTGATAAGGATTTCCAGCTGGGAGAAGCTGTAAACAGATAGGTATTCCTGAGATGAGACAGAGTTGCCATGTTGTTTATTACAAAAAAAAAAAAAGCAGATTCTTCTAAAATGAAAAAAATATTATTAAACATAAAGTGTGAAATTATGTAGATTATTTGCCCATGCCTGTTCCAGAAGAAAAAAAAATCATAACGCACATTATGTGACACAACAGTCACTATTCCTACAGTACATTTCATGTTATGATGGGATTATTCTCATGTTGGAAATTAAATATAAATACAGGTCCTTCTAGCTTCAGCATATTTGGTCAGCTGCAAGTAACAGATTTTATTTTGAATGTACCAGTTCTCATAATGTGAATGCTAAATTGTGCTTTTACGATTGATGTATTTTACTTGAACAATGAACCCAACAGAGGTAGCTCGCAGAAATTTGTGACCTTTTCTAAAGGTTGGATGATTTTAGAATGTTAATTAACAACAACAACAACAAAAAAGTCCTAAATTGTGTTGAACAGAACAGAATTATAGAAGGGCAAAAGAAGTGAGGGGAAAAATGAACTAATTGTGTATATATTCAGGCACACTTTGTCCACTCAGCTTGGTATTGGAACTAATTGCTGTGCCACACCTGTGCTCTTTTGTCAAAGGGGAAAATTCTTCACACAGAATTTGCACCTTAACTGGATATTTTTATGCCAAAGGCACACTAAAATTCTCTCTAGGCTTCCCTAATTAATCATATACACTGTATTCACATTTTGTCCATTAAAAGCTTCAGATGTACTTATACATTCCCTGTTAGAGTTCATTCTTCTGACTCAAAGCTGTTTATAATTAAGTTACCAGGAAACTGTAGCTTTTATCTTTGGGGAGGAAGAAAAAAATAAGTTTTGTAATTGGAGCCAGGTAAAGGAAGTTCAATAAGAGACTGAAAGCAGCCCAGTTAACTATATTAAAGGAAGAGGAAATATTTTCTTAGGTAGCTGGGAGTGGAGGATTCATCTGCTTGACTTGAGGATTCATCTGCTTTTATGTCAATTTGTGTGCTTTTATGATTCAGTGCCAAGAAACTACATTAGTTTTTCAGTGCTTGGATTGAAGGGAAGATTTTGCTGTTTTCACCTAGAAAGTAACACAGATCAATAACCCTGCAAGAAAAGTAAGGCATCAACTGTATTGGAAGCTCCCTAGCCAATATCTGTTATGCAGCAGTAGCTCACAGTTACTGTAATTCAGCCTCATTTGAGATGTTCATGTGCATGCCTGTGTCTGTCAGTGTTTCCAATGCAAAGTTTTCCTCGGAAGCACCTTGTTTTTTCTCACTTAGATTTTCTGTTCTGTGAATCATGTTGGACCAAATCAAATAATGTCTGGGGGTGATGG
Organism: Alethe castanea; assembly: GCA_024734035.1. Lineage (NCBI taxonomy): Eukaryota > Metazoa > Chordata > Aves > Passeriformes > Muscicapidae > Alethe > Alethe castanea. The sequence goes on from JANRGV010000001.1 coordinate 79,783,065, forward strand.
TCGTACCCTGAAACACAGCTGATTATCTTGTTCTGTGCTTTATTGCTATGCAATAAAGACGTTGATTTTAGTGGCTAGCAGAGCAAATTTGGAGATCTTCAATCCCATCAGTCAGACTAAAAGGACATGCCTGTATGCCTAGGCAGTCTGCTCTTGGTGTTCACTGCACCTTTTGGTGCAGGATCTTGACTTGAAAAGCTCTGAATCTAAATCACAGGAGAAAACTTGTTCCTAATCTTACTTGTCAGAAGGTCTGTAACCACAGGAACAGTGGAGCTGATGTGTCAGATGGTTTGGGTGATGGTTTGATCCCATATTACCATGATGTGATTTCAGCTTCTGGAAACACAGATTTCACAAATAAAATACATTTACGTTGTTGACCCGAGTTCCCCATGTGTTCTGGTTCAGCCAGAGTCACGTATTTATTATTGGATGCTGCCTTCTACAGGGGGCTTGATAGGCCTGGAAGCAATCCACATCAGCTGAGTTCATAAATCAGCAGCTATTTACTGAACATCATTCTGATCAGTTGCTTAACATTAGAAGATTATGGAGAAATCAGGGAACTTTCATTTCTGAATTACCATTTTCTTGATGCACTCAACACTCTTATCAGGGGTGACAAAGAGTTGGTTAGTTCAGTGAAAAGTATTAATTATTTAGCATATGTGTTAAATTAATCTACAGAAGTATGCTGAGAGAATATAACTGAAGGGGAAAAGGAAAGTTAATGTGAAGCACAAAGATTTTGAACTGGCACAAATCCAAACATCTAGATGGACAGCACAGCAGCACTGCCAACACAGAAACCCTATTTCTAACTGGAACTAGTAATTGTGGAGCCATCTTTGAGTCTCTCTGGACATGCTATTTGTTCACCTACTAGACAACATGCTTCAGGATTTGACTCCCTGAATTTTGCCTGGTTTAAAAATTTTTATTGGCAGAAAGAACAGTTCACCAAATGTTACAGATATCTGCACACTTCCTTAAAGGTTTTCCTATTATTGAGAATTTTAGAGTGTTCACAGTCATGTCATCTTCATTGATGGAGGAAAGAAGCATCTGGTGGTACTTACTGAACTTAGTATCTTCTAAGATTTACAGTAGTAATCTATTTAGCTCTTGAATATCTCTGAATAAGATCACCAGTTACCTTTTTTTTTTTCTTCAGAACTTCCCTCCGCTTCTAGAAAAAGAAATTGGTGTTGTTTATCAATGCTATTTCTGTCTTCCTGGTGCTTCTGTAGACAACATCAAATGCAGCTGGCCCAAAGGCACTGAACAGGTTTTTGACCACAGTTGTAACCATGCAGAAATTCTGCTCATCATGGCGAGATGTCACTGAAGCACCAGGCTACTGTAGTGGTATGACCTGAGCACTCACCTCAGCTCAACAGAGGTTGGGCTACTCACAAAGATTTTATCAAGAGACAATGCAGGGAGAGACAAATCCTGTGTTATCCTCTTGCCAACCCTGCCAGTACTTTGTAGCTGTGTCACTGTTCTCAAAGGGAACATGATCACTCAGAGGAGTTAACAAGGGCTACAAACCAGTTACCTCCCCATCCAACAGCCCAGCTGGCTGCAGGATAGTAAGCCTGCAAATGTGAAACAGAGAACCCAACTCTCCTTCCCATGATGTCATATTTTGGCCTTCTCTTTCCCCATACAAAGGAAAATGTAATGCCTGAAGTTACTCATATGAATACGTTTATATGCACAAACAGATGAAGAAAGTGGAAAGACTCCTTACTAGGAATTTACTCTGTAAGGTTTCCTGTTCTGCTGTGTACCCTCTCTCTCTGAATCAAGTTCAAGTGTTTCTGTGCTTAAGAGAAACAATTTGAGGTGATAGAGCACACACTGAGGATTATGCCTGGAGCAGACATCTCTCCCACTGATTTCTTGTCCTAACCAAAGCAGTCAGCAAGACTCTGAGCTTCAGCCAGCTGCTCAGGTCAGTACAGGGCAGCACGTTGCTGGATGTTTTAACATTTCCCTGGTGGTGTTTCATAAGAAGAATAGTCTGCTTTAGCGTTATTAAGTGATAAAAAAGTAAATTATTCTTTCATTAAGCTGGCATGCTGTCTATTTCAATGTCTTTAAGCTCTCAGTGTAACAATGTTTAAATCCTATCTAGAGTTCACTTAGTATGCTTCTAATTAGACTTCACAGTGGAGTTGATCTGCAAAGTGCAGCAGGGGCAGAATTTGTCATAGTTTTCTCTAGAGAACAGAAGTAAATTAATAGTTATATTTGCAGTCCACAGTTGCAGTATGTCCAGATTGGCAAGGAAAACCCTTCACTGTTTAAACTTTGAAACCTTTTCTGTAGTCCAACATTTACAGTTAGTAAAGGTATTTTCCTTTAAGTACACTTCTTTAAATCACTAAATGTTATCTGATACCTCAGTGTGAAAGTTTGCCTTAGTCTATAATGTCTGTTTGCTTCCCTCAGCCAATAAAAGGGCAAAACATTTAAAAAAAAATAAAAGGAAATCCCTATCTGTTTCATCACACAAAGAAACACTACAACATTTAGTTTCATAATTTGTCAACTGGCTTTCCTTACAATTGCATGAGTCTCCAACTACCTTGATAGAATTACAGCTGTTTTCTTTTCCCTAGACATGCAATGATAGATGCTATTGGAACATATTAAATAAAAATAAACTGTGTTCTAAATGTCATGACATTTCATTAGTGGGCAGACCATAGATGATTAAAGTGTAATCCTATGTCAGATGTAGAAATAGAATAGAATAGAATAGAATAGAATAGAATAGAATAGAATAGAATAGAATAGAATAGAATAGAATAAAATAAAATCTCTTCCAAATTAGAAGCTTTTCCATTTAAGGACATGAGTGGATTATTCCGCTTTATTGGTAGATATAATATTACCATTTTTCCTCTTGCTGTCCTAAGCATTTGGTTATTAGATATTGTTACTAAAGTGGTTCTTCTGAGATCACTTTCTTAAAAACACTAATAAAAGATTATTAATCCAGAGCAGATACTTTTTAGTTTTTACAAGTAATAGTAAGGGTAAAATTCTTACAAAGCTGGTTTGGTTAGAGGGGTTTAATACAGCTCTGAATCAATGCCTATTATTGTTTGTTAACAGAATTTTATTATAACTTTTGCTGCTAGTAGGATGTGTAGAGCGAATTTATGATCTAAGAATAAAATTAATTCTTTCAATATTGTTTTTAAGGATTAATGGAAATGGCTATAATAATTCAATGTTATACTTTCATTTTTCTGGCTTTTAATGAAAAGCCTTGTAATTACCTAGTGCAAACCTTTATTATGTAGTATTTGATGTAACTCAAAATCAGTGTGTGCTTGAATGTGCAATGTACTCTTTCAGATAAGAGACCTGACTGAAAAATGTGCAAAGCATATTCTAGCAGTTTTGCTTATTTTGCAAGAAGATAAATAATTACGTTTTTTGGTTGTTCCACCCATAAGGTTGGTTCTTTTCCTTTGTGTGTATCATCATTTTTGCCAGTATCCTAAAATAGGACATACCATAACAGCTGGTTGGCAAAATCTCCTTAAACACACTAGATTCCTGTGTTTGTGGAATTCTGGATTCAATTTTAAGTAACCATCCAAACTTCTGGATCCTCTGATAGATCCCTATAATTCATTCAAAATTCTAGAGATTTGAGTGAATTAATGAAGTCCCTATGCATTTTTCACCCTTGACCCGCTGCCCCTGCATACATGGCTTTGCAAGGTGTCTATCCAGTGAATATCAGTGACAAAATCCACTGAAATCCAGGTGCAACTTTCAAGGGCTTCAATAGGTATTAGGTTAGAGTAGAGAATGTCTTCTGTGACTAAGTTTGCCACTGGCAAATATTTATGAGCAAAACAGTATAATAAATTGCAAAGTATTATGCCATGTAAGAACACTTTACCTTGAAAATGAAGATTTATTTGAAAAAAACAACAGG
>JANRGV010000001.1:79787134-79823139 GCA_024734035.1 Alethe castanea
TGAAAAAAACAACAGGAAATAAAAGAAGGGATTTTGTAATACCATATTTGAAAACAACTTTTCAGAAAAGAAATAATTGCTTTTCAGAATTTATTAGAGTACATCAGTAAAAAAGTAATGAGTGCATCCACTTCCATGATTATGCTGAATTGTATTATAAAATCTATCAGCAATATAAGAGGAGATTGGAAAAAAAATGTCTGGGAGACACAGTTTCAGTGTATTTTGCTGTCCTTGCTCTTCCATACCTATAAAATTTTCAATTTAGCAAAAGGAAAAGAATGTAAAAGAAATCATGGAGAGCTAAGGAAATAGCGAAAATAGATTGGTGGCCAGCTACTCTGTGGCAGGTTGGCATTTTTAGCACGCATCATAGGTAATTGTGAAACACAGAGGAAAAATAGCTATTAATAAACCATTTCCAGCAGTTTCATACAGGACTTAACATTTTACAGTTCAGCTCCTGAGGATGGTTATAGCTGCGATGACCACACGTTATGTATTACTTTTGAGACATATAATGCTGTAGGAAAAATTTCCTCTGTGATTAAAATTTGTCCCTAAACCTTCATAAACAATGATGCCTTGGTCAGCCCAATGAAAGCTCTTTAATTTTTTTCCAACAGCTGCAAAGGGCCACAACAAAATGAATATACTTAATGAATATACAGAGATGGCAAAATGAAATTGCAACTGAACTTTGTTGATTATGTTAATAAGATGAAAGGAAATAATATAGACTGGCACATCTGAAGGTTAAATTCTTTCCATTACTTTAAGTTTCCCTTTTGAAGAGCACTTCTAGATGAAATGTGAAGTTTATTCAAAAAACCTTAAATGCATCTTTCTAGAATTAATGCTATTAAGCATTTGGCTGAATACAATTATTTGGAAGAAATGGGTCTTTAGAGATCAACAGTATGGTGTGATTCATTGATCTAGTAAGGCCAGTGAACAAGTTCCAGAGAGACTTTCAACATTAGAGCAGTATCTAGATTCCTAAGATCTTGAATATATTATGTATTCATATATCTTTGTGTGTATGTATTATTTTGTGTGAATATATACATATATAATCTGATCTGTGTCTAAATCAGGAAAAAAGTTAGCTTTCTTTTATCATTTCTGGTGTTAATTTCCTTTTGATTAGGTCTTCGAATGCCTTGCACTTCAGATGTGAGTGGTCACATCTCACAGGGACAATCAGTGGAAATCACAGCTCTTACTTGCTTAGAGTAGGCTTTGGACCTTTACATCCTTAAGATTAATTGCTGTTACTGCGTTAAAGAAAGTTAGATCATTTCCTGTCATTTGATTCACTCTGGAAGCAGTAGCATCCACTAACTATGTAAATTAAGCCATGCTAGATCGCTTCAGAAGTGAAATTATATGGATTAAGGAGCGCAAGTGAACTTTCTTGTTCCTAGGTTCAGACAGCAAGAAGAGGCCAAGATTACCTCAGGTGCTCTCAGGGAGCTCTTTCAGGCTCCTGTTTCCCATTTCTATCCACAGAAAAATTCTGTAAAGTTCCTCTCATCCTTTTACCCACTCAGACTTTATCCACACCACTAAATAAACAAGGCCCAGGAAACAAGCTTATGCATTATACCTTTGGCAAGTAGAAAAGGAGAATAATAAAGGGTATCATTGTGTCTTCCCGTTAAGTGCTTTCACCTTAAGAACAGAGACTATGCTCCCCAAAAAATGTAGGTTTGTCTCCAACCTTCAGAAAAAAGAATCATATTATTTCTGGTTGAAGCACTGCCTTGGCTTCATATGGTTGTCTTTTTTTTGCATTAACTTAGAAGACTCTGTGGGGAAACATCCTTGTTGGCCAGTCATGTTGCTTTACAAAGGAAATGGTAGAGATTCCCAGGATTTTTGCTGAGAAAGCAAGCTTCAGAAATAGCAGAGCAGTGTGTTTGCCCAGGGGCAGTACTAACTTGCCACCCAGTGCTTTCAGTGCTTGGACCTGTGCTCTGCGTAGCACTGCTCTGTGATGTACACTGGGGATACCTTCTGGGTCACATTGACAAAGTCATTCTCTTGCTTTCCTGATTCCACTAGTTCCATTTAATTTGGGAAAGTCTAGTCAGCCTGACACGTCCATAAATTGAGTGTATAAAAAACCCAATAAAGGTCGTATACAATACTTGTGACATTATTACAGGTTGACATTCTCATACCAACTGTATCGTGTCACATAACACAATCCTTGCACTGGTTGTGATCTGATAAATCAGAAAGGAGATGTATTTTCTCTTCCAATAACTATTTGCAAAGTCAGCAGGAAACAAGAGATCCACTTCATTTGCTGCATTAAAAACTTACATGGTAAGGCCTCCCTGTCGACAAATAGCAGTTCACAGCACAACATTTGGACACATAAGAACTGACTTTTCCTAGCTGAGAAGCTACTTTTTCCTCTGAAGTTTTGAAGTGACCCTGTTCATTTTTCCCAAAGAGAGAATGAAATAAACAAAGTCTGACATGATAATCCGTCCATATCCACTGAATTCCCTAAGGTAACTCTGAGATTGTTATGTTTAATGCAAACCAAAGCAGTTTTCACGAGTTCCAACAGCAGGTCACAATTTCAGCAGTTCATAATCAATAAAGTGTAGGTGTTTGCAGATGTATATATTGTCTCTTAGTTTTGAAACCATGAAATATGAGTACTAGGTATTTTTATGCATGTGTTATGGTTATCAGTGCAACTTTAAAATGCTCTCTGTTGAAAGGTTGATATGGATTTTCAAGAATCCTGAATACATTCTGAATGCATTTTATATTATTTTTGCTCCTATAGTTTGTGAAGTTTATTTTAATTTTGTAATTCATCATTCTTTACGCTGGGTGCTTCCAATAGTGTTTTTTTTTTTTTAACTCTTCAATGAGATGCTGTGGTGCTAATGTAGAGATCTTTTTATATTAATGGGCCTCCAGTGAGAAATATCTTCAGGCCTGATTGCCAGGAGGCAGGGCCTCCTTTTGTACAAAATGTTTTTTGTGGATCAAATTGATTTTGAGTATTTGCACAGTAGGTTTTTGATGCTTTTGAAGCCTTTGAAGCAAAATCTCTATTGCTATGAAAGTTTTACACAGATGTGGAATGAAGATTTAAGATTCTAATAGGGTTAACATTACTAATAGTTCAATTCTTTGTATATTGTCACTTTAATTTTTTTTGTTATGATACCATAAGTCCTGTTCAACTATTTTGTCTTTTTTATTCCTATGTTTAAAAGACACAACTTATGAAGGCTCAGGGCACCAACAAGTTCTTAAAGTTGTTGGGTTGTGACCTGCCAGCAAAATACCTGTGCAGCTCCAAATGTGGAGAAATATGGTGTATTCCAGACTGCTCTCAAGGAAGCACTTCATAAAATAGAGAGTGAAAATTACAGAGAGGAGTGAGAGCACTGTTGGATCTGCTCAGCTTCATACATCCGAGGCAGCTCATAATCACTGCTGCCAAAACCCTGCCCTGGGAACTCTCAGCACAGCAGATAGGGATGGAAGCAGCACAAGAGGCCACATTAGCTGGGATCTGATCTGTCTTTGAAAAAAAGTTTCCTGGCAGTTTGGACTGCTGTGAGGCAGTGCCAGCTTCCTTGCCTTCCTAGTGCCCCTTCAAAGTTCTGCTAGGTTTGAGATACTCTTGTAAAATGCTCACATCGAATTACAGCGGCCTTACAATATATAGCAACCTATACAATAGTGCTGTCAAAAAATGTTCACCTATTAATTTTATTTAAAGTGTTTCCTCACAACAGATGTTTTTAAAACAATTTTGTTTATTTGCTTTCCCATTTAAGAATAAAATTTGGAAACGAGGAATGGAAGTTTTCTTGTTTCTCAGAGGTATCAGTGTTTTAAAATGGTTCCTTGCACAAGTGGGGATCTTCTTCACCAATCTGTGTATCAAATTTATCTCTTCTTTAAGAACTTATCAAGTTGGCAGCCTCTTCTAAGGTCATGGACTTTCCTCAGTTCTGGTACTCCTTACAGGAAAAGGACCACATGTTTATTGTCTTTGGTATCCAATGTTCTTTTTCTTTCTTTTCTTTCAAGAAGTATCACCATCTTTTTCTTTCCAGATTATTTTTCACATGTTCTCTAATTTCTTCTTTATCACCATCAGGTTTTTGATTGGTTTTTTGATCCGTTTTTTAATATTTTTTTTTGAAGAAAGAAAAAAGAAATCAGTAATGCTCTCAGAAGCATTAATCAAGATAGGGTTAAAATGCAGTTATCTTACCATCAAATATTCTTGTGTAGTTTCCTTTTAATTACAGCCTCTGAGCACATTTTTACTCACCATCAGTTACCACCCATTACCCTGCTAATCTGGAGTAATGGCGTGGTGGCAAAGCAGAAAAGGAGTTAAAAGATAAAGCAATTACATTGTAAGAATTCACTGTGCCCTTATGTGAAGAATGAAAACTCTGAGACCCTTTTGATGGTGGAATACAGTGAGCTGGTTGTGCAGCACAGTCATGTTCTGTAAACACCTAGAGCAAAACCTGTCAGACCACGTGTCATGGTTTGACCCCACATGGCAGCTCAGCTGGCTTTTTGTTCTGGTGGGGTGATAAGAGAAAGAAAAGGCCTTGGCTCTCTGTAGGTGCTGCTCAACAATAACAAAAACATCCCTGAATTACCAGCATTGTTTCCAGCAGAAATCCAAAACACAGTGCCATGCTAGCTACTATGAAAAAATTAACTCTAACCAGCCTGCCCCAGTGCATCATGATTATGTATCTCATAATCCCAGCTGGACATGAGCTGGCTGTCAGATGTCATGATGTCATATCCCTGAAGGATATTAAAAAGTGTGTTTATCTGAATATAATACTTGAAGGTAAATCCAACTTTCACGTTAGTATGAGTGCATATATCACAAGAAGGCAATAAATTATCTTTCCTTCTGTTATTTTCAGAACCAAATTTTGTGTCATCTTATGACATTGGGAACTTTACCTACTTCTTCTTCCGGGAAAACGCAGTGGAACATGACTGTGGGAAAACAGTTTTCTCTCGTGCTGCTCGGGTGTGCAAAAATGATATTGGTGGCAAGTTCGTGCTGGAGGATACCTGGACTACCTTCATGAAAGCTCGTCTGAACTGCTCTCGCCCTGGAGAAATTCCATTTTACTATAATGAACTTCAGAGTACTTTCTTCCTGCCAGAACTGGACTTGATCTATGGGATTTTTACCACTAATGTGTAAGTAAATTGAATATTTTATTTTCTTGCTGTTTGTGACAGCAAAACGTAGAACTTCTGAGCTACTCTCTTCTGCATATGCCAAGTAAACATCATAAATTCAAGCTACAGTTTTGCCCAATCCACTGTTATCTGTGAACAAGTATCAGTTCCAAATGTTTCCCACATGAATTGTTGAAAACACAAGTGAAGGAATGAATTCTTAATATTTCCTTACTGCAAAGAGCCAGCTGTGTTTAAGACTACTCTGTCATATTCTTCATTTATTGCTAGAAAGTAATTAATTTTTATTTTTACTATTGCAATACGTAAATGCATTATGTGTTTATGGAATAAATAATTTATAATTGTAATGTGACATGATCATGATTTTGACATAATGGAATTTGATCATTTCATAAAGAACTCATCTTACTCAAAATAGCACAAGATCTATCTGCTCTTATCTATTTTAATTTAGTCCTAATATATCCTTATGTAAGTTTGAAGGTCAAACTGAGAATTTAACCTAATTTTAAGTGAACCTGTTATATCAATAAAGTAAAATTAAAAGGAAAAAAAAAAGTTTAATTTGGTCTTAAAAATTCAAATTTTTTAAATATTAAAACGTTGAATGGACATAGAAAAGAAGAGACATTTATCTTAGAAATGTCTTTTAATTTAAACATGATGAGTGCTGTTCAAATGCTGCTCAGTGAGAGCATCCTCTGTGTTATCACTGTGCAGCCCCATGTTCAGACCACTGGAATAATTCCTGATTTTGAGTTCTGATTCTCCGACCTTCTTGTACTGTCTTGCTGTGTAAATCAATTCTGTCTAGAATTTTAAAAGGTCCCTGGGCACCTAAAAATAGGTAATGCACCCTTGAACACAGGGATACCTGCCTTTTATAAATATCCATTAACCAGGTAGAAACATTAACAATTTAATGCAAACAAATGATAATCCCTATGCGTTCTAGACAGTGGGTGTGAATTTAAGTCATTTAGGCATCTTCCACACTCAGGCTCACCCCTGGGCTGGCAGCTCAGGCTGTGAACAAGAGTAGTGATGAGATGCTTGCACCAGGCTGTGGCAATTCCTAACTCATGGCATTGGATGATGAGCTTAGCCTGTTTCTGCAATGGAGTAATGTAGGAAATCTAAATACTGTTTATGGAAAGAGAATTGCAGAGACTTTGAGATTCCTGGGGATAAGAATATTTGTTATTTCAATCAGTACTTTTAATTTTGTTGTTCTAGTTTCCTGATTAGTTCATATACTAAAGACAGGTATTTGTCAGGTGGCATCCACATGCACTGTTCAAACAACTTCTCAATTTTCTTGAGAAGACAAAGTAGCCTAGACATGTTCCTGCCATGAAAAGCCTGAGCAGAGGGATTCTACTCTAGAAAATCCACGGGGCTTTGGCCATGTAAGGGGAATGATGTTTCTGATGCTTTCTGGCTCTCCTGAAAGTAGACTTGCTATTGTTAAGAATACCTTGCCACATGAAAGTAATCAGTATTTTAAACCTTGCTGCTACTTTCCTCTTCCCCTGTGGCCCAATGTTCTGACTGTCCAAGAAAGATGGACTGTTCAAAGAGGAACTAATTAATTCTAACCGTTTAGGGTAGAATTTTTCGGTTGCTCTATTTAAACGCCTGCCATCAAATGTTGTAACTAAATGTTTTGGAAATTTTTGAAATGTTTTAGAGTTAGGATTACTTCTCCATGCTGATTACCTGTTCATAGTTCGTGGAACTCATATGATCCACCTTTCTGGCCTGCAAGTGACAGTGGAGAAATACAAGGGTTTCCTATGACAGGAAACAATATATTCCTTTCTGTTCATGTAACAGCATCAGATATAACTTAATGGCATTCATAATTCTTCAGTCTCAGTATCTTCAGAATTACAATGACTTTAATGGACCTTAATGCTTTTTTTAGTATGCTTTAATATACTTGTGGAGGGAAAAAGTTGAAACATTTCTCTAACAGCCAAACCTGCACTTTTTATATGTGGTTGACTATCAAGTCTACTATAGCCACTGCTTCATGAAAAGCTGACCACTTTTTCTTTCAGACTATCCAAAAAATCTTTAGACATGAGTCTCATGTTCTTGTCGGACTTAATGAAATTCAAGAAAACATTCGTACAGTTAATAATATTAGTGAGATGCATTTACTGATATAAGCAAGGATTTATCAGCTCCTATGATGATTGATTCTGCAGAAGTTGCAAGCAAGGAACTTCAGATTTTGGGCTTCCTTTGAAATAAGAGAGGCAAATTTGCTCTTTGTCCTGGTATTCAGTCCATGAATCCTAACTCTTTTTTCAGTTGTTTTTTTTTTCCCTATCATTATGCTTCTATAGAATGTTTTCTTAAGCCTTGTGTAAATTCCAGGTTAAGTTTAAAAAAAAAATAGGGGAAAAATATAAAAGAGAGAAGAACGCTGTGTGTCATTCATGTGCTAGCAACAATTGCCAGCAGTTTTAGCTGCAACAGGAAATCCATGAAATGACACCTTCATTATCTATTCCATTATCTCAAAATTAGGAAAATAACAATGTATCTTTCCATATTAGGAGCTTTCATAGTTATTAGATTATATTCTTTACACTATGCAGAATTACTTTATTGTCTTGTATATCACATTTTCAAGGCAAACCCACGAAATTGCGTGTTTTGTCCAGCTGCCATTTACTGATGTTTATTTTTTGAACATGATATCTTGTAAGCAGTCCAGGTTGTTTTCTATTAATGGATTTCTGCAACTTGCATTCTTATTGCTGTTCAACATTTCTTGGAGGACCGGATTTTTGTGGACGCGTCTTTTCTGAGGATTCCGTAGGATCTAGAGATGTACCACACACTGAAAATCCTTACTTATGTCATGCAATCATTTGTTGTATGGAAAAAACTTTATTGAACCCTGAGAATAATATCATCCTGAACTCTGTACCTGGAAATGAGTGTCCTTAGTGCATGTGATTATGTGTGGAAGTGTAGCAATATGATATTAGAAGTATAGTATGGTATAAGAGCAGCAGCAGAAAGTAGGAAGTTCTGGGTTTTTCCCCACGCCAGCTTCTTGGTAAGGCTGACAGTATTGACAAATATTTTAAATGCAATGGCTATGCTAAATCAATTCATCATATATCATTATCTTGAGATATCATCTCCTGGCTGATCATATCTGCTTCATTAATTACTTGAAGGATTGAAGAGTTATTGCCTATTTAATTTATTTTCAGCAATTTGACTTCTTAATATTATTACGTAGGTTAATGTATTTATTTCTTTTGCAGGAACAGCATAGCAGCCTCAGCAGTTTGTGTTTTCAATCTGAGTGCCATAACTCAGACTTTTAATGGACCCTTCAAATACCAGGAGAACTCTCGCTCTGCTTGGCTTCCATACCCCAATCCTAACCCTAATTTTCAGGTATGGATACTTGGGAGAAGAACAATATTTTATGTGAGCTTTCCTCAAAGTACTGTATGTTCATAAATTATAAATCCAGTTTTGCACTATGCAGTAGCCTAAGACCTTAAAAAAACCACTAAATTAAAAAAAAGTGCTTAGGAAAGCCCCTTATCTCAACATATTTAATTTTAGTTTTATCCTTCCACAAAATAATTTGGATTAGAAAACAGATGTACTTTGAAGGGTAGGAGAAAAAAGACTTAACTTCAATCTTCTGTCAAAATGAAACACTATAGTTGTCTGTCAAGCTGACATTAACTCCTGTCTGAAGTATGATCAAACTGCTATTCTTTTTTACATTGTATTTGTGCTATTAGGACTTGAAAAATGGAACAGGGTCTGGCAGAAAAAATAAAGTGAGAGGAAGGTGGTAAAGGAGGATTGGTCAAGATTTTATGTATTTTCATGTGGAAGGTGGTCCACAGTCCTTGAAGAGTCAGATTAAAAGAATTTGTGATGCCTTCTGCCCCTCGTTTGAACTTGTTGCCCTCAGAGGGTGTAATAATCTGCAGCTGGCTGGCAGTGTAAAACCAGTTAGTCCAAGGTGGGTCATTTATAGGAATTCTACAAAAAGAAAGGGGTATTTCAGTAAGCACATATGCCTTATTTCCATCTTTTGCATAGTCACCACTCCTACTAGGGCAATTTTAATGAGTGTGCTTCTTGCAAGGGAGATGGAAGGAAAAGCAGCATTAATGTGGTGATTAACAGCAATAACTTTTCATCAAGGTATTTAAGTGTAGTCACTTCTATCCACCTTTCACCCTCCCTTAATCTCAATGCCATTTCACAAGTTCACTTCTGCTCCTGCAACAGCCTTCCCTAGCTTGTAAGAATCATAAGATCTTCGCTAGCATGAAAAAGAATAACCCGTTTGGGATTGTAGATACTTTTAATTACTTTCTGATCTATGCAAATGAAGGAAAATAAGGCACAGATTACAGGCTAGAGCCATGTTACCTTTCCTAAGTAGTATGTTTGTCATCAGCCAAGAGGCAAGACTCTACGTGTACCAGAAGTTTGCAGAAGCAGGCTGTATTTGTATGCAGCTTTTCACCTGCTGTAGAAATACTTGTATTGTCAAAATAGAGATAGGAAGAGGGTCTAAGAGAGGCTAAATTTTTGAAGGAGAAAGCCTGAAAAAATGCTTCTTTGTAAAAATTTTACCACCATTCTGACTAGGTAAACACATCCAATAAAACTTATTAAACTCTCCCTACAAACCTTGCATTAATGTGGTGTTAATTATTGTGAGAGCAACCCACACTGAATGGTACTTACAAAGAAAGATGACAGCCTCATGGCTGTGTAAAAACAGTTTAAGTCTCTGCTGTACTGCTAGTGCATGTCTCCAAGTCCCAGTCAAGACAGGTGTTGAAATTTATTTCTTAGATGGCATGGCTGATTTTAATACAGCTGGTACTTTAACCAATTTACAAGAACAGTGACAACAGTTGTATCATATCTTGCTGAGCCGCAAACAGCTTTGAAGGCGGAGCTAGTGTTTAAAGCTGTAATGTGGCCTTTTACAACACAGTATTGAAGGTACTTGATGTCAACTGATCTCTAGGTATCTCATGCCCAACTTCTCTTCTTTTGCTGATGCTGCTTTTCATTCCCTTGAATAACTTTCTGCTACATTTCTGGTTCCATAACTGCAGCAGTGATGCATAGTAGAAGCTAGTCTAATGATTAGAGCATTAACCATTTTTTGTGACTTGACTTTGTGAGTCACACCTCACATGGATGAGATATATTCATTGACTGAGTCATTTGTTTTCTTCCAAGAAAGGAGTTTTCTTTTGTAGAGTTCTTGTAATAATGGATCAGAAGTTCTCTTTGTGTAGTTCAGAAGTACATTTATCCTCTGAGATCAGTAGCAACAGAGAGAAGTATGTGATTTGAAGGAAGACTGTTATGTAGATATAGTTACATCAGACATTGTATTTCCGAGGCTGGATTATATTATTGGAATATTTTCCATTTTAGAATTTATTTCCATTTTAGAATGCTATTGGAGTCCCAGTTTTGAGGAACCCTGTTTTCTTCAGAGGTCTCTGTTTTTCTCTTTAGATAAGGCAATGTCTATCGTAAGACCAAGGACCATTTGCATTTCAGTGTACTATGACTATTCTGCTGGAATTTTTCCTGCTTGTTATATCCAGAGAACTACTTCTTTGGTGTGGCTTATTTTTTTTCACTGGTCTGACATACAGAGCAAGTAACTGTTTTCTTTCAGTTGCTAATTTATCAGTCTTCATTATCTGATCTCCCATTATGAAATAATTTGTTCGACTTTTTTCTGCATTTGTGGATTTGGAATGATCACTCAATTTTGGATTGAAAATATGGTAATAATAAAGAAATAACTGATACGGTGTTGCACACTATTATTTTGCTCGTGCTATAATTCATGCATAATTTATGACATAGTAAAGCAGAATGAAAATGGTGACTTAGTTATGCCTTTCACGTCACTCAAATATTTGATAAATGTTGTGAAGTAGTGCTTTATTTCTCTGATGCAATTACGCCTGAGTAAACATGTGAATGTTTATATATTCCCATGCATTAAGAAGCATTTTCTCTTTTGTGTCCTCAGTTGAACACAAATATGTTAAAACTAACTCCCACTTATTTTGCTTTCTTTGTTTGTGTTTGAAACTTGACCATGCAGCTAGTGAATATTTTCCTGTAAGAAAAGGGTACAGTTTTCAGATTTAAAATATGGTCAGTTTTAGAGCAAAAAAAGTCTTTGCTGTGGATAATATTTAATAGAGCTCTAGAGTACCATTTTTTGTACTTAAGAGGGAGTCCTAAGAAGCTTCTAGAGCTGCATGTTGTACTTTCATCTGGAATTCCTGTGAGACCCTGGATGTGGTAAGGCATGGGGTTTCCTTTGAAAATTTGTATTTAGCACTGAGGTCTGTGAAAATGATAAAGAAAACTAGCCAGAAAATAATTTGGTTTTTTGAATGGTAGTTTTTCTCCTTCCTGCCCTGTGAACATAAGATATAGCAAAATATTTCCATAATCCACTTGTGCTGGTCAGTCTGGTGCTCTTCCATATTGTTTAGAATTAGGGAGTCTCCATAGCACTGCCTCAGGGAAACTGAGATTCCTGAGTCTTTGGACAGTCTGGTTAGCCCCAAAATGGCACCTGAAAGTTGAATTCCACATTGTCATTACAAGATATGCTCTTGCTTTTATTTTCTTGTGCTGTAAATCAGACTTTAAATCTATTGTTATTGTTGGCACATATAGTCATGCTACTTTTCTGTCTTTACAGTGTGGCACCATGGACCAGGGTTTGTATGTAAATCTGACTGAGAGAAATCTTCAAGATGCACAAAAATTCTTCTTAATGCATGAGGTTGTTCAACCAGTAATTCCAATTCCTTACTTCATGGAAGACAACAGCCGATTTTCCCATGTGGTTGTGGATGTTGTGCAGGGCAAGGACATGCTTTTCCATATCATCTATCTTGCCACAGGTATGAATCTTCATTGCTGTGATAATTGCAAAAGTTCATGAGGTCTTTGAGTTTTAATGTTCTGTTAATTACTTATGAAATACATGTACAGCACCTTGAACATCAGCTCTTCCTCTTTGACACAGTCACCTGTTTATCTCTTACATTTTCTGAATAGATTAATTTAGCCATTGCAATATCTTTTATATTGTTTTGTGAACTCAAATTTTGGTGTCTGTTTCCTATTCTCTTTGAAGCTGTGAAGCTTGTAAATCAAAACAAACTTTGGAAATTCTACAAAGAAGGACTTCCAAAGTTTCACTGTCTTTTGTTCCATTTACTTAGTTAAGGGTACAAAGTTAAGGGCCCAAGACAACATGGATAAAGAAGTAACTTTGCAAATATCAAATACAGCTACTACTTCTATTTCTAATTTTTCTGATCAAATGTATTTTATTTTATAATATTAATTATGCAGTTTTATACCCTGCCTCATTGTTTGCCCATTTATATGTAAGCTTAGCATGAAAAGAAAAAATAACTCTCTGCCTTATATTGCCTTGGTTAGAGCTATTGCCTTCTTGGTTCAAAATTTCAATCTTAAAAAAAATGAGGGTGTTGGAGAACTGTTTTTGCAGAACAAGGATGTCCCCAGCTGAGACTGAAATACTAGATAGGACTATTATGTTTAAAGCCACATGATATAAAACTTAGGATAGTTTTTAAATACTTGGGCCTATGCACATTATTAGGGAATAGCTCATCAAAGAAAAGGTTTGTTAATGTTCAGTTTGTCTCATTGTGCTCCTTGAAAGCTGGACAGTAACAGAAAAGCTTTTGATAAGTTAAAACAAATCTTGGATTTGACCAGTTCTAGTCAAAACTGCCTGCTGGTTGATAAATCAGTGCATTTTTAGTGAAATTATGTCACTACTAGGTGGTGTCTGTATTGTAGAGGCCTCCTGAAATTTGTATTTCAGGCCAAACCTGAATTACAGGAACATGCACTGATTTGGTTTTATATGAGGAAACTACCACTGTATTGTGGGATATTTACATTATTTTCAGTCTTGGAAGCACCAAGAATAATGACTTTTGTCATAATTCTGATTGTCTTCAGATTTCAGTTTCCCTTGGTGTGTTACCATTTACATTCGAGTCAGCAAGTGAGGATCTAAAATTTTACGCTTCATGGTTCATTAATAAATTCTATTCAGGGGTGATTCTGTGTTCTTTTCGTGCTGCTAAAAAAAGATACTGCTCCTTTGCTCCTTGTGATGTATGCTGGCCTTTCACTTTCATTCTTCTCTGTGCATCTGATTTTCATCATTCATGGAAGCAGGGTACTTATCTTAGCTGGATCTTTAGTCTAAATTCAGCAGATCCTTTCCTGTAACTGGACAGTGCATGTTTTATAAGTGTGAGGAAGCATATGATAAAAACCCCATTCTATTCTTGAAGTTTTCTTGGTGTTGTCAATTCTATTTCACATGTATTTCACTGAATTGCAGTGGATTTTGTTAACAGTCCTTCTACCCCAGTTGAGTGTAAGTGTTAAGACTTACTTTCTCAGAAATATTAGTACTCACTTATGATAGAATTTGAAATTACCACACATGTTTATGTACAAATACCACAGGTACAGTGCATAAGTGTAGTTTGAAGATGTACCAAATTACACAGTCTAATTTATTTACATATTGAGATTGTAGGAGAAAGGTGGTATTTTGCCTTCTTTGAGATGCAGATCATAATTTTAATTTCATTGTATTGTAAATTGTGCAGTATCTTATTTCTCCTCAGCCCTGCCTTTGCTTATGTAGAAACTGTGGAGTAGTTAGCATTGAGTTTTCATCACAAACTGAATGTGGTAAAAGATTACTGAGAAAAATGCCACTAGTTCTGTAAACAACAGAAACTAAAAGGCAGTGGCCTTAACTTTGAAAATTAACGATAATTTTGGAAACAGCCCAAGTTTGAGGCTTTTGAATTTCCCCAGTGTCCAGCTTTACTCCCATATTAAATGTACTCTACTCCAGGCTCCTAACACCATAAAGCAAGTGTATTTTTGGGAGAGATTAAAGACTGGACTGACAGTTACTACCAGTCTGAGAAATAATGTTGTTATACCTTACCTGATTTAATTTATTTTCATGATTAAAAGTGATGATAAATTAAATTTGGAATTAAATTTTTACCACAATGCTCCATCTTTGGAAAAAGAGACAAAGGAATAAAAGCTGACAAGCAGAAAAGGCCCTGGGGGTGCTGGTCAACAGCAACAAAACATGAGCCAGCTGTGCCCAGGTGGCCAAGAAGGCCGAGGGCATCCTGACCTGTGTCAGCAATGGTGTGGCCAGCAGGACCAGGGTGTGATCTTTATCCTGTACTCAACCACTGGAGTGGCTGCACCCTGAAACCTGTGTTCAGGCCCTCCACTACAAGAAGGATATTGAGGTGCTGGAGGGTATCCAGCGAAGGGCAACGGAGCTGGTGAAGGGTCTGGAGCACAAGTCCTGTGAGGAGTGGCTGAGGGAGTTGGGGCTTTTTAGTCTAAAGAAAAGGAGGCTTGGGGGCAACATTATCACTCTCTATAACAGCCTGAAAAGAGGGTGTAGCCAGGTCGAAGTCAGTCTCTTCTCACAAATACCAAGCAATAGGACCAGAGGAAATGGCATCCAGTTTTGCCAGAGGAGATTTAGGCTGGATACCAGGAAAAAAATTATTCATTGAAACAGTATTCAGGCATTAGAACAGGCTGCTCAGGAACATGGTGATTCCCTGGAGGTATTTGAAAGACATGTAGATGTGGGGCTTAGGGCCTTGGTTTAGAGGTAGATTCATCAGTGCTGGGTTAACAATCAGACCTGGTGATCTTAAAGTCCTTTTCCAAGCTAAAAGTTCTATGATTTCGTAGAATGTGAAGCAACTGGGGTGCAACAGTGTTGTGGGCATTCGGTCCCTGGGAAAGTCAAGGGGCACACCTCCTTGGAGCACGCTTCTCTGGGCACATGAAGGAGAAAAAAGTGATTTGGAACATTCAACATGGATTACTCAAGGGTTAAGCTCATCTCAAAATCTGATTACTTTCTGTAGTAAAACATCTGGATTTGTGAATGAGGAGAAAGTAGCACCTCAACTTTAGGGAAGACTTTCAACACTGTCTCCCACAATATTCATACCTCCAAATCAGGATATAGGATCTGTATGGGTGGGCAGCTGGACCTATAAAATCTGCTAGGATGTCAGGCACAGGAGGTGGTTTCAATGTGATGTATAGAAGTAATAAGGAGCCAAGTACTGCCCTATTCAACATTTTAAAATCAATGACCTGGAGGAGGACAAGGAGCGCATGCTATCATGTGTGCAGGTGACACCTCACTAGGGTACCAGTAGTTACACTGGAGGATGTGGCCCCCCAAAGAAGTTAGGCATGCTGAAGGGATGCTATCACTTGGAACACCAGAGACACAGCCAGGAGATCAAGGGAGGCGTTTGTTCCCCAGTTTTGGCCTCCCCCAGTACAAGAAGGGCTAAAATGGATAAAATGGAGCAAATTCAGTGGAGTGCCACCTTCTGTTGGAGGTTGGAGCACTGTGCCCTAGGAAGGGAAGCTGAGGGAGCTGGCCTTGTTCATCCTTGAGGAGAAAAGGCTTTGTGGGGAGCAGGGTGCTGGTAGCATCCTGCTAATACCTACAGGGACTTTACATGAAGAACAGTGACATGCTCTCCACACTGGTGCATGGTGGGAAGACAAGAGACAGCAAGCTGAGAATTTCAGACTAGGTGTAAAGAAAAACTTTCTCACTTCTAGGACAGTCAAGCAACAGGTTGTGCAATCTCCATTCTCGGGGGTTTTTGAGACCAGACAGCAACACAGTCTGTTACAGCTAGCTGTCTTTTGAGCAGAAGGTTGGACTTGAGACCTTCTGATCTCCTTTCCAACCTAAATTATCCTGTGCTTCTAGTATACTAGCATCATGTCAAATTGGTTGGGCTAAATTGCATTTTTATTCAATACTGTGATAATAGATGTCATTGTACTTTCTGCTGCCTCAAGGAAAGTGCATTCAACTCTGATGTAAGTTCTGTCAGTAAGCAATTTGCACTTAGCAGTGTAAAGCAGGATGGACCCAAACCATGCTGTGAGAGATATACAGCATAACTTTTGTAGGTATAATTCATTCCAATGTTCTGCAAAAATTGTCTTTTAAAATGCACAGAGCTTCAGTGGAAAAGTAGGCATACAGACTGGATTTAATAAAAATTAATGTTCTGCTGTCTTTTTTATTCAAAGCAAAAATCACAATTTTTGAAACAGATGGCCAATAGTTAAGAGAAAGTTCTTTCTCTCACTTACCCATCCCATTGTTAGAATACAAATATTACAGGGTAGAATAACCCTTGGAGTATAAAAGTGAATCTAATTTCATGAAATCTTAAATAGATGTAGTATTACTTTAGGAGAGACTGGGAGAAAGCAAACAAATGCATTAATATGCTGAGTCAACAGTCTTCATTTCCTAAACCTTTGTCAAGTCGTCATTCTGCTAGGAGATTCTGGTGTGCTAGGGCTTAACAGCTACTGAGTATATAAAAAATATACTTTGGTACTTTGGAGAAATGTCTAAATCTTTTACTGTACTGACTTATAACACAGAATGAAGGGATATATCAATTCCTGCACATTTTGTGCTGCTGGCTTTAGGCAAGAAGAAATCCCTGGAACGATTTTCCGTGATTTAAAAAGGAAGACGAAGGAAAGCATGCACAGATGTTCTGAACTAAAAATCATCTATAACAATGCATTAAATGTTGAGCAAGCTATAAAAAAACTTAAAAACTTAAAACTCTATAAGTTTGAAATGCTTCTTTCTTTGTAAAAAAACCAAAACAATCAATATATCATAGTTTGTTTCCCTCCGTTTTGTCCCTTCTCCCCTCTCTTCATATTTCTTTCCTCCATTTTATTTATTTCCTACAATATAAGTGCCTAGGTGTCCCCTGGTTCAAAATGTTTCTGATATGTTTTTCCAAAATAGAATGCTGCAGCAAGAGCAGGTAGCCCTTATTCAGAGGACTGTTTCAAAATGTATTTATTTATTTGAATAAGACAATTCTTAGATATAATGTCTAGCTCGAGGGCATTATGAGCATACAACAAACTTGGGAGTTCAGAAAAGGTAATACTTGCACTGTCTGGTGAAAAAGTTTAAAGGCCATCCTTAAAAACTGCTGGGTGAAAAAACTCCCGTGTTTTTTTCTGCTCTTCAACCCCACTGGACAGAGAATGTCCCCTCTGTATCCTGAGTATAAATGGTATATGCCCAGTGGTAGGTCTTAGTTACTGGGATTTATAGTACAGCATTGATGAAATTGGAGTATGGCTGACCTAGAAAGAAAGTATGAAACCTGAAGAAAGATTTATTGTTGGCTACACTGCATATCTCTAAAGAGTGGATTGTTCACTGAAGTGAATCACAATTTTTATGCCATAAATCCAGGTTTCATCTGAGGCTTAAAGGTCACTGGAGGATGTTACAACAGGTTTCCAAGAAGTTCTAAAAATTGCAGGTAGCAATGCAGAGAATAATGATAAAAATAATTCTGACGAAACACATACACCAATAATAATGAACAAGTACCTGGGTTTCATGGAGAAGTTTCAAAATATATTTTTGGAAAATGCAGATGGAATTTTCTTACATTTGCCTTTAGAAGGGAAAAAACAGGTCGCAAATCTCCAGAAACGTAACATTTTTTCTCATGAAGCCATGAAACTGTAGATTATACAGAAACTAGTCCCAACCTAATAAAGGGATTTGGGAGTTTGCTTGAAACTCAGTTTGGGAATGCCATCATAACACTTTGTATTTCTTCTGTTTGTCTTGCTAGATGGGAGTAAACTGATGCAAAGTACTCCCTGATTTGATTACTCTGTGATTTTTATTACAGTTCTATCTTGTACATTTTGATTTGTAATTGGTATACTACATTTTTTTTCTAGGAAACAACCCAAGTTCTTAGCAAGAAAAAAAGTTGTGTGCATTGTTGCTTAAAAATCTCTGATGAAATATTGTCATTTTCCTGGCAGACTACAGCTACAGATCAAAGTGTGTGGCTTTCACAGTTTAATATGAATGGTGTCAGAATATATGTAGTATCTATGCAGTTGCCAACCTGAAAGTTATAAGCAAAAATATGTGCTTACATATGTTTCATACATGGTGAAGAGAGCAATAAAGATTAAGTTGGCTTCATTTTTTCCAATTTGGTGGTATTCCCAACTGCATTAATCTTAAAGTGCATTGAGGTTCTTGGAAGTAATCTGTAGATAATTTCTGTAGAAAGCAGATGTAGCCTTTTCATCTCAGTCAAGAGCCACTTTCTTTGTCTTATATAAATTACAATATAAATGCAATAATGATAAGGACCAAAGTAGTTGTAATTCAAGTCAGAAGACAACTGTAAAAGTAATAGGTAGTATATTTTTATGTATGTATTAATTCTTTCTAGCTCCAAAAGAGAAACAGTGGAATCAGAGTACAGATGGATAATGGGGCACACAGTTGTCATCTTTTAAAAACATTTTTCTTTTGTTGTCACAGAAAACACAGTTGTTTTGTTTTTTATGCGTTTGCTTGATGAAGGTATAGCGTGCTTTTACAGGGTTGTAAAGCACCCTTGCAGTGGCTTTAAAACTATTTCCCTGAAACTTGTTACCTTCTGGTCTTATGCAATGCCATTTTAAGAAGCTTGAAGCAAAATACTCCACAGTTACTTTGATTGGGAAGGCTGATGCATGTTGGAAGACACCAGTCCTGACAGCAATGTGATGATCTTGAACATTTGTTTCAAAAAGTTAAACAGTAAACCATAAAATAATAAGCTTACTCTCTTCTGCTTTTGCAGTTATACCTATCTGTGATAAAGGAAAACCCACACTAGCTGAATTCATAGTTTGTTTATATTGTTAATCTTTTCAGGAAACATTTTGCTGCAAAGTTCAAAAAAAGATGTAAAAGATTGCATGGTTTTGTCTTGAAGAGTCTAATGTTCACCCTGGGATTTATGCTAGCTTTTCTAAGAAGGCTTGCTCTATATTTCTGCTATCATATTTTTGCTGTTCTCCATGTAAAATATCTCTGAAGGCAAAGAAGGATAATGCAAACCTTTGTTGTCTATCTGTATAATTTAAACAAAGAAATGTTGATTTTTCCCTGCCCTATGTATTATGCCATCTGTAGTGGGCGAAGTGGTTTTAAAATGGTACCAAATGAGAGCGGCTACAACTAAAATCAGGGCTACAGGGTTATAAATGATAGTATGGGGCTCCAGAGGAACAAACCCAGCATTTAAAATGTCCAGCAGTACTGATTTCCCTTGGCTTTATCACTGTGTATAGAGATAAATCATTCTGCCACATCCAGTTGGTGAGCTTTCTTAATAAATAGATGGCTCTAACTAAAGCTGGTTAAATTATTCATTGACAGCAATTTATATGTGAGAATTGTAGCCCTTTATTTGGTTTGCAAATTACCCAGCACTTATTTGTAGTCATTTTTTGTTATTATAATCAACCCATAAATAGGTCATGGTTTTGATTAGTTTGTTGCTGCTATTTGCCCATAGAGTTTGTTCATATTTTAGTTATCATGTTCATGAATTGCCTGCTGCAAGTAAAAAGTGTTCTGTTTTCTCGAGGGACAAATTTAAGTAGGAGAAACCCTTTTTTTCTGTTCACAAATTATCATTATGTCTTTATAATTGCCCAGTCCTGTCAGATAAAGACTATAAATAAATGTCCGAAGAACATACGGTATGTGCACTTCTGTGCTGCCACTGGAAATCAGAATTGCTGCAAGAAGAAGCTACTGGCTGCAGAACAGCTGGCTCTGCTTGCATGGGAATGAGATTAATGCATAGGCCTGGGAGGGAAACAGGTTGTAAAGAGCTGGAGACAAAGTCTCAACCTTCCATTAAGAAGAAGAACAGCTCCTCTTTATCATAGTGATGCTGAGTTTTCAAATCCTGTTTGACTACTTAATAAACCTAAAATGGCTGAGTAGCCTTTCCTTCTTCCTATTTTTTTTGTTGGAACTGGACGAGAAACTAGAAAGTTCTCTTCCTGGAAGAGAAACTAGACTTGATAATCCCTGTTCATTTATTATTAGGTAATATGAAGCTGTGAGCAAGAGAGGTGTCTTACATGGTGCTCAGTGTTGTCCTGCTGTCTTCAACGCTAAGGTCTATTATGATCTACGCCTACCTTTGAAACTCATTTTGCCCCAATACCATACAGTGCCAGTCAATAGGCTTGGTCTTAATTTTGGAAACAGTGTTGGAATTAGACTTATTTTGGGGTGGAATTTGATCATTGTGCCAACTGAATGAGTACACAGTATTCAGGACTTTTCTTGAGAGATGCAAGGAAGAAGTTTTCCCTTTGAAGGGACTTGACTTTGTCACATGTTGCTGAAATTTCTTTAGAATATTCTGCAGGGGCTTTTACTTAAAAAAACCCAAAAAACGTTTCTTTTAAGGTGGACATGGATAGGAGTGACTCAATAAACCTATACCAACCAAAGAATAAAGTGGAATAGTTAAATCATGGGGAGAAAGAAATGTTTGAACCTTGCATGAAACTCAACCCTAAAAATGCTAAAGTTGGATCACAAGTATTTTTCTATGATACATACAAGATTTAATGGAAGGAAAGCAGTAATTTAATGGGATATTCTACTGAACTCCTGTTTTTGTCAATGTTTACAAGATTCTTAATTCTGCATCATTTTTCCTGATAAACCTCAAAAAATCCAGAGGTTTGTAACTAAGCATTTACAAGCAGTGACACCAATAATCATTGGGATCTGTTTCCCCTGGCTCTTACCTAGCTCTGGTCATAGGACATGGCAAATCTTACAAGCTAAAGAATTTCTCAATAAAGATATGCCTTATTTACTTTGTTATGTGTCTTTTAAGTCATCAAAATGTGAATGTGCTTTATTATATTATTTTGTGGTATTTGTGTGAAGAATTCTGTAACCTGCAGGTTTTATCACAAAAGATGGATTAGGTTCCATGCATTTTATTGTTATCAGATCACTGGGTAAGAGTCATAATATTTGGAGCAAAGAGTTATTTGTATAGAGATTCATTCTTCTGATTTCTAGCGGTTTTTTATTTTTCTTTCTTATCCCATCAACCTTGGAAATTTGGTTCTATGGCTACACACCTTTAGAAGGAATAGGGGTGACTGCAGCCAGAATAGTGGTTACATCACTTGCCTAGGAAATACACAAATATTTTCAGCTAACAAGCTCTGTGAGACTTTCTGGTTATTGCCAGATATCCTGGCTCCTAGACCATTATATAAAGAATATAATGTAATATGATTGTATGTAATGTATATTGTCGCTACATACTATGGCTATGGTTACTTTAATGTAGTAGGGAGAGTAATGAGATTAACAACTTCTGGTGAGAGGTTCTGAGATTCTTTTGTCTAATTCCAACTTTGTTTCTTGTCCATTTAACTTCCTATTTACTATGACTAGAAAAAAAAATAAGCATCATTCTTTCCTTCTGTATTTCTCAGCAAAAGCTGTGTTTTACTCTGAAATTGCAGGTTTCATAGGGGTATGTAGATCCATATGTACTGGATTTGACTCATCTAGGGCCTGTGCATCTGAGACACAGGAGCATGTGCTGTGCAAGCTACAAATGAGTTTGAGTAGAGGATAGTTCCTGAAACTTTCTCTTCAGTCAAGTTGGTGATGCCTCTGGATCCATACAGTAGTCAGTTGTCTTTCTGACACTTCCAATTGAAGTAACCTCATACAACTTGGTTAAGAAATCAGGCAAGGTATGTTGTAGGTTATTATCTGACAAACAGTTTTCTCCACTTGTGCATCTAAATGCTTCTTTGATCTGAGCACTGAAAACTTTATTCACTGGGAAAGCACTATCATATTCATAGCATGTCTTGGGTCCTACAAGGTATTTATTGTTTTGGTTGTACAAAGTAAGGCAATAAAAAATATCAGGAGTGATAAGCACTCCCTGTCCGGTCAGATCCAATCAGAGTTTATATATCTCAACTTTGGAAGACTGGCAGGGATCCAGTGCTTCTATTGGATAGTAATTTTTTCCTTTGTGCACAGTGTGGCATTCTTCACTGCTTCTCTGTGTCAGATACCAAGCCTTAAATCCCACAAACCACTTCATCTTGCGATTAATAGCTGTGTTTATTACTTACTGTACTAATTTAGTTAGAGGTTACACAACTCTTCAGAGGTGCTCATCTCCATGATCTGAGAAGCTCAGTCCTAGATATTGATTAAGCATTTTAGAAGATCTCTTCAAAATTGAAATACTTTTTATTCATGAGGAGTGTATGGGAAATTAATATAGACTTCATTTTTTGTTTCACAGTCGATTGCAGCAACCAGTCCCCAGTAACAACCTTGAAGTTTTATTTCTTTCTCTTTTTAGAATTCAGGATATTGAAATTGCGTGTCTCTTGACAAATGTAATGTTTCCCATTTAGAACCATAAGAATTCTTGTATCATCTTTGCCTCAGGGCTTCAGGTTTTGTGTGTGTACGTGTCATTTTTAGTGCATTAAAAGCTGGATATTGCAAAAAAACCCCAAAAACGAACCACCAACCAAAAACCTCACTATCTAGTGAGTACAACCTTAAGTCCAGCCCTAAGCAGCCTTGCCATAATAGTTTCTTCTGATAGGGTTGGTTTAAAAGGAGAATTCATATCCAACAGACCAAACCGTTTGAGACTTCTGAAAACATCTGATGGGAATCTTGGTACTGATAGACTCATAGCACATGCTCAGAGGTCATTGTGCATATTGGCAGTATTCGTTTGATATAAATGTAGTCATAAATGTACGATCAACACTGATAAATATGTACAATTTGTTTTGTCTATAGGTTTGGTGCCCCAAAATAGTCTTGATATTCTGTGTAATGTTGAATCTGACATTGTTGAAATCCATTCCTTTTCTAAGCTGGAAGAATGTGTGTTTTTATATGCCAAGTTATTTTAGTGTGATGCAGGACAAGAAAAATGTTTTACTGGCCTTGTTTGAGGATGCTGATACCATTTTTCATGATCCTTGTATTTATTTTTATTACTGAATACTTTTGTAGACAGAACTTGGGTAATTTAAATAAGAATTCAAAATGAGAATATTGTTTGGTAAAATCAGGAAATGATTGCTTAATGTTATTACAAATCACGCCTTGATCTACATAGCCTACTTGACATTTTCTGACACCTCCCCAAGGAAAAAAAAGAGTGTGAGGTACTAGAGCCAAGCCTGAAACTTAGCCATCATCTCTTTGCCAAGCCCTGAGAAATAGCTTTCGTTCCCCCAACTCATTCAGGCCTCATCTAAAGATTTTACGCCATAGTTTAAACCATATCCTCTCTGCTTAAATAGTATTTCTTAAATGGCAGTAACTTAAATATTGTTTTTCACATTTTAATATAACTTCCTGAAGGGGTTAGAAATGGTCAAACCCTGTATAGGGGCATGATCAAGCAGCTATGCATTGAGAAAACTGGATACATTTCTTGGGGATTATTCTCTGCAATAAACACATCAACACAAGAGACAAGGGTCAGTCTGCTGATGGCATCATCAGGATGGCAGCAACATTTGAGGGGGTTTGTAGAGCTGAGGTTTAATTCCTTGTAATGTTCAGAGTTCAAAGCCATTTCTTGCACCTCCTTGTTGAATGGTTGATCCAGGAGAGAAGAGGCTGCTGTGGATGGGGAAGAGCCCTCCCAAATCCACTCACTGGCACTGTTTTAATGTGCATACAGAACACACAGTTCATGTGGCCATGCAGCTGTCAAACCGAGTAGATGGAGAATTCAACTAGAGAGATTATGCCTTGTTCCCTGCTCCAAGGACTATTAAAATATTTCTCCAATGTCTTTTTAATTAAGCTTCAACTTCTCAAAAAATCTCTAAGGACATGAAAGACACCTATTCCTTGCAGGGCATTAAAAAAAAATTCATGATTTTTCTTGGCTGCAACTGAGACTTTTCTGTCTTTGGTCCAACTGTCTCCTAAACAGGGAGAACAAAGTAACTGCCTGTCACTGGTTTTGAATCAAGTCAGTGACCAAGAAAACAGCACAACAAAAGAAGTTTCAGTAGGGTAATGTACCTGTTAAAGTATTTGTGATTAGACATTGTTATAGTTACATGAAACAGTTTTACAAAGAGTGAAGTTTCAAGTTTTAATTTTTTTCACTTTAGATGGTATTACTGTCTGAAATACTGTTCATTCATAGTTTCACATGTGAAATCTAGAGGAAAAAAAGTTGGCAATTGAATCCAGATTTCTTAAGTCTCCAAACTGTTAAAAAAAATCTTTATTATATATTATTCTTTATTTATTCTTTAATAAAACTTTTATAATTGAAAAATAATTAGATGAGATTGAAAATAAAAGATTGATAAAAGATACCCCTTCATAAAGTATTAAAATAGATAATGATTTATCTCAGCAAGTTAAAGAAATGTATGACAGAATGAGATATTAATAAATGTTTTCTTATCAACTATATTCTGTTAAGAAACTGCAGCTCTATAGCATTGGCTTATAGATATTCTACAGACACTTTACTTCTAAGTGGAGTGTATGAACTGTTATGGGTAGATCAATCTTCAACTTAGACAAAATGTTATTAATTTCTATCTCAGCTCTAAGGCACATCTTTGGCAAGCTGAAAAATCTCAGATTGGAAATAGAAGTAGTAGATAGAGGAGGACTAGTAAGCATGATTCATTAAATATGTATACATATATATAGAGATTGTTGAAATTACTTCTTTTTGGTTAGGCAAGAAAAAACATCTGGTTTAGGTCTAGGAAAGACAAAACTTTGCAACTAGAGTATATGAGAATCAAAATAATAATCTGAGATAGTTTAATTTTCTTTGTGAAAGAAACAGACATAATTGATGTTGTGGCTGTGGCATAAAAATGAGCATGTAATGGTTATTTAGTATAGGTTTTTGCTTGATCTTTTCCAAAAGATCAATGAGTTAGAACCTTCAACTTTATAGAAACAGTTTTCCAAAAAAAGGCACACTGCTTGGTTTAGCTGCCAGTTGCTTTGCATCTTAGTCCAAAGTAGATCTGAATTTCCATTTAGAGCTTGAATTCTCTGTTCAAAAGATTTTTTTAATGAGTCTTACTGGAGCTGGATTTAAATTCCAGTTTGAGGCGTGGAATGGCTGCTGAGGAATGGTACACAAATTGCCCTTTTTCCTAAACATTTTTGATTTATCAGAAATCCTATTACTGGAAATGTTATTTGTACCAATTTATAATCTGTTCTATTTAATGGAGAGGTGGATATTTTCTGTGCTAAAGGCAGGTATTTAATTCTTTGCATGGTAGGTACTGGGAGAAAGCTTTGCTAATTCAACTGAAAACTGACCATATCCTTGATGTTTTTGAGACACTATAGCACATGGGAAGTAAATCTACAGGGGATAGAAGTATTTTTAAAAATGTATGTTTACAAAATTTTCCGATGGAAAACAGTAAAGAGAGGACTGTTTGGTGATTCTCCTTATTACCATTGATAGATACATCCCAAAATTGTTCTATTTTAAAATGGAAACAATTTTTTTAGAATTTTATTTTATTCTTTTTTATAGAGGGAATTTGTTCTGCAGTCGTTATTGGGCTGCATATGTTATTAATTTGTATGTTCTTTCTGTCCTCCCAGACACATAGCTTTAAAGAAAGGTCCTCATGTTTTAATAACTAGTACCTAGATCAACACTTTTTTATTCAAAAGATTCTTTAAGTCAGTAGTTCAAATTTCTGTGTAGATAGGATAGCCCATAAATATTCCCTTCATAAAATAAATATATATTAAATTTTGACATAAAACCATGAGAAAGACTTCTATTTGAATAGGTACTACTGAATTTCTCTCAGAATAACCACTGAGGCATTAGGAAGCTTGCTAATAATTTTAGAAGGTATGCAAATAGTTTTTGGTTAAAATTGCTCCTTTCAGATTCTTAGTAGTGGATAAATGAGTTAAATTATCTCCCCTGCATGGAAGTCTGGGGATGTGTAATAGACCATCAGACCTCATTTGTTGACAGCATTATCAAAAATATATCTAATTTCAGTATTGATTTAAAATAATTTCCAATACTATAAGGAAGAACATCAATATTTACTTGAAATATAATATGAAAGAGGGAATATGAAGGAGTCAGTGCCAAAGATAAAGAACATAAATCTATATGTGTGCTTGCTTTTTATAGACTATCTTTCAAAACTGCTGTCAGCTTCCAAGAATTGAAAAACAAAACTGCACTAGATTGCATAAATACTTGGGGTCTTACCCAGATAAGAATAATTTAATATGGAGTTTTTCTGTGTTTTCCTTCTTCTGCTTTCAAAGCTCTCTTCTGAGAAAGAGCTGAACCTTTGCCATTTTCTAAGTTAAGCAGCTATTCAGTGATTAAAACTTTTAATACACTAAGCACCATGTGGTATAGCTGTTTGTATATAATTTAAAATTCGTTTTTATTAAATATATTTAATTATGTATATACGTTTTTAACACTTCTTTTTTTCTAATTGCTAAGACACAGGACAACTGAATGTCCCATTTTAAGATTGCGATGTATTGTATATAATTGGACACAAAGCAGGAAATTTTATTTCATTAGTAGTTGATTTTTTTAAAATTTAGTCTTAACTTCCCTGCTAATTTTTGCTAACTTCTCTGTCTAATAATATACCAGCAGAGCAGCAATGACCATGGACTTTCCTAAAGGCCTTTAAGCTGTGAAATTCAATGCTGTTACAGGGCCAAAGATCCTTAGATTATTGTTGCTCTCTAGGAATAGCAGTACTACATAAACAACCTCTGAAATGCAAAGGCCTTTGATATTGAGCATGGGGAAAGAATAATTTGGTTTAAATTTCAAAATGTTAAAAAACTGACACACCCTATTTTTCTTCCTGTAACGCACGTAGAACACACGTTTTTATGCCTGTTTTTCACTTCACATGGGGACAAAAACTCCAAGACCAAAAATATTCATGATTTTGTACTAAGTTCTCACATGAACAAACTGCAAGATCTTTCAAGTCCCAGAATGTAGCTTTTTTTTTATTACTTCAGTTAATTTAATTTACTGAAGTTTAATTAGATGTCAATGTGCACTGATTTATGAGTTTTCCAGGTCACTTGCATACTTCGTTTTTTTCTTCAAGTATCCTACAGTGGAGTAAGGAAAACTAAGAGATTGAATAATAGAAAGCTTAAGCTTTTCTGTTTCCTGCAAGTGATGGTACAGAGGCATATTTTGTTTAGCCGTTTTGATGTTTAAAAATAAAGCTCCATATCAACAGGGCAGAAAAATTTGCAACATTTCTTGGGGTAATGCAACAAAATTATTTTTTTCTATTTCCATCTACAGTGTTTCATAGAAGGTTTTGTTATACAGTTACATAATTGCCTTTTTGATTTTAATAAATTCACTTTATATCTCAATTTCTCTTAATATCCACCCTTGTCTTGTTATCACTATGATGATAATGACCTGTAATAGTAAGAAAATCACAATGGTTTATTGTTTAAATCCTTCATAAGCTTATCACATTTCATTCTCAAGCCCACAAAGCCGAACATTCAGATTTTTAACCTCCACTTTTTTCTGATACTTGTGGAAAAATCACATCTATATATTTTCTTACACCATGAAAATATATTAAAAGTAGAGAAAAAGTACAAAATAACTATCATGCTAGTCAGATTGTTCAAACAGTGGTTTAGTTTCAAATGGAGAGACAAACATGTAAAACAGCTCTGAAAATAAAAAGAGAAATTAATATATATTAATTTAAAATTAAAAATAGTATATTTTACTAATATATTAATGGTAAAAGGAAGGGTAAGACCCTTTGTTCCATATTGGATGAGGGAGGGAACATGGTTACTGCGGATGAGAAGGTGAAAGTGCTTAACACCTTCTTCATCTCAGTCTTTAGTGGGAAGATGGCTTTTCCTCAGGACAGCACTCCTCCTGGGCTGGTCGATGGTGTCAGGGAGCAGAATGGTCTGCTGTTATCCAGGAGGAGACAGTCAGAGAACTGCTGAGCCCCTTGGATGTTCATAAATCTATGGGACCAGATGGGATCCATCCCAGGTGATGAGGGAGCTGGCAGATGAGCTTGCAAAGCCACTCTTCATCATTTACCAACACTCCTGGCTCACTGGGGAGGTTCCAGATGACTGGAAACTGAACAATGTGACACCCATTCATAAAAAGGGTGGGAAACAGGATCCTGGTAACTACAGGCCAGTTAGTCTAAGGTTATGGAACAGTTTATACTGAGTGCCATCACACAGCACTCACAGGATTCCCAGGGTACCAGACCCAGCCAGCAGGGGTTTAGGAGGGGTAGGTTGTGTTTTACCAACCTGATCTCCTTTATGACCAGGTGATCTGCCTGGTGGATGAGAGAGAGGCTGTGGATGTTGTGTGCCTGGACTTTAGCAAGGTCTTTGGCACTGTCTCCCACAGCACACTCCTGGAAAAGCTGGCAGCCCGTGGCTTGGACAGGAGCACTCTGTGCTGGGTTAGGAACTGGCTGGATGGCCAGGCCCAGAGTGTGGTGGTGAACAGTGCTGCATCCAGTGGGGATCAGTCACCAGTGGTGTCCCTCAGGGGTCTGTGCTGGGGCCAGTCCTGTTCTATATTTTTATTGATGACATGGATGAGGGTACTGAGTCTTTCATCAGTAAATTTGTTGATGACACTAACCTGGGAGTGTGTGTCGACCTGTTGGAAGGTAGGAGGGCTCTGCAGAGAGACCTGGAATGGTTGGATGGATGGGCAGAGTCCAATGGGATGAAGTTTAGTAAGTCCAAGTGCCAAGTCCTGCATTTTGGCCACAATAACCCCCTGCAGCATTACAGGCTGGGGATGCTGTGGCTGCACAGGGCCCAGGCAGAAAGGGACCTGGGGGTGCTGGTACAGCTGACTGAACACGAGCCAGCAGTGTGCCCTGGTGGCCAAGAAGGCCAGTGGCATCCTGGCCTGTATCGGGAATGTTGTGGCCAGCAGGAGCAGGGAGATCATTCTTCCCCTGTACCGGGCACTGGTGAGGTCACACCTTGAGTGCTGTGTCCAGTTCTGGCCCCTCAGTTTAGGAAGGACGTTGACATACTTGAGTGTGTCCAGAGGAGGCAACAAGGCTGGTGAGGGGCTGGAACACAAACCCTGTGGGGAATGGCTGAGGGAGCTGGGGCTGTTCAGCCTGGAGAAAAGGAGACCCGGAGGTGACCTTATCACTCTCCCTGAAAGGAGGCTGTAGCCAGGTGGGGGTTGGTCTCTTTCACCAGGCAGCAACTGACAGAATGAGAGGACACAGTCTTAAGCTGCACCAGGGGAGCAGCTTTCACTGAAAGAAGTACTGGAGTGGCCTGCCTGAGGAGGTGATGGAGTCACCATCCCTGGATGTGTTTAAAAAAGACTGGATGTGGCACTTGGTGATATGGTTTAGTTGAAGTGTTAGGGCATAGGTTGGACTCAATGACCTTGAAGGTCTCTTCCAACGTAGTCATTCTGTGATTCAACTCCTCTTTAATAACAAAAAGTCTACTAAAGCCTAGTAGAACAAAACAGAAAGAAATAATCTTGGAATGAAGGGGGAGTTTTACAGGAAATGTTGCAAATGTCTTAAACCTTAGATTTCCATTATATCAAAATTATTTGTGGTTACTAATTTAGTCCCTGCAAATCTTGCAGCTGCCACACTTCCCTAACCTTTGCTATACAGTGCACAAGTACAGAAATATAATTGGCAGCATCTCTTATATTTCCCTTGAAGAGTTAACAAATTAATTGCTGCTGCAGAGCAAACACTTCTCTTTTTTACCCTTCCAGCTGTGTTTTTCTTCATTCTCTGGTTTCAGATGAATAATCTTTCAGCTGAAGTTTCTGTGAAATTTCCAGGGAATTTACAATTCACAAAGGATAACTGCAAGAACCCTATGAGCTACATTATTACAATTATTTTCTCACTAATTTTAAAGGTAGGGGGTGTTTTTGTTAGTTTGTTTTTGTTTTTGTATTTTTTGGTTTGTTTAGTTTGGGTTTTTGGTGGGGTTTTTTTGTTTGTTTTGAGGTTTTTGTTGGTTTGTTTTTGTTGTTTTTGTTCATTTATTCGTTTGGGTTTTTTTTGAGTTTTTGGTTTAGTTTGGATTTTTTGGGGTTTTTTTTGATGCATGCAGATTTCATTATTTGTTCCTGATTGCTTCAGGGCCCAGAGAGACCCAAGGTACTTTGTAATAGATGAACTCCTTGGCAGTTTCTTCGCTCTTAAAGAAAATGATGAACTAAGACAGGGTGCTGCTCTGACAGGCACAGCCTCTCTGGAGTTGCATGAAGCCACAGAGCTCCACCAGAGAGATGCAAACTCTTTTAACAAATGGCTAAAAGCATGTATGTATATTCTGGGCTATGATTAAGAGAATGAAAAATTCATGTCATCTCCATAGGCATTTCATGCAGACAACGCTTATCATTATTTTGTGATATTTCTCAACAAGGCCAGCCACTTTTGTAGGGGAAAACACCAAAGATTTTGATGGGAGTGGCTATAAAAATAGAAATTCACTGAAGAGGAAAAAAAAGATTTTTTTTTCCTTTGAATTATATTTCATTTTCCCCTCCTTATTATTTTGAAACACTGACACTGGCCACCTGTGAAGGCAGGAAACCCAGAGAAGACAGCATCAGTGTTCAGATGGCATTCAATAAAACCAATAACCCAAAATGTCAGCTGTGCTATTCTTGTTCTTGTGCTGTCCTGGAGGGAATCTGAATCAGATGGATATGAGAACAGAACCACACCACTCAGTGACACACAGTTAAATTTATGTAATAAGGTAAAAAAGGTGAGTAATAAGTTCTATTCTAAGATTTCTGTTCCACAGCACTCAAGTACTTCTCACATAACTGAGGCCCTGCAGTGCAGGTCTGACAAGCACCACAGATCTGGGGCAGCATGACACCAGTCTAATTTCCCAACATGTGGCAAGTGGCCTGACCCCTAACACAGTGGTTTCACCTTGGACTCAGTCTTCACAGTGCCTGTGTTAGAGTTGTCCTTGTCTCCTCAGAATTGTCTTCACCATTTAGTGCTTTCTAAAACAGAATTGATAAGCTGATAATCATGTAGCCCGAACCAATCTTCTTTGAGTTTCCTTATATTGAAAGTCTTTTAACATTTTCTTAATTTCTGTCTATCACACTCAGGTCTCTTGGCCCCCAAAACGTTAAAAGGGTGTGAATCTGTAAGCAGCAATTTAAAGTTTATCTGGCCTTTTTTATTTTCTAGTGCCTATAGTGGATTAATACAGTCAGTCATGGCTGTGAAGATATAAACAAGATCTCAGCAGCGCTTTCAGGTGAGATTCATCCTGTAACACAGACCCTCTGAAACAATACTGGCTGGCCTTGAAGTGAGGAAGGACTTTTCTTCCCAGTCAGACTGACTGAGACTTTGGGCTTTTATTTATGTTCCTCTGTGGAATTGTGCAGTGGCTGTTGCCTAAACCTGTCAATGAAAGCCTGTTTCTCTAAATGATTTCTGCTGGAGCAAAAGCCAAGGGTCTACTTTTGCTTTTCCTCCTCCTAACAGGACCTCTGGAAACCTCTTTTGTTTGTGGCATGATAGTCTGCACTGCTGAGACTAGGGGAAGAACCGGGATCCTTTCATGTTTTTGAAAAATACTAAGGTTAAAGGATCCCAAAGAGCCAGAGGAAATGGTGCAGAAAATTGATAGAACCCTGGAGCAGGAAAGTTTGGCTTTTTTTTTTTTTTTTGGAAAAACATAATAATGCCTTGGTACTCTTTTTTGCTTACCCAAGTTAAAATAATTAATTGGAAAATAAATGAGTTTTTCAGAGAGAACAACTCTTCCTGATGGTAAAATATGGCAAATAACCCTGGTAAAAATCAATATAGGCAAGCTATTAAACTCCAAGCTATATTTCTTATTTTAATATTTTTTATTACTACTGAAACCTTCTCCCTTGACCATACTGTCACTTAAAATATCACTATAATACAGGAAAAATATGTTTTTTCTATACTATTGATTGTGCTCTGCATGAGTATAAATGGTGTCACCAGATGGAAGGCAGATCAATAGGTTAGAACTTACTGATTATATAAAAATTCTTCCAGGTTTCAAGATAAATACATAAATTCTTTCAAATATGGTTTTAAAAAACCACCAATTTTCTTTTTACAAGTTGTCTTTAAGAACTAGAAAACAGTTACTTACCTTGCAGTCTATTCTGCTATGGCAGTTTTATTGTCTTCTTTCTGGTATGTGATGGAAAGGGTATATATTTTCAGCATGGAATGGTTTAAGATATAAAAACACTAAGCTCTGAATAGCCCTTCATCAAAAAGAAAATCTCACATCCAAGGTCTTTTAAGGGAAACAAAACACTGAGGCGCCATTGGACTAAATGGATGCATGTAAGTAAGAGATGAAATAGATATTTAAAAAAGACACATAACTCTTTTACCCAGTTCAGTAGTGAAAACTACCTCAAGTTTGGCATCTTGCCTCTTGTTTGTACTTAGCAGCAAAATCTCTAACTCTAGAAACTCTAGATGAGCAGCGTTAGATGCAGGCATGCATATTATAACTCTGAAATCAAGAAAGCCAATGTAATGACGAATAATAAGGATTGGCTTTAGACATAAGATCAGCTCACCTATAGAGCATTATTTTTAGATTTAGCCCAGAAAGGTTCATTGTAGTACAATAAGCCTTCTCCAGTGATTTAAAAACCTCTTTGCTCAGTATTCTGTTTGTTATGAGAGAGACTAGACAGCGCAAGGTAACAAGGGCAGAACATTTGAATCCCACATTATTCTAGGGGACTGTTGCCATGCCATTATATGGGGCTATTCATCAGGAAATAAAAAAATAAATCTTTTGAGCTAATGAACATGCATCAGTAATAAAGAGGTGAAAAATAAACTACGGAAAAAATAAGAATAATAAGTAAGAATGGCCAACACCATTTTAACTAAATGAAGAACTTGATTAACAAATCTATTTCCTTTTCCTCACCACCACTGTCCTCCTAGATCAGCAATTCTGTGCTTGGCAATTACAAGAGAAGAGAAAACCAGTCAAAAAACTCGAGCATGTATGACTTCTATTGATGACAATAGTTATCTTACCATAAGAGTAAAGAAGAACAAGATTGGACACCTTTTCTAACTTATGGCTATCTGACTGAAAAATATGAGATACAGAACTAAAAATTCATTACTCAGTATTTAATAAAAAACATTAATTTAATGTTGAAGTGTGGTGATTGTACCCAAACTGTATTCTGATTGCAATTTCAATGCCAGTAATAGACTCTTCATCACTTCAGCTTTGCTGCAAACTTCCAACAGGGTCTTCATCTCCCTGACAAAAACAAACATAAGGCAAATCCATATTTGCATGAATTCTCACAGGCCTTTCTTTTAAAACAATAAATAATCTAATCAGACCAAGTGTCTGTAAGTTTCTAGAAAGGTAACTTGCTTTTGTTAAACATTGTGTACATTATAACCTTGATAATTTCATCAGAAATGGGTTATTTTCACAGGCAAATATTCTTCTGCCTCTAGATAAATGCCTATCTGTTTACTGAAAATAACAATTGGACTGCAGTAAATATGAATTTTAAAATTTGAAGTGGTTGAAGTAAACAACTTCATGATCTGAATAAATATTCTTTTGAGGAGCACAGTTTACTTTAATGGCTTTTTGTGTTCCATTAAATGACCAAAAGGGCCTCAGCTTTTTCTGATGTACTTCAGAATCAAGTATTTACTTGATTCTCAAAACTGTATTCATAAAATAACTGCAAGTGACTTGTGAGTGAAGAGAAACACGGCTGGTGAAGTGTCTAGAGAGCAAGTCCTCTGAGAGTGTCAGAGGGAACTGGGGCTGTTAACCTGGAGAAATGAGGGCTCAGAGGGGACCTTTTTGCTCTCTGCAATTACTTGAAAGGTGGGTGTCAGTCTCCTTTCCCGATTAACAAGTGACCGTGCAAAAGAAAACAATTTTAGGTAATGTCAGAAAAGGTTTAATCTGGATACTAGAAAAAAAATCTCACCAAAAGAGCTGTCAAGCATTGGAACAGGCTGCCCACAGAAGTGGTGGGGTCACTATCCCTGGAGGAGTTTAAAATATGTGTAGATGTGGTGCTTGGGGAAACTGTTAATTGTGGTCTTGGCAGTGTTAGTTTAACTGTTGTATTCAAGGCCTGTAAAGGTCTTTTCCAACCTAAATGGTTCTAAGGAGTTAAGATCTCTTGGATTGAACTACCCAGCTTGCATAGCCCTCTTCATGCTTCCAGCTGAATTAATGGCTTTTGTTTACAGACCTCAGTGGAGACAAATCTAAATGAATATTGAGATTTTTGTTTTGTCTTGCTTTTTGTTTCTTCCAGCTACAGTCAGTTGGTAGCACATATTCAACAATAAAAATTGTTATAACAGGCATTAGGAATGAGTGGCATGCAGCAGTTTTACAGATAGTCAGACAAGAATAACTGTTATAACCGTTATATACCTTCAAACAGCCTTAGAAGTATAGTACTGTAATTATGAAAGCTTTCTTAGCAATTCCAGAAGTCTACTGAGTGTTTTAATAAAGCGAGTTTATTTTTATTCTGGTTTCCTAAAAAAAAAAGTTTTGTGCAATCATGTTGTCCATGCCCATTTATCTGTCTGTCAGTCTACCCAACAACTTTCGAACAAACTATCCAATTTCAACCAAATTTGGAAGCACAGCTGAGGACTCAAAGCTTTTAAGTTACCACAAGCTTCATGAAAAGAAAACATCTTCATTCAGGTTTTCTGTACTGCATTTACTGGCCATATGAACTCATTTCAGTGAGGTAAGGAGAATACAGAGCCATATCAAGCCACAAAAACTCCTCCTTTCTAAAAAAAAAAATTAAAAATTAAAAAAGCTGCTTCTCTGCTCTTATTCTTCT
Source organism: Alethe castanea (assembly GCA_024734035.1). Taxonomy (NCBI): domain Eukaryota; kingdom Metazoa; phylum Chordata; class Aves; order Passeriformes; family Muscicapidae; genus Alethe; species Alethe castanea. Next base: position 79,822,417 of record JANRGV010000001.1, read on the forward strand.
TCTTGATTCTAACAAATAATTTCCATAACTTAATAGTTCTAGCATGTCATTTATATCAGCATTTTCCCTATTTTAAAATAAATTTGCTTTTTTTTTTTCCCCATGCTGAAACCTGATCAACAGCTATAACTCATGGGATTATCTTTTCATTTGCTGCAGATTAATTTCAATGTAATTATGGTACAAGAGGGGCTTCTGTTATCTGAGATCATCATAGAAATAGAGGAGTTAAGAAACCAGAGAAATGGTTGTGAGACACCAAAATGCTATCCACAGTCTGGTAATTCTGTGTTTGATATTTGACAGTGTGAAATAATCCAGAAAGAAGAATCTAGAAAAACTGGCAGGATACAAGCACCTTTAAAATTTTGTTCTGAAGTGTCAGTTTACAAACATTGCTGCTCTAAAATTCTCTCTAAGATTTAACTACAGAAGTACTCACCAGGCATGTAAGCATCAAATTCCCTTTCCCTTTCAACTTAAAACACTCTCCTGATGCTATTTTTTGGCAATGAGATCTTCCAGTGAATGACACGCAGTAGTACCAGATTAGCTACCTTTTTTTGTCTCCTGAAAAAAATGGCAAAAGGATTTACTGTTTTCTGCCATTTTTTCTCTCTGGAATTCATTGGGAGTTTTTTATACCTACAGCCACAGTGAAGACTTCTTTCCTAATCAGCCTAATCCCTATAACAATCTACATGTACTCGGGGATAGAAAGCC
>JANRGV010000001.1:79825444-79899460 GCA_024734035.1 Alethe castanea
TCAGAAAAGAGCTTGGGTTGAAAGCTTCAGAGGAGCTGTGAGGTGAGGAAAAAAAAATGAGAAGTTTATACTCAGTAGGGGGGAAAAGGAAACTCTCTTGATAAATACAAACTCAAGACATATTTAGAAGCTGGGTATGCAAGCTGAACTTTCCCTGGGGCTAATTGCTGTAATGGCATGTTAAATAAATCCTTTCTAAACTTGGCTCTACCACATGAATGCTGTTTAAATAACACAGTGCTCATGGACAAATTATCAAAAGTATTAGGCAAAAACAGGCTTTTATTTAACTGGAATTGAAATACATGGTGGGGATTTTTTCCAGTTATTGTGACCATCACAAATCAGATTTTTTTTTCCTGTTAATCTTGGGGCTTCCCCTCCTTTTGCTGTCCTGGTTAACCACAAATACAACACATGCTTTTCTTCTTTGCTGTTTTGTACTATTCCATGGCAGACATAAGAATGTTCTTTCTCATTTATTGAGCAGTTGGTAACTCCTGAGCCTTTCCTTTTCAATTGTGCATGCTCAAGACAAGGCAAAACTGCTGGGAAATGGAAAATATTTATGAAATGGTAGTCTCCATGGCCAAGCTTCTTGAGGAAGGGTACTTCAGCTGATAAGTTAGAACAGCCTGTGCCCCAATTAAATCTGAATGATAGTGGTTCATTCTGAGGAAAATAAAAAGCAGAGGAGTAGAAGATATTTCTGCAATCTAAAATTCTTAAATCTGAAAAGCTTCTCTTATTCTGGGTATATGGAAATAACTAGATTTCTAGACACAAATTTATATGTATATAATTAATTAATAACATAATTAATATAATTATAAGCATTAGCTCATCATTTTAGATATAATATATATGCAATAAATAAATTTATACTATTTTTATCTATTGCATATTCATGCATATTTATATATTCTATAGAAATATAGAAATAACTAGATTATCAGTCAAAGATTTCCTGTTATGCTTATTGTAGTGGAAAATTACTCTAAAAAAGAGTGCAGAGGCTCAAAAGGCTGATTGCACCTGAGGACTAACAGACTGCTCATGGAATTTTATAATCTTTTTAAAGGCTTCCCTAGTCAATGAAATGACAGGAATGACCACCCTAATTAGAGAATCCTAAGTGTCAGTTGCAAAAACACCCCATAAAAGGACGTGCTTTGTACTGGCTCACCCTTATTCCTTAGCTGTTTGGTGGTCACTGGTGTCTCTGTAAAGAATCACCATTTCAAACGTGCACTTAGGGGTCCTTGCAAGTGGTAAGAAGAAGAATCTCTTCTGATATTCACCCTCATGATGCAATCACAGAGTATCTCAAGTTGGAAGGGACCCATAAAATCATCAGGTCCAAATCCCTACTCCTCCTCACAGGACTACTCACACTAAACCATGAGAATGAGTGTTCTCCAGACAGGCTTGATGCCACTTCACGCAGAAGAAACCTTGCAGATTCACATCTTTTAGTTCCAAAGTTTTTAGTGTTCAAGAGTTCACATCTTACAGTGTTTATTTAAGTAAACATAAGATAAAATTAAGAATGTACATGTCCACAATGTGAAAATGTAAGTTATATATTTGGTGGCTTTTTTATCTGGGAACATATACAACACTTTATTTAATTCTTTTGATAAAATATTTCCTTCAAGTGTTTTCAGAAGACAGGAGAAATAAAAGTATATGATTCTTATAAGCCTTAGAATAATGTGTTTACATATCAAGGAATCTCTTTCACAGAAATCAATATATTTTCATTTTCATCTAGGAAAAAATAATATTAGACACTTGTTGGTTCTTGGCTTTCTTAACACTCGCTTGCAGAGAGAAACAAAAAATTTTACAACAGCTTCCAAGAAAGCATATATTAGATCTTAATACTTAACTGCATTTCCTCACAGGCATTGATTTGCTGCTGTTGTTGTGACTGCATCCAGGCTGTCATATAGTTTGAAGGAAATGTGCAATTAAGTTGATATTACTAAATTGTACTTGGTATATTTGCACCTGGCTAGTTCTCAGACTGAAAAGCAAATAACTGGATTTTTCTTCAGAAATGGGAAACTCAATTCCCTCTTATGAACTTCTTGACTGTTAAAAACCATCAGGAGTGATAGAGAGGCAGGTACCATGGGGCCAGCAGTGTGGTAGACATCCTCATTTAGATTCCCATGCACATTCCAGGAAATTGCCATTATCCCAGGCATGGTTTGGGCTGGGTTGGGGGAAAGAAGGGAGTATGAGGCAGAGGAGCTGGGGCAAGGCATTGTACAACTCTGAATGTGCTCCTCAAAGTGCTTCCCACTTCCCACTTCCACCAGGAGTCTGGGCTCTCTGAACCAGAGGGCCAGGTCCCTTGACAAAATGAGCTATAGAAACAACTTTCTATTCCTTCTGCCCAGAGGCAGCTGCAGTCAGTGGATAATTGGTTGTTCAAGTACTTTCACTAGGAATTCTTTCCACGCAAAAACTGTATATAAAGTATTGATGAAAGCTTTCTTTCACAAACTGTTTTTCTCTCTGAAAAATGTCTTCCTCTAAACGTGTCCAGCCAGCCCCATTGTGTATTTGTTAAGGATGTGAATACATATGCATTTTTGTTTTATTATTATCAGACTTTTCTCCCTGTTGACCTTTATTCTATGTCTGTTCTCATATCAGATTTGCAAAGGCCATGTGATGTGACTATTTAAGCATCCTACTTAGAATGCATTAAAAGAGCCTGAATTTCAGAAATCTGGGGCTGTGGCTTCCCAACATCAGCCTCATTTAGAAGTTTTGCAGTCCATTTGAGCTTTCAGACGAGTCACTCCATCCATTTTTACACAGGTTGCAGCAAGGACATGAATTTTAATTTTCTCTAAATATCCCTGTGGATTTTAATTGCAGATAATAGGATGCGATATTCTTTCTTCTGAAAGGTTTGTTCTTACACATCAACGTTGATCACAGTCATCAGAAGTCCTGTCCAGAAAACAATCACTCAAACCAGGCCTTAGCTCTGTGGTCTCTGGATGAAAACCTGCTCGGGTGCATGGTTATGGCACTTTGTCTTTCATCTGCTGCTACAGGGAATCTCTGCCCACACTGAAGGGCAGAGGGAGAGGATCGGCTTTGGGTAGAGCAAAGCTCATTGAAAATTCCTGTGTTTTGCTCTTCCTGTGGGACCATGCCCCTGCTGATGAAACACTCTCTGCAGTGCCACAGCTGGACACCGCACAGTCTGAGAGCAGGGATGGGTTACCCTGCACAGCTCCCTTGGCCCTGCCCTCATCATCCCCCCTGGCTGCAGCTGCAGTGTCCCACTGGGCCATGCACAAAACTAGGCTCCATGGGCAGGGGCAGCAGCATGGGATGAGGTACCACTGTGCAGAAAGGTCAGTCGCTGCTGCCCGTGGGTCTGGGCGCGCAGAGACCACGCGCGCAGCGAGCTGGAGCACGTCACGCCTCCTGGCGGGGCTTCCACTCACACAGCCAGCTTTGCCCAAGAGAAAACTATGCCAGATTCTGGCCTTTGAAGATTTCGGTAAGCTTCTTTTTCAGGGAAAAACGGTTGCCAACTGGGATTTTTCGCAAGTTGACTGCTTTTCAAAGATCTTTGTGTAGGGGCTTGGTTAAGGGCATTGCTGGGGGAAACCAATTATAATTTTTAAATATGTTAGACTTAAATAAACATTTAATTAAAATAAAACCAGCTTTTTCAGCCATTGCCTGTCTTCTCCTGTTTGTAGAGTTGGGGAGTTCTGGGGAATTCCTGATACTACATATTTTTTGAGAGCGTCAGCAAACTTCTCAAACTAACCTTCAATACTTCCTTTCCTTTCTCTTCCCTCCCTCCCAACCCTTTTCCTTAGACACTTTAACCTACTTTTTAGTCTCTCATTTTTCAGTTTTCCCCTATTTCTTGCAATATCAAATTTTCTTCTAACATTTTCCTCCTTGCCCATTTCTCCCTGGTCCCTTTTCCATGCATTTTCTCCTCCAATTCAACTGAACTTCACCAAAAGCCGTGTTATCTCCATAATAGCCCCTTCCTGATGATGGAGGAAAATACCCTGGGACATCAGCTTTCAGCAGCTGGGAGCCAGGAGGGTATAGGTGACATGACTTTTCACCTCCTTCCATCTGTATTATACTTCTTCGAAAGTCTGCCTACTTTTGGTGGCACCAAGAGATGTAGCTGGGCTAGCAAGAGGAAGAATTGAGAAAAGATGATTTTATCACTTGAGCAGCTCTAAACCACTGTATTTATTTATGGCACTATCAGCATGGTTACCACAACAGAGAGTGCTGCATTAGATGCCGAGTGTGAGCCTTTGCACTTATTAAAACCTATAAATATCCTTGATAAAAGCAAAGAGAAAATATTTGCCACATGAGGATTTACTTTACAAATAATCCAACTGATATTAGTTTGAACCAGGTTGAAAGTTCCGTCACCTGTCAAAATAATTTAATTCCAAATTGTCCTGCTCTTTTTTTTTTTCCGTTTTCTTTTTCCCACTCTTCTTCAGTGACTTCCAGTGCTTAAGTGTGCCTACTTGATAGGACACGATTAAGGAGCACCATACCACATTGAGATAAACTCTAAACAGTATTTTTGTCCCTATTTTGCTGAGAGACAAACATGATATTGTGCAGCAACTTTACCCTGGCTGCTATTGGACTGTCCTGGTTTTATCTGGAATTGAGTTAACTTTCCTCCTAGAGATGTGCTTTGGATTCAGTATGACAATAATGATGATAAAACACTGATGTTTTAGTTGTTGCTAAACTGTTAAGAGCTGGCTGGATGGCCTGGCCCAGAGAGTGGAGGTGAACAGTGCTGCATCCAGCTGGGCATCAGTCACCAGTGGTGTCCCCTGGGGTCTGTGCTGGGGCCAGTTCTGTTCAATATTTTCATTGGCGACATGGATGAGAGTATTGAGTCCTTCATTAGTAAATTTGCAGATGACACTAAGCTGGGAGCGTGTGTTGATCTGCTGGAAGGCAGGAGGGCTCTGCAAAGAGACCTGCAATGGTTGGATGGATGGGCAGTGTCCAGTAAGATGAAGTTTAGTAAGTCCAAGTGCCAAGTCCTGCATTTTGGCTACAGTAACCCCCTGCAGTGTTACAGGCTGGGGATGGCAGCCGACTGAACATGAGCTAGCAATGTGCTCTGGTGGCCAAGAAGGCCAATGGCCCCTGGCCTGTATCAGGAATGGTGTGGCCAGCAGGAGCAGGGAGGTCATTCTTCCCCTGTACCAGGCACTGGTGAGGTCACACCTTGAGTGCTGTGTCCAGTTCTGTCCCCTCAGTTTAGGAAGGACGTTGAAACACTTGAGCACATCCAGAGGAAGCAACAAGGCTGGAACACAAACCCTGTGGGGAATGGCTGAGGGAGCTGGGGTTGTTCAGCCTGGAGAAATGGAGACTCAGGGATGACCTTATCACTCTCCCTGAAAGGTGGCTGTAGTCAGGTGGGATTGGTCTCTTTCACCAGGCAGCAACTGACAGAACGAGAGGACACAGTCTTAAGCTATGCCAAGGGAAATATAGATTGGATATTTGGACAAAGTTTTTCACTGAAAGAATAATAAAGTACTGGAACGGTCTGCCTGAGGAGGTGATGGAGTCACAATCCCTGGATGTGTTTAAAAAAAGACTGGATGTGGCACTCAGTGCCATGATCTAGTTGAGATGTTAGGGCATGGGTTGGACTCAATGATCTTGAAGTTCTCTTCCAACATAGTGATTCTGTATGATTAAAAAAAAAAAATCTACATCTTGATGAAACATCACAATTCCATATTCATTTTCAGATTCACTCCTTCCCCTAAAGAATTAATGAATACACATCTAAAAATATGAAAATATTTAAATTAAAGTTGTAAATTAAGGTGGGAATTTTAAAATCAAACGATATTATTTTCATTTTCTGAATCATTGTAAAAATTTCACTTTTAAAGAAGAAGAATTGAAGCTCAGTCTTTCACTTATCCTTTAGACTGGAACATGATTAAAAAATGTATTCCTGTACTTCAAGTATAAGCATGTATTCCAGAAACCTGAAGGCAAAAGATAAATTAAGTTACAGAACATGGTTATATATAATCTTATCTTCTAAATATGCCCTTGCTTTAAACCAAATTGTACCCCACCCCCATGTGGGGAAACAGATAATAGCCAAAGCTTTAATTATCCATATTCTAATGATGAGTTAACTAATTTTAAAGTTATTTTTAGAAGGGGTGGAGAAGAGTAGGATTTAAATCCCACCGCATTCTGTGTACCATATGAATCTTTTTTGATGTTACACAGATTGCTAAATCATAAGTCCTGTGCCTCCCCTTTTTAGGCTGATCCAGCTGCTGCATTAGTTATTCCTGCATCTTTTTTTCTGTGTTGAGTGCACTAAAGCCCTTATGCAAACTAATACTTTCTGTTCATTGGGATAATTTTCTGCTGTTAGCCGAGTGCATGTTCTACTTCACAGCATGACTTTTTCCAGTTCCTGTGGTAGAAGAAAGTCAAATATTGATGATGCATATTTTCACAGTGGCTGAATGGTTATCAATCACCTTGCATGTTCTTTGATATTTTTACTATTACACATTGGTTAATCAATTTTATATTTGGTATTTCAGTTTATTATTCTGGAAGACCTCTACCATGAAGATGACCCTAATACCCTATTTTATTTTGTTTCTATGGTGTTTAATACAAATGTTTTATGATTATCATAAACACTGTTTATATGTACATATGGATATTATTTACAAGATATTTAACATTAACCTATTTTTTCTTTAATTTCAACATTCTTAATACTGTCTTAATGCTTTTATTTTCCAATGGGAGAAATAATTTGCATACAATGAATAATATGAAAAACCAGTGTATAATGGAGAAAATTAAAGTACTTATTGAATATAATATCCTAAAGTCTACTTCAAATTAGACTTCTTGAAAATATACATAATTCATATTTGTTTCAGCTACATTTTAAGATGTATGCTCTTGAGTCTCCATGTGTTAAATTGCCTGATCATTGTGCTGCCAGATTTTAAGTGTGTCAATGAGTCTGTTTTCACATGTTGTGACATACAGAGTAGAGTATTTCTTGCATAGGTGGTATCTTATTCAAGTTTAGTTACAAGCAGTTCTGAATGTTCTGAAGTTCTGAATGTTGCTTTAGCATCTGTGTGTTGTGTTGACTGCCCTGTTCCATCAGGCTGACCACATCCTTCCATCTGCTTAAGATGTATTACTATTCTGAAGAATGTTTTGTGTGAATTTTGAAAAACAGGCCCGTTGTTACATTGGCAGTTTATAATTTACAGTAGATTTTTATGTTTCTTGAGGTTTTTCTTGGTATATGTGAGAAGATTTTCAGATCTGTAAAAAGGCAACTACTTGTGCTCAGAAAGTGTAGGAATGTTTAAGTCAAATATAGGCATAGAGCTGTCCTGAAGAGATATTTGAGACTATTATAAGTTTATTTTGCTTACAACTCATATAGTTTAGAAGTCAGAGATGATTTTTAGCTGCATTAATGAAAGATGATACTGTAGGCTTCTTTTCTGAAAAACATCGGTTTGGATTCTGTCTCCTGGTGCTGGTTCAGTTGCTTTCTGGAGACCAACCCACTCTCCAAGGTACTATGGCAAGAGTTAAGATTGAAAATGATTCCCTCTCAGAAAGGAATGGGTAGAGATTTTTTTTCCTTCTTTTTAAGAAGTGAAATGCAATTACTTCTATACTGCCTCATGATGATTTACTAAAGATGTGTTTGCTTGAAGAAAGCAGCAGTGTTTTGTAAACATAACAGCTCATGCAAATATTTATTCTTTATAGCAAGAGTTTGCTAAAGCTTCCTTGAGTGGTTTTATTTCTTTTAGGAAAGTCAGGAAATGATGGGTTTATTAGTTTGTTGCATCTGCTGTTTGTTTTGTATGTTCATTTTCTGTTTTGCTTTGCAGGTGTCACCAAAGATGTTATAATGGTTCCAACTTCACTCTTGCAGTGTTTTCCATTGCTGGCTATGATTTATGCCACTTACATCTTAAACTTTATTTTTTGCTTTTTAGAAATCATCCTTTCATTTTGTCTAATTATAATTTTGCTCTTTACAGACTTTGCTGCCTCCAAGCATGTTGTCTAAAACTCCATCTCAGGTTCTCCATGCAGTTCTTCATAGTCTCCTACACATTACATAGCAATATTTCAAGGATAATTTTTATCTTCATTCACAGTGTTTTGATTTCTAATGTTCAGTTGCTGGTTTTGCAAGTCTCTTTAAAACTATTCCAGTACAAGCTAACAAAGCACATTATTTACTCATTCTGGCCCACGTCATTATCTTTTACTACTCCTGTATATAGTTGGCCATCCTTAAAAAAAGTCTGTCAGGTGTCTGGATCTTTGCCAGTATGTCTTGCTTACAGTCAGGATGCAAGGATACCTTTAATTTGAATTCTTAAATGGCTGTTAGGCTCAGGCTTGACATTTGTGATGAAACTGCAGCTTTCCCTGTGTCCATGGCAATAAAGTTAGATCCATTAAGATCTCTGTGGTTACTATCTTTACCTGTTTCTTGGCAGAAGTGGACACTTAGTTTGATTATATAATTAAATATTCACTTGAAATCTTATGACAAAAAAACCTGACGCGGAGCCTGAAGAACTCCATGCCTCAGAGACATGTTCCACAGTTATTTCTTTCCCTACGTTTTTTTACGCCCTATTTAGCTTTGCAACTGTGGTGTGAAAATGGCCAGACAGACAACACTTTGGAGGATGGGACTTCTACAATTCTTTAGGAAATCTGCAGTCTTTGGTGGAGGCAGTGCATAATGTTGAACACATTGTAGTAGAATTGGAAACACTGGAGCAAAACTTCTGGCTTTTGAAAGCACTGGAATCACTGACTATGATTTTCTGCTGCAAGGAAGCCTGATGTAGCCATGTTGCATGCTAGTATAGTATAGGAATGTTCCTATCGTCACAACCTAGGTAGGTACCATAAACTGGTGAACATAGCACCAATTCAATCTGTGCCTGTCTCAAAGTAGTGGAGTGAAACCAGATCCTCACCCTAGTTTAGCCTCCCAGGTTGTCCTTGCAAAATTGAAGTCATACACAGTAGGAATTTAAGGTAGAGAAAATAGGTTGTAGAAGTCAGAAACAGGGGAGTTTATTGAGGCAGAAGTAGATCTCAGGTAACATTCAATTCCTTTTTGTTGAGTTTGCATATGACCCACATTGCTCCTGAAAAGACCAGTGTTTCTTCCTGACAATCTATGGGATCTCAGGCACTGTTTCTGCACATGAAGCTCAGTCAGATGAGACTTTCAGCATTTCTGAGTGCTGATCCTCTTAGACAATAAATGAAAAAGGAATGATTAGGGAGATGCTGAAAGACAGCAAAGGGAAATATGAGGAATGGAGAATGTATGTCAAGATAAGAAGGAAGAACAAGAGCAATGACAGATGTCTTGGGGAAGGCATTAGTGCTGCAGTTCTCAAAGTGAGAATATTTTAGTTTTTTCTGTGGTGGTATGCTGCTGTAACCATGATCTCCAGGTCACAGACTTGAATATAAAGAACTGTAAGTTTGTCATCTATAATAAAAGACCCACAAGAAACACAAAGTATTTGTGTGGGATCATATTCTCCTGTCCAAAGCTGTATTTCTAAATCAAATGTGTATGTAGGCATAGGGGAGGGAGGCCTGCAGTTGTGTGTATTTTTCTTCTCTTGGGGAAGGTGACGGCAAGTGATTCAGTCTGTAGATGCCAGACCCAGCACAGTGGTAAGAAGAAAAATTAGTCAGTAGAAGAGGCACATGCTGAATGTGTGTGAACCTGATTTTTGTCTCATGCAGAAAAACTGTGACAAACCAACTACAATATGTCATCAGTCATACTGAATCTGTTGTCTGCCAGTTAAGCACATGATATAGAGTTTCACTGAGTGATCTATAAAGCAATACCAATTAATTTACGTCTGTAAAATGATCTCACTGCTCCTTCTTCTTCTTAGTACATTTTTCCAACTTCTATGCTCAAAAGAAAATCATTCATCTTTCACTCAGTAATTTACCCCATCCAGCCTCCAAGTACCATGCAGCCCCTTGCTCACCTGCCCCCACCAGAGTGATCAGGGAGAGAATCAGAAGAAAACATGGGAGTTGAGTTTAATAGGAAAAGAAGAAACCACACACACAGCAATGCAAAGCAAGGAATTAATTTACTCCTTCCTATGGGCAGGCAGGTGCTCAGCCATCTCTGGGAGAGCAGGGCTCCATCAGGTGTAACGGTGACTTGGGAAGACACATGCTGAAACTCCAGAAGTCCTCCCCTTCTTCCTTCTTCCCCTACTTTATATCTGAATATGATGTCACATGGAATATCCCTTTGGTCAGCTGGGGTCACCTGTCCCAGCTGTGTCTCCTCCCAACCTCCCAAGCACCCCCAACTTCCTCTCCCACATGGCAGTGGGAGAAGCAGAAAACACCTTAGCTCTGAGCAAGGAGCCCTGCTCAGCAATAACAAAAAGATCTCTATATTATCAGCTCTGTGCTCAGCACAAACCCAAAACACGGCCCCATACCAGTCACTGCAAAGACACTTCTACCTCAACTGAAATAAGCACATACAGGTACTGAAATTTCGGGACATGTCTTAGACCATATTTTGACCATGAAACGTGCTGTAATTATAGTCAAGATTTTGCATCCGGTAGTTATCAGTGGAAACACTGCTTGTTACATTGTTCATCTGAGCTGGTTATTGCTTAATTGTGGGGCAAAACTGATTGTTGGCAACAATTTAATTAGGTTTTGAATATAAGTATGTTTTAGGTTGTTTGGGAAAAAAGTGATCATCAAATTAGATATTTTAGTATCAAAAAGGTTAAGAAAAATTAAAGTTTCAATTTACTGGAAGCTTTTTTCCTAAAATGGTCAATCAGGTTTATATCAAGAAAGGAGAAAAATGTAAACAGGTATATGAAGTGATTATATTAAAACTTGAGAGGCTAGGCAGAAGATTTTAACATGCATACATGATTTGATATGATCAAAATTTTTTATGTACTAAGAGGAATACATTTTGTACACTGAGCTAATAATTTATGGTTTATATAAATAGTTTTGACTGTTTAATAGAATTATATATTATGTAATACTGTAGACTTAAACTTCCTATTAACTTCCCCTGCTATTTGGTGTACGCTATCCTTTCCAGTACTACTCCAGGTCTTAGGATTGAATACTCGGGAAAATGAGGAGATTTAAACAGTAACTGTCGTCTTGGTTCTCCTTCTTCTTAGTTTTGGAGGCTACTTGAGGCTGCTTTTTTGTATTATCTTAAAGTTGCTTGTTTGCTGTTCCTCACCACTTCCCAAGCAACATTTGGGAATGTCATGTTGTCCTCCCTCAGCCCAGTTACCTGCAGGGTACAATGACCACGTAGAGGTGCCAGCCCCTGGCCTCAGATGCTCCCAGGGTGGAGCTGGTGTAGGGGGACACAGACGTGGCCACCAGGTGTTTCCTGCCATGCATAAAACCAGTACTCGCCAAGCCAGGGCCAGATAGGTCCTGCGAGCCTGCAGTGCCAACTCTGAGCCAAACCTCTGGCCTTGTGCTAGTGATGGCAAACTCACTGCTGTCTGGGCTGCAGAACAGGCTCCCCAAACATTCCTCTTGCCATTACTACCAACTCAAAAGGAAAGTCTTTGAAGACTTCAGGGCTTATCTGTGTGTGTTTGCAGTGTCGGATCTTTAATACTTATTATTGCTGGCACATAAAAGATTGCATAATTCTGCAGCTCCTTAAAATATTTATCAGCATGAGAATGTGATCCTTTGTGTTCAGAACACGTGTTCTTTGATATTTTTAAATTATTTAAAAACTTTACAGGAGTAAATGATAAATCTTATCATATATTCTGACACTGGTTTTCAACGTGTAACTGTCTTTCCTGAGAAATCATATTAAGAATAGAAGTGAAGAATGAATGCTAAAAGCTATGATTTTTCAGAGGTCAAAATCAAGATAAGTAAGATGAAGGGGTTCAGCCTCATTCGATCATATTCACCTAGACTCAAGACCTGCATAACCTGCATATACTCATGTACATGTGCTTTATCAAATGAATGTGATACATATCTAAACCTCATAATTTTTAACACAAAGAATATTAGAACAAACTGGGGAAATTATAGAATTTAATGCTTTTTAAACTGCTTTAAATATAGTAAAGTGTAGGACAATATGGTAGACTGAAATCAGTAACCCTTGGCATGAATATGTATTTATAAAGCGAGACTTTGAGACCTTGTTTTCTTGTGGCTACTGCTGTGAAGGCCATTCTACACTAAAAACTTTTTAACTTTTTTCCTTTTTTCCTTTTTTCTTTTTTTTTTAATGTATTGCATCACATGAAAACAGACTTTAAATTTTTCTAAGTTCTTTTCATTGTACTATAGTCAATTTAGGAAACTTCAGTCAAAATAATCCTGCATTCCAAGGCTTCACTGAAAACATCCAGCACAAAGATTTTTTCACTGAATGACATCCAGGAGGTAGAATTGCTAGTGCCATTTTTAGAAACTCATTTTCCTCTTTTCCTTTTCAGACTATGGCACCATTAAGAAAGTACTTGCCCCAATGAACCAGACTTCAAGCAGCTGCCTGCTTGAGGAAATTGAACTCCTGCCGGAAAGTCAGCGAGAGCCCATCAGGAGCCTTCAGATCCTGCACAGCCAGAGTGTCCTTTTTGTGGGCCTTCAGGAGCATGTGATTAAGGTCCCCCTGAAGAGATGTCTCTTTTACAAAACATACAGGTATGAAGAATCAGCTAGCTTTATTTGACTGCAGAAAAATGCATGCAGGGGTTGCAGAAAAATGGGAAGGATAAATGACTGAAAGTAGGAATCCAAATAAATTGTCTCTCTCAACAATGACTTCCTGTGGGTACTGTTTATCAGAAGTGTCTCCAACTACTTGTACTAACTTGTTAGGACTAGATGAGGCTCTCAAGGAGTTATATTCGTATTGAAGTGTCATTATGCAGATTCTGAGTTGTGAAGTGAAACAGTAACAAATGATTTATATAGAAGACAGTTATTTGCTAAAGTTCAATATAGCTGCTGGTTTAATATATTCAAAGCTTGTGACTTGAACAAATTTAGGGTTTGTTTTGTTTTGTTTTGTTTTTTTATTTAAGCTGTTTTATAAATGAATAAACAATGTCTGTGAATTCAGAAACAAATCGGGTTGGATGAATTGAGAAACAAGAGCACTTGGAAAAGTGGCTATTTAAAGGTAGTGTTGGATCAGCAAACTAATAAATATAAATATGGTACTAGGTAAAAGTGCTATGCAGCCAACAGTTGTTCAATCAGAGAAAGTAGATGGCTTACAAATAATGACTTGGTTGTAGATTGTATTATGATAGTCAAGGGATTTAAAGTTCAGCACACAGTCGTTTCAATAGGGTATCTGAACATACATCTGGCTTGCAAAACATGCTCTTAGAAATTATTAATTTCATCTAGTTATCTAATATCTTCCCTTTGATATGTGTGGTCCTGGTAATTCAGTACAATTGTGTTACATCAAATAGACACAGAACCAGTAATGAGGTTTTGAGAACTGTGACAGATATGCATGTAGTTGGTTTTTTAGCTTTTTTTAGCTTCACCTTGTTTAACAAACATTCCTCTGAAGAGCTGGGCTGTTAAAGAAGGAAGAAAGGCTGCTAGTTGCCTCTCTTGGATGCTATACTCAGGCTCAGACACATTATCTGTGCAGCAAAGATAGTACACCTCCCACAAAAGGTGGTGTGACCGTTCATAGATAGAGACATTTTTGGCCATCACAAGGACCACACAGTTGGTCGCAGCAGAGAAGTGACCACAGGACACAGGTGTAGTAAAGCTGTGGCTTGGTGACAGTGGAAGGACATTTCCAAGGGATCTGGCTCACCATGGGGATTGGTACCATGCAGGAGCCAGTGAAAAGCTGCTGAGTTGAAAACAAGACTGAAGGAAAAGAGGTGCCCTAGAAAACAGTAGACCAGGGAAGGGTTCTACTTTTTACCACTGTTTACCAGTTCTTTTTTTGTTTATGCTGTCTTATGTAGCATATTTTTGGCATTTTCTATTGAAATAGAATGCTTGAAGCCCCACTGAAGGTCCTGCAAAATTTACTTTAGGGAAAAGTTTTATATGGGCAAGTCTTTGCTTCAAGCATTTTGTTGGTTCTCTTAGACCACGTTTCATTTTCCTTGGAAATGTCATCTTTCCTTGGTTCAGCGAGTTGAAAAAGGATGTGTGGTGGTGAGCATTTACACCAAGCCTGTAGTCTGCTTCGGACATTTCAAGACTGGTGCCTCACTTTGTTTTTAGTGAGGTGTGAATGCCCAAGGTCCCTGGGACCTCTGCTTCTCTCAGGAAATTCCCAAGGCATGGCAATGTTATTCCAGCTACAGGGCCCAAAAATACTTCTATCCTTGCAGGGTAGGACTGCTGTTTCAAATCACAGACCCCATGATAGCTGCAGGCTATTCATTCCTCTCTCCCTGTTTGAGCAGTGGGCTTTAATTGTCTAATTTTTGAAATTTGTTTTAGAACAAAAGAAAACTAAACAAAAAAAAATGGTCCCTTTCCCATTTTACTGAGAACAGTAGTTAAATGCCTCAAATACTTCTCAAATGATAATTTATTCCTTTGCCCAGAGGTATATGAAGTCTCATCTTCCCGTGGAATGACTTATTTAAAGGGGATAAAATGATTCCTTGTGGGCTTTTTCAATCATGTCTTTTGTAGTTGTATGACTTCTCTTGTAGTAATTAAATATTCATTGCACCAAAAGGCTTGCCATCCTTGCTTTCTGCTTGGTTAAAGAGTTCACCAGCAATTCTAGCTTTGTTTTTTGAAAAAGGAGAGGATTTACAGATGTGATCCAGACAAAAAAAAGGAATTTCCTTGTCATCTATCATTAGGGACTCAGGTTATTTGGAGAATGCAGATGTAATCTTTCTCTCACCTATAATTTATTTTTGGTTTGACTAGTTTTTTCCTGGCTTATGCTGGAATTTTTTTTTTTTATTTTTTTTTTTGTGGAGAGTGTACAAGTACATTACTTGGGGCTCTACATTTCTCCAGGTGTTGAAACATCTTAAATTTGCTCATTGCATTTCTGGGTGCTTTCATACTCACTTTCTTCTATTATGTTGCTAATTATTACTTCTATACTGTAGAATTGGGTAAACAGAGTAATGGGTGAACCTTACCTAACGTAATGCATTGGAGAATAGTGGGGGTTTTTTTGGGTTTTTTGTATTATTTTATTCTATTTATTCACATTTATTATACTAAGGGCTGTATAACTGTGCCAAAGCTACATTCTGAAATTCCATCAATGGTAACTAGAATCTCTGCCCCAGATCAAGGACGTGTACTCTTCAGTAGCCACTTCACAAAGTTATTGAGGAATTGGGTATGCTTGTGTATGAATAACAGCCTTAAAAAAGTCAAAAGGTTGAAGATGTGCTACCTCACCTACTCATTTTGTGTAAATGGCAGAGTGCTCAGCGCCTAATCTTATCTGGGCTTTCAGACATACAACTTCAGTCCCTCTGTTGAGCAGACTCTTCCATGAACTATCTCAATGTCAAGATAATTTTCTTCAGACTGTTCATTTATTTTTTTTTCATTATTCCTTGTTTCATCTTCCCACAGTAGCCTCTAAAGCATGCAGTTATTGCTTTTATTTGTAGTTTATTATGTCTCCTTAATAATAACTCTAATATGCCCTGCACATCATACGTCTGTTCCTCCAGCACTTTTCAGTGGTGGAGGAACCCTGTGACCTGCTGCTGCTCTGACAGATATCACACCTGTTTCAGCACATGACTCCAGTCATGACTCTACTCCCATAAACACTGTTAAAAAGGCTCTTGAAAATACATTTGGAGGCTAATTTTTTTTTTTTGGGGTGTGTTTTAGGTGCTGTTTGCTGCACTTTATTACTGTGACAACAGACCTTACCATGGGCAAAACCTGTTGTCACACCCATAGTTTGGGTTGCCCAGCACTTTCCATTCTGCCCTGATGTTTCCATCATTCATGAGTTGCCCATGCCAGATATTTAGATTTGGATTTGCATGGGGGGCAGTTGGAGGGTGTCTCACACAGGCTTCTGCCAATGCCTGAATAGTTTTGAACATCCTGTCATAATTGTGCTGGTTTTGAGAGTCAGCTAGAGAAAAGTAATTTGGGATGTGTCAGTACTTTGGAGAATCAGTTCTCCAAAAAAACCCTGCCATATTCAAGGTGCAGAAAGCAGCAGTTACCTAAATTCAGTTCTCCTTGGGGAAAATCCTTAAGGTTTAACCAGGTTATTATCACCTGGGTATTGCAATTCACATGTTTATCAAACTTTTACAGAAGTCCATCAATGATATTCACTGGAGCTATTTTCACAGCTGAATTCTCCACCTCTCTGTACTTCTTCACAGTTGAGGAGGCCAAGCATGAACCACAACTGACTTTTGTATATCTGCTAATTAACTACAATGTGAGATAAATAGAATAATTATCATGAGAAGATAGCTATTAAAGTCTCTCAAATTTCAATTTCTTTGTTTTACTTTGAAGGTTCTGTGCATCTGTAGTAAGGAATAGGATATGTAGTATGAGGGTAGAGACTGCCCCCTGAAAGAAAGAAACAGTCAGCTTCCTTTTGTTGGCAGCTGTAGCCTTCAAAAGCAACCCTGGATGGCAGTGATTTTTCTGAGGCAAATTTGTCGAAGTTATACTTTGTACTGGCATTTTCAGTGCATTAGTTGTGAAAGGACAATGAAAGGCTGTATCAGCCCAATGTTCTTTAAAATTTTACCAAGCAAGGGTCAAGGATTGGTATTTTCTAATGGGTATTTTATGGAAGATAGGTTTCGCGCACTTGAAAGGCTTGAAAACTAATCTTACTATGTATGATGTTATGTCTAAGTAAATAAATCATGTCATCTGCTAAAAGCTGTACAAATAGTGATGTCTCTGACATAAAAAGACCTCATCAACTTCTGGAAATTTTTGGGGTTTTTTTTTGGTTTTTTTTTTTTTTACAAAATATGCCTAAGATACTACTGGGTTACAAAATTGTCTTGCTAAGTAATGTTATCATAGCTATTCTACTGTAACTTACCTTTTTTTTTCTTTGAACTTCTTTATTCTTATTTGGGTGTCCTTGTGAGCCATCAGTTAAGCAATCTGTACATAAACAAGAAAACTCTATCAGCACAGTGCTAAAAACGGTACTGAATTAGCTGACAGAAGAAAACAATATACTTTATTTCATTCCTAGAACTCCAGCAAGATTATTGGATTAAGTATTTCAACTACTTTTGCATTCCTTTATTTTGCCTAGCTGATTTTGCATTCTCAGAGGTACCCTCACACTCAGTAGGAACTTGTTTTCCTGGTAATAAACACTCTATAACATTAAATAGTAAAATAATTATTCCTATATACTGATACTATACAAGTTAAAAACAAGTGTGTGTTCTAAACCATTACTAGGTGCTCATGTGTCCAGAAGGGCTTGCCAACAAATGGAATTGAAATTGCCTTTTGGAAATAATCATTCCAAAGTACTTATTTTTTTATATTCAGGTGGATTTCCTGATTTCAAAATATGCGGGCTTTATTCCATTTTGAATATGAGAAATCTGCTGCTGCATTATAATGTCAGAACCACAAGAGGACTGATCTGAATTAGTGATTCCAGAGTATTATTCCAGAATCAGAGTCCTCATAAATTTCCCAGACTGAGATAAACCATACTCCTGTCTGCAAGTCTAGGTTATAAACACATATTAAAAATTACAATTCTTTTTTTTTGGGTATTAGATACACTGAAAAATTATCTTCAGTTGGTGTCAACTTATGAACACAATTAAAGTCGGCAGAACTATCAGATAAGCACAATTGTAAGTTTGTTGCACTCTAAAGAAGTAGAATATTAGTCCCATACTGCAGTGGGAATAGCTTGACCCTTTCTGCCTTTGTGAAGATGAAAGCTTTTGCAGAAAGTGTCTGTCTCTCTGTCCTGCAAAATTCATCAGAGACAAACTGTTCATTTACATTTTGCTGCCCCTGACAACTCTTAGTGTGACCTATGTATGTATGCATGTATGTGTGTTGTAAGCAGATACTTTTGTCAAACAAGAATTTTACATCCTGCTCCAAATTTATTTCTTGAAGTAGCCTTATTAGGGAAAGAAAAATGCCTGTTTTCTTTTAGTCTGCAAGGATGTAAGTGAGCCAGATAGACTTGACTACATATTTGCAATTCAGATTTTATTAGTAGGATATTATTTTAAACAAAAAAAATAACCTAAGAAAGAAAAATATAAAACAGTCATGTGGTATTCATCTATCACAATGTAATTAATTTTTTTGCTTTAAAAAGTATCAAAAGATTCAGGAATTCTAAGTTCAGTGTACTCTTAGTAACTGTAGGTGCTTACAGGCAAGTTCAGGCAGTGGGATTTGGACGAGTGGACAGTGAGGTGGATTGGGAAATGGCCAAATGCCAGCTCTCAGAGGGTTGTCATCAGTGTCACAGTCTAGTTGGAGGCTACTGGTGTCACCTAAGGGTCAACACTGGGCCCAGTATTGTTTAATTTCTTCATCAGTGACTTGGCTGAAGGAGCAGATGTCTCCCCAGCATTGCTGATGACACAGAGCTGGAGGAGTGGCCAATGCTCTAGAAGTCTCTGCAGCCCTTCTGAGGGACCTTGAAAGGCTGGCGAGGTGGGTGGAGAGGAACCTTCTGAAATTCAACAAAGGCAAGTGCAGGGTCCTGCAGCTGGGGAAGAACAACCCCAGGCACCAGCACAGGTTGGGGGCTGAGCTGCTGGAAAGCAGCTCTGCGGAGAAGGACCTGGGTGTCCTGATGAACAGTTTATCCATGAGCTGGCTGTGTGCCCTGCGGGCCAGGCAGGCCAGTGGGATCCTGGGGTGCATTGGGAAGAGCACTGCCAGCAGGTTGAGGGAGGTGATGCTGCCCTGTACTCTGGTGAGGCCATATCTGGAGTGCCATGTGCAGCTCTGGACTCCTCAGGATGAAAAGTCATGAAGTTTCTAAAGTGGGTCCAGCAGAGGTCAACAAAGATGAGTGGGGTCTGACTCATCTCTTCTATGAGGTGAGACTGAGGGAGTTGGACCTGTTCAGCCTTGAGAGGAGAACACTGGGAGGAGATTTATCAATGTATATAAATATCTGAAGGGAGGATGTTGAGAGGATGAAGTGCATGCTCTGGAAGTCGTCTTTCAAATGGCATCAAATGTCTTTCACATTTGATCTGCATATAGTCCACTTGGAAGCATCAGCGTTCAGTGAATTGTGTGATATAAACAACTTTTATACATAAATTTTTGATTCCAGATTTAATGGAAGGACCTTGTGGGTTTAAGGCTGGTATTCTGAGTGATGTTGAAAGACTGAATTGTACCTAAATATATTTTGACTATGTTACAAAAATTTAAATAAGAGGAAGAAATGATAGACGCTCATAACATTTGAGATGATAAAAGGATTTGATTTTTCGTACCACTACAGGTAAGGGTTAAGCAGTATTCTGAATATTTGACATACATTTGGCCTACTAGGGATTTTATAAGTTATGTCCCTACCATTTATGTTCTTCTGCATCATTCATCTGTATCTTTAGTTGCCTGTTTTTCATTGCACACACATATATATACCTATATAGCTGCAAAATCAATAGTAATGAAAACACTGATAGGTACCAGTTTCTGGTATCACATTCATGTATTAATTCAGGAATAGATAAAACTGTGCATCTGGAACATGAGACAGGCTTATAGCTTGAGTTTTCTGTTTGAATTTGCAGTAATGAATCTGTCATCTGCAAAATAAGGTAGTGAGCCCAGTTCAGATCCTGATATACAAAGTGTCAGGTCACATTTGATGGTAATTTAGACCATGTAGGCATGGATAATTCAGTAGAAATTATTGAAAGGGTCAGGAGACTCAGTTCTTTGAAATGCTGTGTGTAGGTAAAGACAGAAAAATGTTTCTTGAACAGTCTTAGAAGATGCACATCTTGCATTTATATATATTGTATGAATAAAATGTTACCGCTCAAGAGGATACCTGATTAGCACTTTCATATTAATATGGGAATATATTCTCCCCCTCAAAGGAAATTTTAGAATTTCTTCAAAATTAATGGTATTATGATATAGCTTTTAAACGTAAGGAATTTTTTTTTGTTCAGATCACACATAAATTATTTTTAGTCCTAAACTCTATGAGATTTTTAACATATTTTGCTCTGAATTGTGTTCAGTTCTGCCTTACTTTCTGATTCCATAAATCATCTTAAATACAACTTAAGTAGGACAATTTTGCTGGCCTACTTGGTGATAATTATAAAATAGCTGAAGAAATAAACTGTTTTTACTGACTTGCTTTGTAGTGTGGTGGCTTACTGTTCAGTTAGTAGTCAGTCAAAACCCATTGCTAAAGAGTAGCACCACAGTCAGCAGGTAAACTGAGCCATCACTGCAAAATGAGTGCCTTGCAGGAGACACACTCTGCTACCTATCATTTACGTTTGGTAAAAAAATGTGAAGTGACAACAGAGAGCAAAATTAGAATCAGTCAGGAGAAACCAAAAGCTATTGAATGTTTTTGCAGAGGGTGCTGACTTGATAGGGTAAGTGGCATCGAGAGTCGTTGAATGAGCCAGTTTAATTTTATTCCTGAATGTCCTTCCTGCACAAAATTGCCAGTTTTAGCAGTGCTAGGACAAATCATGTGAAGTCCTAGAGATGTGAGCTTGTGCCCATTGGGATTAACAGACAAAACATTAATTCTCTGCTGAAATTGAGATGTAAGGTATACTTCTAGAGACAAGATGACAAAATATATTATCCAGCTCTGCTATTTGCCATGTGACAGTCTGAAAGGGCCTTGTCAAATGAAAGACCTAATACCTACTTTAAAATTTATCTAATTTTTCTACAGTAGCATCTAAAATAGCTTTAATTTAGACAGAGATTGGGGAGGAAAACGAGAAAAAGAAGTGGAGTTGTATCTGATTTTTGACTTTCCTTACTTACATAAAATTGACATAAATTTGACAGACATGTATAATTTTTTTTTTTTGTTGTTATTTTGTGTGCACCTTGAATCTGTTCCTCTTACTTTTGTCTCTTGGGAGAAAGATTCATTGAAAAAGAGTTAAAACAGCATGAAATTTTCCTAAGGACACGTAATTACGAGTTTAGAATAGTCTCTTTATATTTCACATTTCAGATAGAAGTTCTGATATTTTTATACTTACACGCTTTATTCTATCTGATTTTTTATCTGATAACTTCTTTTGTTATGTTTCTTTGTTTTATCTATTCATAGTAGATAAAAATAATTAGCTGCTATTACTCACACATTAAATCAAAGGAATCATCCCTCAAAGGAAAGAAGATGGTTTTAAGAGGTGGCATAATTAGGCATTAAGGATAAAAACTTACCCTCATGTTACCTCTCTTCTTTTAATTTTAAAGAAACTATATCTGCATTTCAGAGATATAGGTGATCTGAAAAAAATAAATAAGAAAAACCTCTGAGAGGTGAGGCAGGGTGGAGAACAGAAAAGAATTGTGTGAAAACCTGAGAACAGGGCAGCTATTTAAGTCCTGCCACATTTCATGAATATGTCTGACACAGAGAGCTGAGGGAGGTTGATGATACTGAACTACAGTTTTGTAGGGGTTTTTTTTCTGTCTGGATATAAGATTTAAAAAATTAAGCTTTCTACAATATGAGACTTGGATATAATAATGACTGGGACATTGAATTAGCACTTTAGTGAATAAATTAGTTTCTCATGTGAGGAATATTTCTCTGAAAAAAATTCTTGTTGCTTTGTTTGGAATAGTTCATATGTTTAGAGGATTAATTTCTTTATTGTAGTGTAAAGAAAAAGGTTATTGAAGAATGCTAATGTCTCTAATTAGTGGAGGAAGTTATCCTCTTGTCATCTGCATGAGGTTAGCTGAGTTATTAACTTTTTAAAATGGTAATTTTCATGTGCTCAGTGGATCTTCTTAACTAAATTCTGAAAAGATTCGCCTCATTTTACCTTGCTGCAGAGCACTCCAAACCTGGTCATCTACTGAAAAAATTCACAGAGTGAGCAGAGATTATTGTCATAGCAGTACAAGAACTTTTTTTTTTCTTCCATGGAACTAGGATTAGTTCTAATACCAGAAAATTGTAAGGACAGTCAAAATATCTTTCTAGCACCTTACTTAAAACCTCTGAGCGACTTGTAATGAAAGGTGCAAGTCGTTTTGATTTGTTTGAATTGAAGGTAAAGTGAAAACAAAAGCAAAAGAGGAAATGAGATGTAAGACCAGACTGGGAAAAGGATCAGCTTACTCCCACTAAAGAGGGAGTAAGGTTCTAAGTGAAAGGATATTTCAAAAGACCTTGAAATATTTTTGTTTTTAATAAAAAGTTTCTAAAGCATAATAATGGAGTTTATAAATATGAACACTTTGAAGTTAGAAAATTGAACACTTTGGCTTTGAGGCGCAAGTTCTATTTCAGTGTTATCATTGCAGACATTGCCAGTTGTGCATGATGTCAGCCTTTAATTTGTTTTTATATTCATTTCCCAAACACATCCTTTATCAGAGATACTCAGAAGGAGAACACTGGAAATGAACACATCGCATCATGTCTTGCAGACTCTGGAAGACCAATACACTTAAAACTTTCCATAATTTGTATGAATATTCCTTCTCACTTTCTAGATAGTTAAACAGAAACATGTGTAGCCTGAGTTACAAAAATGTAAAGTGCTCACAGCTGCAGGAGCCAACAGGGGAAACTCTCTTCTTAACAGTGAATTCCCCAAACCAAAAGCTTTATCTTTGAGCTACAATCCTGATTAGGGGTACCCATGGAGTTTTGACTGTTATACCTCTTACATTGTGCCCTTTCTGCAGATAAGAACTATGCTCCCACGTGCTACTGGCAATCCCCATTGCCAAGTGGAATGTGGAAATGAATTACTTGAAATTTGTAATTATGGTATTTTGGAATAGCACTCCAGGGAATTAGTAAGTCTGCATTTGGTCAGGTGTTAATATGGAAGTACATGAGGAATACCAGAGATAAAAAGAAATATCAATAAAACACATAAATTAGTTAGGACAGAATCAAAGAACACTTGCGGTTAGCAGGGGTCTCTGATGGTCATCTGGTCCAGTTCTTGCTGGGCCTCCCAGAACCATTTGTCCAGGGCCATGTTTGGATGGCTTTTGAATATCTCCAAGGAGGGAGATTCCAGAAGCTCCCTGGGCTATCTGCCAGTGCCAGTGCTCAGTCACCATTTCTGCAATGGTGTCGCCTGGTGTTGAAGCCTCATGTGTTTCTGTTTGTGCCCATTGTCTCTGGTCCTGTCACTGGGTACCATTGAAGACCCTGGATCCTCTTCTTTGCATGCTCCCCTCAGGCTTTTGTACGTATTGATGAGATCCTCTCTAAGCCTTCTCTTCTCTAGGCTAAACAGCTCTCCCAGCTCTCTCAGCTCCTCCTCACTGGAGAGATGCTCCAGTTGCTTAATCACCTCTGTGGCCCTTCAGTCAACAGATGTGATGAGAACAGATAATTAAAGAGAGAAGGATGGTGTCCATGGATTTGAGTTGAGCAAAAATTATCAGTCTAACATTTTTTACAATCTAGACAACATGTTTGAATGCATTATTTTCATGTGTAATTTTTAGGTATTCTTACAAATGTTAAATCAATTATATTGTGCTTCACTATAATGGGAGTTCCACCTCCTTTGTTATGGATCTTTAGCTATGAAGCTGCAGACCTATTGCCTAGACTGTTAATGCTAGACCTTAGCAAGAGAAACCTGCTTATTTATTAGAGAAATGAACTTATAGTTTTGTACAGTGGATCTTTCAGAGTGTTTGAAAATGGACTACCATCCTTCTGTAATCCTTTTCTTTCCCTGCTCATGTGCCACTAAGAAAGAGTGCTGAGGGCAGTGTGTGATATGTAAGAGGTTTAATGGCAGCCACCAGTGCCCATTTGAGCAAACTTCCAGAGATTTTATACAAGTGCAGAAAATAGATCAGAAGGTTTTCGAATTAATTTTCAAAGAGCAGACATTGTCCTCTGATTTCTGAAAAAGGTGATATCCACAATTCCAAAACTGACAGAAAAGACTAAGGACTGTAACTCCTGAAATTTTTACTTGGAGCAGACAATATACCCTCTTTATGAATTTCTGTAATTATCTAGTAATTAAGTACAGCGATCAGTTTGGACAACATACCATGCATGCAGACAGAAATTCAGCTATGCACTTAAAAGAAATGCTTTGTGTAGGCATCCAGATTAATTTTTCCTCTGGTTTTGGTCGTTATGTCTGTGCCACACCACAATAGGGATCAATTTCACTATCTGGCTATGAAATACCAAGAGATTCTACATAGTTATTTAGAAATCTTTGGTCAGTACAAATCAAATGAAGATAAATGTCCTGGTTATATGACTGGTTTTCATCCACAGTGCATGCATTGGATCACAAGACCCTTATTGTGGCTGGGACATGGTGATGAAGAAATGCACAACGCTGGAAGAAAGTCTGAGCATGAGTCAATGGGAGCAAAGCATTACTGTGTGTCCAGTAAGTCAAAAAAAACCTTTGATTCCATGTGAATTTTATGAAAATAAGCTGACATAGATTTTTCAACCTCAGAAAACTGCACTTAATGCCATTTTCCTTAGGTTTTTCCATCAGATTTTAGCAGAATACCTAAGGTTGTTTTTTTTTCTATTTCTTATCTAACTACTTATATGATAAAATTATTCAGAGTAATTTCAAAGGCTGATTGTTTTTATCTGTAATGTTTGTTTTCCCATCTTGAAAAAGAATGTTTTCTAAGATGAGTGATATTGACATATTTTTCTCTGCAGAATTTTTCTCCATTATGTACTTTGAAAAAGTTTAATCACTAATGGTATAATCTTTTCTTTTAGGATTATTGTTGCTAACATAAAAAGCCAAATAACATCTTCTAAAGTCTATGAATTGGAAGGCTGAATTCCATGAGTTAAGTCTCACCCACATTAAAGACAGAGGTGATAATTACAATAAATGCAGAGTTTATATTTACAGTGGCTTAACACTTCTTTTTAAAAATTACTTTGAATAAATTCAATATAATATAAAAAAGCACAAACAAAATTGATTTGTATCTCTCATATTTAATTTTATTCTGGTGTTGTTTTAATATTCATTCTTTTCCCTCACTCCCTCACTCCAAAGCACGCAAAAAGAGGGTTAAAAAGTATCTTTCTTGTACTATTGAGGTTTTTTTTTTTGGTTTTTTTTTGGGACATTCTTGCTGATTTGTCCTTCTGCCCATGAAGATGGAGCCATTCCAACTCAATTTTCTTTTCATTCCTTGTAAGGACTTCTTGATATTGTCCCCACTTACCAATGAGGCACATGCATGTATAAACTTACGCTCACATGGTATTCATGTTCTAATCTCCATGTGTTTACAAGCTCCCTTTAACATCTTGATGACACTTCTCGCTCCTAATCTGGGCTTAGTTTAGTGACCTAGAGATATGCAAAATCAGTATAAAGTTCGTCATCTTTAAGTTGTGCTTCCTACATGTGCTGCAACAGCCTCATAGATACAAACACTGCATTGGTTCTGAGGGCCTTGAGAACACGCTCCTGTGTTTTGACTGTGTTTGACATTACATAGAAATTTTTAAAACATTCTTTCCAATTTTTAAAATGTTTAAAAAATGTTTATGTTTTGTCCTGTCCTTTGCATCCACCTTCTCACATAAGGACAAATAAAATAAGCCTGTGTTGAATTCATCTGCATTAGCATTTGAGCTGAAGTCAGGAGCAACTTTGGGGAAAATACTATGATTACTGAAATGCCTTATTTTGTTGATATGGTTAGCCAGTCTGCTGTGCTCAGTCTTTGAATTGTGGCACTAGGCCCTATTTTCTTTAGTAGATATAAAACATGAGACCAAGATGGGGTGGAGGGAGGAATGATTTAGAAAGCATAATTCCATTCTGTTCTGTTCAACTGGAAAAACAATTATTTAGTATCTATTATATTACTTGTGCATAGGATGAGGCAGTCTAGTCAAAGCAGGGGAGCACCTAAGTCTTGCTTAAAATTTATCCATAGCTGTGAGACTTATACTGCTGATCTGAGATTCAAAGACCTAGTGAACCTCCAAAGAAATTTTGCCCTTGAGCAAATTGAACTTGCATAATATAAGGAAGATTTTAGAATTATCTATCTAAATTGAAAAGTGTGGGTTTACACCTTTACAGTTTTAAAGCCTTATACACTAAGTAATACATTATTGAGCAGATTGGAAAACTTCATAGAAACTTTCCTCTAAACACAGTATTCTGGAAAACTGCAATCAATTACAATTTTGCTTACCAGGCTTTGAAATACTTGTTTTTATAGCATTTTTTTGTGCTGTGCTCACAGGATATATAAGCCAAGATGTAATTAATTTAATTTTGTAGACAACTGAGCTATGTGCATCCTTAACATATGCTAGATATTTTCAAAACACTGTTGCAGGCAGAACATAACAGAATATTCAAAACCTAGTCTCCCTCTTTTGGTCCCAATTGCTTCCAATATCTTAATTTTCAGTAAATCTTTTTAACATTGTAGAAATTTTTGAGATTAATAAATGGCCAGTTTCTTCTGAAATTGGATGAGAGACACTTCTGTTTATACAATATTTTAGTCCAGGATAACAAGTGTGACCACTTTCCTTCGAGAAATTATTTCCTGCAGAATTATTCATATGGCTGAGTACTTATAGGCGTATCATGGTAGAGGAGAGAGGTGAATAGGAGAGATAGATGAGTGTCTGTGCTACCATCTCTGGAGTTTGGAGATCAGTTTTGAAAAATGTTGTTATTTTGGTTATCTTGCTCTGATTTAATTCTCAGTTTGATTTTTGGGTTATTGTTTCAGTTGGCATAAGTACAGCAATTTTGTATAAATATGGACACGAATTAGTGCTATGGCACATGTATCCACTTTGACCACTTTTTCCAGTTGGTCATGCATCCCTATTATTCATCCAATAATTTTTATGGCAATGAAGGTTCATTGTTTTTTTGAAATATTTTCCAGTGGGACAACTTGCAATCCATCACTTAAAAATATGTTGACATTATCTAGGAGCTTTTACAAGGAAAGTAAAAATAATTTTTAAAAATGTGTTTCAGGATTTTGGTTTTGGTTGTTCTTTTAGTTTTGTTTGTTTGTTTGTTTGTTTAGTAGAAGTATGCAACATGAAATGGCTGTATGTTTACAGTTATTCTCAGAGAAAGTGTAGTATGGGATCTGAATTCATTTAGAGCTTCAGAAGTTCTACAGACTCACTAAATTCTACGAAAAGTAATCTCAAACCAAAGATCTCTCCATAGAGTTAAAAACTGTGACCTTTACTCAGAGTGCAGAGGCACAAAGCAGGAAGATGAGGTGGGTGCAGAGAGACTTGAGACAAAGATGAATATTTGGAGGACATTAAGAAGGAGGAAAGGTCTAAAGGTATCTGCAGAAGGGAAAGGGTGACAAAACCAGGATGGTAGAGAGGGAAAGCAGAGTGTAGCCATGCCAAGATTTGACTGACTGACTGTGATTTTTCCCTTGAGGTGTCAGATTGTGAAAGGTTAATGGGCATGGATTCTGGTGAGGGCTGCAAAAGCCCTCATTGGTACAATTTGCTTCCCTGCAGTCGTATGATGAAATTGTTGGATGTCAGTTCTGAAAGGGAGATAGTCACAGAGACAGAGCAGGTGAGTCATGGGGAACAGAAGAGACCCCAGTGGCATGATCTTTGCAGATAAAGGAAAAATAATGAAGAAAGAGAATGTGTCATCAATTTATCTTTTTGAGTTCAAGCTTTCAGCTATGTTTTATGTGTACTTTCTCTGCCACTTAATATGTATTATGGTAACCATCAACAATTGGTAGCTTGTTAACCATAGAAAAGCTTTAGTGTATAATTATAGGTGCAACAATAAAGATGTTTTGATGCAGCACAGAAACAGAAAGCAGTAAAGGCATTTTTACATCTCTGACATAATTAGATTGGGGACATAGAATTGTTAGTCTATGGACTATAAATATTTGTTAGACCAGCAGTGTAAGAAAGAATGAGTCTGCTTGTCATTTAAAAGCAATTATTTCTTGTCTTACAAAACCCAACAATGTAAACTCTATATGAGCAAAGTTTGGTGAGTTTATTAAAATAAATAGCTGTCAAAAGATTTTGAAATGATGAATTATGGTTATGTCAGTTGTAGGTGACAGAATATATGCATAGCTGTTCTTGCACTAGTAATACTTGTGAAAAATAAATGGTAGTAATTGTAATTAGTAGTGAAATTATGGTATCTTTGCCACAGTGGAAAGAATCAGCCAACATCCAGAGTGTCAGTGGAAACATGCCTTATGTTGTAATTGAATCTCTTGTATCTTCAAAGTATTCGTGAAATGTAGATTTATCTCACCACCACTAAAATACTAAAAATAGGAAAGGAAGTTACTATTTCAGATTGGTTATGACAACCTACAACTACAATTCCTGTTTCAATATATAGAGCAAGTATTAAAGTAGATTAAAAGTGAGTACAAGTTATTAATGCATGGCTACAAATGACGCATATTTATTCTTACTAAGAGTGAATTAAAATACTACTTAGCCTGCAGTTGTTGGTGCTCTTGTCTTGACTGAAAGCTAACATGGGGAAAAAAAAGACAAATTCCTTAATATTTAAGTGAAAAGGTGGCCATCATTTCTTTTTAGGATCACAGATTTGTCAAGAATAACACCTTGCTAGAAGAATATTATGAAAATCTGTCTTTGCTGGGAGATGAATTCCCCATATCCTGCCTCATTTTCTTTAGAGAAACTCATTTTCTAGCTGATTTTTTTTTTCATCTGGGCAATGAAGATTTCATATTAAATGTGTTACAGTTGCTTGATGGAAACATTCCAGTCAAGATGAGAATGGTCTGAACCTTCCAGCCAAAGGTGTTGAGAATTGAATTCTGCAGAAGCAAACTTTCATCATGTAGGGTTAGGTGCTGCTTTTTGGAGATGATTCTAGGATTTATATGTATAATATCCTGTAACATTTAGAGACTTTCATATTTGAAACCACATTTCATCCTTATGAAATGAATGGTACTATATAACACACTTCTAAACCTGTTGATTTTTTTTCCAAAAATGACACTCATCATGGAGATTTGAGTTTGATCCGTCCAGTTTTGTTACCCTGGACTATTTCAGCATCTGTGTTTAGAATCACAGAATTATTTCATTGGAAGGAAACAGAAAGATAATTTAGTTTGAATCCCTCCTGCCAAGGGCAAGGACACCTTAGTCTAGACCAGATTGGTCAAAGACCCATCCAATCTGGCCTTGAACACTTCCACGGATTGGGCATCCACAGTTTCTCAATGGGAAACCTGTTCCAGTGTCTCATCATCCTCGTAGAGAATTTCTTCTTCGTTTCTTCCTTATCCTCTGCTGGCTCTTCCTTTTGATCTTGGGTTTTACAGTCAGTCTCCAGGTTCCATTTTCACTGGAAAATTTTAGGCAGTAGGAAATACAGACGACAGTCAAGAAGAAGGCAAGCATGGTTGTGAAAGGTTAACAGTTAGTTATGATTTCTGTTATTGCTATGGTGGTGGCATCCAGTGGCTTGGATTGGTCAGAAGTTATGGAAATTATGCAGCTACAGGAATTATAAGGGGAGATTGCTGTCTGGAAGATGTATCTCTTCAGTGGAGGCTGCTAGTGTTGGTGGCTGAAGGCTAAACCTTCATGCACGGCAGAATAAAGAGGTTGTGTGAAGGAACTGTCAAGTCTGAGGTAAGCTTTTCTGTTGTGTTTGTTTCTAGATGAGGAATCTGACAGTGGATGGGCATTTTGGAACGTGGTCACAGTGGAAGCCTTGTACCCACACTGACGGTGCCAGTGTTGGCTCCTGCCTCTGCAGGACGCGTGTGTGTGACAGTCCTGCTCCTCAGTGTGGAGGGTGGCTGTGTGAAGGACCAACCATGGAGATTGCCAACTGTTCCAGGTATGCAAGACAATTTCAGGTGCTATCATTTGTGGTTCAAAAATTTTTAACTTAGTCAGAATAAAGCCTACCCTTTGAAATCTCCTCTGAAATGTACTGGTTCTGCTCTGTGCATGAAAGGGTAAATGGGACATTAGAAAGTTTTTCTCAGACTTAGTAGGAGAGAGAATGAGACAGAGAGCAAAGAGTAATTTCAAATGTTGTGTACCAAATAACATTGTCCTCAGGTAATTTTAATAAATGCTCTTTAAGAAAACAAAAACCAAAACTGTGTTAGATAATATCCAAAGTATGATATTTTTTCTCAGTTCTATAATTCATAAAACTTTCTTTTCTGGAAGTTACTGGCTTAATTTTTTGGAGGTGCCATATTACCATTGTAGTCTTCTATTCTGCCCTGGAAAAATGTTTTCATTCTCTCATTCAGTTGTATCATGATAGCAAGTTCTATTATCAGTCTGTATAGCACTCTTTAGCTACTCTTTTGTCTTCTTCAGGAACTTAACCATTCCCAGAGAAAATCAGTGAGAGCAGATCATTTCAAAGAGACCCAGAACATTGTGTATTTGTAGCTGCATCAGAAGTTCATATTTAAAATATTATACACATGTATAATACATATTTTAATTGCAATATGAAACATATAGTGGTGAATTCTGCTTATTTTCAGTGATTCTGGTTTTTGTCTTTTTTTTTTTTTTCTTTTAGCATCACAATCATGTCATGATAGTGGATAAAACTGATTACATTTCTGCACTATGTAACTGCAAGCTCCGTAAGGGAAATAATCTATTTTAGGAAAATTATTTAAAAAATCTAACTATGTATTATATTGTTAAATCAGGTCAGGAGAGTGATAGAAAAGATAAACATGCTGTGAGATACTGAGCAATCAAACAACAGCTGTCAGGTTTAGAAGGGAATTTAGAATGTGATTTGGGACTGGATTTGCATTCTACCTTTGGCATTATTACACTACTCTTTTAATATCTTACTTCTGTTAACACTGCTATATTAGTAAGGCACTGTTTTAACTTTTGCTTTTATGATGAAACATCAAAAGCTCAATAAAGTTGACTTTTATTTTTCTTTATTTCTGTTTGTGTTCTACCAGTACAAAAACTTTAAGCTAGCCATATAAAGCTTTGGATAACAGCTGAAGTGCATAATATTTTTTTGGTCTAGGACAGGATATGAAATTCCTTTTCAGATGTTTGGTCTATAGTATTTTTTCTAGGGTGTATTGGAAGGGTCAGGAGTCCTTTCTAAATGTTCACAAATGCAGGTACAGCATATGAACTCTCTTAGCTTTTTGTTACATGACAGGCAAGGTATTGACATCTTATCAGAATAACCTGTTGAAATTGAGACCTAATGCATTTTAATGTTTACTTTAGTGTCAAAGAGTTTTTTAGGCTGGAAAAGATGCTTAAGATTGAGTCCAACAATTAAGAAGCACTGCCTAGTCCACCACTAAACCATGTCCCCAAGTAAAACATTTGCAAGCCCTTTAATATTCCAGGGATGATGACTCCACCACTTCCCTGGACAGTCTGCTCCAGGGCCCGACAACCCTTTTAGTGAAGGAATTTTTCCTAATAATCAATCTAAATCTCTCTTAACACAACATGATGCCATTTCTTCTCATTCTGTCCCTTGTTAAAATCAAGAGATCAACACCTGGGACAAGAAACCAACTCCCACATTGTTGCAGTCACCTTTCAGGTAGTTGCAGAGAGCAATATGGTGTTCTCTGAGCCTCCTTTTCCTCCAGGCTTTTCCTCCACTTTCCTTTCAGACAAGGTAGCAAAATTTGACATTTTAATCTCCCTGAAAATGATAAGTCATTTAAAGTCAGCTTGAGAACATTGATACAGGAGTTTGCATATGTAGTTTACCCAGAACAAAGCGACCAAAAGCAACTAAATATCTTCATATCTTTGTAATTCTTGTGTAAGAAGGTAATTTTAGCAGTTGCTGATTACGAAGCATGGAATGTGGAATATCAGAGCACCCTTTTTTTGGTTCAGTATTCTTGAAGAAATGGAACATGATGCAGTATTAATGACTTCTGCAGAAATATTAATAGGTCAGATTCTGCTGTCAGTCACACCTAATCAGCCATTCGCTATGTATAACAGATGACAGAGCCTGAGCTTTTTATTCTACCAGAAATGGAGGCTGGACACCATGGACTTCTTGGTCACCTTGTAGCACCACTTGTGGAATAGGCTTTCAAGTTCGTCAGCGTTCCTGCAGCAATCCAACCCCTCGACATGGAGGACGCGTCTGTGTGGGACAGAATCGTGAGGAGAGGTGAGTTACCTTTTTTCTTATTGTCTGTTTTAATTTCTTCTGCCCAGTTGTATTCCACAGGACATTTTCTCCATTATTTGCCTTGGTTTTCCCTTCCCTTTCTTTTCTCTCTCTCTTTACCTTTACTGCTGTACAGTACAGTACTCACGTTAACAAAGCTGTGAGTCTGCAGCAGATCTTTCATCTTTTGCTTAGCTCCATCCCTCCTGAGGCACCTGAGAGCTCCTGGTAGTGCCAGAGATTTGTGCTGAAGCAATGTGTTGCTGTCCCTTGAGACCCTGAAAATTGATTGTCCTTGAAAATTGATTGCACTGTTTGAATTTTAACTCATCCAGCCTCAAGACCTGGAATTCTGAGCAAAATATAATAAGGTCACAGCACAATGTTAGTGATGTTATGAGTTAATTTTTTCTGTTGTAAATGAATTAAGCATTTCTATATCATGAAAGGAAGTTTCAAGGGCTTTGTTTTCTATTCAATAAATATAATACACCTTGAACTCAAATATCTTTAGTAAGGTTTCAAGTTTGGTGGGGTTTTTTTAATTGTTTGTATATATTTTTTAACCCCTGAGCAGACCAAGTTAGTACCAACGTACTGTTTTGGCACCAGACTAAGTATTTTGTCACTAGCTCAGAATGTCAGGTTCAGGCCTTCCATTGTATTTTACATGCACCCCAATCACATCTCTAATTTATGTGGACCCTACATGCATCTCTATTTTTTGTGTTCGCAGTTTTAACAGGAATTAAATATTTCTTTAAATCAAGCTAGAATATATTCAGATAAACTGCAACTCTTGCATGAATTATCTTGTTTCCAGAAAGCTAGATAGCAGAAGACTTGCATTGGTGTGAAAATTTGGAGTCCTGTAGCCATCCATTCCAAGAGATGTATGCAGATACGTTTCCTCCCAAAATGTACTTACAGCTTAGCTCAGTGTTTCTGTATGGGTGATGTAGTATCCTATATTGCTGTTGGATATAAACTGAAGTCAGTAACCTTTATGAAGAGTTTCAGTGAGGCATTTAATTAAACACCAACTCCAGCATTTCTTCAGATTAAGAGATTCATTGGAGCAAGGTTGCATCACACATTTATGTATTAACGGATCACCAGGGACCTGGTTTTTCTAACTCTTAAATGCAAAGGGTCAGTATCACAGAACATGTGAACGTTTCTCGCTGTTTCAAGGCCATGAATATTTCCCATTTCGTTCCAGAGGAGAGGATTTTGCTCTTTTGTAAATTGCTTTCTCAAAATAGGTTGCCAAACAAGAAAGCCATCACCATCAAACATAGGGTGTATCTGCTGTTATTTAGCTCTATCCCAGCATGAATAACAGTTATTGATTTTCTTGAACTGAGAGGTCAGTCCAGGGCAGGATACAATGAGACTAAACACAGTAAAAAAATAGTTGTGTTTGGAGAGACTTTGGGGTGAGGGACTATAGATGGTAATATTAATTATTCATTTTAGTTTAACATGGAATACAAGTTTGATAAAAATTTCACAGAAATAAAGAAAACCATGAAAAATACTTTCTTAATTATATGAGCATTAAGACAATGGGTGCACTGTAAAAGTAGTTACAAACTGGAAAGTGACTTCAAACTGGAAAGTGACTTATGATGAGTTGAAATAATAGCAATCCAGAAGGGTTGAATTTTGGTATGCAACAGTTATGAAGGAACAATAAGCTTATTTTACTTTGCTTTTGTAGTCTGCAGCTTATTTGTCTTTTCTATCTCCATCCAGTTCAGCAGCAATCTGGGATGAATATGCCTGTGAGTTTACTGCAGGATGCCTTTTTTTCTCAGAGTTCTTCTGTCACTGTTTCCTGTCTCTTTGAAAGATCCTTCACTCCCAACAACCCTGCACCTTTCTCAGTCACAGCTTGATCACAGCTGACCTTCCTGCCTCTAGCTTGATTTTGTTTGTTATCCATGTTATGTCCTGATACTTTTAATTACTTTTAAGTGCCTTTAATTTTTTTTCAGAGGGTGTGGTAAGTTAGGAAATTTTGTCAAATAATTTGTAAAGCAGCTGGAGGAACGAGGCATCAGTTATTTGCCAGGATTTTTGTCAGTGTTAAGCCAAGTACTTGGATAAATCTTTTCAGAGCTGTAAAAAGCAGAAAGTTCTGGGATATTTGCCAGCCAGGGCCCATCCCATCACCCGCAGCAGGGGAACAGGGCAAGCCTGGAGATTGTGACCAGATCCAACCAAGAGTCTGGATCCTAGTGACATCATGACAATGAGAGAAGTCCAGGTAGGAACCTAAATCACAGACCAGGGTTCGGATGAGGTTAAACAGAGCTCTCTGTGTGGGTGGAGGACACAGGGGAAGCTGGTTGGGGCCATTAGAGTTTTATGAGTGGCCTCATGGCTCTGCCAGCTTGTTTTGAGCTGTGAGGGCAATGGAGTACCAGCATTTACAGTAGTATAATTTCACTGTTTCACTCTCATTGAGTTACATCAGGACCAAATGGAAACAGTGCCTTTGAGCCCATAATACTTAGGCAGGCTGAACAAATATTACGTGTGCAGTAACTCCTGAGAAACATTTACTAGTTTTGTATCCAAAGCGCCAAGAAGCAACTTCTCAGATTTTCTTATTTAAATCAACCAATGTTTCTAAACAGACTAACACTTCACTTTTTTGATGACCCAGCTCATATGTAAAATGAATATATATTTAGTACTAATAAAAATTTAAGTTAGTTGGTTTACACATTGAGTGCATTTGTCTTTGTAAACATGCGTACTCTAATCACCTTCACATGTTGAGGGGTATAAATACAGGATTCAGTTTCCACAGCCGTCTACATGCCAAACATTGAAAGAGCTTTTCAGCAAACAGTGATTTCAATAGAAATCCAGTACATAACTCCACAGAAATCAAACAAAAAAAATGCAGTGTATATCTGATGTAAATTTACCTCCAGATGTGGATACATATTCAGCTTGAGAGTATTTGTTCATGTGTTAAGAGCTAAATGTTTGTCTAGGATATATTTGTTTTAACTCATGAAAGCCATGATCCTATCATGGCTAATGTATCAGGCAGCTCTTTGCTTGCTGGTCATTCCCTTGAAATCAATGGCAATATTTGCCAATTTAAAGGATTGAAGATAGGTTAAACTGTTTCATGCTCTGCTGCTAAAGGGGTGTGTGGGAAGGGGGGGAAAGCAGTTGAGAGATAACAGAAAAGATTCATACTCATATTACAAAGCAAATACCCCTTGTAGAAGTAGGTCAAAAGTGCAGCTAATGTGCATTTACACAGAATATGGAGAGGGAGTAAAAATAACATTGCAACAAAATTTGCTAATCAGATAATAATTTTATAGTTAAGTCTCCAGATGGAAAATATCTTGATGGATTCCTTAGGGGCTTAATTTTTCTGATTTTTCCTGTATAAGAAATATTCACTGAAGCTGCTGGAAATTTTCTAGATCTCCATTTATAAAGTCTGTAGTATCCTGTCTGGATAATATCATTGAATGAGCATGTTTATCCTTTCTATGGAAGATGCTATAGATATGGCCTCATTAAGCCCACTGGTCCCCCTCCTCTCTGTGCAGAAATGAGGGACATTAAATGACAAACCCTTGCTTTCAGTGGATGCACTTATCTTTTATTACACAGCAAAGAATAGGAAAAAAAACATGGCAATTAGAAAAGTAAATTGGCTGCAGACAAGGAGTAAATGTTTGAAAGCCCTGGATATTTTGGGGTGTATAAAACAATTAGAAGCAGGACATATTGTTGCATTATTTTGTACACCGTTCTCAAACATCCAGCTTTTGGGCTTGTTTCCATGAGAAAGAGGAACTGCTGAGAGTCAAGTACCTGCTCTGTGTTGCACTGCTTGTTTCTGAGCCCTGTAAACAAGCCCAGACCACTTCAGCAGAGCAGCTTAAGCACCACAAGGCTTTAGGCTTGCTTGCACTCCCATGGACTTCTTGTCTGCTGGGAAGTGTCTGTTCCCACCCTCCTTGCTTTCTCTGCTCCCTCCTCTTCTACAGAAGCCCCTGGGACCACATGCCACCTTCCACAGTCTCTTGGATGGTATTTCTGTCAGTGTAACAATCTCAATCCAGCAAGGCATGTGCATGTCATGCGCCTGCCTTCAGTTAAAGGAATCTGGCATTCCCATCAGCTTTGGTATAGTCTGTGCATCCTAGTAAATCACCAGCTGGTGATCACTACTACCCACCACAGAGCAATACACTGCACAGGAAGGGACAGACAGGGATGAAGCTTAGTTTATTTTTCTTAAACACATGGTAGTATAACATTGTTCAAGTTCAAAATTACAAAATATTTGTTTAAATAACATCTCTCTGTGGAATAAAAAGGGCATATTTGTAACTGTCATGTTGTTAGCCTGTAGTGCTTAGTGCTGGATAGCAGGAGCACTGAAATAAATTGAATAAATTTATGTCTTACTAAAGGTTGAGATCTTTATAGAAACAAGAATAGTAACGTCAGTTACACTGAAATTGTAGTTGTAATATTTGCAGTAGGCACTAATAGCTGTGGATGCAGCTGGACAGAGGATGTTCACCCTTCCCCCAGTATGACAATTCCTTTATTAGGGCATTTGAACTTGGGTTCACTTCAAGGGATATGTGAAGGGTCACTGTACAAAACCCACATTTCTCTAGGCTGTTCTCCATTCTGACCTCACTGCAGTTAGGTTAGGGGAGAGGGCAGTGGTTTCACAGATTCAAGTTTCTTGCATTGCATGTTTTGTTGAATTACTGTAAAACGTTAGCCCTATGGGTCCTGAGAACAAAATTAAGAGGGGAAGAAAGAGCAAAAGGGAAAAAGGATTGCTGAGTGACTTGAAATGCAGCCAAGAACAGATATAATGAAACTTGGCTCAAAGCCCCATGCTGTAGCACAGTTCTCAAAGATCAATTGCAGAGATGGCTCTAGCTGTGAAAATATACCTGATGTTTTCAGAGGCTAGTTGGCTGAAATTGAAATAAGATTCTACTTGTATGCTGTGTTGTTTTTTGGTTTCCTCTTTTTTTTTTTTTTTTCATTTTCCTGGAGAAAAAGGAAAAATTGACTGTGTTGACTTAAAAAAAAAACAAAAAACACCCAAACTGTTTCCTGAATTGAAGTAGTTTGCATAGAGTTTTTAGGGCTTTTTTTCAGCTACATCTTTAATTAGTGTTGGATAACAGAATTGCCAGCCCTTTGAAGTACTTACTGTGAAGGGTCACTGTTATAAGGTTTCTTTTCTGTCTCCTGCTGGAGTGAGAGGGTGGTAGGTCAGGCACATAGACACTAGAAGAGCCACTGCACTGTGCCATGACTATCCTTGAAGTGAGATCTATCATCACTAACTTCAGGTATTCGCAAGTGTGAATGTTTATGTGCGAGTCAGGTGTCTGAATTTCCACTGGGGGCTGTAGAAATTTAGTCAATCCAGGCTGTGGAAAACAGTAATTTGCGTCCTTCTGCTATATATTCTTTAACTTCTTCAAATCAGTCATTTTAGTCTCCCTAGCTACTATTGACAACATTTCCATTGCCTTTAATGGCCCCTTAGAAGTCTGTCTCCCATGCAGCATTTATAGTCAAAGAAAATCAATCAGCAAATTGTATTTATATGACCTTTGCTTTAGGGTAACATAAATCATATTTTTAACTGGGCTGTTTCTTTCCATGAGCTGTTGCTCAGGTTAGATGACTGCTTCATTTTTAGATACCTACACTGTACCTACCTTTATTTTAAGGCAAGACAAGTTCCTTAATTTTATTCTGCATGGCTGAATTCTCAACTTTATGGCAGATTTGCTCTAGTTTCAGTGTGTCTCCCAAATTAACACATCTTCATTAAGAACTGAAATTATGCAAAGTTGGTGCTAATTTGACTAAATAAATGCTGATGTTACATCTATATTTTATTGACTACAATTCTTAACAAATGATCTAGAGGAAACTATCACACACATTCACATAAATGACTACATGTGACAAAGAATGTGTGCAGTTGGAGTTCTGGGAGAAGAATATCCAGGCACAGAACATTCCTATGTATCTTTAATGATGGCATAACGTGAACTGTAATGTGTGTACCCAAATCACACACTGAAGAATTCTGATGCCAGATTCATAAATATTGAGGGTTTGTGCAATTTTTCCTCAGTTTCCAGAGGAAAGGTCAATACAAGCTGTGAATAATTTTCTTAACCTACAGAAGCAGAAAATTAGATGTCACTCCCCTATTAACCCCACTTCCAATCTTTAGATTCGGATGGAGTTGCCCAGACCTAGGGACAAAGTTTGAATTTTAGGCTCCAGCATATGCGATAAATCTACTTTCGTATGTTACTTATACCACCAGCATTATTTTTTTTGCCCTCCACGGAGTTCCAAATGTTCAAATTCCTTATAAGGAAGGATAAAGAAGAACTAGAGCTTGCAGGTATTGAAGCTTTATGAAAACAAACAAACAAAAAAACTGTTGTGTTTTTTCTTGCTGAAAATTACAGTATGACAGTATGAACACTGTCATTCCTCTTTTTGTAGAAATTGAATAACTGGAGTATTAGAGTCAATTTTTGCTGTAGAAGAGTGCCAAGAGATGAAAACTTGTTAGAAGGGCAAGAAGACATTGGATTTTGGATGAATGGTGTAAAAACTGAAGAAATACTGTATCAGATTGATTTGTTCATTCAGGACAGTCAGTATTGTAACAAGAGCTACCTAGATGCATCCATAAAATCTCAGAGAATTTCTTCAGGGTTGTCTGTTTCCTGACTATGCTGAGTGATTGCTTTATCTAAGTAAGAACTTAGTCTCTTAGAGAGCCCTAGTCATAGCTGCTGATGGCCCAAATCCTTAGGACCCTTGTAGAGTTTCCTTAAAAAGCAGCATACACTATGGCTAGAATTATTGGATGGCACACTCAAAAAATCAGGAATCTAAGGTTTCTACAAAAATGGAAAAAACTCAGCTGAGGCTGAGACCTTCCTACATGTCTGAATGTATTGTTACAATAATGATGACTTAATAGTGCTTCCCTCAAGGACCTACTAGGCCTCTGAATCAATTTGCAGCCTACAGGAAAATCCTTCAAAGATTCTAATAGGTAAAAATACCCTTCAAAAGATAAAGTAATAACATTACACACAAGTGCAGTTCTTTATGCCTAGAATCAATGTTTTTGCTTTCATATTGCCCGTAGAAGCAGAGACACTATGAAAAGCAAAAAGCAAGTGTAGCTATCTAAAGATGAGAGATGGATCCTAATCAATTCTTAGCTGGAGACAGATAAAAGACTGCCTGCATGAAGGTTTGCCTTCTGTTTGGTTGACTGCCACAGAGGGATAGCCACAACTGGTTGTAATAAAGTAGTTTGCAATCTTGCTTACGTGACCGCAGTAGAGTCGCGTGGCTGCATGGAATTGCATGGAATGTATAAAGTCACTGAATAAAGCAAACAAATGCTCCACCCACGCAACTGCAACCAAAAAAAACTCACTCAAATGTTTAGACACTCTGTGAAGCATGACAACTCTTAGTGTGCCATACTTAATGAACAGGGAGAGGCCCTTTGTATAAAACATTTCCCTGTACAAATATATATATATGAATTATGCAAATGAGGGAGGTTTTGGGTGAGATCTTGTCTTGGTAATAAACAGACTCTTTGCCTCCTTATTTCTCTTCTCACAGGTACTGCAACGAGCATCTGTTGTGCCCCCCCCATGTGTTCTGGACAGGCTGGGGGCCATGGGAGCGCTGCACAGCTCAGTGTGGAGGAGGGATCCAGGCACGGCGCAGGACCTGTGAAAATGGTCCTGACTGTCCTGGCTGCAGCGTGGTAAGCAACTTCCAGCTTTCTCTTCACCAAATATCTATGGCCATATGCCACGGATGTCTCTGTGTCATAGAATCATAACAGCATTTAAGTTCGAAAGGATCTCTAAGGTTCTCAAGCCCAACCATTAACTAGGATCAGCCAACTGCTCCATTGAACCGTATTCCCAGGTGCCTCATCTATGTGTGTTTTAAATACCTGCAGGATGGTGACCCTGCCACTTCTCTGTGCAGTCTGTTCCAGTGCTTGACAACCCTTTCAGTGCAGAAATTTTTCCTAATATCCAATCTAAACCTCCTCTGGCAAAACTTGAAGCCATTTCCACCTGTCCTAACAAAATCCTCTATGCCTATAAAGCATCTATGTCTGTAAGCTCTACACCAAACATGAGTAGTCACCAGACCATTTTTGTCTCTATGTTGCTTGTGTGTGCTGAAATTCACAAAATTTGAAATATATTGAAAAAAATTGAAATATATATATTTTGGCATTTTTAACAGTATCATCTAGAATTTAAGCTTCTTGAAGCAAGGTTGGTGCAGATGTGTCATTGCAGGTTTATAGTGGTTTTCTTATTTTTATCATCAGAGTGCAAAGGAATCCTAGCTATGAGTCCAGGACTCCAGTGTTCTGCATAGCAGAGAAGGAGCTAAGTTTCACATCTAAATGCAGTGAATGCATGGAAGCACCAGGAAAGTGCTGAGGTGAGATTGGATAGCAGCAGTGATCTTGGCACAGCAGCAGCCTAGCAGCTGTCAGGCTTGGAATCTACAGCGGGATGATTTCAATGAGTAGAAGTGCTTTATTGGTACCCAGT
This sequence comes from Alethe castanea, assembly GCA_024734035.1. Lineage (NCBI taxonomy): Eukaryota > Metazoa > Chordata > Aves > Passeriformes > Muscicapidae > Alethe > Alethe castanea. The sequence goes on from JANRGV010000001.1 coordinate 79,866,642, forward strand.
TCATTAAGAGAAACATATGTGAAAACATGTAGGGGATTTTTATTATATCTGAACAAATAGAGGTGGGTAGGTAGAGGTAGAAGAATTTTTTTTTCTTTTCACAATTAAATCAATTTTTACATGTCTTCATTTCAGAGAGGCCTAATTCTGAGGTTTGTCATGATCTGTGGTCTGTTTGTTAGATTGGCAGTAATTCAATACTAACGAAAGGATAACTTATTACTGTTTAAAGGATAACATTACTATTTTCTAACTTGAAGATTTTGTGCATTTTCCGAGGATTTGTTTTCATTTTAAAATTTATTCTGATGATAGAATTGCATTTTCAGTAGATTATAAACATCCAAGGGGCTTGTTCTTTTATTTCAGTTGAACTTTAAGAATTAACCTGATTGAATTAGAATTCTATCAAGTTTTCCAAAATATTTGTCTCTTCTGATGGTACACCAAAAAAGAAGACATATGGTCTAGATCTATTGTTAAACCTTCCTGACTCACACTGAAAAGAGCACAATATGAAGGTTTTCTCCCTCATTTGTTCTTATTTATCCTATAATAATGTTTGTGAAATACAGCAGCTTTTTATTCTGCAGAGAATCTTCTCATGGTCTTAAATCAAAAATATGTGGCTCTAATTTTCTTGGAAAGCTCTATGAGGAAAGTAGGAAAACTTTTAATGTAAAAATTTCTTATTATAACTAATTTGAGATTAGCGATACTGAGGTTTGTAATTTATTAACAGTCTTAGTACATACTCTGCTGTACCACAGAATAGTTACCAGTTCAGCTATGGAAATGTTCTGGAGATTTTTTATTAATTAGAAAATTATTGTGTTGATGGTTTCAAGCTTTGGAGTATATAGTTGTCTTGCTAAAACTTAGGCACCAATGAAAACCCATCCAGTGTAGTAATCCTCTGTAAAACCTCGTGTTCTTGCAAGACAAAGGACTGTGGTGTAAAGGCTCTGTTCTGTTTAAATTTCACTGAATTTGAACCTTTGACTCAGAGGCTTTGCAGCCATAGCAGGGCCTAGTCACCAGGTGTAGCTGGAGAAAAAGTACTTATTTCTTCTCAGAGTTTGTTTCATTAATCTAAGAAGGTGCTAGCAGAAATATTTTTATGCCTTCTTGTAACTGTTGAATGGATTAAATATTTATATTAATATAGTCTTTTGAATGAAGAGCACAAATATGAAACTTGTTGGATGTTCTCTGCTTCAGCCAAATATTTGGTTTTATTGTAGTAGGTATGTATTTTTCCAAACAGTTAGAATTACAGATTTTTACTATGGTGAATAAAGGAGAAGTTAATGTGTCTTCTTGCTACTATTTTCCATTATTTACTGGTTATAGTGATACTCAGTTTAGGCTGCACATGATATTTAGTGAATTATTTAGTTTATTTCAAAAATATATTATCCTGAATATCTCTGAGTACTAGAGAAGCTAAAAAATCTAGCGAGGTGTTGCACTGAAAGTGGTAGTAATCTATATTATCTACTGTTTGTTTTGTCTGGAGTAAAAGAGTTATGAGCCAAATATTTACTAGGTGAATTAAGGCCATAGTTGGGAGTAGACTCAGGGACCTAAAGTGTCTGATTCTCTCTACCATTAAATGAGAGCTTTAAACTATAAAGAGAATCTCCAGGTGTCTGGTTTACCTTCTTCAGTGAGGATGAACTCTACAAAATTTCCACATTAGAGCAGCATGAGTTGGAGCTGAATAGTTCAGTGTCTTTGCCTGTGAAAAGAAGAAAAAAGGGTAGAGGCCTGGAGAACTTATTACTTAAGAAGATAGTAACTACGTTAGGCTTCATTTCGTCTTGAAATGAAAAGAAATTTTTGATGCATCAGAGGTGTAGGATGGATGAAATGCTGTCTTGGGACCCCTTTCAAATGTGCCAATTCTTTGCTTTTAGAACTTTGTTTTTAGGGAATCTTGGGAAAAAACAGCAACAACAATAAAACCTGTTTTTATAAGACTTAAGAAAGGGAGTGTTACAGTATGCTTACCAGCAGTGTCAAGGGACCAGATTTAATTTCTTAGGAGAACCTGCCTCTTCTGTTTTCTAGTCTGCAGCCTGGCTGAGAGACTGCAGTATAGCCAATGCTAATCTATTTTTCGGTCCTTATTTTGCAGCTTTTACCATATTAACAGCTATTGTCTGTGTCCACCTAATGATTCATACCACATAACTTTTAATGAACAGTGTTTTTCCCTTTTAGTTTGATTGTATTGCTCCTAGGCTGCAATATCACAGCAGGCAGCTACTGCCTGTGCTTGTCTTTTTGCATGTTTTTCATTTGCATGGTTCCTTGACTTTGTCTGTCTTATAGCAGATATCAGCCAAGCCACTTGAAAATTTTTTCTCAGGACTCAGTAGGGTTCCCTATCATTATTTCCAACTGATTTTATAAAATAATAATGATAAATATGTTGATGCATATAAATATTCCACGGAGATAAAACCGTGATGGTATCTTAAAGATGCATGTGTTGCTTAAGTGCACTCAATACATGAAAATGGATGGCCAGAGACTTAGGACTGAAGGCATTTTCACTGAATATATAAAACCATAAATCAATATGATACAGGAAAATTAGACCATAGAGACTCATAAAGGCCAAAAAGATGAACTTAGAAATGAAAATCTGGAGTCATAAGGACCTGTCAAAGTCTTTAAGTTAATCAAAACTACTAAAGAGTTCTTAAAATTGTCTAATAAGAGATAGAACCATCACAACCAAATTTAATAGCAGCTAAAATCTGGTAATAGAAAGCTTAAGCAGATCACAAAACAGGTATTAATATTGTGTATGCAGGTGATACAGGCACTAGAGAAGGAACTGTGGAATTTTCTGGACTGTGCTAATGTGACTCAGAGGACCAACATCTTCAGATTTTACAGCATACTCAGATAAGCTGTATGTTTCCATCTGAAAATGCTTCTTTTCCCTTGAGAAGTATAATCTCACTTGAATTTGCCTCAAGCCAGTAATAAAAGAAGAACTTTTTAAAAGAATTATTAATAGAATGAGGAATTTAGTTTGAGGCTCAAACTGGGTGACATGCTTTATGTGTATATTTGTCTGTGTTCCCATTTCAGTCACACTAACATATACATTAATCTTAGTTTTTGTACTGGGAGTCTGGTAAAGTGTATGTATTTACCACATACCACAACAAAGCATTCTGTGTTTTGCTATGGAAAAAAAAAAAAAAGGAAAAAGAAAAAAACAGGAGGCATTTTATTTGTTTCTTTGTATATAGTAGGTATTTTTTCTTTTTTCTTATTTTTTTTTTAATATTAGTACTATTGTTTCAATGTTCTGGAAATGTCCTGAACACAAAATCTTTTCCAGAAAGCATATGTGTATTCTAGAGTTTTTGTAATGAAACTGGATAGAAAAAGACAAAATCAGAATTTTTTTTCTTTCATCAATTTTTTAAAGAGAATTTGAAGATGGAAGGTTTTCAGAAGTACTTTGTCCATCAGAAAGAACACTCTGCCTTTTTTCACTTGCCACCTCACAAAATAAGTTTGGAATTTCTGGTCCAGAAAAGTCACCAGAAAAAAAAATTGTTTTTATGCTTTTTTAATAGTTCTTTTTAAAGTTTCCATTTGACTTAATAAAAAGAATCTATTGCAAAACCAGAAAACAATCTCACAAGCATGATGTGTAAGAAGTTGTTATATTTATGTGATGATTTCCTACAATCTCATTTCCTTTTTCAATGCTTTTTTTTTCTGTAATGCAAACTCCTTTGGGTATTAACTGGGGTTTTTTTTTGTTTTAAAAGTTTAACAAAGTAGAACCTCTCTTCTTTTGATGCTGCACATGCTACTGCAATTGTAAGCAATAACAAGTTACTTAAAGAGGGTGAAACCAAAAAAACCCAAAATCATAAGAAATAGTTTCAGAAAACGCTAAAACATATTGATCAATGGTACATGTCCTCTTACCTTGGTCAGTAAAGTGAGTGACCAGCTTGGCATTGATGTTCAAGGTAAATGTGAAATATAAACTGGTTGAAGTGTATATATATATATATCCAAATTGTATATATATATATCCATATATATCCAAATATGAGCTGTTTAAGGTGGTATTTGGGCATACATCCAGCAACCATTTTGCAGTTTCATTTATTTAATTTTGAAAAAGAGGCTAAACTATAAATTGTTTGGTTTCTTGCTTAGAATAGTGTGAAGCATCCCTTTTTTGAGAAATGTAATTTTTGAAGTTAAAGTTGTGAAATACTTTTTTACCTGCTAGGAAACTGTCTCTACTTCAAACTATTCAGTTCAACCTGTGACAACTGACCCTGACTGCAGTCCTATTCTGAGATTGCTGTAGCAAGTTCTTTCAGGGATTTCCAGGTCATGTAAAATAACTTCTTTCATGGACCAATGCCATCTGATTCGTAATCTCTTTCAAATCTAGTTATGAGGGTTTGCCAAAGTGAACGCATTCAAGAACTTTGTATTGAGCATATGTGTATCTGTCATACAGATGATGAATGTTTGATTCAGAAGTTCGAATCTTACTGAAAAAACCATAGGAAACAAATTTTAGGGTAACTGTGCATAAGCGTTCTCAGGGCTTTGGGTGAAGGCAACAGCCAGCGTGTGCCTCAAGGTCAAATACAGCCAAGTGCCTTCATCCAGTTAGGAAGTTCTGATCAGAGATAGGGGACCAGATTTCCCTCAGCCAGAATTTGTCCCACTGTTTCCTAAACCACCAGGCACCCTGGAGTGTGTCCTGTCTCAGGTTCGGCCGTTTGTTGCAGTTTTCAGCGGTTCATGTGCTGGAGATGTAGTCTTCAGTACTTTTGTTTAGATATAGTACTGTACCCCCAGCTCTGTGAGGCCCTGTGGTTGAGTTATGGTTATTGCTGCCTCTGATAACCACAGGAAAAGGACCTGAAAGCCCCTTCAGTCTCTGCCCAGCAGGCACAGTGCTGGGCTCAAGGACTCCCTATTAAGAGATGTGAACTGCTTTCTTTTGACTGGATAAGTTTTGAATGGGAATGAAAAAGGAGAAAGTAGGAAGAAAGAAGCTCGGGTGCTGAAGTTTTGTGCTGCACTAATTTTATATTGTATTACTGAGTGAAACTGAACTTGGAAGATATTTCCTAAGGACTTGTGCTCCATGGAGCTTGAGTTTTTTCATAGATGTGGACCTAGAACATTCAGTTATCTCTGGAAAGTAATCCATAACTGTCACTGAAGACTAAAAACCGAACAAAAAAGTAGGTGGCATAGTTTTAGCTTAGTTTTAGTAACAGAGCTTACAGGATCATGATGTGGTCTGTCAGATGTTCTTACTCTTCTGCTCATAAGTAAGACACCCAGTCCCCCATTACAAATATGTTTGATTGGAGAGTGATCTTAGATGACAACATGGAATTGGGACAAATTGCATTAAAAACAGTGGCCCAGTAGAGGGAAAAAAACGAAATTAGTTTCTACATTGAGAGACAGATTTGCAGCTGAGTCCATTGCTTGGTCCAAGTGGAGTCAGGTGCTGGTAATGAGTGTGCATATCAGCACACGTCTTGTTTGGGACTAGACACTGCATCTCTTAATTTTTAGCAGTTGGACTGCTAAATACTACAGGCAGGAGTTTGGGAAGGGGGAATGTGAGAGGATTAAATGGATCAACTGAAAAGACTTGAAATATAAACTTATAGGAAATCAGGCTTCATTATTTCTAGTGCTTGTGGATCTATTTTTTTTTTTTGTATGTGTTGTATGGCTTTATTTGGTACATAAGTAGTATTTCCATGGAATGAGAATTGACATAATCAAGGAGAACTGTAAAAAAAAAAAAAAAAAAAAAAAAAAAAAAAAAAAAAAAGTCTGTGCTGGAGTATCCTGGAACTCTTGGAACAAGTAAAACTGTATTTAATTATTTAATATAGGGTATTTTTTTCTCTTATGTTTTGTTTTTAAAATGAAAGAAAAAAAAAAGATAGTAAACCTGTAAAGGAAATTTAAGTAAAATAAACAATCTATGGAGGTAAAGACAGGCTGTTTCACCTGATCTCTGATTTTCAAATTGCTGAACAACTACAGGGTAAAACATAATTCTGATGTAAATGGAAAGTGCAGTGCAGTCCCTTGGGATATTACTAATACAGACCACTTCATATCTTTCTGATATTGTTCTTTAAGAAGATAAAAGGAGTTTCTGACAATCAAAATGGAGCAACTTCAAAGTAAATTATATTAAATTCATGATAGAGGGGTTACATAGAGTTATTATTAGTTATATTATATAGTTTATATATCTTTGTTCCATCAATGTTAGCTTTATTCCTCTTTACCCACTGGACATACTAGTGTTTTGTCCTAGAAGGAGAAACATCAGATTGTTGGAAGGTTACTCTAGATCTCTGAAAGGAATGCATTTGGACAGATTTTATTTACACGTGCTTCTAGACATTTTGAAGGAAAAAATTTGAATTCTATTTTCTGGTGACCTGAACTTTTGGGGCATCATTGATACAGAAGTTGATAATGCTTCATATAGGAAGCATTTGATGTCTTTGAGGGGTGAAGTAACAGAAATAAAGAGTTTTGTATCATAGTTACAGTCATGAACTTAACAGAAGCTCCTGCTTTCACCTTGAAACATAGTGAGGAACAAGACAGGAGAATGACCCTGGTGTGGGAATTGTTTATGATTCTAGCTATAAGCCAGAATGTTTGTGCAGTGGTGAAAAAAATTTAGATTCAGTTATAGCATTTAGAAAGTTTCAGTAAGATATTCCCAAGGGAGACAAAAAAGCTAGTCTAGGGATTCATATATAAACTAATCTCAGAAGAGATGATTGTAGCAGTCTGGACTGAAGCCTGATAAAATCATAGTTTTTGTTTCACATATTGCAATAATGTGATGTCTCCAATGTTACTGTTATCTTCAAAATGGAGCTTATTTCGAAGCTGAATTTATCTGACAGCTTTGTGTCAATGACTGAAGTCATGAAAGCTCATTATGATTTCATCTACAGATTTCAAGTTTCTTCCATTACAAAGATATGTCTTTGTTAAGCATGGAGAAACCTTAATTTTACTGTAGTCGGTTCAGTAGTAACCTTCATTGTAAAGTTACAATCAAAGTGGAAGAGAAGGGTGCATGAAGCATAACATTGAAAATTACCTCAGAATCCTGATAGAGCAGTTACATAAAATTGTTCTGTAGCCATGCTTACAGTTCTTAAAGGATATGGCCCATGGTGGAAGTGGGCTGAGCTCAGGAAAGCATTCCAAAGAAAGGGAAAATATTGGGATTCTCGTAAATCACAATAGGCAGGGTTCTAGTGTATGAAGGACTAATATATAAATTAATGACAGCTTTAGAGAGGGAACATTGGGGTTTCTGTGTACTCTATACTGTAGTATACTGAGTTTTAAGGAAATAGGAAGCCAGTGAAGGGAATTTATTTCTATCCAGGGCATTGTTAAATGATGTAACTTGTTGCAAGAAATTGTTGAGGCTTAAATATTAAAAACCAACACAACTCCACATAACTAAAATTGTGTAGGATATCAAGATAAAGTAGAATTAGAATAGACAAAAAATTAATTTGTTTTGGCATAGTAAATTAAATTTTAAAGTTTTAAATCTTTTTTCTGAATAAATAAAATGAGGTTTAGAGCTGTGCTCTTTGCATTCTGCTTATTTCTGTGCTGCCATTTAACAATAACCAGGGAAAACATGTCTGATCTAGAATGGCATTTTCAATGTTCCTCTTCATAAGGAAGTGTTGAATCAGTTTGCAACAAATTGTCCCTCTGATTTGTCTTGTTCCTTTCAGGTTTGGTCACCTGTACTTAAAATGGCACAGTGCAGACACAGTAATTGTGTTTACACATTTTATACCGAAAATCTGCTTATACATAGACCTTAACACAAGGCAGAGTTTTCTTTCAGTATTTTTCAATTTGACCTCAGTAAATTGTGGGATGGATGAAGCCTGAATAAATAATATGCACTGTTGCCATTTATAGCCTCACTAATGCAGCAGCTCCTGAAGAGTGCAAGACATTTGTTAGCTGAGCTGACTGACAGCAGTCCTTAGCCATCTGAGTGCAATTAAATGGAACTCCATCCAAATTAATTCTATTTATGTGCCAGCTTTTATTTTTACTTAGTCTGAGGGCATCATAGTAATTTTTAATTTATTTGCCTGTGGTAGGATTTTAATTTTCATTGAAAATAGTGTCAGGCAGCCCTGTTCTTACACAAGTTATATGAGGCTGAGAAATAATTAAAAAACTTCTGAATATTTATTAATGGAGTTATCAAAACTTTTTTTCCCCCCTTGGTTCATTCCATTCTCCCTTGCACATTAAGTTGTTGACTTAGAATACTTCAGCACTAATACTGCAGCCTCTGAATAAAAGGCATTTAGTTATTCAAAGCATCTGACATTCATCTTGAACAAATATATTCACAAGCCTAAAAAAGGCAAGCATACATTTTCATTCTGTTTATTTATAACTTATTTTGTATCTTCAGGATGTTGTGGCTCAACCTGTTGCAGCATTCTGAAATAATAATATTTAGATCTGAATACTCGAGTAGATGGGATTGTATTCTTTTTGTCTGAGAATATAAACTCATGCAAACACTGAGCTCATTTACCAGAATACACAGTGATTTGTCCTTGCAGGTTGAAGGGTAGGATGAAGTGTCACAGTCACCCTATCAAGACCCCTCTTGTAACCTGAAAGCAGCATCATGCTGCATATTTCTTTCAGCTAGAGAAATGCAGGCAAAAATGAAAGTATTAATCATTCCAGAACAGTATTTTTCTAATTCAACAATACTTATTTCATCTGAAACATCAGAAAGCTGAAGTCATAAAAGCAGGCCTTTCAGTTTATGTTACGAAAATCTCCAACCTTGTTACTTATAACAATTTCTAGCATGAGAGATCAGTGAAAAAAGTTACTACCTTGTAAAGATATCGGTGTTCATTTATCTATCATTTGAAATTCATGATGCCCCTACATAGACTGGGACTGGTCCAGAAATAGGTCAGCCCCAAAGTGCAGTTTTTGCTTTGCCCTGTCAGAGAGGCTCCAGACGGAGAAAAACAGCTGTAGACTATACCTGTATTTTTTCAGCTGACTCAGGGCAAGAAGATTATCTTCGATCTCTTTGTCATTTGAATCGATCTCCAGAAGGAAAAGTGGAAAAAAACCCCGCCCACAATAGCAGAGCTGACCTGCGGTGCTGCAGATACTTTGCCAGTTACACAGGCTGGATTGCACCAGGTCAGATATCAGATTGTTACTCAGCCCAACATCAGTGCAGTGCTCAGCACTCTTCTGTGTTACTGCTCTGCTGCTCAAAACCAGCCCCATCTTTAGTTCATGAAGGTAGTGGCAGATTCCAAGATTCTTTATAAAAGGCCATTTACATGGTGGTGTTTGTGAGGACACAGTATGTGGCTTAGTCAATTTACTGTTCTGGTAATGCCATACCACTGTGGATATACACTTGCAAAAATTTCATTTTTCACAGCTGAGTTTATTTTGCCCCCATCCCCTCAGTATAAACTCTATGAAAAACATGAGAGTTAGTTAATAGACCCACAGCTCTTGGCATTGCCTGACTTAGCTAAGTACTTTCATAGCTTTGGATGACATTAGCAAGCAGAAATCCAGAGAATATATCTGGCTGTTACTCTACATAGAAAACCTATAATTCTGCTTTAAGCTGAGATGAAATATGCTCACTATATTTACAGCATGAAAAGAGATTCATTCAGAAGTTTCTGAAATTTTCAGGCAGTTTTTCACAAACCTAGAAGTATACTGTATGTTTTCATATAGGAACGCATAAACCTCTTTGCAAAGGCACTAAGCTTCCTAATAAAAATAGTTAATTTGTGTATCTTATGCCTCACTGAAAAGCTGATCCAGAATCCCAATGCACATATTGAAGTATTTGTGTGAAATAGCTTGGCAGAATGAATGTTTTGTTAAAGAGTTTTAAAGTACTTAGAAAAAGAAGAAATAGCAGTGCGTATTATCTTCTTCTGAAATGTAGGGCTAAAAGGAATATTAGACATACAGTGAAATCTATCATCAGCAATTTTGTATGAAGTATAAAAATGATCCATTACACAGAATGCAAGAAAAAAAGCAACTGGTAGATTATAGGAATTAATCCATCAAAAATCCTGCTGGGAGTCATATGAATGTAGTTTTGAAAACAAAGTAAAAAATGCAGTGTTGTTTGGTATCTCTAGTTAGATGAATGTTTTCACTTCTTTCCTTCGTTTTCACAATGACTGGTGTTTTATTTGCTGGTTAGTTTTCTAAGTAAAACTGAAGAAGTACAATAGTATGAGATGCCCAATCTGTAAAGAGAAATATGGCTTTCCATTATAGTCCCAAGAAAACTAGCTAATGTTGTCGTAAACTTCATAGGAAGAAAAATATATATGAGCAGAATTTCCTGTGTTGCGAGATGCAGGTAGTATGAAATGTGGAGAACAAAGGAAAATCTAAATAACAAGAGTACAAGATTTTACAAAAGTATTTGTCTTTTCTAAAGCTACAGAAGAGCTTTGCCTAATACAGTCAGGCAAATAGAAATGAAAATGAACTATTAATCTTTTGCTTGTTGTGGCAAATATTTTGCCTTTTTTGGGGGAAATTTATTGATGAGTTTAGTTCTTAGAACTGCATTCTCCCTGCAGTCCCAGGCTGATAAAGAGCATGTGCTTTTTAAGTTTATACTCACCCTTTCCTTTTCTCCCTCTGCAGCACACTCTCCAGAGTGGTTTGGTTTTTATTTTTTCCACGTAGTGCCCTCTTAGGTACAGTACTTTCCCTGCTGTTGAATCAGTTTAGCCACACAGGCTTACAGCACAGACCATGTTGAACACTGTTCACTGTAAAAAACTGACCATTTATTTCTCTCTTCCATTTACCATCTTTTAAGCAGTTAATTGTCTGTGAAAGTATAATAGATTTTAATTTAGCTTGTGGCCGCAGGTCTCCTAAGAGAGAATAATTCCTTTGAGGTACGTTGTGAAATGTCTGAATTCAAAGTAAACTGCATCAGCCTACCACCTGTATCAATAAGTTTTCTTGTCTCCTTCAGAGGTTCTGGTAGCTTCATAGCCTCCTTTTTAAAAAAAGCAGAACATTTAATTTTGTTCTCCAGCAGACTATATTTGTTCATGTTCCATTAATTTCATGTTTTATTATGATTTCCCTTATTTGCCCAATTCAGATGTCAGGCTCATTTTTTTTAGTCCCCCTGAACTTCCAGAAGAACCTTTTAAAAGTGATGTCACACTTAGCATTTTCCAGGCTTCAGATAGGAAAGTAAATTTAAGCAAGCAGTCTGTCGCTAGTATTAGTTTTCTTATTTTTGCTTCTGTAGTTACTTTCTTTGGTGACATTTTTTTCTCTTTTTATCTATTTGTGCCATCATGTCTTCAACTAACACAGGCTGCTGTGGTCTTGCCATTTCTAAATACTCCTTGTATGCCTTCAAAGTATTCTGGTCCTATAGACTCTGTGGCAATCTTTCTGTCCCTAATGTCTTTGAAGTAGGACTGCATCTTAGCCTTTAGATCTCACAAAGTACCTCCTCCTTTAATTCTTTTCTGGCCTCTCTCATTATGTTTTTGCATTTATTATGCTAGATTCATTATTATTTCCCTTCATTCTTTGTTTGTACCCAAATTCAGCTTTTTGCAGGGTGGTGTCATCTCCCCACTATTTAGTTCTGATGATTTCCTTTTGCCTTTTCTCAGATTTCTTGATTGGCAGCAAGCATTTACTCTCTGGCTCTAAAGCACTGCCCCTGGTGAGCTTCCCTCCTGCAGTGCTCTGCTGGGTCACATCCCTCTGCAGGTCTCTCATTAATGGCTATACTAAACCCAGCTATCTTCTTTGTTCATTTGTACTGTAGAGGAGGGGCCAGGGGCTAGCCCCCTAATACTTTTCTCTTGAGTAGAGTCACCTCTCAAGGCAGCAGAATTCAGCAAAGAAAATTATTTTTAAGCTTTCTGGGAAAAAAAAAAAAAGGAAAACGGTTGGCCAAAATATATGTGTTTTTGTCATTTTATTTCTTGACCTTGGGCAGTTAAACCAGTAGCCTAGTCTGCTTGGTCAAGTGTAAAAGCTGAGTTCCTGCAGGGGACTTTTTGCAGCCACTGAACAGTGATATTACATTTAAAACCCCCGAAATACCTCTTCTCCACCACTTGCACCCTGATAGCCCCACACTTCCACTCTAAGGGCGGTCAAAGAAGAGGACTCAGAATCCATGATCTTTGAAATTCATGGAAAAATTACAGCATTTGGTTTCTGTAGCTGTTCAAGATCATATTATATTTGGTAAGCAGTCACAAACTGACAAACAAAGTGGTTTTAGTGCTTGATTGTCACTGCTAAAACAGGGCCTTACCCAAAAAGGCAGTGAAATCAATTTAGTCTTCCTCTGATTTCAGGGATAACTAAGTCAGCCTCAGACTTTTTATAATTCTGACTGTTTTTTAAAAAGATAAGTACTTGCTCATAAATGGATTCCCAACAGTTAAACAATTGATTAAGGTTGCCATCAGAAATATTTATTATTAATTGGATGCTAGGGGCTTTTGTTTGTTGGCTGGATAATTGTAATTTTAGGCATCTTTTTCTCTCTACACAGTTCAATGAGTATATATATATATTTTACCTAGTTTATTTTTTTAAATTGTCACTTATCAAATCCAGTAAAAAAATGAAGTCCTTTGAAGCTTCAAATTGACATGTTCTCTTGGGGAAATGACTTTAAAGGCTGTGGGAGTATGAGCAGTCCCTGATGAATTAACTTTCCAACTCTAAATGCATGGAACCAAGTACTTACTCATTGGAATAAAGAACGTGATTAAGAAAGCAAAAAAGCTCTAAACCCCACAGCTGGAGCACAGATGCCAACAAAAATAACTTTGATGCTTCACAGATGATTTTGAACACAAAGCTGTTCCAATTGATTCCTTCCCTGCATTTTCCTTGGAAAAACATTAAGTGCTCTGTGGTTTGTTTGTTGGTGTTCTTAAGTGGTGAAGGGATTATACAAGTTCATAAAGAAAGGGTTTTTCCTAAATGGATGCATGCTTGTTCAATTCCGTTAATAACAATTATCATATGTCCATAGATTTTTATGTGCACAGTGCAAGCAGTACAATTTTTAGTGCTTTTCTGGATGTGAGTTTTTTAAAGGTAAATGAGGACATGAGTCACTTATTCTGTGATAGGAAGCTTGAAGGTTTAATGCTAGAGAGTTTGTACCATCTCGGAAGACCTTTTTTAACTTCAGAAAAGCAGATAAGCCCTTAAAGTCTTCTGACACTTGCCAATTAAAATCTTGCAGTGGAGTCTAACTTCCAGTTAGTGTTGGAGTTACAGAAGGTATCCATATACATATAGGTGTATCTGTGGCATATTACAGGTTGTAAGTAGGTAGTTTTGTAGGTGTGTAGGCACTGATGTACATGGTTGTGGAGCATATTGTGAAGTTTTAGTAAGAATCAATAGCACCACTGTATTGGGAGTGCAAAACAGACACCAGACACCTGTGTGCTGGGGAGCAGCTTCATCCAGGTTTGTCTGAGTGACTGCCTAAGGTAAAGCACAAGGCAGGTAAAGGGAACTGATTTGAAAATGTCTAAAAGGATTTTTTGAGCTCTGGCTTGACTGAATCACTATCGGTCCTGCTGGGATCAGGCTCTTCTTTGGAGAACTCATGCTCGTCTAGATTTCCTGAAAGCCATTTTGTTGTGAAATGGCATTTAGGTAAAGAATGACTTTACCTGTTTCAGTTAGAGGTTTAATTCGAGTGTTGTTCTCATTTCTCATACTTTGAATAATACCAATCATTGCATGGGTTTGTTTCATTCATCAAAAGCAGTAAAGCATGAATGGCTTCTCTGAATTACTACCAATAAAATTTGTATCTCACTGTAAGTCCTGCACGGTCCCAACTATAATTAAAAACATTGCAGAATAGGACTTCTGAATCATATTGGCAGTATTCCAGGTTACACATGCAGATTAGACAAAGAAAAAAAAAAGACATTAGAAAACATAAAGGTTTATCTTAAAGAGCTTGTTTAATAACAATGCTGTTATTTTCAGATCAGGAACCAAAGAGCAATAACTGTAATGCCTATCGTATGGAAGAGCATCTTCCTGACTTTCTGAATTATTATGTCTCCATTTTCTTACACTTACATTGTGTCTAGGACAGATAGTGCCCATGTAAGGATTTAAAGTACTGCAATTAATGCAAAAATATTGCAAATTTTAAGGAAAGAATTCTCAACATATTTTTTTTTAATTCAGCTCATCTTTTAAATGGTTTGAAAATTACAAATAAATCTTGAAAATATGTATTGGTGAGCAAGAAATAAGTGCAATAAATGATAGTGTATGATGAATGCAGTTCTACCTATATTAACACATCTTACAGATTCACAGTTCACCTCTTGCTTATGTCACAGTAAAGTCCTGAACTAAGGAAATCAGAGCTGAATAGTGCCAGGACCTTTATTACTGTTCTCCTCTTACCTCTACCTAAAATTCTTAAATCCTTGGGCAGTTTTTTTGGTTGATAAAAATTATTACATGCTAGATCTTCACAACATAGCAAATGGAGTAAATAATTTCACTTCTTCCAGAAAAGTAGAAAAATAAAAAAGAAAGGGGAAACCATTTTTCACTCACCACTCCCTAAGCTTTTAATGGGATTTGAAATGTTAGGGAAGAACTTTCCCTCCCACCTCTGCTAATCTAAGGGCTAATGACTGGCTGCCTGCAGATGATAGAGTAGCTCTACCTGATTAAGGCCTCATGCTCATAACTTAATTTTTGATTTAAAACATTCTCTCTTGATTTCAAACATTTTGATGTTGATGATGATTCCGTCACTTTTTTTCCCACTCCATCATTGAAGTAGCGCGCTAAGAATGAGAAGTCCTAGTTTGATTCCTTTCTGGAAAGGGTCTAAAAGTGGAAGTTTGAACTCTGTGGAAAAAAATTACATGAACAAATAAAACACAAAATTTGAATGTTAGTCTCTGCTTTGGACAGTTCCTAGACTGCTACAGAAGTATCCACATACTCAGAAACGAATTTTAAATCTTTTCAGTAGTCCTCATTATGTTCCTGGGGCTCCATTCTAAAGAGATTTCCATTTTACAGTCGTATTTGCACCTTCTATATCAGATGAGTACAATTACTGTGTAATCACAATCAGGCCATAACATTCATAGGTCTTTGGTGATATCACAAAGATAGCTTAGATATAAAGCATCTGGATTTTTGCTTCACATTTTCTCATCTCTTAGTTCCGAATTCAAAGATACTGGTGCTAAATAAGTTGCATATACATTGGTTGCTAGTGGTAAAGGCTTCATTAAAATTATGTCTAACAAATATTATTTATTTATTTGTTTAGATTTAAGGAAATCACATAGTTGCAAGCTCAATCATTTTAATACAGGATCTAGTAACAATAACAGAGTTAAAGTTGCACATGAATATTTGAAAATATTCTTAACTGTGAAGTATTTTATGAGAAATTTGTTGCAGTGAAGTTAGAGAACAGATTGCTTGCACTCTCTCCTGTTTACTAACACTTATAATCCTGTTGCAGGCAAAAAAAGAATACACCATTTATGTGAAGCCAGGAATTTAATCTTAGTCTGATTATAGTCTTAATGTTTCTTACTTTTTTAACAGCCTTATCAAATAGTTTAAATTACATGATTGTAGCACAAATACACAAACTTTTTAGTCTCTGCCTTTCTCTGATGTTAGGCTGGCCCTCCCACTGCCCCTTGATGTGGGGGTTGATGATTTCAGTCTGGGGGTGGGTTTACCCAACTGGTCAGTATCCTGAGCCCTTCGCCAGAAGTATGGCATTGATATTTATTATTTCTTTTTTCTCAATTTAGGACACGATTGGGAACTTTTTTATGTTTATTAAGCGGCTTCATGGCTTGTTATTATTTGTTGATTTGCAAGTCAATATTGCAGCTGAATTTACTGCATAATGTGTGTTTTACATACGTTGGATGGCTGCTCTTTGTTCTCTGTGCTGCCCCAAGGCTTGACAAGAATGGCTTGACTTACCTTGCTCCTGAGGTTGCATTCATTTAATGACCAGTAATTGGCCATCAGAGATGTCTATAGCCCTTGGGCTTCAGGTATTTCTCTCTGCCAGTTCTTTCAAAGCCTTCTCTGTGCTGTGTTTTATTAAGGGGGTCTAATAGGTCATTCTGCTCTCAGTAACTACATGTTACAAATGCCCATTAGTTACAAAACATATATTGGCTTAGACATTACATCACACAATTATAAGAGAGCTGATGAAAAGTTAAAACAAAGCAGGTGATAGAGATCTGGTAATTAGATGACTGCTATTGCTTGCAAAAAACAAACCTGCAGGCAAACCAACACAAGCTCAGGCGAAGCCCAGCAGGTCCTTTAGCTTATCTTGTTAGTTAATGCAAAGACTGTGGCCTGGTACAAACAGCACTTACTCCCTATTTACTGAGCTACAAAGCTAGGAAGGCATGTTAGTGGCTTAGTTATGCTTAGGTTTTAGTGGAGAGGGGCTCCTTAGATGATTTAATGGCACTTGCCATACTCATGAAAACAAAAAAAACCACATTGGATTTTCAAATCTCAATCTCTTAATACGGACATCAATGTTTCAGAAATACCACTTCAGCTAAGGATTAGGATAGCTGTCTGGATTTTGTGCAGGAGACTTCATATCCACTGGAATAAATCAATTATGTCATGATCTTATGATTCTTAGTGCAAGGCTAGTAGCCTTATCCTGTGGGCAGATAAAGGTACATCTGGGCTTTTTGGTCCTGCTAGGGAACATTGGACATTCTCATTTAACTGTTGATTAGTAGGAGATTCTCTTGATCAAATGCAACTGTTGTACATTCGTATCTCACTGGTTGTCATGCCAGGCAGGCCCACATTTGTTTTCACTTTGCCAAAAAGAAGATGATACACTGTACTGATAAAACTACACAATCTTAACAGTACCTGCTGCTGTTCTGATCAAAAACTCCTCTGAGCCAGATGCTTGTTTATTACTCAATTAAAGTAGATATAAAATACACAACTCTCCTTCTCATCGCATTTCTTAAGCTCTTGTGTCTAAAATGATACATATTTTTTTTAATTAATGATCTTCAGGGTATGAAAGGGGCTCATGGGACCTCATTAAAGGAGTCTCAAGGAAATCTGAAGTTGGCATAATGTGAATCCATGTGACCCTCTAGCAAGGAATTGGTTTGTTTGTTAGAAATTCAAGCAATCTCTGCACTTACTTGTCTTTCCTGCTAGAAGAAAGGATCTCTTCAGATAACACATAACTTTAGGGTGTAATAATCACATTTAGTACTATTATAGCAGAAGATGTTGTTCCTGTATCTCACTCAGTTTTCTCCTGTGCTAGGAATTGTTCTCTGAGGCTAAACTGATGGAAGGAGCGACGGGCATGTAAAGTATTTTAAGATCTTATTCTCATTTGACTTGAAATACTGAATGATTTCAATTTCCTTGAAGTCTAATGTCACTGAATCCTACAAATAGTAGTTTGCATTTTCTGTAATGTTTTGTGTCTTGAGACATGTGAGCAGCCATATGATTACAGATCCTATGTTCACGTGTTAGCTAAGTGCTCTTTGGAACATTCACGCATACAAAATGAAATATCTTTTCGCCTCTGAGCAGGATAAGGCTCTGAAACGTTGGACTGATTCTTTCTGGAATCCTTGTTTAAAAACAAAAAGTTACCCTGTTGCATCTGCCACAGATTCTTTGAAAGGAAACAGATAGTGAACTTTTCATTTTGTAAAATCAGATACTTTGTCATCCTGCAGATTTTTCCTTCGTCATGAGATTTAAAAAAACACTTCTATAATTTAAGAAGTCATTTGGCTATATCAGCTAGAGTTCAATGAACAAACAACTTTAAAGTTGTGACTTCTCATAGACTTAACTAAACGTGGGGAGACAGAAAGGCAATCTTAGGTGGCAAAACAGCTAAATATTCTTTTGCTTGTATAAAATGTAAGAAAGAAAAAAGCAAAGTAAAAAAAGCTCTGTTCCCCAAAAAGCATCTGTTGAAGCAATTTGTCCAAGCAATATTGATGTTAAGAGCAAGAAAGCTGGGTATTGATGCCTGATTTTGTACACCTTAAACAAATCCTTAGTAAAGGCATCTCTCTCATGCCTCTCTCTGATACAAAAGTACCTGGGTTGAATGGCTTAGGTTTCATGTAGTATTAGGATCCATTGAGACAGAGAGTTCATATGTCACTCAGTGTCTGCTGAGGGACTGCTTTTATAAACCAAGCCTTAGCTGAACAGCATGTTCTGAACCTCATCATCACTGATACCAAAATATTTACTAAAACACCAATGCTTTGATGAGAAGCCACTGTGTTTAGATGTACTAGAAGCTGTGACCAAACTTACACCCCACATGAACACATTTATGAATTACAGAACTAAAAGTGAAAAGGTATATAATTTCTTGTGCTCTTTTAGAACTGCAACAGTGTAAGTAGGTGAATTAGCATTTAGGAAGCCACATTCAAGCCTTCTCTTTGAGGATTTGTGAGAATTTTATCTGCATGAAGATTACTGAAAATTCCATTCTGTCATCTTTCTTCCCTCTCTCTTGGGATCTCAGGGACTGCTTGCACGCTCACACTTTCATCCCCAAATTCCTACCAAATATCTGCTTTTTCTTATCAATGGAATTTAACAGTAACTGCTTTAAGAACTTCTTGTGGTTATGCAAACAGCTCAGTGTCATTATCTTTTATTTATCATTATTGCTTTTTTTTTTCTAATTTTCTTTTTTTTTCCACTTTAAGGATTTTTTCCTAGGCTTCTTAAGGAAAAATAAGAAACAAGGCAGACTGCCTGTCCTACCTATTTTGGCCCATTTTCTACCTTTACTGCTCTTACTGGTGTTGCCTTGTCTTTGAGCGTCTAGAAGAAAGACTTCTTTTCCTGAGAACTTCTCTATTTTGGTGACAAATTCCTGAGGATCAGAGAAGGCTGTCAGAGAGAAGGGTGCTTTACCAACTTATCCAATTGGGAAAAAACCCCACAACACAAAAATCTTCTGCTATAATTTTCTCTTTGCATATATACAACTTCAGGCTACCTTTGCACCCCTGCCGTGTTCTGCATTGAGGCTTGTTGGATGCCAAGGCTGCTCTCCCCTCCTCATTCTGTCAGGCAAGACAAAATATAATAAGTAGCTCTTGGATTGAGGTAAGAACAGGGAGAGATCTCTTATTAGGTTGCCCACGATGGGCAAAACAGACTTCCCTGGGGAAATTATTTTATTTTATTTTATTTTATTTTATTTTATTTTATTTTATTTTATTTTATTTTATTTTATTTTATATTTCCAGTCAAATCAGAGTAATGAGGTAATGAGGTAATGAGATTTAAAACCCAACCATAAAAGAACCTTTCTCCCACTTCTCCCTTCTTTCCAGGCTAAACTTCATGTGCATGGGGTCTCAGGTCAGTTCATCACACATCATCTCAGCTGCTGCTTCCTCCTCAGGGGTAGAACTCCTCAGTCCTTCCCTGCTCCGTTATGGGGTCCCTCCCACACGAGACAGTTCTTCATTAACTTATTCAACTTGGATCCTTCCCACAAGCTGCAGTTCTTCAAGGACTGCTCCAGCAGCATAGTTCTCATCAAATTTACCTTGAAAGTTTTATGATAGGCCAGAATGTTTATAAATGGCCAGACATTTCAAATTTAAAGTCACAGTGTGAATACAAAATACTTACACAGAGCAAATTGCCTTTTTTAGGAAAATAATAACACTAACACTTTTATTTTCCAGCTGTTGATGTCAGTGTCCTGAAAATGATAAAGAGTTGATGGTATGCTTACAGACCTGTCAAAAGGAAGCCTGTATTATAAAGCCTACAGTGTAAATTCAGGGCACCCATCCTGACCTTGAGCAAAATTCTATCATATGAGTTTCCCTTGTATATTCCAGCCGTAGTTACAGGCAGTAAGTCCTCTTCACATTGCTAGGAATATTAGAAATACAACATAATGTATTACCCATTCCTTTTTTCCAATAAGTTAACGTGGGTTTGTTTACATATTCCTTTCATAAACCAGCACAACATTCCTAACTACCCAGTGGCAGTCTGCAGCCTCAGCATCCTGGAGGCATGTGCCACAGTTAAATTTTCTAATCTCTGGCATGTAACTCAACTCTTATAGCTTTTAGCTATTTGTGTCCCTTTTCTGGTCCCTTTGGTCTCTTTGCTGAAGAGAAAAAATTTAGTAGAAGTCATATTCACTGACAAACTGGGGGTTTCTTCCTGCCCAATTTGATCACTGTAGTGTGAATCAATCCTTGCTCATCTCCTTTTTTTCTTCTTCTCATAAATGAGTTTCTGTGAATGTTATGTCAAGAAATGGGGCAGAGCTGGCATGCAGAAATTTGATTTGCAGCAAGACTGAGATGTGCATAGCTGTGTATAAAGAGAAGCTAAGGATCGTGTGTGTACATTATGTAGTAAAGTCCTCATGTGTATTGTGTTAAGAAAATATATTGTGGTACGTCCAACTTGTTGAAACTTCTAAAATGCTCCATTTGAACTGTAAACCAGAGTAAACCAGACTCTGTTCCTGGTCTGTTTGTTTTCATTACCAGAGTATTTTCTTTGCTATGATTTTTTTTACAGTTTATAATCTCCTGCTTTTGTTTTCTTCATTAACCTTCTGGCTTCAATGTCTTTAGCAGTGCCACCTTACCCCTATACAGTTCTTGGCCTTTCTGCTGAGACATCGAACAAGGTGTAAAAGGAAAGAGCTTTAATCCTAGGGAACTTCCCCAGAGCAGCAGAGCATAGTGTTCAGAAATCCTGAGCTGAAACACACAGGCTATTGTCAATTAAAACCTGATCTGTTTTACGCCAGGGCCATGCCACCTACAGAACAGCTCCTATTTGAGGAGATGCAAAGCAAGCCCACAGTTATTTTTGCTGCATCTTGCTCATACTGGAAACAGAGCATAATATGAAGTCAGCACACAAATAGTGTTTTTTCCCCCCAGAAACATCTGTCTTACCAGGAATTGGCGGAAGATCAAAAAGTGTTTTCTTTGCAGACACAGAGTTTCAAAAATAAAACATAGACATATTAAGCACTTTCTAAATAAACTTTATATAGACCAAGAGCATTAAAATGTCTAAAAATAAAGAGTGTTGTATGAGAGGCATTGATTTATAGGGAGGTTTCTAGATTGACACAAATTAAATTGAAAATGTGAGACAGGAGATTCAGTTCTGATGTGATTCTGAAAAATAACAGGCACCATTGGTGGATACAAAGGCAGGATGCAGATTTGCCTAAACAGAGACATGTGTTGCTTTTGGGAAGCTATAGGGGGTGTGAACTTCTGGGTGGAAGTTGTAGTGAAGATATGTCAGAGGCCACGTGAGAGACCCATATGCTTTTAAAAAAGTTTGGAAGCTAAGTGAGATAACCCACAGCATTTAAAATGGCAACAGAGCCATACATTTGGGAAATTGAATCCTGTGTTAAGTGTACGTGATTTGAGAAATTAATACCCACTCATGAGAAAATGACAATTGTATATTTACAATTGTCTGTGCGGTTTCACTTACTGAGCATGTTAAGCACAAAAATGTGAAAATTTGTAGGTAATTTGAATTTACATTTATTATCACAACATTTATTACCACAACTAGAGGCAAAGTTTTCAAATAGCTGTTTCTATGCTTTTCAGTCAGCAACTTGTAAAATTTTATGCTATTATTTTGATTATCCTTTCACTTTTTATGCTATTATTTTCCCACATAGCCAGGGGCTCTAATACACGTTAAACTGATGCTTGCTACAGCAATTTAACTAGCTCAGGTGTCCCCCATTACTAAAGATCATGTTTTCCCACAGCAGAGTTGGCAGAAGCAAATATGTTGGCTTTTTGGTTGCAGTGCTTCCTTGTCCAAGTGAGTACAAGCTGTAACTGAAGAGGATTTTGTGTTTACCTACCTGACTGTAGCAGCAGTGATTGAAGTGTGGGCACACAGACACATCTGTCAGCTCAGCTGTAACTTCTGCCCTGGGGAAAGGCAGATCTTTGTGGTACAATAACGTATTAAATTGTGTTTAAGTGCATTTTTGGGTTCAGTTTGCTTCCATGTGCCTTGGTCAAGGCCTGAAAAAGATGTTCATAGCACAATGGATTTTTTTTAACCTACCTTCTATACCTAGGTAAAGAAGTGCCATAGGTGGTGTCCAGTCTCTCAACATTGCTTTAAAGGAATTTGGGGAATGCGAGTTAGGTTTGTTTCTCTCCTTCAACTTACATACTGACGAGTGGCCTTTGAGCTATGAAGATATGGATTTTCATATGCACATTAACTTTCCATCTTTGAATTTCCTCTGAGTAGATGATTGGAACTTTCTGGTATTTGGCGTTTTTGAAGATGAGATAAAAACTGTCTGGTGCTGGCTGGATCAGGCAACTGTATTTTGCAATCTTCACTGAGCTTCCAAATCCATGCTCAGATCCCTTACTAAGTGACTTCATTTTCAGAAGTGCAGATCACAGCCTTTCTGCTACCTCATCATCACCTCATCAGTGATGAAAATCTCTGAACCCATCTCATTTGTGTGACTAAATCAATTTCCAATGGGTTTAAATACTTCCAAAGTTTAATACATTTCAGCACGTTCTGCTTTTTACTGCAGCTCCTAGGTTTGGACTGGCAACTCTGTATTAAAGTTCATTGCTCCTCATCTATTCAGTTTCTACCATTTCCATCACTTACACATTTGTTATTTAGTGACTGCTCTAACATTTTAGTGTGATCTCAGGAGTGTGACATTATTGGATTTTTCCTTCCAGTGATTGGTCTATCATTTCAGTCATCCTTTAAGTAAAAAATAGAGTAAAAATATTATAATAATCCACTTTTAAGAGCAAAACCAGGCTTCAGGTCTTCCCAAAGTTTTTTTTCTCAAATTTTGCTTCCATTTTTTTGTAAAACACAATTTATCAATCTTTAATGTAGGAAAATCCCCCAAAAGCAAGTAAATGAGCTGGAATTGAATGCTTGTTGTCTAAATGATTGCACAAGCAACTAATACTTTCACACAATCAGGTCAGTTTTGATGTACCAGTGATTAGTAGCTACATTTTTTTCCCTCAGATTTTGATCCTAAAATGTGATAATTCAGCTGAACCTAGAAGATGATCCCGTTGTAGAAAATAAGATCAATGATGAACTGTAGGCTGGTAAAAGCATTACTCGTAATATAAGGCTGCACTGATTATATAATGGATGATTGAGGATAAATGAATAAGTATCTGAAAGAGTGATCTCTGGATGGATATAAAATAATAATGACTGCTTTAACTTTCTGCATTACTTGGCAGCAGACTTTTCACACAGTTGATTTTTCAGGTTTAAATATTATGGAAGTAAATGTGTGCTCAGTATGTACATTTCAAGAACTACTTCATGGCTATGCCTAATTTGAAACTGCCTCGTTAAAGAAAGGAGCCATTTTGACACATTGACAAATATTGTAGTTAGTATTGGGTGAATCTAAACATCAGATATCTAAGAGTCAAACTTTTTCTAGGTCCCAAAGTAGCCAAGTAGCCCTGGTGTTGCCTGTGGAAACTGAAATTCTAGATTTTCTTCCACTTTTGGTGTTTAAAAATTTGGGATAAAAAAAATTAGGGATCTCCTTTTACAACAAGAACATAGATCTCTTTGTCTTTCTAGAAACCTACGTGAAGGAAAACATGAGATGAAGGTAATTTATGAGTGATAGCAGATTTGCAGTGATTATGAAGCAGCACTCTCTAAAATTGATAAGCTGATAGCCTTTTTATGCCTTTTTGACTATTGGATTATCTCCTAAAATTCTTAGTGTCAGATAATAAATACTTGGATAACCGTGATTTCCAGCAGTTTAAAAAATATATTTTAAGTTAATAATGACTGTTTCAGCAATTAGAGGATTTTTGTCAGGAATTATAGAGCCTACATTAAAAATGTTAAGCTTCTCAGTAATAGCATTTGAAACTAATTTCAAACAATTGAGTTATTACAGCAAAATAAATCACCTGTTTCCCATCTAACTTAATCCTGCTTCCTTTGCATTTGCATTTTTAATAAATGAAGCCACATGCCCAGATCATTAGTGTGACCCAGCTGAGTGGTAACTCCTTGAGCTGCAGGAACTCACTTTTTTTCCCCACTCATTGATCATACCTCCCAAAATACAATTTTGAACAACCTCCTTTTCCCCACTTCTGAAGTAGTGAGTGATCAGGGAAGCTATATCTCTTTTCCTGGTCTTTTCCAATTCCTAATTTCAAAGGTAAAATTGAGCTCCCTCTCATTTATAAAGATGTATTTCAAGGCTGCTAGTTACATGCCGATTTTAAAAGCTGAAAACATTAATTTTGATTCATTTACAAGTAACACATCATTTACCTTTAATTATATTTATATTTAACCATCTACTTGTCATGATGTTGCTCAGATTTAGGTCCTGGCTTTTCTACTGCAGTTGAGGCCTTCACTATGTGGCAATATAGAAATCACTTTTGAGTCAGTTTTGGTAAATCCATGCAGTCATTTATAGATGGACAATCCCATCAGCCTTATAGCCTTGATTATTTATGGTCCTGTGTGTTTTGTTTTCATCAGGTCAGTAATATCTTATAATTCCTTTCTTTGCACCGCTCTAAACGAAGACACTCAGGGCAAAAATCATTGAACCCTTAGTCCTCTGTCAGGCCCTTGTGGTTTTCTCAAATTTTACTGGGTTCAAGTGGTGACATCCCCAGCTTCTTGTCCCCCACTTTTGTGGTTCCCGCCTCACAGTGGAGCTGCTAGAACAAGAGGCATGTTTCTTATGTGCCAGATTGTAACACTGCATACAAAACCATAGACAAGGTGGAATTTACAATAAAATTCCTGACTGTGAACTGGAGAAAATGACCCCTGGACACTAATCTCCAAAGCAGCAACTTACCTGCAAAACAGTAATTTTCTGTAGTAGCAATTTCCTTCAGGAAAAGTTGGATGAGTTTGGCATAAAATGCAGCTTTTGAGCAGGGAGTTACACAAATGGCTGGTAGAAAAAGGAAAGTGGTGGCTTTGTTCTCTCCAAAAACTGATGGGTTTATGAAGAGGTGATGAAAGTAGGAACTTTCCTTATCAAAGGAAAGTTAATGATATTGAATATAGGAAGGATTTGAGTCCTGAACTGTCCTAATCCTCTGACCTGCCTGCAGGGCCTTGAACTCCTCCAGGAAAAAGAGATCCAAATCCAGCCTTTAATGCCTTTTAAATTGCCCTTTACACCAGTGGGGATTTTTCCAATTATTTTCTTTAAAATTGAAACCAAAAGTTGTGTGCAGTCAGTATTTGCAGCCAAAACCCACATCTTTTTGGTTCACAAGAAACTTATTTTCCTCCTTCTGTCCATCAAAATATTTTTACAAACCCATTCTGGACACAACCTCCTACCCTTACTTTACACTGCTGCAGGATTGCATCTGCAGTGAGCAATAGTCTCTGCAGTCCTGGTTCCACTGGAATCACTAGTGTCAACTGAAGCTAAAACATTAACATTGCCTATAAACTAGGATGTCTAAGTGTGTTTAAAACACAATGGGGATCTCAAAAATTATTTTAGGGTTTGTTTTCCAAGTATAGCTGTGAGATTTGCAGGGCAGAAGATGTTTTGTTTAATGGATTGAAATTAATGGGGTTTGAGTGTTCTTTCATGTCATGCTTTTAGAATAGTTTTGTAGCAGCAAAATTGCACTCAACTAAGGTATATCTAATGGTATTTGGTTAAAGAACATGGCTTTTTAAACTGTGGAATAAATAGAAATATGATCAGAGACTTGTATTTTGTTTGTTTTAGTTTGAAAATGCTTCTTCAAATAGACAAGACTTTACATTTCTGTAATAAAAATAAATGAACCATTTCTTTTTTAAAATCCAGTTAGTGATTTTTCTGTGTGTTTTTCAACTGTGGGAAGATAACTTTTATCCATCTTTTTGTTCTTGGAGAGAGAGAGGGTGTATTAGTCCTTCAGAAAACTTATATTTTGATGTAAACAAGGCTCCCTCTACATGGGAACTGTTTTTCTCTGGAGTTTTATAACCCTGTTGCATTTAGTTTGACCTTTGTTTTGCTTGCATTAAGAGAGCTATCCTTTCTTTAAACTAAGTATTGCTGTGGGAAACTCAGAGACTGAGAGATGGCTGAGAGACTGAGGTGCTCATATCTTACAACCCTCTCTTGTCTCAGGTGACAGACATTCTACACCATTCAATTTATGAATCAGCAACACTCTTTTCTACTGGTGTGCTAATACCTGAAAAATAATTTTGGGCTAGTTGAATTGAAGTTTAGCGTGATGGAACAAAAAGCAAAAATTTCTAAGTATTTTTAAATCAATTGATTGTTTGGTGAGTCAAAAATATATGAGAACTAATACAATATATTGAAAGAAAATCCTAAAAGATGACTCTTGGACTGAAAATATTTATGCACTTGTCAATGTTGATTTAGCTGTTTTGTCTGTCACACTAGCAGGTGAGAAAGAAAAACACAGATGAGAACTGAAGAAATGCATTCCATTTAGACATATGCATCAAAGAAATAAGAGCTTGTTAGGAGAAATCTATCCATAATATAAACATATAAATGGGAATGAGCTATCTATCTGAATTCTGGTTTTAATGAAAAAAATTGTAATTCACAGGTAGATAATATTTTTGTCTAGTTTTTAAAGGAGATATCAGAATATCGTGCCTTTTGGTTAATTATAATCAAACCTAAACTAGGAGTAAAAGTCTGAGAGATTCTCAAAATTTTTAGGAATTCGACTAAAGTGGTTATGCAGAGGCAAAAAAAAAAAGATTGGTTCCACATCTTCCAGGAGGAAAAAGTGAATTTTTTTGTTTTGTTCAGTGTTACTTAACAATAGTCCCCTCTAGTTTGAAATTATATTTTATTTGTCCTTTCCTACAATAACATAACTGAATAATTCTAAATAAATCTTGGTAGAAAGCATGATGTTAATATTTTTTTTTCCATTATGCAAAAATACTAGGGAATACTATTTAAGGACAGAAGCAAGATAGCTGCTTAATATCATAATCATTATCTGTGATTCCAAATACATTATGATTCCAAATTATCATTTTAATTTATGATGTCTTTTCTCATATTATCACAAATATTCTTCATGATAATTTTTTATTTAAATTTACCATTTTCACAGACATGTATTTTGTGAGGTATGTATTTATTTGCGTATTTTGTGTAAAATTTCAAATTATCTCCAAAAAACTGTAATGTTGAATTGCCCCTCAAATTTAGTCTTTACAAGTTTTACTGCATCTTTACCAGGTATAGCCAGGCCTAAATCAGGCATAAATTCAACTATCTCCACTGGCTAAATCCACTGGCTAAACTAAAAGCTGAAATGTGGTGAATTAGACCACATGTTTTAGAACAGCTTGCAAAAAGAACTTTGAGAACTTTAAAAAATTAAGCTTGAACTATTGCAATGATATTTTTGGAGTCTGTAAATGGCCTCAAGTAATTATTGCTCTGAGTCCACAAGCATACCCTAAGGACTAATGTGCATAACCTATCACTTGAGCCCCTGAAGTATTTCTCTGAGTATCTAGAGAATCCACTAGGAGACCTTGGCCCCTTGGTCCCTTCAGGCCGTGTGGAATGTCAGAGGTGGAGTTTAGCAGCTGCTGTCTCACTCTCGGCAGCACTACAGAAGCAGAGTGCTTTTCTAGCTCTGTCTTGCCACTGAGATGAGACCTCCATGTTTCATCTGAGACTTTAATTCATCTGAGACTTACATGTGCTTACTTGATTAATGTGCCCATGACTCTAGCTGGTAGAATTGCTTTGGAGAGGGCCATATTCTTGAAATCCCTCTTAGGTAAATCATTCAAGTACTGGACAAGGTGGTAAGAGGAGGATAAACCAAGCAGAAGTATCAATTTCCATATTCCCTCTCTTCTCCCTCTCAAATCTTTCCCGTTACACTGTTTTCATGCTAGCAGCACTTAATATGTCCATGTGTAATCTGAACTAGCCTTTTCTTTCCCCCTTTCCTTACTTCCAGATCTGAGGCAATTCAGAGCAAGTTCATTGTTCTGCTTTTATCAGAGTTTTCAGCATCAGATCACACTGATGCTCTCAACAAGCACCGTGCGGTTTTGATTCCTCTGTGGCAGACGTGGTAGTCAGCAGAGCAGTGCAGCATTCACTGTTAGTGAGAGCAGCCAGTGAGCTCTGCCAGGTCATTATTAGTGCCAGAACTCCAAGGAGTCATCCATTCTGGCTATAGTCCTCTGAATTTTCTGTCGGAGAAATTATTTACTGCTGTAAATATTCTCCATTAAACTATATGTGCTTTTGTTTCCCCAACTTTCTGAGCCTTTCATGGTTATTATCCAGTGGCTGAATAGACAAGCATGACAGCAGTCAAACTTTCATATAAGCTATGCAGCAAGCAAGAAGAAAGTAAAAACTAACAAATGGTCTTCACAGACACTTTCCAGGAACATCTTTCTTTCTATGCTGGTAACAGCATAGGAGAATGCTCTCTGTCAGGGCGTGTGGAGGGACTGCACATCTGAAGCATACTGAACACTGGCAGTCTGTCTTTCTAGAAGCGAGGGAGCTGACGTGTTCATCTCAGAATTGTGTTAGCAAGCAACATTCAATACATTGCCACTAAATTAACTCCTTCCTCTACTAGCTATATTTATTTGACAAAGGGTTCATTACGTACATCACATATTCTGCTTTACATGAACCTCACCTTTCTATGCCATGTCTAATAAAGAAAGCCCTCATATTTCTAGCAGCTTTTGGTTTTGACTGAAAAATATCAGTACAAAAATCAATAGCAAATGAAGAACTGAAACTTTTAGACTATTGTGACTATATTAAAATAAACATTGTAGTAGCTACTCTACTGGTTGATTTTTTTCCTGCTTACTTACTAATAAAAAAGAGTTTGGGTTTCAAGATGTTTGAAAGTAATACAGCATATCTCCTCTTCCAAGACATTTACCTTTGCAACAGAAAATAATTTGATTCAGAAAACTGAAATATGTGACAAATGTTAAATGGATTAAAAGCTGGTATATTGACAAATTGAAAAATGTGGTGTCAATGGGCAGATATAAGTTACTGGGATGTGTCTGGTAGAGTCTGCCTGAAATCAGTTCTTGGGTCAATAGCGCTTAAGATTTTTATCAACAGTCTAGGCAGTGATATAAGACCTTTTCAGCAAAGCTTGAGCAGGACAGAGATTGGTGAGGTAGTAAATAATATCTTAGATAATTGCAGAAGCTAATAAAACATTTTAATATATACTATCAGCCTCTTGTGTGGGATAAAAAAATTAGGTAGTTGTTAAGCTGTGATTTAGAAAAGGACAGGTTATCAAAGATAATTGGGTCTACTTAGGCTCTTTGTACAATGTTTTGGAAGGAAAAAACACTAATGCAATAATGTGCATGTTAAAATAAGACTGTCAGGCAAATGGGGTGATGATTGCCTTTGCATGCTGTATTGATAAGACTGCTTCTACAATGCCAAGTCCAATTTTGGTGTCCAGACTTAATGAAAATGAGGAAATAGGACAAATGGAAGATATTGGGCTGCACAGGACTGGAGATCAGGTTTTAAATCCTCTGTAGGTTTAATAAGTTGAGTTCAGTTTATCATTATGTATGTGTACATGGGCATGAAAAATTTTTGTAGGTTTGGGACAAGAAACACTCTCAGCATCATTGATGAAAGCACAGCAAAATTCAGGGACTGGAAAATTAAATTAAGGGGAAAATGCAGCCTCATATTAACTTGCAATTTGTTAGCTTTGCAGATTACTAAATAACAGAACAGCTGATCCGGGGAGGTGATAGACTCATCAGTGCTAGACGTCTTGAAAAAAAAAAATACATATGTATATATATGAGAAGAGGGAAAGGCAGATTTAATGATTTCTTCTTTTACAGTTCATGTGCTGCAAGGAGAACAGTCATGTATGTTCTGTCCTAAGTCTAAAACATACCTCATTTAAAGAATTGACTCCTGAGGAGACATGGAGAAATTATTTCCCCTGTTGTACCCAGGACCAGATAGTTTGCTTGTTCTTTGCTGTCTTCTGAGCCAGAAGCCAGACCAGGCTGACACTCAGATCCCAGAAAGGTTGATCATATTTCCTAAATGGTGCCTGAGTATGAATTAGGGTTGCCATAGAAGCGATCAGCAGGTTTTAAGGTAGGAAGGGACTTCGCACAGCACTCAGGAGGGAGCAAGAGTAGTCCAGCTGAAACCTTTGGGCTAAGAGCTCTTTATTTCTGAAGTAACACAAAACTGAAAGCACAAGATTGTCACAAGTCCCTGTGGCCTCAGAACCTGAGAATCCTGAACATAATGGTGGGTTCTCCGGTGTATCTCTGGACAGAGATTTCTGGAGATTTTATTTCCAACTAACAGATGGAAAATCAGAGAGGCTATCAGACAAGAAACTTCTTTTAGATTTGAAATAGCAACTCAGGCTTTAAATTAAAATATGGGTTGAACGTGATTGCACTAAACCTAATTGGGTATATTTATAAGTTAGACTATCTGTGAGAAGAGGTAGTGGACTGAGGGAACTGAGATAAAAGGACATTATCACCATGAGAATGAGAGGAGCAGGTAATCCCATTGCTTTTTGGAACATGGTGGTATCAACTGGGGTAGAGGTTATGGAAAAAAAAACATTATTTCTGTTGTTTCCTTATTTTTTAAGTATTTAGTGGAATTGCAAACTTTAGTAGGCTCCTTTTCAGAAAGAGCTCAGTTCCCCTCTCTCTCTAACAAGCAAGAGGTAGAGAGACAATTTAAAAGTTTTCCCACTGATGACTATTTCTTTTCATTTTTAATAATTTCTCAGTGTGAATTTATTTTGATATTCAATGGTTGTTTAATTTCATCCATATATTTTTCAAAGAATTTGCATCAGATTAAATATATTTTGTTCTGGAAAATGAACAGGCAGGACCTACAAACCTTGATGATACTCATCAGAAGGCATAGATTGTGGGGCTTGAGAACACTGACAAGTCTGCATTTGTGAGACTACTGGCAATTCTGCATTGGTTTCTTAAATGTCATCTGTTCCTTTCAGTGTATATCACTCCACAGGGAATTTGTTTCTGAAGATAGGTTTAGCAGTTCTGGAGCTATGAGTAGCATGCACCTCAGGGAGCCAGAATCTGTAATAAAAACCATATTTTATCTGTTGTCCCTTTTGAAGTATATAAGCAATATGCAAAATGGACAGTGGTTTGCTTATTCATATGCCACTAGATGTTACCAAAGAATTATTTGCCTGTTCGTGTCATCTACTTGCAGTTTATCAGAATTCTTCTTAATTAAATGCTTTATCATATTTAACTTCACCTTACTTGGGGCTACTAATTTATAAAGGATATGCTTGATTATGGTACTTAGAGTGTTTGATTTACTGTTTTTATGGATGTGATAGATCTAATTTCTACTGGTATATTATTGCTTTTAGCAGTGTGGTACCGTGCTTGCATAGAAGCTGAAAAAACCCTTTCAGCTTGAGACTGGTATTAAAAGTTTATTGATGAGCATTGTTATTGGAAATGTTGAAAAAATATCAAGATATTTTTTTAAAAGGAAGTCATTTTGTCTGTTTTGAGTGTCTCTGGGGTGTTTTTAAGGCCATGTTTGACGATGATGTTTATGATGACGTTTTTCTTGCAGGAATATCAGCCTTGTAACACCAACGCCTGCCCAGAGTTAAAGAAGACGACTCCCTGGACGCCCTGGACGCCGGTGAACATCTCGGACAACGGCGGTCACTACGAGCAGCGGTTCAGATACACCTGCAAGGCGCGGCTGCCCGACCCCAACCTGCTGGAGGTGGGGCGGCAGCGCATCGAGATGCGCTACTGCTCCAGCGACGGCACCAGCGGCTGCTCCACGGACGGTGAGCGCGCCGGGCGGGATGGCCAGGGCCCTGCTGGGGACCTGTCCGCAGCGCCGTTCTCTGCACAGAGTTAGTGCTAGCTGGTGCTTTGTGTAACAGAACTGATAGCGCAAAGGAGGGCAAGCTGATCCCAGTAGGCAGCCTAGCCTGTATTTCTCCTGGATGCAGCATCATCGTTCAGGCTAAGCAAGTGTCTTTCACCACCAGTGGTGAGATTTGCTGGGTTATTTTAATTCTCTCCACAATAATCCTGTTCTTGTAAGATTCTGTTACCCCTTACACCCCCCCCCAAGCTTTTACCAGGGGTGAATTTGTGCAACATTAACTTAATTCTGGAATATTTTGCTAGAATATGGAATATTCTACGAAAAACTTTGCTCAGTAGTT
This sequence comes from Alethe castanea, assembly GCA_024734035.1. Lineage (NCBI taxonomy): Eukaryota > Metazoa > Chordata > Aves > Passeriformes > Muscicapidae > Alethe > Alethe castanea. The sequence goes on from JANRGV010000001.1 coordinate 79,899,191, forward strand.
TGAAAGTAACAACTGTAAGATTCATTCCAATGTTTAAATAAGTAGAGAGTTTATGAAGTGGTTCATTTCTATTATAAAATTTTATGTTGAGCTTTTCCTAGTAATTTAAAGTTCTGTTTATTCCTGAGACTGAAAACCATACTCCTTCAAAATATTTTCAAATTTAGATGACTTTAATATGGAATTACTTTATTTCAGAATTTTATTTAAGAATTTTTTTTTTATTTCAGAATTTTCTTCTTTTCCTATCAGTTATACATAGTTTTGTAT